>JAWRVZ010000281.1:0-615667 GCA_037043235.1 Rhodeus uyekii
GTTCAAGTCTCGGTGGAACCTCTGCCTCTTTGTTGCAGAAGGGGAAAGAAACAGCTTTTACGCAAAAGCTGTTGGATCTGTAGTTTGATGGTGAAATTGGCCATCGGAATAAGAGAAACATGGGCTAAAAAACAGCAAGGTCTTCACTGGCTTTTTTCTGTCATGCTTCTAGGCTGAATGTCTTAACTCTAAGCTACACAGTGTGAAACAGGGCTATCCGCTAAGGTTCTCCATGATGTATTGGTTAGGACTCTGGTCTCTGAATGCACTTATCCGAGTTCCAATCACAGTGGAACCTTTAACTGTTCATTGCAGAAAGAGAAACAAACAGCTTTTATGTACCTGTGGTGAAATTGGCCATCAGAATCAGGGAAACGTGGGCTTAATAATTATAGCCTTCACTGCCTGTTTTGTATCATGCTGCTAGGCTGAAGGACATAACTATCTGCTGCTTGTTGGTTTGTGCTAGTAACTCAGATCTTTTAGGTGTGGTCCCCATACGCGTCAGCTTTTCCCCTTTGTAAGACCTCCAGCCTTCCTCTTCGCGCAAGTCACAGGCAGCCTCACAGAAATCCCTTTTAGCAAAGCCTCTTCTGCTCAGGGCCGAAACTGCTCAGTTGGGATAGCGTTAGACTGAAGACCTAAAACCCTGGCAGAATCCTGGGTTTCGGCAAATTAACATGGGTTTATATGTTTGTGGTGGAAAGGGGGACCACCGACCTAAACCATCTTTTGGGTTCCAACTTGCCTCATTGATCTCAGCCACTCCTATGGCCAAAAAAAAGTCGATTTCTGCTGAAGTTCCATGATGCAAAGGTTATCGCTCTGTGTTTTGAATTATCTCAGTAGGCCGGAGGTTTGTGCTTGTAACTCCAATGTTGCTGGTTCGGTCCCGATACGGGCCAGCTTTTCCCCTATGTAAGACCTTCAGCCTTCCTCTTCTGGCAAGCCACAGGCAGTGTCCCTTTTGGAAAAAGCTCTCATGTGCTTGGCCGAAATAGCTCAGTTGGGAGAGCGTTAGACTGAAGATCTAAAGGTCCCTGGTTCAATCCCGGGTTTCGGCAAATCAGCTCGGTTGTATGTGTTTGTAGTCGGAAGCGGGCAAAGCGTCTATTTAAGTCTTTTGGGTTCCACCTCATTAATCCCTTCCACTCCTGTGGCCAGTGGCTCAGTCAAACGCGGTTCCATGGTGTAATGGTTAGCACTCTGGACTCTGAATCCAGTAATCCGAGTTCAAGTCTCGGTGGAACCTCTACCTCTTTGCTGACGCGATTTCTGCTGAAGTTCCATGATGCAAAGGTTATCGCTCTGGGTTTTGAATTATCTCAGTAGGCCGGAGGTTTGTGCTTGTAACTCCAATGTTGCTGGTTCGGTCCCGATACGGGCCAGCTTTTCCCCTATGTAAGACCTTCAGCCTTCCTCTTCTGGCAAGCCACAGGCAGTGTCCCTTTTGGAAAAAGCTCTCATGTGCTTGGCCGAAATAGCTCAGTTGGGAGAGCGTTAGACTGAAGATCTAAAGGTCCCTGGTTCAATCCCGGGTTTCGGCAAATCAGCTCGGTTGTATGTGTTTGTAGTCGGAAGCGGGCAAAGCGTCTATTTAAGTCTTTTGGGTTCCACCTCATTAATCCCTTCCACTCCTGTGGCCAGTGGCTCAGTCAAACGCGGTTCCATGGTGTAATGGTTAGCACTCTGGACTCTGAATCCAGTAATCCGAGTTCAAGTCTCGGTGGAACCTCTACCTCTTTGTTGCAGAAGGGGAAAGAAACAGCTTTTACGCAAAAGCTGTTGGATCTGTAGTTTGATGGTGAAATTGGCCATCGGAATAAGAGAAACATGGGCTAAAAAACAGCAAGGTCTTCACTGGCTTTTTTCTGTCATGCTTCTAGGCTGAATGTCTTAACTCTAAGCTACACAGTGTGAAACAGGGCTATCCGCTAAGGTTCTCCATGATGTATTGGTTAGGACTCTGGTCTCTGAATGCACTTATCCGAGTTCCAATCACAGTGGAACCTTTAACTGTTCATTGCAGAAAGAGAAACAAACAGCTTTTATGTACCTGTGGTGAAATTGGCCATCAGAATCAGGGAAACGTGGGCTTAATAATTATAGCCTTCACTGCCTGTTTTGTATCATGCTGCTAGGCTGAAGGACATAACTATCTGCTGCTTGTTGGTTTGTGCTAGTAACTCAGATCTTTTAGGTGTGGTCCCCATACGCGTCAGCTTTTCCCCTTTGTAAGACCTTCAGCCTTCCTCTTCGCGCAAGTCACAGGCAGCCTCACAGAAATCCCTTTTAGCAAAGCCTCTTCTGCTCAGGGCCGAAACTGCTCAGTTGGGATAGCGTTAGACTGAAGACCTAAAACCCTGGCAGAATCCTGGGTTTCGGCAAATTAACATGGGTTTATATGTTTGTGGTGGAAAGGGGGACCACCGACCTAAACCATCTTTTGGGTTCCAACTTGCCTCATTGATCTCAGCCACTCCTATGGCCAAAAAAAAGTCGATTTCTGCTGAAGTTCCATGATGCAAAGGTTATCGCTCTGGGTTTTGAATTATCTCAGTAGGCCGGAGGTTTGTGCTTGTAACTCCAATGTTGCTGGTTCGGTCCCGATACGGGCCAGCTTTTCCCCTATGTAAGACCTTCAGCCTTCCTCTTCTGGCAAGCCACAGGCAGTGTCCCTTTTGGAAAAAGCTCTCATGTGCTTGGCCGAAATAGCTCAGTTGGGAGAGCGTTAGACTGAAGATCTAAAGGTCCCTGGTTCAATCCCGGGTTTCGGCAAATCAGCTCGGTTGTATGTGTTTGTAGTCGGAAGCGGGCAAAGCGTCTATTTAAGTCTTTTGGGTTCCACCTCATTAATCCCTTCCACTCCTGTGGCCAGTGGCTCAGTCAAACGCGGTTCCATGGTGTAATGGTTAGCACTCTGGACTCTGAATCCAGTAATCCGAGTTCAAGTCTCGGTGGAACCTCTACCTCTTTGTTGCAGAAGGGGAAAGAAACAGCTTTTACGCAAAAGCTGTTGGATCTGTAGTTTGATGGTGAAATTGGCCATCGGAATAAGAGAAACATGGGCTAAAAAACAGCAAGGTCTTCACTGGCTTTTTTCTGTCATGCTTCTAGGCTGAATGTCTTAACTCTAAGCTACACAGTGTGAAACAGGGCTATCCGCTAAGGTTCTCCATGATGTATTGGTTAGGACTCTGGTCTCTGAATGCACTTATCCGAGTTCCAATCTCAGTGGAACCTTTAACTGTTCATTGCAGAAAGAGAAACAAACAGCTTTTATGTACCTGTGGTGAAATTGGCCATCAGAATCAGGGAAACGTGGGCTTAATAATTATAGCCTTCACTGCCTGTTTTGTATCATGCTGCTAGGCTGAAGGACATAACTATCTGCTGCTTGTTGGTTTGTGCTAGTAACTCAGATCTTTTAGGTGTGGTCCCCATACGCGTCAGCTTTTCCCCTTTGTAAGACCTTCAGCCTTCCTCTTCGCGCAAGTCACAGGCAGCCTCACAGAAATCCCTTTTAGCAAAGCCTCTTCTGCTCACGGCCGAAACTGCTCAGTTGGGATAGCGTTAGACTGAAGACCTAAAACCCTGGCAGAATCCTGGGTTTCGGCAAATTAACATGGGTTTATATGTTTGTGGTGGAAAGGGGGACCACCGACCTAAACCATCTTTTGGGTTCCAACTTGCCTCATTGATCTCAGCCACTCCTATGGCCAAAAAAAAGTCGATTTCTGCTGAAGTTCCATGACGCATAGGTTATCGCTCTGGGTTTTGAATTATCTCAGTAGGCCGGAGGTTTGTGCTGGAACTCCAATGTTGCTGGTTCGGTCCCGATACGGGCCAGCTTTTCCCCTATGTAAGACCTTCAGCCTTCCTCTTCTGGCAAGCCACAGGCAGTGTCCCTTTTGGAAAAAGCTCTCATGCGCTTGGCTGAAATAGCTCAGTTGGGAGAGCGTTAGACTGAAGATCTAAAGGTCCCTGGTTCAATCCCGGGTTTCGGCAAATCAGCTCGGTGTATGTGTTTGTAGTCGGAAGCGGGCAAAGCGTCTATTTAAGTCTTTTGGGTTCCACCTCATTAATCCCTTCCACTCCTGTGGCCAGTGGCTTAGTTAAGCGCGGTTCTATGGTGTAATGGTTAGCAATCTGGACTCTGAATCCAGTAATCCGAGTTCAAGTCTCGGTGGAACCTCTGCCTCTTTGTTGCAGAAGGGGAAAGAAACAGCTTTTACGCAAAAGCTGTTGGATCTGTAGTTTGATGGTGAAATTGGCCATCGGAATAAGAGAAACATGGGCTAAAAAACAGCAAGGTCTTCACTGGCTTTTTTCTGTCATGCTTCTAGGCTGAATGTCTTAACTCTAAGCTACACAGTGTGAAACAGGGCTATCCGCTAAGGTTCTCCATGATGTATTGGTTAGGACTCTGGTCTCTGAATGCACTTATCCGAGTTCCAATCACAGTGGAACCTTTAACTGTTCATTGCAGAAAGAGAAACAAACAGCTTTTATGTACCTGTGGTGAAATTGGCCATCAGAATCAGGGAAACGTGGGCTTAATAATTATAGCCTTCACTGCCTGTTTTGTATCATGCTGCTAGGCTGAAGGACATAACTATCTGCTGCTTGTTGGTTTGTGCTAGTAACTCAGATCTTTTAGGTGTGGTCCCCATACGCGTCAGCTTTTCCCCTTTGTAAGACCTTCAGCCTTCCTCTTCGCGCAAGTCACAGGCAGCCTCACAGAAATCCCTTTTAGCAAAGCCTCTTCTGCTCAGGGCCGAAACTGCTCAGTTGGGATAGCGTTAGACTGAAGACCTAAAACCCTGGCAGAATCCTGGGTTTCGGCAAATTAACATGGGTTTATATGTTTGTGGTGGAAAGGGGGACCACCGACCTAAACCATCTTTTGGGTTCCAACTTGCCTCATTGATCTCAGCCACTCCTATGGCCAAAAAAAAGTCGATTTCTGCTGAAGTTCCATGATGCAAAGGTTATCGCTCTGGGTTTTGAATTATCTCAGTAGGCCGGAGGTTTGTGCTTGTAACTCCAATGTTGCTGGTTCGGTCCCGATACGGGCCAGCTTTTCCCCTATGTAAGACCTTCAGCCTTCCTCTTCTGGCAAGCCACAGGCAGTGTCCCTTTTGGAAAAAGCTCTCATGTGCTTGGCCGAAATAGCTCAGTTGGGAGAGCGTTAGACTGAAGATCTAAAGGTCCCTGGTTCAATCCCGGGTTTCGGCAAATCAGCTCGGTTGTATGTGTTTGTAGTCGGAAGCGGGCAAAGCGTCTATTTAAGTCTTTTGGGTTCCACCTCATTAATCCCTTCCACTCCTGTGGCCAGTGGCTCAGTCAAACGCGGTTCCATGGTGTAATGGTTAGCACTCTGGACTCTGAATCCAGTAATCCGAGTTCAAGTCTCGGTGGAACCTCTACCTCTTTGTTGCAGAAGGGGAAAGAAACAGCTTTTACGCAAAAGCTGTTGGATCTGTAGTTTGATGGTGAAATTGGCCATCGGAATAAGAGAAACATGGGCTAAAAAACAGCAAGGTCTTCACTGGCTTTTTTCTGTCATGCTTCTAGGCTGAATGTCTTAACTCTAAGCTACACAGTGTGAAACAGGGCTATCCGCTAAGGTTCTCCATGATGTATTGGTTAGGACTCTGGTCTCTGAATGCACTTATCCGAGTTCCAATCACAGTGGAACCTTTAACTGTTCATTGCAGAAAGAGAAACAAACAGCTTTTATGTACCTGTGGTGAAATTGGCCATCAGAATCAGGGAAACGTGGGCTTAATAATTATAGCCTTCACTGCCTGTTTTGTATCATGCTGCTAGGCTGAAGGACATAACTATCTGCTGCTTGTTGGTTTGTGCTAGTAACTCAGATCTTTTAGGTGTGGTCCCCATACGCGTCAGCTTTTCCCCTTTGTAAGACCTTCAGCCTTCCTCTTCGCGCAAGTCACAGGCAGCCTCACAGAAATCCCTTTTAGCAAATCCTCTTCTGCTCAGGGCCGAAACTGCTCAGTTGGGATAGCGTTAGACTGAAGACCTAAAACCCTGGCAGAATCCTGGGTTTCGGCAAATTAGCATGGGTTTATATGTTTGTGGTGGAAAGGGGGACCACCGACCTAAACCATCTTTTGGGTTCCAACTTGCCTCATTGATCTCAGCCACTCCTATGGCCAAAAAAAAGTCGAAATGCGGTTCCATGTTGTAATGGTTAGCACTCTGGACTTTTAATCCAGTAATCCGAGTTCAAGTCTCGGTGGAACCTTTCATTGCAGAAGGAGAAACAAAAGGCTGTTATGCACCTTTAGAATGGTGTTGAATTTGGCCATTCGGAATCAGGGACACATGGGCTTAAAAAGTCTAGCCTTCACTGCCAGTTTTGTATCATGCTGAAGGACATAACACTCTGCTGCTTGTTGAGACAAATGGATTTCTGCTGAAGTTCCATGACGCAAAGGTTATCGCTCTGGGTTTTGAATTATCTCAGTAGGCCGGAGGTTTGTGCTTGTAACTCCAATGTTGCTGGTTCGGTCCCGATACGGGCCAGCTTTTCCCCTATGTAAGACCTTCAGCCTTCCTCTTCTGGCAAGCCACAGGCAGTGTCCCTTTTGGCAAATGCTCTCATGCGCTTGGCCGAAATAGCTCAGTTGGGAGAGCGTTAGACTGAAGATCTAAAGGTCCCTGGTTCAATCCCGGGTTTCGGCAAATCAGCTCGGGTGTATGTGTTTGTAGTCGGAAGCGGGCAAAGCGTCTATTTAAGTCTTTTGGGTTCCACCTCATTAATCTCTTCCACTCCTGTGGCCAGTGGCTCAGTTAAACGCGGTTCCATGGTGTAATGGTTAGCACTCTGGACTCTGAATCCAGTAATCCGAGTTCAAGTCTCGGTGGAACCTCTGCCTCTTTGTTGCAGAAGGGGAAAGAAACAGCTTTTACGCAAAAGCTGTTGGATCTGTAGTTTGATGGTGAAATTGGCCATCGGAATAAGAGAAACATGGGCTAAAAAACAGCAAGGTCTTCACTGGCTTTTTTCTGTCATGCTTCTAGGCTGAATGTCTTAACTCTAAGCTACTCAGTGTGAAACAGGGCTATCCGCTAAGGTTCTCCATGATGTATTGGTTAGGACTCTGGTCTCTGAATGCACTTATCCGAGTTACAATCTCAGTGGAACCTTTAACTGTTCATTGCAGAAAGAGAAACAAACAGCTTTTATGTACCTGTGGTGAAATTGGCCATCAGAATCAGGGAAACGTGGGCTTAATAATTATAGCCTTCACTGCCTGTTTTGTATCATGCTGCTAGGCTGAAGGACATAACTATCTGCTGCTTGTTGGTTTGTGCTAGTAACTCAGATCTTTTAGGTGTGGTCCCCATACGCGTCAGCTTTTCCCCTTTGTAAGACCTTCAGCCTTCCTCTTCGCGCAAGTCACAGGCAGCCTCACAGAAATCCCTTTTAGCAAATCCTCTTCTGCTCAGGGCCGAAACTGCTCAGTTGGGATAGCGTTAGACTGAAGACCTAAAACCCTGGCAGAATCCTGGGTTTCGGCAAATTAGCATGGGTTTATATGTTTGTGGTGGAAAGGGGGACCACCGACCTAAACCATCTTTTGGGTTCCAACTTGCCTCATTGATCTCAGCCACTCCTATGGCCAAAAAAAAGTCGAAATGCGGTTCCATGTTGTAATGGTTAGCACTCTGGACTTTTAATCCAGTAATCCGAGTTCAAGTCTCGGTGGAACCTTTCATTGCAGAAGGAGAAACAAAAGGCTGTTATGCACCTTTAGAATGGTGTTGAATTTGGCCATTCGGAATCAGGGACACATGGGCTTAAAAAGTCTAGCCTTCACTGCCAGTTTTGTATCATGCTGAAGGACATAACACTCTGCTGCTTGTTGAGACAAATGGATTTCTGCTGAAGTTCCATGATGCAAAGGTTATCGCTCTGGGTTTTGAATTATCTCAGTAGGCCGGAGGTTTGTGCTTGTAACTCCAATGTTGCTGGTTCGGTCCCGATACGGGCCAGCTTTTCCCCTATGTAAGACCTTCAGCCTTCCTCTTCTGGCAAGCCACAGGCAGTGTCCCTTCACTGCCTGTTTTGTATCATGCTGCTAGGCTGAAGGACATAACTATCTGCTGCTTGTTGGTTTGTGCTAGTAACTCAGATCTTTTAGGTGTGGTCCCCATACGCGTCAGCTTTTCCCCTTTGTAAGACCTTCAGCCTTCCTCTTCGCGCAAGTCACAGGCAGCCTCACAGAAATCCCTTTTAGCAAATCCTCTTCTGCTCAGGGCCGAAACTGCTCAGTTGGGATAGCGTTAGACTGAAGACCTAAAACCCTGGCTGAATCCTGGGTTTCGGCAAATTAGCATGGGTTTATATGTTTGTGGTGGAAAGGGGGACCACCGACCTAAACCATCTTTTGGGTTCCAACTTGCCTCATTGATCTCAGCCACTCCTATGGCCAAAAAAAAGTCGAAATGCGGTTCCATGTTGTAATGGTTAGCACTCTGGACTTTTAATCCAGTAATCCGAGTTCAAGTCTCGGTGGAACCTTTCATTGCAGAAGGAGAAACAAAAGGCTGTTATGCACCTTTAGAATGGTGTTGAATTTGGCCATTCGGAATCAGGGACACATGGGCTTAAAAAGTCTAGCCTTCACTGCCAATTTTGTATCATGCTGAAGGACATAACACTCTGCTGCTTGTTGAGACAAATGGATTTCTGCTGAAGTTCCATGATGCAAAGGTTATCGCTCTGGGTTTTGAATTATCTCAGTAGGCCGGAGGTTTGTGCTTGTAACTCCAATGTTGCTGGTTCGGTCCCGATACGGGCCAGCTTTTCCCCTATGTAAGACCTTCAGCCTTCCTCTTCTGGCAAGCCACAGGCAATGTCCCTTTTGGCAAATGCTCTCATGCGCTTGGCCGAAATAGCTCAGTTGGGAGAGCGTTAGACTGAAGATCTAAAGGTCCCTGGTTCAATCCCGGGTTTCGGCAAAGCAGCTCGGGTGTATGTGTTTGTAGTCGGAAGCGGGCAAAGCGTCTATTTAAGTCTTTTGGGTTCCACCTCATTAATCCCTTCCACTCCTGTGGCCAGTGGCTCAGTTAAACGCGGTTCCATGGTGTAATGGTTAGCACTCTGGACTCTGAATCCAGTAATCCGAGTTCAAGGTTCGGTGGAACCTCTGCCTCTTTGTTGCAGAAGGGGAAAGAAACAGCTTTTACGCAAAAGCTGTTGGATCTGTAGTTTGATGGTGAAATTGGCCATCGGAATAAGAGAAACATGGGCTAAAAAACAGCAAGGTCTTCACTGGCTTTTTTCTGTCATGCTTCTACGCTGAATGTCTTAACTCTAAGCTACTCAGTGTGAAACAGGGCTATCCGCTAAGGTTCTCCATGATGTATTGGTTAGGACTCTGGTCTCTGAATGCACTTATCCGAGTTACAATCTCAGTGGAACCTTTAACTGTTCATTGCAGAAAGAGAAACAAACAGCTTTTATGTACCTGTGGTGAAATTGGCCATCAGAATCAGGGAAACGTGGGCTTAATAATTATAGCCTTCACTGCCTGTTTTGTATCATGCTGCTAGGCTGAAGGACATAACTATCTGCTGCTTGTTGGTTTGTGCTAGTAACTCAGATCTTTTAGGTGTGGTCCCCATACGCGTCAGCTTTTCCCCTTTGTAAGACCTTCAGCCTTCCTCTTCGCGCAAGTCACAGGCAGCCTCACAGAAATCCCTTTTAGCAAATCCTCTTCTGCTCAGGGCCGAAACTGCTCAGTTGGGATAGCGTTAGACTGAAGACCTAAAACCCTGGCAGAATCCTGGGTTTCGGCAAATTAGCATGGGTTTATATGTTTGTGGTGGAAAGGGGGACCACCGACCTAAACCATCTTTTGGGTTCCAACTTGCCTCATTGATCTCAGCCACTCCTATGGCCAAAAAAAAGTCGAAATGCGGTTCCATGTTGTAATGGTTAGCACTCTGGACTTTTAATCCAGTAATCCGAGTTCAAGTCTCGGTGGAACCTTTCATTGCAGAAGGAGAAACAAAAGGCTGTTATGCACCTTTAGAATGGTGTTGAATTTGGCCATTCGGAATCAGGGACACATGGGCTTAAAAAGTCTAGCCTTCACTGCCAGTTTTGTATCATGCTGAAGGACATAACACTCTGCTGCTTGTTGAGACAAATGGATTTCTGCTGAAGTTCCATGATGCAAAGGTTATCGCTCTGGGTTTTGAATTATCTCAGTAGGCCGGAGGTTTGTGCTTGTAACTCCAATGTTGCTGGTTCGGTCCCGATACGGGCCAGCTTTTCCCCTATGTAAGACCTTCAGCCTTCCTCTTCTGGCAAGCCACAGGCAGTGTCCCTTTTGGCAAATGCTCTCATGCGCTTGGCCGAAATAGCTCAGTTGGGAGAGCGTTAGACTGAAGATCTAAAGGTCCCTGGTTCAATCCCGGGTTTCGGCAAATCAGCTCGGGTGTATGTGTTTGTAGTCGGAAGCGGGCAAAGCGTCTATTTAAGTCTTTTGGGTTCCACCTCATTAATCTCTTCCACTCCTGTGGCCAGTGGCTCAGTTAAACGCGGTTCCATGGTGTAATGGTTAGCACTCTGGACTCTGAATCCAGTAATCCGAGTTCAAGTCTCGGTGGAACCTCTGCCTCTTTGTTGCAGAAGGGGAAAGAAACAGCTTTTACGCAAAAGCTGTTGGATCTGTAGTTTGATGGTGAAATTGGCCATCGGAATAAGAGAAACATGGGCTAAAAAACAGCAAGGTCTTCACTGGCTTTTTTCTGTCATGCTTCTAGGCTGAATGTCTTAACTCTAAGCTACTCAGTGTGAAACAGGGCTATCCGCTAAGGTTCTCCATGATGTATTGGTTAGGACTCTGGTCTCTGAATGCACTTATCCGAGTTACAATCTCAGTGGAACCTTTAACTGTTCATTGCAGAAAGAGAAACAAACAGCTTTTATGTACCTGTGGTGAAATTGGCCATCAGAATCAGGGAAACGTGGGCTTAATAATTATAGCCTTCACTGCCTGTTTTGTATCATGCTGCTAGGCTGAAGGACATAACTATCTGCTGCTTGTTGGTTTGTGCTAGTAACTCAGATCTTTTAGGTGTGGTCCCCATACGCGTCAGCTTTTCCCCTTTGTAAGACCTTCAGCCTTCCTCTTCGCGCAAGTCACAGGCAGCCTCACAGAAATCCCTTTTAGCAAATCCTCTTCTGCTCAGGGCCGAAACTGCTCAGTTGGGATAGCGTTAGACTGAAGACCTAAAACCCTGGCAGAATCCTGGGTTTCGGCAAATTAGCATGGGTTTATATGTTTGTGGTGGAAAGGGGGACCACCGACCTAAACCATCTTTTGGGTTCCAACTTGCCTCATTGATCTCAGCCACTCCTATGGCCAAAAAAAAGTCGAAATGCGGTTCCATGTTGTAATGGTTAGCACTCTGGACTTTTAATCCAGTAATCCGAGTTCAAGTCTCGGTGGAACCTTTCATTGCAGAAGGAGAAACAAAAGGCTGTTATGCACCTTTAGAATGGTGTTGAATTTGGCCATTCGGAATCAGGGACACATGGGCTTAAAAAGTCTAGCCTTCACTGCCAGTTTTGTATCATGCTGAAGGACATAACACTCTGCTGCTTGTTGAGACAAATGGATTTCTGCTGAAGTTCCATGATGCAAAGGTTATCGCTCTGGGTTTTGAATTATCTCAGTAGGCCGGAGGTTTGTGCTTGTAACTCCAATGTTGCTGGTTCGGTCCCGATACGGGCCAGCTTTTCCCCTATGTAAGACCTTCAGCCTTCCTCTTCTGGCAAGCCACAGGCAGTGTCCCTTTTGGCAAATGCTCTCATGCGCTTGGCCGAAATAGCTCAGTTGGGAGAGCGTTAGACTGAAGATCTAAAGGTCCCTGGTTCAATCCCGGGTTTCGGCAAATCAGCTCGGGTGTATGTGTTTGTAGTCGGAAGCGGGCAAAGCGTCTATTTAAGTCTTTTGGGTTCCACCTCATTAATCTCTTCCACTCCTGTGGCCAGTGGCTCAGTTAAACGCGGTTCCATGGTGTAATGGTTAGCACTCTGGACTCTGAATCCAGTAATCCGAGTTCAAGTCTCGGTGGAACCTCTGCCTCTTTGTTGCAGAAGGGGAAAGAAACAGCTTTTACGCAAAAGCTGTTGGATCTGTAGTTTGATGGTGAAATTGGCCATCGGAATAAGAGAAACATGGGCTAAAAAACAGCAAGGTCTTCACTGGCTTTTTTCTGTCATGCTTCTAGGCTGAATGTCTTAACTCTAAGCTACTCAGTGTGAAACAGGGCTATCCGCTAAGGTTCTCCATGATGTATTGGTTAGGACTCTGGTCTCTGAATGCACTTATCCGAGTTACAATCTCAGTGGAACCTTTAACTGTTCATTGCAGAAAGAGAAACAAACAGCTTTTATGTACCTGTGGTGAAATTGGCCATCAGAATCAGGGAAACGTGGGCTTAATAATTATAGCCTTCACTGCCTGTTTTGTATCATGCTGCTAGGCTGAAGGACATAACTATCTGCTGCTTGTTGGTTTGTGCTAGTAACTCAGATCTTTTAGGTGTGGTCCCCATACGCGTCAGCTTTTCCCCTTTGTAAGACCTTCAGCCTTCCTCTTCGCGCAAGTCACAGGCAGCCTCACAGAAATCCCTTTTAGCAAATCCTCTTCTGCTCAGGGCCGAAACTGCTCAGTTGGGATAGCGTTAGACTGAAGACCTAAAACCCTGGCTGAATCCTGGGTTTCGGCAAATTAGCATGGGTTTATATGTTTGTGGTGGAAAGGGGGACCACCGACCTAAACCATCTTTTGGGTTCCAACTTGCCTCATTGATCTCAGCCACTCCTATGGCCAAAAAAAAGTCGAAATGCGGTTCCATGTTGTAATGGTTAGCACTCTGGACTTTTAATCCAGTAATCCGAGTTCAAGTCTCGGTGGAACCTTTCATTGCAGAAGGAGAAACAAAAGGCTGTTATGCACCTTTAGAATGGTGTTGAATTTGGCCATTCGGAATCAGGGACACATGGGCTTAAAAAGTCTAGCCTTCACTGCCAGTTTTGTATCATGCTGAAGGACATAACACTCTGCTGCTTGTTGAGACAAATGGATTTCTGCTGAAGTTCCATGATGCAAAGGTTATCGCTCTGGGTTTTGAATTATCTCAGTAGGCCGGAGGTTTGTGCTTGTAACTCCAATGTTGCTGGTTCGGTCCCGATACGGGCCAGCTTTTCCCCTATGTAAGACCTTCAGCCTTCCTCTTCTGGCAAGCCACAGGCAGTGTCCCTTTTGGCAAATGCTCTCATGCGCTTGGCCGAAATAGCTCAGTTGGGAGAGCGTTAGACTGAAGATCTAAAGGTCCCTGGTTCAATCCCGGGTTTCGGCAAATCAGCTCGGGTGTATGTGTTTGTAGTCGGAAGCGGGCAAAGCGTCTATTTAAGTCTTTTGGGTTCCACCTCATTAATCTCTTCCACTCCTGTGGCCAGTGGCTCAGTTAAACGCGGTTCCATGGTGTAATGGTTAGCACTCTGGACTCTGAATCCAGTAATCCGAGTTCAAGTCTCGGTGGAACCTCTGCCTCTTTGTTGCAGAAGGGGAAAGAAACAGCTTTTACGCAAAAGCTGTTGGATCTGTAGTTTGATGGTGAAATTGGCCATCGGAATAAGAGAAACATGGGCTAAAAAACAGCAAGGTCTTCACTGGCTTTTTTCTGTCATGCTTCTAGGCTGAATGTCTTAACTCTAAGCTACTCAGTGTGAAACAGGGCTATCCGCTAAGGTTCTCCATGATGTATTGGTTAGGACTCTGGTCTCTGAATGCACTTATCCGAGTTACAATCTCAGTGGAACCTTTAACTGTTCATTGCAGAAAGAGAAACAAACAGCTTTTATGTACCTGTGGTGAAATTGGCCATCAGAATCAGGGAAACGTGGGCTTAATAATTATAGCCTTCACTGCCTGTTTTGTATCATGCTGCTAGGCTGAAGGACATAACTATCTGCTGCTTGTTGGTTTGTGCTAGTAACTCAGATCTTTTAGGTGTGGTCCCCATACGCGTCAGCTTTTCCCCTTTGTAAGACCTTCAGCCTTCCTCTTCGCGCAAGTCACAGGCAGCCTCACAGAAATCCCTTTTAGCAAATCCTCTTCTGCTCAGGGCCGAAACTGCTCAGTTGGGATAGCGTTAGACTGAAGACCTAAAACCCTGGCTGAATCCTGGGTTTCGGCAAATTAGCATGGGTTTATATGTTTGTGGTGGAAAGGGGGACCACCGACCTAAACCATCTTTTGGGTTCCAACTTGCCTCATTGATCTCAGCCACTCCTATGGCCAAAAAAAAGTCGAAATGCGGTTCCATGTTGTAATGGTTAGCACTCTGGACTTTTAATCCAGTAATCCGAGTTCAAGTCTCGGTGGAACCTTTCATTGCAGAAGGAGAAACAAAAGGCTGTTATGCACCTTTAGAATGGTGTTGAATTTGGCCATTCGGAATCAGGGACACATGGGCTTAAAAAGTCTAGCCTTCACTGCCAGTTTTGTATCATGCTGAAGGACATAACACTCTGCTGCTTGTTGAGACAAATGGATTTCTGCTGAAGTTCCATGATGCAAAGGTTATCGCTCTGGGTTTTGAATTATCTCAGTAGGCCGGAGGTTTGTGCTTGTAACTCCAATGTTGCTGGTTCGGTCCCGATACGGGCCAGCTTTTCCCCTATGTAAGACCTTCAGCCTTCCTCTTCTGGCAAGCCACAGGCAGTGTCCCTTTTGGCAAATGCTCTCATGCGCTTGGCCGAAATAGCTCAGTTGGGAGAGCGTTAGACTGAAGATCTAAAGGTCCCTGGTTCAATCCCGGGTTTCGGCAAATCAGCTCGGGTGTATGTGTTTGTAGTCGGAAGCGGGCAAAGCGTCTATTTAAGTCTTTTGGGTTCCACCTCATTAATCTCTTCCACTCCTGTGGCCAGTGGCTCAGTTAAACGCGGTTCCATGGTGTAATGGTTAGCACTCTGGACTCTGAATCCAGTAATCCGAGTTCAAGTCTCGGTGGAACCTCTGCCTCTTTGTTGCAGAAGGGGAAAGAAACAGCTTTTACGCAAAAGCTGTTGGATCTGTAGTTTGATGGTGAAATTGGCCATCGGAATAAGAGAAACATGGGCTAAAAAACAGCAAGGTCTTCACTGGCTTTTTTCTGTCATGCTTCTAGGCTGAATGTCTTAACTCTAAGCTACTCAGTGTGAAACAGGGCTATCCGCTAAGGTTCTCCATGATGTATTGGTTAGGACTCTGGTCTCTGAATGCACTTATCCGAGTTACAATCTCAGTGGAACCTTTAACTGTTCATTGCAGAAAGAGAAACAAACAGCTTTTATGTACCTGTGGTGAAATTGGCCATCAGAATCAGGGAAACGTGGGCTTAATAATTATAGCCTTCACTGCCTGTTTTGTATCATGCTGCTAGGCTGAAGGACATAACTATCTGCTGCTTGTTGGTTTGTGCTAGTAACTCAGATCTTTTAGGTGTGGTCCCCATACGCGTCAGCTTTTCCCCTTTGTAAGACCTTCAGCCTTCCTCTTCGCGCAAGTCACAGGCAGCCTCACAGAAATCCCTTTTAGCAAATCCTCTTCTGCTCAGGGCCGAAACTGCTCAGTTGGGATAGCGTTAGACTGAAGACCTAAAACCCTGGCTGAATCCTGGGTTTCGGCAAATTAGCATGGGTTTATATGTTTGTGGTGGAAAGGGGGACCACCGACCTAAACCATCTTTTGGGTTCCAACTTGCCTCATTGATCTCAGCCACTCCTATGGCCAAAAAAAAGTCGAAATGCGGTTCCATGTTGTAATGGTTAGCACTCTGGACTTTTAATCCAGTAATCCGAGTTCAAGTCTCGGTGGAACCTTTCATTGCAGAAGGAGAAACAAAAGGCTGTTATGCACCTTTAGAATGGTGTTGAATTTGGCCATTCGGAATCAGGGACACATGGGCTTAAAAAGTCTAGCCTTCACTGCCAGTTTTGTATCATGCTGAAGGACATAACACTCTGCTGCTTGTTGAGACAAATGGATTTCTGCTGAAGTTCCATGATGCAAAGGTTATCGCTCTGGGTTTTGAATTATCTCAGTAGGCCGGAGGTTTGTGCTTGTAACTCCAATGTTGCTGGTTCGGTCCCGATACGGGCCAGCTTTTCCCCTATGTAAGACCTTCAGCCTTCCTCTTCTGGCAAGCCACAGGCAGTGTCCCTTTTGGCAAATGCTCTCATGCGCTTGGCCGAAATAGCTCAGTTGGGAGAGCGTTAGACTGAAGATCTAAAGGTCCCTGGTTCAATCCCGGGTTTCGGCAAATCAGCTCGGGTGTATGTGTTTGTAGTCGGAAGCGGGCAAAGCGTCTATTTAAGTCTTTTGGGTTCCACCTCATTAATCTCTTCCACTCCTGTGGCCAGTGGCTCAGTTAAACGCGGTTCCATGGTGTAATGGTTAGCACTCTGGACTCTGAATCCAGTAATCCGAGTTCAAGTCTCGGTGGAACCTCTGCCTCTTTGTTGCAGAAGGGGAAAGAAACAGCTTTTACGCAAAAGCTGTTGGATCTGTAGTTTGATGGTGAAATTGGCCATCGGAATAAGAGAAACATGGGCTAAAAAACAGCAAGGTCTTCACTGGCTTTTTTCTGTCATGCTTCTAGGCTGAATGTCTTAACTCTAAGCTACTCAGTGTGAAACAGGGCTATCCGCTAAGGTTCTCCATGATGTATTGGTTAGGACTCTGGTCTCTGAATGCACTTATCCGAGTTACAATCTCAGTGGAACCTTTAACTGTTCATTGCAGAAAGAGAAACAAACAGCTTTTATGTACCTGTGGTGAAATTGGCCATCAGAATCAGGGAAACGTGGGCTTAATAATTATAGCCTTCACTGCCTGTTTTGTATCATGCTGCTAGGCTGAAGGACATAACTATCTGCTGCTTGTTGGTTTGTGCTAGTAACTCAGATCTTTTAGGTGTGGTCCCCATACGCGTCAGCTTTTCCCCTTTGTAAGACCTTCAGCCTTCCTCTTCGCGCAAGTCACAGGCAGCCTCACAGAAATCCCTTTTAGCAAATCCTCTTCTGCTCAGGGCCGAAACTGCTCAGTTGGGATAGCGTTAGACTGAAGACCTAAAACCCTGGCTGAATCCTGGGTTTCGGCAAATTAGCATGGGTTTATATGTTTGTGGTGGAAAGGGGGACCACCGACCTAAACCATCTTTTGGGTTCCAACTTGCCTCATTGATCTCAGCCACTCCTATGGCCAAAAAAAAGTCGAAATGCGGTTCCATGTTGTAATGGTTAGCACTCTGGACTTTTAATCCAGTAATCCGAGTTCAAGTCTCGGTGGAACCTTTCATTGCAGAAGGAGAAACAAAAGGCTGTTATGCACCTTTAGAATGGTGTTGAATTTGGCCATTCGGAATCAGGGACACATGGGCTTAAAAAGTCTAGCCTTCACTGCCAGTTTTGTATCATGCTGAAGGACATAACACTCTGCTGCTTGTTGAGACAAATGGATTTCTGCTGAAGTTCCATGATGCAAAGGTTATCGCTCTGGGTTTTGAATTATCTCAGTAGGCCGGAGGTTTGTGCTTGTAACTCCAATGTTGCTGGTTCGGTCCCGATACGGGCCAGCTTTTCCCCTATGTAAGACCTTCAGCCTTCCTCTTCTGGCAAGCCACAGGCAGTGTCCCTTTTGGCAAATGCTCTCATGCGCTTGGCCGAAATAGCTCAGTTGGGAGAGCGTTAGACTGAAGATCTAAAGGTCCCTGGTTCAATCCCGGGTTTCGGCAAATCAGCTCGGGTGTATGTGTTTGTAGTCGGAAGCGGGCAAAGCGTCTATTTAAGTCTTTTGGGTTCCACCTCATTAATCTCTTCCACTCCTGTGGCCAGTGGCTCAGTTAAACGCGGTTCCATGGTGTAATGGTTAGCACTCTGGACTCTGAATCCAGTAATCCGAGTTCAAGTCTCGGTGGAACCTCTGCCTCTTTGTTGCAGAAGGGGAAAGAAACAGCTTTTACGCAAAAGCTGTTGGATCTGTAGTTTGATGGTGAAATTGGCCATCGGAATAAGAGAAACATGGGCTAAAAAACAGCAAGGTCTTCACTGGCTTTTTTCTGTCATGCTTCTAGGCTGAATGTCTTAACTCTAAGCTACTCAGTGTGAAACAGGGCTATCCGCTAAGGTTCTCCATGATGTATTGGTTAGGACTCTGGTCTCTGAATGCACTTATCCGAGTTACAATCTCAGTGGAACCTTTAACTGTTCATTGCAGAAAGAGAAACAAACAGCTTTTATGTACCTGTGGTGAAATTGGCCATCAGAATCAGGGAAACGTGGGCTTAATAATTATAGCCTTCACTGCCTGTTTTGTATCATGCTGCTAGGCTGAAGGACATAACTATCTGCTGCTTGTTGGTTTGTGCTAGTAACTCAGATCTTTTAGGTGTGGTCCCCATACGCGTCAGCTTTTCCCCTTTGTAAGACCTTCAGCCTTCCTCTTCGCGCAAGTCACAGGCAGCCTCACAGAAATCCCTTTTAGCAAATCCTCTTCTGCTCAGGGCCGAAACTGCTCAGTTGGGATAGCGTTAGACTGAAGACCTAAAACCCTGGCTGAATCCTGGGTTTCGGCAAATTAGCATGGGTTTATATGTTTGTGGTGGAAAGGGGGACCACCGACCTAAACCATCTTTTGGGTTCCAACTTGCCTCATTGATCTCAGCCACTCCTATGGCCAAAAAAAAGTCGAAATGCGGTTCCATGTTGTAATGGTTAGCACTCTGGACTTTTAATCCAGTAATCCGAGTTCAAGTCTCGGTGGAACCTTTCATTGCAGAAGGAGAAACAAAAGGCTGTTATGCACCTTTAGAATGGTGTTGAATTTGGCCATTCGGAATCAGGGACACATGGGCTTAAAAAGTCTAGCCTTCACTGCCAGTTTTGTATCATGCTGAAGGACATAACACTCTGCTGCTTGTTGAGACAAATGGATTTCTGCTGAAGTTCCATGATGCAAAGGTTATCGCTCTGGGTTTTGAATTATCTCAGTAGGCCGGAGGTTTGTGCTTGTAACTCCAATGTTGCTGGTTCGGTCCCGATACGGGCCAGCTTTTCCCCTATGTAAGACCTTCAGCCTTCCTCTTCTGGCAAGCCACAGGCAGTGTCCCTTTTGGCAAATGCTCTCATGCGCTTGGCCGAAATAGCTCAGTTGGGAGAGCGTTAGACTGAAGATCTAAAGGTCCCTGGTTCAATCCCGGGTTTCGGCAAATCAGCTCGGGTGTATGTGTTTGTAGTCGGAAGCGGGCAAAGCGTCTATTTAAGTCTTTTGGGTTCCACCTCATTAATCTCTTCCACTCCTGTGGCCAGTGGCTCAGTTAAACGCGGTTCCATGGTGTAATGGTTAGCACTCTGGACTCTGAATCCAGTAATCCGAGTTCAAGTCTCGGTGGAACCTCTGCCTCTTTGTTGCAGAAGGGGAAAGAAACAGCTTTTACGCAAAAGCTGTTGGATCTGTAGTTTGATGGTGAAATTGGCCATCGGAATAAGAGAAACATGGGCTAAAAAACAGCAAGGTCTTCACTGGCTTTTTTCTGTCATGCTTCTAGGCTGAATGTCTTAACTCTAAGCTACTCAGTGTGAAACAGGGCTATCCGCTAAGGTTCTCCATGATGTATTGGTTAGGACTCTGGTCTCTGAATGCACTTATCCGAGTTACAATCTCAGTGGAACCTTTAACTGTTCATTGCAGAAAGAGAAACAAACAGCTTTTATGTACCTGTGGTGAAATTGGCCATCAGAATCAGGGAAACGTGGGCTTAATAATTATAGCCTTCACTGCCTGTTTTGTATCATGCTGCTAGGCTGAAGGACATAACTATCTGCTGCTTGTTGGTTTGTGCTAGTAACTCAGATCTTTTAGGTGTGGTCCCCATACGCGTCAGCTTTTCCCCTTTGTAAGACCTTCAGCCTTCCTCTTCGCGCAAGTCACAGGCAGCCTCACAGAAATCCCTTTTAGCAAATCCTCTTCTGCTCAGGGCCGAAACTGCTCAGTTGGGATAGCGTTAGACTGAAGACCTAAAACCCTGGCTGAATCCTGGGTTTCGGCAAATTAGCATGGGTTTATATGTTTGTGGTGGAAAGGGGGACCACCGACCTAAACCATCTTTTGGGTTCCAACTTGCCTCATTGATCTCAGCCACTCCTATGGCCAAAAAAAAGTCGAAATGCGGTTCCATGTTGTAATGGTTAGCACTCTGGACTTTTAATCCAGTAATCCGAGTTCAAGTCTCGGTGGAACCTTTCATTGCAGAAGGAGAAACAAAAGGCTGTTATGCACCTTTAGAATGGTGTTGAATTTGGCCATTCGGAATCAGGGACACATGGGCTTAAA
This sequence comes from Rhodeus uyekii, assembly GCA_037043235.1. Taxonomy (NCBI): domain Eukaryota; kingdom Metazoa; phylum Chordata; class Actinopteri; order Cypriniformes; family Acheilognathidae; genus Rhodeus; species Rhodeus uyekii. Next base: position 20,430 of record JAWRVZ010000281.1, read on the forward strand.
AAGTCTAGCCTTCACTGCCAGTTTTGTATCATGCTGAAGGACATAACACTCTGCTGCTTGTTGAGACAAATGGATTTCTGCTGAAGTTCCATGATGCAAAGGTTATCGCTCTGGGTTTTGAATTATCTCAGTAGGCCGGAGGTTTGTGCTTGTAACTCCAATGTTGCTGGTTCGGTCCCGATACGGGCCAGCTTTTCCCCTATGTAAGACCTTCAGCCTTCCTCTTCTGGCAAGCCACAGGCAGTGTCCCTTTTGGCAAATGCTCTCATGCGCTTGGCCGAAATAGCTCAGTTGGGAGAGCGTTAGACTGAAGATCTAAAGGTCCCTGGTTCAATCCCGGGTTTCGGCAAATCAGCTCGGGTGTATGTGTTTGTAGTCGGAAGCGGGCAAAGCGTCTATTTAAGTCTTTTGGGTTCCACCTCATTAATCTCTTCCACTCCTGTGGCCAGTGGCTCAGTTAAACGCGGTTCCATGGTGTAATGGTTAGCACTCTGGACTCTGAATCCAGTAATCCGAGTTCAAGTCTCGGTGGAACCTCTGCCTCTTTGTTGCAGAAGGGGAAAGAAACAGCTTTTACGCAAAAGCTGTTGGATCTGTAGTTTGATGGTGAAATTGGCCATCGGAATAAGAGAAACATGGGCTAAAAAACAGCAAGGTCTTCACTGGCTTTTTTCTGTCATGCTTCTAGGCTGAATGTCTTAACTCTAAGCTACTCAGTGTGAAACAGGGCTATCCGCTAAGGTTCTCCATGATGTATTGGTTAGGACTCTGGTCTCTGAATGCACTTATCCGAGTTACAATCTCAGTGGAACCTTTAACTGTTCATTGCAGAAAGAGAAACAAACAGCTTTTATGTACCTGTGGTGAAATTGGCCATCAGAATCAGGGAAACGTGGGCTTAATAATTATAGCCTTCACTGCCTGTTTTGTATCATGCTGCTAGGCTGAAGGACATAACTATCTGCTGCTTGTTGGTTTGTGCTAGTAACTCAGATCTTTTAGGTGTGGTCCCCATACGCGTCAGCTTTTCCCCTTTGTAAGACCTTCAGCCTTCCTCTTCGCGCAAGTCACAGGCAGCCTCACAGAAATCCCTTTTAGCAAATCCTCTTCTGCTCAGGGCCGAAACTGCTCAGTTGGGATAGCGTTAGACTGAAGACCTAAAACCCTGGCTGAATCCTGGGTTTCGGCAAATTAGCATGGGTTTATATGTTTGTGGTGGAAAGGGGGACCACCGACCTAAACCATCTTTTGGGTTCCAACTTGCCTCATTGATCTCAGCCACTCCTATGGCCAAAAAAAAGTCGAAATGCGGTTCCATGTTGTAATGGTTAGCACTCTGGACTTTTAATCCAGTAATCCGAGTTCAAGTCTCGGTGGAACCTTTCATTGCAGAAGGAGAAACAAAAGGCTGTTATGCACCTTTAGAATGGTGTTGAATTTGGCCATTCGGAATCAGGGACACATGGGCTTAAAAAGTCTAGCCTTCACTGCCAGTTTTGTATCATGCTGAAGGACATAACACTCTGCTGCTTGTTGAGACAAATGGATTTCTGCTGAAGTTCCATGATGCAAAGGTTATCGCTCTGGGTTTTGAATTATCTCAGTAGGCCGGAGGTTTGTGCTTGTAACTCCAATGTTGCTGGTTCGGTCCCGATACGGGCCAGCTTTTCCCCTATGTAAGACCTTCAGCCTTCCTCTTCTGGCAAGCCACAGGCAGTGTCCCTTTTGGCAAATGCTCTCATGCGCTTGGCCGAAATAGCTCAGTTGGGAGAGCGTTAGACTGAAGATCTAAAGGTCCCTGGTTCAATCCCGGGTTTCGGCAAATCAGCTCGGGTGTATGTGTTTGTAGTCGGAAGCGGGCAAAGCGTCTATTTAAGTCTTTTGGGTTCCACCTCATTAATCTCTTCCACTCCTGTGGCCAGTGGCTCAGTTAAACGCGGTTCCATGGTGTAATGGTTAGCACTCTGGACTCTGAATCCAGTAATCCGAGTTCAAGTCTCGGTGGAACCTCTGCCTCTTTGTTGCAGAAGGGGAAAGAAACAGCTTTTACGCAAAAGCTGTTGGATCTGTAGTTTGATGGTGAAATTGGCCATCGGAATAAGAGAAACATGGGCTAAAAAACAGCAAGGTCTTCACTGGCTTTTTTCTGTCATGCTTCTAGGCTGAATGTCTTAACTCTAAGCTACTCAGTGTGAAACAGGGCTATCCGCTAAGGTTCTCCATGATGTATTGGTTAGGACTCTGGTCTCTGAATGCACTTATCCGAGTTACAATCTCAGTGGAACCTTTAACTGTTCATTGCAGAAAGAGAAACAAACAGCTTTTATGTACCTGTGGTGAAATTGGCCATCAGAATCAGGGAAACGTGGGCTTAATAATTATAGCCTTCACTGCCTGTTTTGTATCATGCTGCTAGGCTGAAGGACATAACTATCTGCTGCTTGTTGGTTTGTGCTAGTAACTCAGATCTTTTAGGTGTGGTCCCCATACGCGTCAGCTTTTCCCCTTTGTAAGACCTTCAGCCTTCCTCTTCGCGCAAGTCACAGGCAGCCTCACAGAAATCCCTTTTAGCAAATCCTCTTCTGCTCAGGGCCGAAACTGCTCAGTTGGGATAGCGTTAGACTGAAGACCTAAAACCCTGGCTGAATCCTGGGTTTCGGCAAATTAGCATGGGTTTATATGTTTGTGGTGGAAAGGGGGACCACCGACCTAAACCATCTTTTGGGTTCCAACTTGCCTCATTGATCTCAGCCACTCCTATGGCCAAAAAAAAGTCGAAATGCGGTTCCATGTTGTAATGGTTAGCACTCTGGACTTTTAATCCAGTAATCCGAGTTCAAGTCTCGGTGGAACCTTTCATTGCAGAAGGAGAAACAAAAGGCTGTTATGCACCTTTAGAATGGTGTTGAATTTGGCCATTCGGAATCAGGGACACATGGGCTTAAAAAGTCTAGCCTTCACTGCCAGTTTTGTATCATGCTGAAGGACATAACACTCTGCTGCTTGTTGAGACAAATGGATTTCTGCTGAAGTTCCATGATGCAAAGGTTATCGCTCTGGGTTTTGAATTATCTCAGTAGGCCGGAGGTTTGTGCTTGTAACTCCAATGTTGCTGGTTCGGTCCCGATACGGGCCAGCTTTTCCCCTATGTAAGACCTTCAGCCTTCCTCTTCTGGCAAGCCACAGGCAGTGTCCCTTTTGGCAAATGCTCTCATGCGCTTGGCCGAAATAGCTCAGTTGGGAGAGCGTTAGACTGAAGATCTAAAGGTCCCTGGTTCAATCCCGGGTTTCGGCAAATCAGCTCGGGTGTATGTGTTTGTAGTCGGAAGCGGGCAAAGCGTCTATTTAAGTCTTTTGGGTTCCACCTCATTAATCTCTTCCACTCCTGTGGCCAGTGGCTCAGTTAAACGCGGTTCCATGGTGTAATGGTTAGCACTCTGGACTCTGAATCCAGTAATCCGAGTTCAAGTCTCGGTGGAACCTCTGCCTCTTTGTTGCAGAAGGGGAAAGAAACAGCTTTTACGCAAAAGCTGTTGGATCTGTAGTTTGATGGTGAAATTGGCCATCGGAATAAGAGAAACATGGGCTAAAAAACAGCAAGGTCTTCACTGGCTTTTTTCTGTCATGCTTCTAGGCTGAATGTCTTAACTCTAAGCTACTCAGTGTGAAACAGGGCTATCCGCTAAGGTTCTCCATGATGTATTGGTTAGGACTCTGGTCTCTGAATGCACTTATCCGAGTTACAATCTCAGTGGAACCTTTAACTGTTCATTGCAGAAAGAGAAACAAACAGCTTTTATGTACCTGTGGTGAAATTGGCCATCAGAATCAGGGAAACGTGGGCTTAATAATTATAGCCTTCACTGCCTGTTTTGTATCATGCTGCTAGGCTGAAGGACATAACTATCTGCTGCTTGTTGGTTTGTGCTAGTAACTCAGATCTTTTAGGTGTGGTCCCCATACGCGTCAGCTTTTCCCCTTTGTAAGACCTTCAGCCTTCCTCTTCGCGCAAGTCACAGGCAGCCTCACAGAAATCCCTTTTAGCAAATCCTCTTCTGCTCAGGGCCGAAACTGCTCAGTTGGGATAGCGTTAGACTGAAGACCTAAAACCCTGGCTGAATCCTGGGTTTCGGCAAATTAGCATGGGTTTATATGTTTGTGGTGGAAAGGGGGACCACCGACCTAAACCATCTTTTGGGTTCCAACTTGCCTCATTGATCTCAGCCACTCCTATGGCCAAAAAAAAGTCGAAATGCGGTTCCATGTTGTAATGGTTAGCACTCTGGACTTTTAATCCAGTAATCCGAGTTCAAGTCTCGGTGGAACCTTTCATTGCAGAAGGAGAAACAAAAGGCTGTTATGCACCTTTAGAATGGTGTTGAATTTGGCCATTCGGAATCAGGGACACATGGGCTTAAAAAGTCTAGCCTTCACTGCCAGTTTTGTATCATGCTGAAGGACATAACACTCTGCTGCTTGTTGAGACAAATGGATTTCTGCTGAAGTTCCATGATGCAAAGGTTATCGCTCTGGGTTTTGAATTATCTCAGTAGGCCGGAGGTTTGTGCTTGTAACTCCAATGTTGCTGGTTCGGTCCCGATACGGGCCAGCTTTTCCCCTATGTAAGACCTTCAGCCTTCCTCTTCTGGCAAGCCACAGGCAGTGTCCCTTTTGGCAAATGCTCTCATGCGCTTGGCCGAAATAGCTCAGTTGGGAGAGCGTTAGACTGAAGATCTAAAGGTCCCTGGTTCAATCCCGGGTTTCGGCAAATCAGCTCGGGTGTATGTGTTTGTAGTCGGAAGCGGGCAAAGCGTCTATTTAAGTCTTTTGGGTTCCACCTCATTAATCTCTTCCACTCCTGTGGCCAGTGGCTCAGTTAAACGCGGTTCCATGGTGTAATGGTTAGCACTCTGGACTCTGAATCCAGTAATCCGAGTTCAAGTCTCGGTGGAACCTCTGCCTCTTTGTTGCAGAAGGGGAAAGAAACAGCTTTTACGCAAAAGCTGTTGGATCTGTAGTTTGATGGTGAAATTGGCCATCGGAATAAGAGAAACATGGGCTAAAAAACAGCAAGGTCTTCACTGGCTTTTTTCTGTCATGCTTCTAGGCTGAATGTCTTAACTCTAAGCTACTCAGTGTGAAACAGGGCTATCCGCTAAGGTTCTCCATGATGTATTGGTTAGGACTCTGGTCTCTGAATGCACTTATCCGAGTTACAATCTCAGTGGAACCTTTAACTGTTCATTGCAGAAAGAGAAACAAACAGCTTTTATGTACCTGTGGTGAAATTGGCCATCAGAATCAGGGAAACGTGGGCTTAATAATTATAGCCTTCACTGCCTGTTTTGTATCATGCTGCTAGGCTGAAGGACATAACTATCTGCTGCTTGTTGGTTTGTGCTAGTAACTCAGATCTTTTAGGTGTGGTCCCCATAAAAAACCTTGGGAGAAACCAGGCTCAGTCGGGGGACCAGTTCTCCTCTGGCCAACAGCCAAACAGTGCATGATTATTATACAACAATTCAAGTCCAATATGAAGTCCAATTTGGTCCGGTTGGAGATGGGTTCATGATCGTCACAGGGGAGGGTCTAGTAGAGTCACGGTCTCCGCAGACACTTCAGGGTAGTGCTGTGCTCGTGTCCAGGTCCTTCATCTGATCTGGATACGGCCCGGATCCGGCTGACCACGGTAACCTCGGAATAAACAGAGAACAATATCAGCGTAGATGCCATTCTTCTTCTGATGTATCGAGTACATCAGGTGTTATGGGAATGTTCTCGGTTCCGGCTTATCTAAATTATGCAGCCTAACAATCATTTTACATGATTTGGATTAAAATGTATGTATAATGTGTTATGTGTATGCCAGGTTGAAAAGATGTGTTTTTAGTCTAGATTTAAACTGACAGAGTGTGTCTGCTTCCCGAACTGTATTAGGAAGACTGTTCCAGAGTTTAGGAGCTAAATAGGAAAAGGATCGACCGCCAGCAGTTGACTTTGATATTCTAGGTATTATAAGCTGGTCAGTATTTTGGGATCGCAATAGACGTGAAGGACTATAATGTGTTAAGAGATCGCTCAAGTACTGGGGAGCTAAACCATTTAATGCTTTGTAAGTAATTAGCAAGATTTTAAAATGTATTCGGTGATTAATAGGAAGCCAGTGCAGGTTTGACAGAACTGGGCTAATATGCTCATATTTCCTGGTTCTAGTAAGAACTCGAGCTGCTGCATTTTGGACCAGCTGGAATTTGTTTATTAAGCGTGCAGGGCAACCACCTAGTAGAGCATTACAATAATCTAGCCTTGAACTCATGAACGCATGAACTAACTTTTCCGCATTTGTCTTAGAGAGCATATGTCGTAATTTAGATATATTTTTAAGATGGAAGAATGCCGTTTTACAGATGCTAGAAACATGGCTTTCAAATGAAAGATTGGTATCAAAGAGCACACCCAGGTTTCTAACTGACGACGAAGACTTGACAGAACAGCCATTGAGTGTTAGGCGGTAGTCTAGATTATTACGCGCTGAACTTTTTGGTCTAATAATTAGAATCTCTGTTTTTTCAGAATTAAGCAGTAGAAAGTTATTAGTCATCCAATTTTTTATATCGGTTATGCATTCTGTTAATTTAGTGAATTTGTTTGTTTCATCCGGATGAGAAGAAATATAGAGCTGAGTATCATCAGCGTAACAATGAAAGCTAATGCCATGCTTCCTAATAACTGCACCCAAAGGAAGCATGTACAGGGTGAAAAGCAATGGTCCTAACACTGAACCTTGAGGAACTCCATACTGAACTTGTGACCGATATGACATCTCCTCATTTACTGCTACAAACTGATAACGGTCAGATAAGTATGATTTGAACCAGGCTAATGCAACTCCACTAATGCCAACATAATTTTCAAGTCTATTCAGAAGGATTTTGTGGTCAATTGTATCAAATGCAGCACTAAGGTCCAGTAACACTAACAGAGAGATACAACCACGATCGGATGATAAGAGCAAATCATTAGTAACTCTAATAAGAGCAGTCTCAGTACTATGATATGGTCTAAATCCTGACTGGAAATCCTCATAGATGCTGTTTCTTTCTAGAAAGGAACATAGTTGTGAAGATATTGCCTTTTCTAGAATCTTTGACAAAAAAGGTAGATTCGATATCGGCCTGTAATTAACTAATTCTGTAGGATCAAGTTGTGGTTTTTTAATAAGCGGTTTAATTACGGCCAGCTTAAAGGTTTTTGGTACGTATCCTAATGACAAAGATGAATTAATAATATTAAGGAGAGGATCTATGATCTCTGGAAGCAACTCTTTCAGTAGCTTAGTTGGTATTGGGTCTAGCATACATGTTGTTGATTTTGATGATTTAACGAGTTTAGACAATTCTTCCTCCCCAATAGCAATGAAGGAGTGGAATTTTTCTTCGGGGACACTAAAATTTACTGTATTTTGTGATATTGTAGTAGACGGTTGCATGGTTATAATTTTCTCTCTAATATTATGAATTTTGCAAGTAAAGAAGTCCATGAAGTCATTACTGCTGTGCTGTTTTAAAGCATCTGGGGTTGAGGCTTTATTTCTTGTTAATTTAGTCACTGTCTCAAATAAATACCTAGGGTTGTATTTGTTTTCTTCTAAGAGGGTGGAAAAGTAAGCAGATCTAGCTGATTTTAAGGCTTTTCTGAATGCAATAGAGCTGTCTTTCCATGAAATGCGAAAAACCTCTAGCTTAGTTTTTTTTTCCAGCTCCGCTCCATTTTTCTGGCTGCTCTCTTGAGGGCCCGGGTGTGCTCGTTGTACCACGGTGTTGGACTATTTTCTTTAATCTTCTTTAAGCGCAACGGAGCAACAGTGTCTAAAGTGCTGGAAAAGAGAGAGTTAATAGTTTCTGTTGCAACATCAAGTTCTTCTAGGCTATCTGGGATGTTAAGTAGATCAAACTGATCAGGAAGATTATTTATAAAGCTATCTTTTGTGTTAGGAGTGATAGTTCTACTATATTTATAACAGGGAGTTAGTTTTTCGACTTTGGCTAAAGGTAGTCTACACGCAACTAAGTAATGATCTGAGATGTCATCGCTCTGCTGCAGAATTTGAACAGTATCAACATTGATCCCATGCGACAATATTAGATCTAAAGTATGATTATGAGAATGAGTGGGTCCTGATACATGTTGTGTAACTCCAATAGAGTTTAAGATGTCTCTAAATGCCAATCCCAATGCGTCTTTTTCATTATCTACATGGATATTAAAATCACCGACAATTATGACTTTATCTGCAGACATTACTAGTTCTGAGAGAAAATCGGCAAATTCTTTGATAAAGTCTGTATGGTGCCCTGGCGGCCTGTATAGAATAGCCAGCACAAAAGTTAAACAGGAATTATTACTTGCACTAGATAATTTTACATTAAGGACCATCGCTTCAAAAGAATTATATTTCAAATTAGACCTTTGAGCAGTACTGATCGTGTTACTATAAATTACAGCAACACCTCCTCCTTTACCTTTCAGACGAGGCTCATGTTTATAATAGTAATCTTGAGGGGTGGACTCATTTAAAGTGATATAATCGTCTGGTTTTAGCCAGGTTTCTGTCAAACACAGCACATCTAGTTTATGATCTGTAATTATATCATTTACAATAAGTGCTTTTGAGGAAAGGGATCGTATATTCAGCAACCCAAGCTTTATCATTTGTTCATTTGTGTTATAAACGTTCTTAGTTGTTTGTAAATCAATTAAATTTTTACCCTTAAACGGTTTTGAGAGTTTTTTGTATTTGCTAATTCGTGGAACAGACACAGTCTCTATAGGATATCTAGGAGAAAGAGTTTCTATGTGTTGTAATTTATCTGACCTCTGTGACGTGAGACAGCTAGCAGACGGTCGGTTTAGCCAGTTTGTCTGCTTCCTGACCTGGACCCCAGTTAGTCAAGGTTTAGCTCTAAGACTATGTGCCAAATTACTAGAGAGAAGAGCGGCACCATCCCAGGTGGGATGAATACCATCTCTTTTTAACAGGTCAGGTCTGCCCCAAAAACTTTTCCAATTGTCTATAAACCCTATGTTATTCTGCGGGCACCACTTAGACATCCAGCCATTGAGTGAGGATAATCTGCTAAGCATCTCATCACTCCTGCGCATAGGGAGAGTAAGACCTTCAGCCTTCCTCTTCGCGCAAGTCACAGGCAGCCTCACAGAAATCCCTTTTAGCAAATCCTCTTCTGCTCAGGGCCGAAACTGCTCAGTTGGGATAGCGTTAGACTGAAGACCTAAAACCCTGGCTGAATCCTCGCTTTCGGCAAATTAGCATGGGTTTATATGTTTGTGGTGGAAAGGGGGACCACCGACCTAAACCATCTTTTGGGTTCCAACTTGCCTCATTGATCTCAGCCACTCCTATGGCCAAAAAAAAGTCGAAATGCGGTTCCATGTTGTAATGGTTAGCACTCTGGACTTTTAATCCAGTAATCCGAGTTCAAGTCTCGGTGGAACCTTTCATTGCAGAAGGAGAAACAAAAGGCTGTTATGCACCTTTAGAATGGTGTTGAATTTGGCCATTCGGAATCAGGGACACATGGGCTTAAAAAGTCTAGCCTTCACTGCCAGTTTTGTATCATGCTGAAGGACATAACACTCTGCTGCTTGTTGAGACAAATGGATTTCTGCTGAAGTTCCATGATGCAAAGGTTATCGCTCTGGGTTTTGAATTATCTCAGTAGGCCGGAGGTTTGTGCTTGTAACTCCAATGTTGCTGGTTCGGTCCCGATACGGGCCAGCTTTTCCCCTATGTAACACCTTCAGCCTTCCTCTTCTGGCAAGCCACAGGCAGTGTCCCTTTTGGCAAATGCTCTCATACACTTGGCCGAAATAGCTCAGTTGGGAGAGCGTTAGACTGAAGATCTAAAGGTCCCTGGTTCAATCCCGGGTTTCGGCAAATTAGCTCAGGTGTATGTGTTTGTAGTCGGAAGCGGGTAAAAGCGTCTATTTAAGTCTTTTGGGTTCCACCTCATTAATCTCTTCCACTCCTGTGGCCAGTGGCTCAGTTAAACGCGGTTCTATGGTGTAATGGTTAGCACTCTGAATCCAGTAATCCGAGTTCAAGTCTCGGTGGAACCGCTGCCTTTTTGTTGCAGAAGGGGAAAGAAACAGCTTTTACGCAAAATCTGTTGGATCTGTAGTTTGATGGTGAAATTGGCCATCGGAATAAGAGAAACATGGGCTAAAAAACAGCAAGGTCTTCACTGGCTATTTTCTGTCATGCTTCTAGGCTGAATGTCTTAACTCTAAGCTACTCAGTGTGAAACAGGGCTATCTGCTAAGGTTCTCCATGATGTATTGGTTAGGACTCTGGTCTCTGAATGCACTTATCCGAGTTACAATCTCAGTGGAACCTTTAACTGTTCATTGCAGAAAGAGAAACAAACAGCTTTTATGTACCTGTGGTGAAATTGGCCATCAGAATAAGGGAAACATGGGCTTAATAATTATAGCCTTCACTGCCTCTTTTGTATCATGCTGCTTGGCTGAAGGACATAACTATCTGCTGCTTGTTGGTTTGTGCTAGTAACTCAGATCTTTTAGGTGTGGTCCCCATACGCGTCAGCTTTTCCCCTTTGTAAGACCTTCAGCCTTCCTCTTCGCGCAAGTCACAGGCAGCCTCACAGAAATCCCTTTTAGCAAATCCTCTTCTGCTCAGGGCCGAAACTGCTCAGTTGGGATAGCGTTAGACTGAAGACCTAAAACCCTGGCTGAATCCTGGGTTTCGGCAAATTAGCATGGGTTTATATGTTTGTGGTTGAAAGTGGGACCACCGACCTAAACCATCTTTTGGGTTCCAACTTGCCTCATTGATCTCAGCCACTCCTATGGCCAAAAAAAAGTCGAAATGCGGTTCCATGTTGTAATGGTTAGCACTCTGGACTTTTAATCCAGTAATCCGAGTTCAAGTCTCGGTGGAACCTTTCATTGCAGAAGGAGAAACAAAAGGCTGTTATGCACCTTTAGAATGGTGTTGAATTTGGCCATTCGGAATCAGGGACACATGGGCTTAAAAAGTCTAGCCTTCACTGCCAGTTTTGTATCATGCTGAAGGACATAACACTCTGCTGCTTGTTGAGACAAATGGATTTCTGCTGAAGTTCCATGACGCAAAGGTTATCGCTCTGGGTTTTGAATTATCTCAGTAGGCCCGAGGTTTGTGCTTGTAACTCCAATGTTGCTGGTTCGGTCCCGATACGGGCCAGCTTTTCCCCTATGTAAGACCTTCAGCCTTCCTCTTCTGGCAAGCCACAGGCAGTGTCCCTTTTGGCAAATGCTCTCATGCGCTTGGCCGAAATAGCTCAGTTGGGAGAGCGTTAGACTGAAGATCTAAAGGTCCCTGGTTCAATCCCGGTTTCGGCAAATTAGCTCGGGTGTATGTGTTTGTAGTCGGAAGCGGGCAAAGCGTCTATTCACGTCTTTTGGGTTCCACCTCATTAATCTCTTCCACTCCTGTGGCCAGTGGCTCAGTTAAACGCGTTTCCATGGTGTAATGGTTAGCACTCTGGATCCAGTAATCCGAGTTCAAGTCTCGGTGGAACCTCTGCCTCTTTGTTGCAGAAGGGGAAAGAAACAGCTTTTACGCAAAAGCTGTTGGATCTGTAGTTTGATGGTGAAATTGGCCATCGGAATAAGAGAAACATGGGCTAAAAAACAGCAAGGTCTTCACTGGCTATTTTCTGTCATGCTTCTAGGCTGAATGTCTTAACTCTAAGCTACTCAGTGTGAAACAGGGCTATCCGCTAAGGTTCTCCATGATGTATTGGTTAGGACTCTGGTCTCTGAATGCACTTATCCGAGTTACAATCTCAGTGGAACCTTTAACTGTTCATTGCAGAAAGAGAAACAAACAGCTTTTATGTACCTGTGGTGAAATTGGCCATCAGAATCAGGGAAACGTGGGCTTAATAATTATAGCCTTCACTGCCTGTTTTGTATCATGCTGCTAGGCTGAAGGACATAACTATCTGCTGCTTGTTGGTTTGTGCTAGTAACTCAGATCTTTTAGGTGTGGTCCCCATACGCGTCAGCTTTTCCCCTTTGTAAGACCTTCAGCCTTCCTCTTCGCGCAAGTCACAGGCAGCCTCACAGAAATCCCTTTTAGCAAATCCTCTTCTGCTCAGGGCCGAAACTGCTCAGTTGGGATAGCGTTAGACTGAAGACCTAAAACCCTGGCTGAATCCTGGGTTTCGGCAAATTAGCATGGGTTTATATGTTTGTGGTGGAAAGGGGGACCACCGACCTAAACCATCTTTTGGGTTCCAACTTGCCTCATTGATCTCAGCCACTCCTATGGCCAAAAAAAAGTCGAAATGCGGTTCCATGTTGTAATGGTTAGCACTCTGGACTTTTAATCCAGTAATCCGAGTTCAAGTCTCGGTGGAACCTTTCATTGCAGAAGGAGAAACAAAAGGCTGTTATGCACCTTTAGAATGGTGTTGAATTTGGCCATTCGGAATCAGGGACACATGGGCTTAAAAAGTCTAGCCTTCACTGCCAGTTTTGTATCATGCTGAAGGACATAACACTCTGCTGCTTGTTGAGACAAATGGATTTCTGCTGAAGTTCCATGATGCAAAGGTTATCGCTCTGGGTTTTGAATTATCTCAGTAGGCCGGAGGTTTGTCCTTGTAACTCCAATGTTGCTGGTTCGGTCCCGATACGGGCCAGCTTTTCCCCTATGTAAGATCTTCAGCCTTCCTCTTCTGGCAAGCCACAGGCAGTGTCCCTTTTGGCAAATGCTCTCATGTGCTTGGCCGAAATAGCTCAGTTGGGAGAGCGTTAGACTGAAGATCTAAAGGTCCCTGGTTCAATCCCGGGTTTCGGCAAATTAGCTCGGGTGTATGTGTTTGAAGTCGGAAGCGGGCAAAGCGTCTATTTAAGTCTTTTGGGTTCTGAATCCAGTAATCCGAGTTCAAGTCTCGGTGGAACCTCTGCCTCTTTGTTGCAGAAGGGGAAAGAAACAGCTTTTACGCAAAAGCTGTTGGATCTGTAGTTTGATGGTGAAATTGGCCATCGGAATAAGAGAAACATGGGCTAAAAAACAGCAAGGTCTTCACTGGCTATTTTCTGTCATGCTTCTAGGCTGAATGTCTTAACTCTAAGCTACTCAGTGTGAAACAGGGCTATCCGCTAAGGTTCTCCATGATGTATTGGTTAGGACTCTGGTCTCTGAATGCACTTATCCGAGTTACAATCTCAGTGGAACCTTTAACTGTTCATTGCAGAAAGAGAAACAAACAGCTTTTATGTACCTGTGGTGAAATTGGCCATCAGAATCAGGGAAACGTGGGCTTAATAATTATAGCCTTCACTGCCTCTTTTGTATCATGCTGCTAGGCTGAAGGACATAACTATCTGCTGCTTGTTGGTTTGTGCTAGTAACTCAGATCTTTTAGGTGTGGTCCCCATACGCGTCAGCTTTTCCCCTTTGTAAGACCTTCAGCCTTCCTCTTCGCGCAAGTCACAGGCAGCCTCACAGAAATCCCTTTTAGCAAATCCTCTTCTGCTCAGGGCCGAAACTGCTCAGTTGGGATAGCGTTAGACTGAAGACCTAAAACCCTGGCTGAATCCTGGGTTTCGGCAAATTAGCATGGGTTTATATGTTTGTGGTGGAAAGGGGGACCACCGACCTAAACCATCTTTTGGGTTCCAACTTGCCTCATTGATCTCAGCCACTCCTATGGCCAAAAAAAAGTCGAAATGCGGTTCCATGTTGTAATGGTTAGCACTCTGGACTTTTAATCCAGTAATCCGAGTTCAAGTCTCGGTGGAACCTTTCATTGCAGAAGGAGAAACAAAAGGCTGTTATGCACCTTTAGAATGGTGTTGAATTTGGCCATTCGGAATCAGGGACACATGGGCTTAAAAAGTCTAGCCTTCACTGCCAGTTTTGTATCATGCTGAAGGACATAACACTCTGCTGCTTGTTGAGACAAATGGATTTCTGATGAAGTTCCATGATGCAAAGGTTATCGCTCTGGGTTTTGAATTATCTCAGTAGGCCGGAGGTTTGTGCTTGTAACTCCAATGTTGCTGGTTCGGTCCCGATACGGGCCAGCTTTTCCCCTATGTAAGACATTCAGCCTTCCTCTTCTGGCAAGCCACAGGCAGTGTCCCTTTTGGCAAATGCTCTCATGCGCTTGGCCGAAATAGCTCAGTTGGGAGAGCGTTAGACTGAAGATCTAAAGATCCCTGGTTCAATCCCGGGTTTCGGCAAATTAGCTCGGGTGTATGTGTTTGAAGTCGGAAGCGGGCAAAGCGTCTATTTAAGTCTTTTGGGTTCTGAATCCAGTAATCCGAGTTCAAGTCTCGGTGGAACCTCTGCCTCTTTGTTGCAGAAGGGGAAAGAAACAGCTTTTACGCAAAAGCTGTTGGATCTGTAGTTTGATGGTGAAATTGGCCATCGGAATAAGAGAAACATGGGCTAAAAAACAGCAAGGTCTTCACTGGCTATTTTCTGTCATGCTTCTAGGCTGAATGTCTTAACTCTAAGCTACTCAGTGTGAAACAGGGCTATCCGCTAAGGTTCTCCATGATGTATTGGTTAGGACTCTGGTCTCTGAATGCACTTATCCGAGTTACAATCTCAGTGGAACCTTTAACTGTTCATTGCAGAAAGAGAAACAAACAGCTTTTATGTACCTGTGGTGAAATTGGCCATCAGAATCAGGGAAACGTGGGCTTAATAATTATAGCCTTCACTGCCTGTTTTGTATCATGCTGCTAGGCTGAAGGACATAACTATCTGCTGCTTGTTGGTTTGTGCTAGTAACTCAGATCTTTTAGGTGTGGTCCCCATACGCGTCAGCTTTTCCCCTTTGTAAGACCTTCAGCCTTCCTCTTCGCGCAAGTCACAGGCAGCCTCACAGAAATCCCTTTTAGCAAATCCTCTTCTGCTCAGGGCCGAAACTGCTCAGTTGGGATAGCGTTAGACTGAAGACCTAAAACCCTGGCTGAATCCTGGGTTTCGGCAAATTAGCATGGGTTTATATGTTTGTGGTGGAAAGGGGGACCACCGACCTAAACCATCTTTTGGGTTCCAACTTGCCTCATTGATCTCAGCCACTCCTATGGCCAAAAAAAAGTCGAAATGCGGTTCCATGTTGTAATGGTTAGCACTCTGGACTTTTAATCCAGTAATCCGAGTTCAAGTCTCGGTGGAACCTTTCATTGCAGAAGGAGAAACAAAAGGCTGTTATGCACCTTTAGAATGGTGTTGAATTTGGCCATTCGGAATCAGGGACACATGGGCTTAAAAAGTCTAGCCTTCACTGCCAGTTTTGTATCATGCTGAAGGACATAACACTCTGCTGCTTGTTGAGACAAATGGATTTCTGATGAAGTTCCATGATGCAAAGGTTATCGCTCTGGGTTTTGAATTATCTCAGTCGGCCGGAGGTTTGTGCTTGTAACTCCAATGTTGCTGGTTCGGTCCCGATACGGGCCAGCTTTTCCCCTATGTAAGACCTTCAGCCTTCCTCTTCTGGCAAGCCACAGGCAGTGTCCCTTTTGGCAAATGCTCTCATGCGCTTGGCCGAAATAGCTCAGTTGGGAGAGCGTTAGACTGAAGATCTAAAGGTCCCTGGTTCAATCCCGGGTTTCGGCAAATTAGCTCGGGTGTATGTGTTTGAAGTCGGAAGAGGGCAAAGCGTCTGTTTAAGTCTTTTGGGTTCTGAATCCAGTAATCCGAGTTCAAGTCTCGGTGGAACCTCTGCCTCTTTGTTGCAGAAGGGGAAAGAAACAGCTTTTTTACGCAAAAGCTGTTGGATCTGTAGTTTGATGGTGAAATTGGCCATCGAAATAAGAGAAACATGGGCTAAAAAACAGCAAGGTCTTCACTGGCTATTTTCTGTCATGCTTCTAGGCTGAATGCGCTAAGGTTCTCCATGATGTATTGGTTAGGACTCTGGTCTCTGAATGCACTTATCCGAGTTACAATCTCAGTGGAACCTTTAACTGTTCATTGCAGAAAGAGAAACAAACAGCTTTTATGTACCTGTGGTGAAATTGGCCATCAGAATCAGGGAAACGTGGGCTTAATAATTATAGCCTTCACTGCCTGTTTTGTATCATGCTGCTAGGCTGAAGGACATAACTATCTGCTGCTTGTTGGTTTGTGCTAGTAACTCAGATCTTTTAGGTGTGGTCCCCATACGCGTCAGCTTTTCCCCTTTGTAAGACCTTCAGCCTTCCTCTTTGCGCAAGTCACAGGCAGCCTCACAGAAATCCCTTTTAGCAAATCCTCTTCTGCTCAGGGCCGAAACTGCTCAGTTGGGATAGCGTTAGACTGAAGACCTAAAACCCTGGCTGAATCCTGGGTTTCGGCAAATTAGCATGGGTTTATATGTTTGTGGTGGAAAGGGGGACCACCGACCTAACCCATCTTTTGGGTTCCAACTTGCCTCATTGATCTCAGCCACTCCTATGGCCAAAAACAAGTCGAAATGCGGTTCCATGTTGTAATGGTTAGCACTCTGGACTTTTAATCCAGTAATCCGAGTTCAAGTCTCGGTGGAACCTTTCATTGCAGAAGGAGAAACAAAAGGCTGTTATGCACCTTTAGAATGGTGTTGAATTTGGCCATTCGGAATCAGGGACACATGGGCTTAAAAAGTCTAGCCTTCACTGCCAGTTTTGTATCATGCTGAAGGACATAACACTCTGCTGCTTGTTGAGACAAATGGATTTCTGCTGAAGTTCCATGATGCAAAGGTTATCGCTCTGGGTTTTGAATTATCTCAGTAGGCCGGAGGTTTGTGCTTGTAACTCCAATGTTGCTGGTTCGGTCCCGATACGGGCCAGCTTTTCCCCTATGTAAGACCTTCAGCCTTCCTCTTCTGGCAAGCCACAGGCAGTGTCCCTTTTGGCAAATGCTCTCATGCGCTTGGCCGAAATAGCTCAGTTGGGAGAGCGTTAGACTGAAGATCTAAAGGTCCCTGGTTCAATCCCGGGTTTCGGCAAATTAGCTCGGGTGTATGTGTTTGTAGTCGGAAGCGGGCAAAGCGACTATTCAAGTCTTTTGGGTTCCACCTCATTGATCTCTTCCACTCCTGTGGCCAGCGGCTCAGTTAAACGCGGTTCCATGGTGTAATGGTTAGCACTCTGGACTCTGAATCCAGTAATCCGAGTTCAAGTCTCGGTGGAACCTCTGCCTCTTTGTTGCAGAAGGGGAAAGAAACAGCTTTTTTACGCAAAAGCTGTTGGATCTGTAGTTTGATGGTGAAATTGGCCATTGGAATAAGAGAAACATGGGCTAAAAAACAGCAAGGTCTTCACTGGCTATTTTCTGTCATGCTTCTAGGCTGAAGGTCTTAACTCTAAGCTACTCAGTGTGAAACAGGGCTATCCGCTAAGGTTCTCCATGATGTATTGGTTAGGACTCTGGTCTCTGAATGCACTTATCCGAGTTACAATCTCAGTGGAACCTTTAACTGTTCATTGCAGAAAGAGAAACAAACAGCTTTTATGTACCTGTGGTGAAATTGGCCATCAGAATCAGGGAAACGTGGGCTTAATAATTATAGCCTTCACTGCCTGTTTTGTATCATGCTGCTAGGCTGAAGGACATAACTATCTGCTGCTTGTTGGTTTGTGCTAGTAACTCAGATCTTTTAGGTGTGGTCCCCATACGCGTCAGCTTTTCCCCTTTGTAAGACCTTCAGCCTTCCTCTTTGCGCAAGTCACAGGCAGCCTCACAGAAATCCCTTTTAGCAAATCCTCTTCTGCTCAGGGCCGAAACTGCTCAGTTGTAATAGCGTTAGACTGAAGACCTAAAACCCTGTCTGAATCCTGGGTTTCGGCAAATTAGCATGGGTTTATATGTTTGTGGTGGAAAGGGGGACCACCGACCTAACCCATCTTTTGGGTTCCAACTTGCCTCATTGATCTCAGCCACTCCTATGGCCAAAAACAAGTCGAAATGCGGTTCCATGTTGTAATGGTTAGCACTCTGGACTTTTAATCCAGTAATCCGAGTTCAAGTCTCGGTGGAACCTTTCATTGCAGAAGGAGAAACAAAAGGCTGTTATGCACCTTTAGAATGGTGTTGAATTTGGCCATTCGGAATCAGGGACACATGGGCTTAAAAAGTCTAGCCTTCACTGCCAGTTTTGTATCATGCTGAAGGACATAACACTCTGCTGCTTGTTGAGACAAATGGATTTCTGCTGAAGTTCCATGATGCAAAGGTTATCGCTCTGGGTTTTGAATTATCTCAGTAGGCCAGAGGTTTGTGCTTGTAACTCCAATGTTGCTGGTTCGGTCCCGATACGGGCCAGCTTTTCCCCTATGTAAGACCTTCAGCCTTCCTCTTCTGGCAAGCCACAGGCAGTGTCCCTTTTGGCAAATGCTCTCATGCGCTTGGCCGAAATAGCTCAGTTGGGAGAGCGTTAGACTGAAGATCTAAAGGTCCCTGGTTCAATCCCGGGTTTCGGCAAATTAGCTCGGTTGTATGTGTTTGTAGTCGGAAGCGGGCAAAGCGTCTATTCAAGTCTTTTGGGTTCCACCTCATTTATCTCTTCCACTCCTGTGGCCAGTGGCTCAGTTAAACGCGGTTCCATGGTGTCAAGTCAAGTCAAGTCACCTTTATTTATATAGCGCTTTTTACAATGTAGATTGTTTCAAAGCAGCTTTACAGGAAAAACAATATAAACAAAGTTTGTTTGGCTGAACAGAAGCCCCAAAAGAGCAGGCGAATCAATACAATTGATGAATTTTAAGTGTTAAGTTTCCCCAACTGAGCAAGCCATAGGCGACAGCGGCAAGGAAAAAACTCCGGCAGGTGACGTAACGAATGAAGAATAGAATGGAGAAAAACCTTGGGAGAAACCAGGCTCAGTCGGGGGACCAGTTCTCCTCTGGCCAAAGCCAAACAGTACATGATTATTATATTGACAACAATTCAAGTCCAATATGAAGTCCAATTTGGTCCGGTTGGAGATGGGTTCATGATCGTCACAGGGGAGGGTCTAGTAGAGTCACGGTCTCCGCAGACACTTCAGGGTAGTGCTGTGCTCGTGTCCAGGTCCTTCATCTGATCTGGATACGGCCCGGATCCGGCTGACCACGGTAACCTCGGAATAAACAGAGAACAATATCAGCGTAGATGCCATTCTTCTTCTGATGTATCGAGTACATCAGGTGTTATGGGAATGTTCTCGGTTCCGGCTTATCTAAATTATGCAGCCTAACAATCATTTTACATGATTTGGATTAAAATGTATGTATAATGTGTTATGTGTATGCCAGGTTGAAAAGATGTGTTTTTAGTCTACATTTAAACTGACAGAGTGTGTCTGCTTCCCGAACTGTATTAGGAAGACTGTTCCAGAGTTTAGGAGCTAAATAGGAAAAGGATCGACCGCCAGCAGTTGACTTTGATATTCTAGGTATTATAAGCTGGTCAGTATTTTGGGATCGCAATAGACGTGAAGGACTATAATGTGTTAAGAGATCGCTCAAGTACTGTGGAGCTAAACCATTTAATGCTTTGTAAGTAATTAGCAAGATTTTAAAATGTATTCGGTGATTAATAGGAAGCCAGTGCAGGTTTGACAGAACTGGGCTAATATGCTCATATTTCCTGGTTCTAGTAAGAACTCGAGCTGCTGCATTTTGGACCAGCTGGAATTTGTTTATTAAGCGTGCAGGGCAACCACCTAGTAGAGCATTACAATAATCTAGCCTTGAACTCATGAACGCATGAACTAACTTTTCCGCATTTGTCTTAGAGAGCATATGACGTAATTTAGATATATTTTTAAGATGGAAGAATGCCGTTTTACAGATGCTAGAAACATGGCTTTCAAATGAAAGATTGGTATCAAAGAGCACACCCAGGTTTCTAACTGACGACGAAGACTTGACAGAACAGCCATTGAGTGTTAGGCGGTAGTCTAGATTATTACGCGCTGAACTTTTTGGTCTAATAATTAGAATCTCTGTTTTTTCAGAATTAAGCAGTAGAAAGTTATTAGTCATCCAATTTTTTATATCGGTTATGCATTCTGTTAATTTAGTGAATTTGTTTGTTTCATCCGGATGAGAAGAAATATAGAGCTGAGTATCATCAGCGTAACAATGAAAGCTAATGCCATGCTTCCTAATAACTGCACCCAAAGGAAGCATGTACAGGGTGAAAAGCAATGGTCCTAACACTGAACCTTGAGGAACTCCATACTGAACTTGTGACCGATATGACATCTCCTCATTTACTGCTACAAACTGATAACGGTCAGATAAGTATGATTTGAACCAGGCTAATGCAACTCCACTAATGCCAACATAATTTTCAAGTCTATTCAGAAGGATTTTGTGGTCAATTGTATCAAATGCAGCACTAAGGTCCAGTAACACTAACAGAGAGATACAACCACGATCGGATGATAAGAGCAAATCATTAGTAACTCTAATAAGAGCAGTCTCAGTACTATGATATGGTCTACATCCTGACTGGAAATCCTCGTAGATGCTGTTTCTTTCTAGAAAGGAACATAGTTGTGAAGATATTGCCTTTTCTAGAATCTTTGACAAAAAAGGTAGATTCGATATCGGCCTGTAATTAACTAATTCTGTAGGATCAAGTTGTGGTTTTTTAATAAGCGGTTTAATTACGGCCAGCTTAAAGGTTTTTGGTACGTATCCTAATGACAAAGATGATTTAATAATATTAAGGAGAGGATCTATGATCTCTGGAAGCAACTCTTTCAGTAGCTTAGTTGGTATTGGGTCTAGCATACATGTTGTTGATTTTGATGATTTAACGAGTTTAGACAATTCTTCCTCCCCAATAGCAATGAAGGAGTGGAATTTTTCTTCGGGGACACTAAAATTTACTGTATTTTGTGATATTGTAGTAGACGGTTGCATGGTTATAATTTTCTCTCTAATATTATGAATTTTGCAAGTAAAGAAGTCCATGAAGTCATTACTGCTGTGCTGTTTTAAAGCATCTGGGGTTGAGGCTTTATTTCTTGTTAATTTAGTCACTGTCTCAAATAAATACCTAGGGTTGTATTTGTTTTCTTCTAAGAGGTTGGAAAAGTAAGCAGATCTAGCTGATTTTAAGGCTTTTCTGAATGCAATAGAGCTGTCTTTCCATGAAATGCGAAAAACCTCTAGCTTAGTTTTTTTCCAGCTCCGCTCCATTTTTCTGGCTGCTCTCTTGAGGGCCCGGGTGTGCTCGTTGTACCACGGTGTTGGACTATTTTCTTTAATCTTCTTTAAGCGCAACGGAGCAACAGTGTCTAAAGTGCTGGAAAAGAGAGAGTTAATAGTTTCTGTTGCAACATCAAGTTCTTCTAGGCTATCTGGGATGTTAAGTAGATCAAACTGATCAGGAAGATTATTTATAAAGCTATCTTTTGTGTTAGGAGTGATAGTTCTACTATATTTATAACAGGGAGTTAGTTTTTCGACTTTGGCTAAAGGTAGTCTACACGCAACTAAGTAATGATCTGAGATGTCATCGCTCTGCTGTAGAATTTGAACAGTATCAACATTGATCCCATGCGACAATATTAGATCTAAAGTATGATTATGAGAATGAGTGGGTCCTGATACATGTTGTGTAACTCCAATAGAGTTTAAGATGTCTCTAAATGCCAATCCCAATGCGTCTTTTTCATTATCTACATGGATATTAAAATCACCGACAATTATGACTTTATCTGCAGACATTACTAGTTCTGAGAGAAAATCAGCAAATTCTTTGATAAAGTCTGTATGGTGCCCTGGTGGCCTGTATAGAATAGCCAGCACAAAAGTTAAACAGGAATTATTACTTGCACTAGATAATTTTACATTAAGGACCATCGCTTCAAAAGAATTATATTTCAAATTAGACCTTTGAGCAGTACTGATCGTGTTACTATAAATTACAGCAACACCTCCTCCTTTACCTTTCAGACGAGGCTCATGTTTATAATAGTAATCTTGAGGGGTGGACTCATTTAAAGTGATATAATCGTCTGGTTTTAGCCAGGTTTCTGTCAAACACAGCACATCTAGTTTATGATCTGTAATTATATCATTTACAATAAGTGCTTTTGAGGAAAGGGATCGTATATTCAGCAACCCAAGCTTTATCATTTGTTCATTTGTGTTATAACCGTTCTTAGTTGTTTGTAAATCAATTAAATTTTTACCCTTAAACGGTTTTGAGAGTTTTTTGTATTTGCTAATTCGTGGAACAGACACAGTCTCTATAGGATATCTAGGAGAAAGAGTTTCTATGTGTTGTAATTTATCTGACCTCTGTGACGTGAGACAGCTAGCAGACGGTCGGTTTAGCCAGTTTGTCTGCTTCCTGACCTGGACCCCAGTTAGTCAAGGTTTAGCTCTAAGACTATATGCCAAATTACTAGAGAGAAGAGCGGCACCATCCCAGGTGGGATGAATACCATCTCTTTTTAACAGGTCAGGTCTGCCCCAAAAACTTTTCCAATTGTCTATAAACCCTATGTTATTCTGCGGGCACCACTTAGACATCCAGCCATTGAGTGAGGATAATCTGCTAAGCATCTCATCACTCCTGCGCATAGGGAGAGGTCCAGAGCAAATTACAGTGCCTGACATCGTACTTGCGAGTTCACACACCTCTTTAATATTAGTTTTAGTGATCTCCGACTGGCGAAGTCGGACATCATTAGCGCCGACGTGAATAACAATCTTAGAATATTTACGATTAGCCTTAGCCAGCACTTTTAAATTTGCTTTGACGTCAGGCGCTCTGGCTCCCGGCAAACATGTGACTATGGTGGCTGGAGTCTCTATTTTCACATTCCGAGTAATAGAATCGCCAATCACTAGGGCACTTTCAACAGGTTTCTCAGTGGGTGCGTCACTGAGTGGGGAGAACCTGTTTGATGTTCTGATCGGAATGGAACAGTGGTTTTTTGAGCCGCGATTATGCCGTCTCACAGTCACCCAGTTGCCCTGCTGCACGGGCTCTACAGCCGGAACCGAACAATGTACAGGGTTTGCTAAGCTAGTCGCATCCAAAGCAGTATCTAAAACCCTTGCATTCTTACTATCCTCAATTAAAGTTTGGATGCGTGTCTCTAATTCTGAAACCTTCTCTGTCAGCCTAATTATGTCCCTACATTTATCACATGTGAACCCTTCACAGCTGACAGAGACGGACAAACTATGCATGAAGCAGGCAGTGCATGTAACAATTGCTAAAGAAGATGACATGACTCACCGTGTGTGTTGATCCAACTTGTTGACCAGTTGTTTGATGAAGTCGGGAAAAAGACGCGAGCGAGAAAAACGCTGTATGCACGGACAGTATAGCACAATGCTAGCGCGTTTAGCCAATGTAATGGTTAGCACTCTGGACGAAAGAAACAGCTTTTACGCAAAAGCTGTTGGATCTGTAGTTTGATGGTGAAATTGGCCATCGGAATAAGAGAAACATGGGCTAAAAAACAGCAAGGTCTTCACTGGCTATTTTCTGTCATGCTTCTAGGCTGAATGTCTTAACTCTAAGCTACTCAGTGTGAAACAGGGCTATCCGCTAAGGTTCTCCATGATGTATTGGTTAGGACTCTGGTCTCTGAATGCACTTATCCGAGTTACAATCTCAGTGGAACCTTTAACTGTTCATTGCAGAAAGAGAAACAAACAGCTTTTATGTACCTGTGGTGAAATTGGCCATCAGAATCAGGGAAACGTGGGCTTAATAATTATAGCCTTCACTGCCTGTTTTGTATCATGCTGCTAGGCTGAAGGACATAACTATCTGCTGCTTGTTGGTTTGTGCTAGTAACTCAGATCTTTTAGGTGTGGTCCCCATACGCGTCAGCTTTTCCCCTTTGTAAGACCTTCAGCCTTCCTCTTTGCGCAAGTCACAGGCAGCCTCACAGAAATCCCTTTTAGCAAATCCTCTTCTGCTCAGGGCCGAAACTGCTCAGTTGGGATAGCGTTAGACTGAAGACCTAAAACCCTGGCTGAATCCTGGGTTTCGGCAAATTAGCATGGGTTTATATGTTTGTGGTGGAAAGGGGGACCACCGACCTAACCCATCTTTTGGGTTCCAACTTGCCTCATTGATCTCAGCCACTCCTATGGCCAAAAACAAGTCGAAATGCGGTTCCATGTTGTAATGGTTAGCACTCTGGACTTTTAATCCAGTAATCCGAGTTCAAGTCTCGGTGGAACCTTTCATTGCAGAAGGAGAAACAAAAGGCTGTTATGCACCTTTAGAATGGTGTTGAATTTGGCCATTCGGAATCAGGGACACATGGGCTTAAAAAGTCTAGCCTTCACTGCCAGTTTTGTATCATGCTGAAGGACATAACACTCTGCTGCTTGTTGAGACAAATGGATTTCTGCTGAAGTTCCATGATGCAAAGGTTATCGCTCTGGGTTTTGAATTATCTCAGTAGGCCGGAGGTTTGTGCTTGTAACTCCAATGTTGCTGGTTCGGTCCCGATACGGGCCAGCTTTTCCCCTATGTAAGACCTTCAGCCTTCCTCTTCTGGCAAGCCACAGGCAGTGTCCCTTTTGGCAAATGCTCTCATGCGCTTGGCCGAAATAGCTCAGTTGGGAGAGCGTTAGACTGAAGATCTAAAGGTCCCTGGTTCAATCCCGGGTTTCGGCAAATTAGCTCGGGTGTATGTGTTTGTAGTCGGAAGCGGGCAAAGCGTCTATTCAAGTCTTTTGGGTTCCACCTCATTGATCTCTTCCACTCCTGTGGCCAGTGGCTCAGTTAAATGCGGTTCCATGGTGTAATGGTTAGCACTCTGGACTCTGAATCCAGTAATCTGAGTTCAAGTCTCGGTGGAACCTCTGCCTCTTTGTTGCAGAAGGGGAAAGAAACAGCTTTTACGCAAAAGCTGTTGGATCTGTAGTTTGATGGTGAAATTGGCCATCGGAATAAGAGAAACATGGGCTAAAAAACAGCAAGGTCTTCACTGGCTATTTTCTGTCATGCTTCTAGGCTGAATGTCTTAACTCTAAGCTACTCAGTGTGAAACAGGGCTATCCGCTAAGGTTCTCCATGATGTATTGGTTAGGACTCTGGTCTCTGAATGCACTTATCCGAGTTACAATCTCAGTGGAACCTTTAACTGTTCATTGCAGAAAGAGAAACAAACAGCTTTTATGTACCTGTGGTGAAATTGGCCATCAGAATCAGGGAAACGTGGGCTTAATAATTATAGCCTTCACTGCCTGTTTTGTATCATGCTGCTAGGCTGAAGGACATAACTATCTGCTGCTTGTTGGTTTGTGCTAGTAACTCAGATCTTTTAGGTGTGGTCCCCATACGCGTCAGCTTTTCCCCTTTGTAAGACCTTCAGCCTTCCTCTTTGCGCAAGTCACAGGCAGCCTCACAGAAATCCCTTTTAGCAAATCCTCTTCTGCTCAGGGCCGAAACTGCTCAGTTGGGATAGCGTTAGACTGAAGACCTAAAACCCTGGCTGAATCCTGGGTTTCGGCAAATTAGCATGGGTTTATATGTTTGTGGTGGAAAGGGGGACCACCGACCTAACCCATCTTTTGGGTTCCAACTTGCCTCATTGATCTCAGCCACTCCTATGGCCAAAAACAAGTCGAAATGCGGTTCCATGTTGTAATGGTTAGCACTCTGGACTTTTAATCCAGTAATCCGAGTTCAAGTCTCGGTGGAACCTTTCATTGCAGAAGGAGAAACAAAAGGCTGTTATGCACCTTTAGAATGGTGTTGAATTTGGCCATTCGGAATCAGGGACACATGGGCTTAAAAAGTCTAGCCTTCACTGCCAGTTTTGTATCATGCTGAAGGACATAACACTCTGCTGCTTGTTGAGACAAATGGATTTCTGCTGAAGTTCCATGATGCAAAGGTTATCGCTCTGGGTTTTGAATTATCTCAGTAGGCCGGAGGTTTGTGCTTGTAACTCCAATGTTGCTGGTTCGGTCCCGATACGGGCCAGCTTTTCCCCTATGTAAGACCTTCAGCCTTCCTCTTCTGGCAAGCCACAGGCAGTGTCCCTTTTGGCAAATGCTCTCATGCGCTTGGCCGAAATAGCTCAGTTGGGAGAGCGTTAGACTGAAGATCTAAAGGTCCCTGGTTCAATCCCGGGTTTCGGCAAATTAGCTCGGGTGTATGTGTTTGTAGTCGGAAGCGGGCAAAGCGTCTATTCAAGTCTTTTGGGTTCCACCTCATTAATCTCTTCCACTCCTGTGGCCAGTGGCTCAGTTAAACGCGGTTCCATGGTGTAATGGTTAGCACTCTGGACTCTGAATCCAGTAATCCGAGTTCAAGTCTCGGTGGAACCTCTGCCTCTTTGTTGCAGAAGGGGAAAGAAACAGCTTTTACGCAAAAGCTGTTGGATCTGTAGTTTGATGGTGAAATTGGCCATCGGAATAAGAGAAACATGGGCTAAAAAACAGCAAGGTCTTCACTGGCTATTTTCTGTCATGCTTCTAGGCTGAATGTCTTAACTCTAAGCTACTCAGTGTGAAACAGGGCTATCCGCTAAGGTTCTCCATGATGTATTGGTTAGGACTCTGGTCTCTGAATGCACTTATCCGAGTTACAATCTCAGTGGAACCTTTAACTGTTCATTGCAGAAAGAGAAACAAACAGCTTTTATGTACCTGTGGTGAAATTGGCCATCAGAATCAGGGAAACGTGGGCTTAATAATTATAGCCTTCACTGCCTGTTTTGTATCATGCTGCTAGGCTGAAGGACATAACTATCTGCTGCTTGTTGGTTTGTGCTAGTAACTCAGATCTTTTAGGTGTGGTCCCCATACGCGTCAGCTTTTCCCCTTTGTAAGACCTTCAGCCTTCCTCTTTGCGCAAGTCACAGGCAGCCTCACAGAAATCCCTTTTAGCAAATCCTCTTCTGCTCAGGGCCGAAACTGCTCAGTTGGGATAGCGTTAGACTGAAGACCTAAAACCCTGGCTGAATCCTGGGTTTCGGCAAATTAGCATGGGTTTATATGTTTGTGGTGGAAAGGGGGACCACCGACCTAACCCATCTTTTGGGTTCCAACTTGCCTCATTGATCTCAGCCACTCCTATGGCCAAAAACAAGTCGAAATGCGGTTCCATGTTGTAATGGTTAGCACTCTGGACTTTTAATCCAGTAATCCGAGTTCAAGTCTCGGTGGAACCTTTCATTGCAGAAGGAGAAACAAAAGGCTGTTATGCACCTTTAGAATGGTGTTGAATTTGGCCATTCGGAATCAGGGACACATGGGCTTAAAAAGTCTAGCCTTCACTGCCAGTTTTGTATCATGCTGAAGGACATAACACTCTGCTGCTTGTTGAGACAAATGGATTTCTGCTGAAGTTCCATGATGCAAAGGTTATCGCTCTGGGTTTTGAA
Organism: Rhodeus uyekii; assembly: GCA_037043235.1. NCBI lineage: Eukaryota > Metazoa > Chordata > Actinopteri > Cypriniformes > Acheilognathidae > Rhodeus > Rhodeus uyekii. The sequence continues at coordinate 47,813 of JAWRVZ010000281.1, forward strand.
TTATCTCAGTAGGCCGGAGGTTTGTGCTTGTAACTCCAATGTTGCTGGTTCGGTCCCGATACGGGCCAGCTTTTCCCCTATGTAAGACCTTCAGCCTTCCTCTTCTGGCAAGCCACAGGCAGTGTCCCTTTTGGCAAATGCTCTCATGCGCTTGGCCGAAATAGCTCAGTTGGGAGAGCGTTAGACTGAAGATCTAAAGGTCCCTGGTTCAATCCCGGGTTTCGGCAAATTAGCTCGGGTGTATGTGTTTGTAGTCGGAAGCGGGCAAAGCGTCTATTCAAGTCTTTTGGGTTCCACCTCATTGATCTCTTCCACTCCTGTGGCCAGTGGCTCAGTTAAACGCGGTTCCATGGTGTAATGGTTAGCACTCTGGACTCTGAATCCAGTAATCTGAGTTCAAGTCTCGGTGGAACCTCTGCCTCTTTGTTGCAGAAGGGGAAAGAAACAGCTTTTACGCAAAAGCTGTTGGATCTGTAGTTTGATGGTGAAATTGGCCATCGGAATAAGAGAAACATGGGCTAAAAAACAGCAAGGTCTTCACTGGCTATTTTCTGTCATGCTTCTAGGCTGAATGTCTTAACTCTAAGCTACTCAGTGTGAAACAGGGCTATCCGCTAAGGTTCTCCATGATGTATTGGTTAGGACTCTGGTCTCTGAATGCACTTATCCGAGTTACAATCTCAGTGGAACCTTTAACTGTTCATTGCAGAAAGAGAAACAAACAGCTTTTATGTACCTGTGGTGAAATTGGCCATCAGAATCAGGGAAACGTGGGCTTAATAATTATAGCCTTCACTGCCTGTTTTGTATCATGCTGCTAGGCTGAAGGACATAACTATCTGCTGCTTGTTGGTTTGTGCTAGTAACTCAGATCTTTTAGGTGTGGTCCCCATACGCGTCAGCTTTTCCCCTTTGTAAGACCTTCAGCCTTCCTCTTTGCGCAAGTCACAGGCAGCCTCACAGAAATCCCTTTTAGCAAATCCTCTTCTGCTCAGGGCCGAAACTGCTCAGTTGGGATAGCGTTAGACTGAAGACCTAAAACCCTGGCTGAATCCTGGGTTTCGGCAAATTAGCATGGGTTTATATGTTTGTGGTGGAAAGGGGGACCACCGACCTAACCCATCTTTTGGGTTCCAACTTGCCTCATTGATCTCAGCCACTCCTATGGCCAAAAACAAGTCGAAATGCGGTTCCATGTTGTAATGGTTAGCACTCTGGACTTTTAATCCAGTAATCCGAGTTCAAGTCTCGGTGGAACCTTTCATTGCAGAAGGAGAAACAAAAGGCTGTTATGCACCTTTAGAATGGTGTTGAATTTGGCCATTCGGAATCAGGGACACATGGGCTTAAAAAGTCTAGCCTTCACTGCCAGTTTTGTATCATGCTGAAGGACATAACACTCTGCTGCTTGTTGAGACAAATGGATTTCTGCTGAAGTTCCATGATGCAAAGGTTATCGCTCTGGGTTTTGAATTATCTCAGTAGGCCGGAGGTTTGTGCTTGTAACTCCAATGTTGCTGGTTCGGTCCCGATACGGGCCAGCTTTTCCCCTATGTAAGACCTTCAGCCTTCCTCTTCTGGCAAGCCACAGGCAGTGTCCCTTTTGGCAAATGCTCTCATGCGCTTGGCCGAAATAGCTCAGTTGGGAGAGCGTTAGACTGAAGATCTAAAGGTCCCTGGTTCAATCCCGGGTTTCGGCAAATTAGCTCGGGTGTATGTGTTTGTAGTCGGAAGCGGGCAAAGCGTCTATTCAAGTCTTTTGGGTTCCACCTCATTGATCTCTTCCACTCCTGTGGCCAGTGGCTCAGTTAAACGCGGTTCCATGGTGTAATGGTTAGCACTCTGGACTCTGAATCCAGTAATCCGAGTTCAAGTCTCGGTGGAACCTCTGCCTCTTTGTTGCAGAAGGGGAAAGAAACAGCTTTTACGCAAAAGCTGTTGGATCTGTAGTTTGATGGTGAAATTGGCCATCGGAATAAGAGAAACATGGGCTAAAAAACAGCAAGGTCTTCACTGGCTATTTTCTGTCATGCTTCTAGGCTGAATGTCTTAACTCTAAGCTACTCAGTGTGAAACAGGGCTATCCGCTAAGGTTCTCCATGATGTATTGGTTAGGACTCTGGTCTCTGAATGCACTTATCCGAGTTACAATCTCAGTGGAACCTTTAACTGTTCATTGCAGAAAGAGAAACAAACAGCTTTTATGTACCTGTGGTGAAATTGGCCATCAGAATCAGGGAAACGTGGGCTTAATAATTATAGCCTTCACTGCCTGTTTTGTATCATGCTGCTAGGCTGAAGGACATAACTATCTGCTGCTTGTTGGTTTGTGCTAGTAACTCAGATCTTTTAGGTGTGGTCCCCATACGCGTCAGCTTTTCCCCTTTGTAAGACCTTCAGCCTTCCTCTTTGCGCAAGTCACAGGCAGCCTCACAGAAATCCCTTTTAGCAAATCCTCTTCTGCTCAGGGCCGAAACTGCTCAGTTGGGATAGCGTTAGACTGAAGACCTAAAACCCTGGCTGAATCCTGGGTTTCGGCAAATTAGCATGGGTTTATATGTTTGTGGTGGAAAGGGGGACCACCGACCTAAACCATCTTTTGGGTTCCAACTTGCCTCATTGATCTCAGCCACTCCTATGGCCAAAAAAAAGTCGAAATGCGGTTCCATGTTGTAATGGTTAGCACTCTGGACTTTTAATCCAGTAATCCGAGTTCAAGTCTCGGTGGAACCTTTCATTGCAGAAGGAGAAACAAAAGGCTGTTATGCACCTTTAGAATGGTGTTGAATTTGGCCATTCGGAATCAGGGACACATGGGCTTAAAAAGTCTAGCCTTCACTGCCAGTTTTGTATCATGCTGAAGGACATAACACTCTGCTGCTTGTTGAGACAAATGGATTTCTGCTGAAGTTCCATGATGCAAAGGTTATCGCTCTGGGTTTTGAATTATCTCAGTAGGCCGGAGGTTTGTGCTTGTAACTCCAATGTTGCTGGTTCGGTCCCGATACGGGCCAGCTTTTCCCCTATGTAAGACCTTCAGCCTTCCTCTTCTGGCAAGGCACAGGCAGTGTCCCTTTTGGCAAATGCTCTCATGCGCTTGGCCGAAATAGCTCAGTTGGGAGAGCGTTAGACTGAAGATCTAAAGGTCCCTGGTTCAATCCTGAGTCTCGGCAAATTAGCTTGGTTGTATGTGTTTGTAGATGAAAGCAGGCAAAGTGATCTGAGGTCAAATCTCGGTAGAACCTCTAACTATTTATTGCATAAGGGAAAGAAACAACAATCAGCGTCAACAACAGGGTTGTAGGCAGAATAAGTCGTGTTGAATAAGCTCTGTCCAGGGTTATATTCTATGTACGTCGCCTACTTCATCCAAGATCAGATGACACATCCGGGATGAGATAATCACGCTTACTATGAGCTGGATTATTCAGTTCTTCGAACGCACCTGTTCTTAACGATTAGTATAGCTGAATTGAGTTATCCGAGATCATTGCGCGTTCATGTGCTGTCTTAAAAGGGGATATGTATGAATAGTAGAAACATTGATCAGAAACATTTTGATTGGTCAGCGAGCATGCTGAAAGAGCGCACGCAGTATTTCTCAGCGGCGCATTCGCGAATTTCAGTGTTTAATTAAAACACAAAGCAATACTTTAAAGGCTGCAAAAGTCAGGAGAGAGGACTGGCAAAAAGTTGCCGACAAATTAAATTTGTGAGTAGCCTAGTGATTGTGTGTGTAATTATATTGTCTCATATTAATTGTACTGTATTTCATAATCATCTTTTATATTAGAGCCACCACAGGACCCACTAGAACTTGGGAACAAGTAAAAGTAAAATGCTAAAATATTCTACAAAATAGTATCTTTACTACTTGCGCTGTGCTGCAAAAAAAGTTAATTAATGAAATAGAATTGCAAAAAACTAATAAAGCAAAAAGTCAGACTTGAGATTGAATTGCTTCAAAAGGAACTTCAAAGTTATTAAAATACACTAATAAACACACTGTACTATTGATGACCTTGCATGATTTATTTATTTCATTCCACAGGCAAGAGATGATCAGCTGGATTTTTTAAATAAATAAAATAACCTTTACCTTTTCCACCTTTTCTCTCGTAAAAACGGACAGGACAGTTTATAAAGTTTATAAAGCCGTTATCCAATCCTGCAGTCATGAAGTAAGCCTACTCCCGAGCAGGTTCAATTCAACCTGCTGTTGAATTGAACAGACTAACCTGACTGTTAATCTGTTTGCAGAGAATATTATGGAAAGAACCTGTCTTCGAAAAACCACAAAAGACACTGTAGTTAAGTTTCTGTAGTGTAGCGGGTATCACGTTTGCTTCACACGCAAGAGGTCACTGAGCAGAAACATTGGGTTTTCTTTGCAATCATTTCTTAAGTTGATTTCTTTTGATTCAAATAGAAATTCAAATAGAGGCGTGCAGAAGCGCGTTCCCTTTCTAGAGTGGGAATGAGATGTTGCAATGAATGCATTTGGGAACTCCTCCCCTTAACGTCATTTCTGAAACCTTATAGGATAACGCCAGTTGACAACTGGCCAAATGCGGCTCTGACAGACAGACGGTATAAATAGCATAAGCGCCAGAATATTGCGTCCAAATAATTGACGTTCAATTCAATTGCGTCAGAATATGTCCTTCACACTTCTCTAAACGGAATATGGAAAAATAACAGAGGTTACTATAGTAACCAGAGACTTTTTCCAACCGATCACTACATTACAAAACCTTATTCACTGCATACTTTTTCTACTTCCGGCCACCGTCAATGAGATAATATATGGTTTTTAATATATAGTTTTCAGTGTTTCTGTTTTCAAAAACGCAGTTTTACTTAGGAGTGTGCCAGACTCCAAAGAAGGCCAGAGATTCCAAGTCGTCATTCCTACAAAGTTGAAGGAGGTAATTTTAAACTATGCACATGACAATCCCTTGAGTGGTCACTTGGGCAAATATAAAAAACACTAATGAGACTTTTAGAGTTTGCATATTCGCTCTCCATTCGCACAGATGTGTGGCTACACTGCAAAAATTGTCAGAAATGTCAACAGTACAAGCCAACCAACTTGAAGGCCTCCAAAGTGTACCTCTAGTTGAGCCTGGTTAAATGCTTGGAATGGATATCATGGGACCATTTCCCCGAAGTACCCATCAAAACGAATACCTGCTAGTGACAGTGGACTACTTCTCTAAATGGGTAGAAATATTTCCCATGAGAGCTGCCAAGTCGGCTACCATTGCACAAATCTTGAGAGAAGAGATTTTCACCAGATGGGGAACACCAGCTTTCATTGTGTCTGACCGAGGTACGCAATTCACCTCCAACCTTCTAGATCAAGTATGTAAGCAATGGCACGTAACACAAAAACTCACCACTGCCTATCATCCACAGTCCAACCTCCCAGAAAGAATCAACCGGAACTTAAAAACGACGATTGCCTCCTATGTTGAACAAAACCATCGAACCTGGGATCAATGGATTTATGAGTTTAGATTTGCTCTAAATACTGCTTGGCACGAAAGCACAGGTTACTCACCTGCAGAAATAGCTTTAGGCCGACAATTGAAAGGACCTCTGCAGAGAGCCTTACAGTTGCCTCCAAATTCCGACCAACCATCATACCTTACCATTGAACGTCAGCAAAACTTGTACGAGTCAGTAAGGGTAAATGTTGAGAAGGCTCAAGCCAAACAAAAAAATATTATGATTTTATAAGAAGGGTTCAGAATTTCAATGAGAGAGATTTAGTTTGGGTAAGAAATCATCCACTCTCTCGAACGGATGATGCCTTTATGGCCAAGCTATCTCCAAAGTGGAAGGGCCCAGCAAGAGTTGAGAAAAGGCTAGGACCTGTTAATTACAAGGTGGTTATGTTGTCAGACCCAACTCAGATTGACACCATACACAGAATTTAAAAAATTTCCATGGGAAATTTTAAGGTCTCGGGGAGGGGTATGTAACACTAGAGAATGTTACTGTTAATTCCGTTAGCAGCCATTAGAGGGCGCTAGAGATCATTGGTGGCTGTCTATAAGCCAGAAAACGTAGTAGAATGAGTGAGTTGTTTGGTAGAGGGAAACCGCATGGTTGAGCTCACGGCTACCGAAACTTCCTAGGAGTCCTGTTTGAGAACTATTTAAGTTTCTGCTCATATGTGAGTATTGAATGACTTCTGAGTTTGGCCATATGATGTATTTGTAATTACAAAAGTTTATGTCCATTATTTGTTTTGTAGAAAAGGACTTCTATTCTTACTCCTTTTGTGACTCTTCTTGCTAACGCTACTACTGGGGGTTTCCGACTTCTGTGATCCTCGGACATTGAGCAAGAGCCACAGATCAGCACCACAAACTCTCACACTGGATTTACAGGATTATATCATTGCATCACTCTCAAATAACCATTTGGAATCCTCTGCATCTCACCTCATCCCATTGTCTTCTGTCTGGTCTTCTTCATCTATCTCTGGACAATCATGATAAGTTTGATTTGACATTGACTCTTTAAAGACCTTTGCTTAAAACTGTTTTTTGTTGTTATTGGTAAACACTTGTTTTCATCCAGATTTTTTGATGGAGGGAGCAATGGAGGGGTAATATCTTGAAGGTACCCAGTTGTTTCTGTCTGTGTGGAGGGCATTTGGGCACGTTCAGTAAATACTGATTGTGCAGCAGGTGGAGGTGCTGTGGATGCTGACTGTGGATCTGGTGGTACTCTGATCAGTTGTGCAGGGGCTCTAAACTGTGAAGAGGTGCTCGGCACAGGAGGTGGTGGTAGGTGAGGACGGCAGACTTCATGTGGTGTTGGTGGTAGCTGTGGCACTTCTTCTTCTTTAACTGTATGGAACAACAAGTTAACACAAGTTATAAAACATTCATGGATTTGATAGTTACATCAATAAAATATTCATTTATTTATTATGTGATTGTGGTGTACAGACTATTAACACTTGCAATTATCACAAATTGATCCTATTTTATATAAAACAGGTGATCTAACTCTTCTAGGCTCTAACTACTAAAAAAAACAGGTAAAAATATGAGTCAACAATACAAACAAATTAAATAGAATGAATAAAATTCATGAAGTGCACTCACCCTCATCACTTGTATGTTCAACCTTTAGCAATATTTAGTAGAACAAAAGAACACAATTTTTAGAACAGGCAAGAACACCGCCAAAATAACAAACAAATGTACTAAAGAGTAATGGAGTATAAATCCTGCATTAGGATAATGCTCCAAAACTGACCTCTGAGAGGTCTGACTGGAGAGGAGACTGGACACCCAGTGGCTGCACTGCACGGTGTAGGACATTTGAGTGGAGACAGACTCAGCATCATCTTCTCCAGTTCTTCATCCTCCTCCATTACTTTGAAATGAAACAAATGCATCAGTAGACTGTAAGACTCAATATAGATAAATATACATTTTGTTTACTTACCTGGATGATCAGAAGCAAGGTGAGAAGTGGCAGCTTCAGAGTTTGTGGTGAGGGTGAAGGTGTAGCAGAGGGGGTCACTTTTCTTTGCTGCTCTAAAAGGTATTGCTGCAAGCGATACATTTTACTGCCAGGAACACACCTCTTGCCCATTATGAATCCAGCATATCCATCAGCCTTGGTATGCCAGATGTTCCTTCAGGTGTCTTGTGCCTGTACCCCAAACCCAACAACGTTGTCATCTTCTGACAAAACTGGTACTGGTTCTGGCCTGGAAAGGTATCGCCGGAGATCTGTTATTTCTTCACACCTTCTTGAGTAATCAAGAAAGGAAAGGAGGCTATCCTTACAGGGGCCCTCTGGGTTGAACTGGCCTGCCTGTTCTTCTGCCTCAACCTTATTGAACAAGTACAAAGTGTAGCCAATGTCGTTCTCCAACAGCCACTGGAAGGACTTTCCTTTGTACTTCCCGAACTGAAGAATGTGTTCTCCTAACACCTCTTGCTTGTCAGACACATCCCCTCCTCTCATTGAGACAACAGAATAGGCATTGGTCCTGACAAGATCTTCCCTTTGAGGTGCTAACTTGTCCTGCAAAGAGGGGTTGTCTTTCAATCTCCGTGTCTCTTCAGAAGGGTCCTGGCGTAAATGACCTGAAGGGCCTTTCCTGGAGGACACTTTGACTCTCCTGGGAAAAAATATGGTTTTCTTCATAATGGTGATCTGAAATCCTGACCACATTAAAGTACTTAATGAAATGACACAAATAGTATATACTAGATATAGTATTTATTTTTGTCCCATTTTTTTAAATAAACAAATACAAATTTGATTACATCAACTGATTAAAATACAGTAAGAACTTTGTAATAAATAAGTGCTAATAAGCTAACATGATGTATGCATGCATGAATGAATGTGTGTGTGTGTGCATGTATGTATATATATATATATGTGGTGTGGTGCATGTATGTGAATATATGTGGTGGCTTCCTGGCAGAACCTTTGCTTGGCGGAACCTTCTGTGCGGCTGATTGTTTCAGACTGACCATTTGACTGCTGCACTGCTGTTGTTTCCTGTTTGCTCGAGTGGGTTGCGTTTGTTTGCGTCGTATAAACTTGTTTTTGTTTTAGATTTTAAACTCAACGTTCGTTCATATTTCTAAATACAATACTAGATTATTTAATAAATTGTAATTGTTAGCTTTAATCTTAGTCGCTCAATGCGTTAGCATTGAGCTATCTTACTGTCCGTGCATAGAGCATTTTCTCATCAAACAACTGGTGAATTGGATCAACACACACGGTGAGTCATGTCATCTCCTGTAATTCTTACATGCACTGCCTGCTTCATGCATATACGGTGTTGAGCTAAATCTCAGAAATGGGATTTAAGAACTACAATTCCCAGAGAGAAGAGAAAAGTCCCAGAAAGAAGTGAGGCATTTACCACTTCTAGGATATCTGCTTCTAAACAGTTAAACACGCTTTTGAAAAAAGATGTGGGAAGTATGTCAAGGGCGCAGGTTGATGTTTTAAGGTGCTGTACTGTTTCTTCCAAAATTTTACCATCAATTGCTTCGAAAACAGACATAATAGCTACTTTCTGAGATTGTGGTCTGATCGGTTTTACCCCAGTGCAGCTCAAGGATGTGCTGATCGCCTTTCTGATTTTATTTATTTTCTCAGAGAAGAAGGAAGCAAACTCACAGCATTTGCTGTCTGAGAGCATTTCACTGGGAGTCTGACTTGGGGGATTTGTTAGTCTCTCTACAGTAGCAAAAAGAGTGCGGGTGTTGTTTAAGTTTCTGTTTATAATATTTGAGAAGAAGGTCTGTCTAGCTTTGCCTAGTTCCACATTGAAAGCATGAAGGTTTTCTTTATAGATGTTATAGTGGAGTTCAAGATTTGTCTTTCGCCACATGCGCTCAGCTTTTCTGCATTGTCTTTTCATATTTTGCACTGCTGTTGAATTTCTCCAGGGTGCTTTTTGTCTGCCACTCTTCTTCCTGACTTTCACAGGAGCAATGTTATCAATAACATTCTGAACTTTTGAGTTAAAAGAATCAAGAAGAAAATCAACAGAGTCTGCAGATATAATTAGTGTTAAAGATATAGCCTTCATAAACAGAGCACTAGTTGTCAGTGAGGTAACACACAAGACTGGATTCAATAGCAAATAAGTGATGTTTATTTACAAGTTAGGTGAAACACAAACAATGTCCAACAGCTGACTGGCGGTGACGCAGGGATCTAATGGGCAGATGTGCTGACGAGGTGAAGAGGTAATCCAATGGTGAAGAACGTGAGACACGGAACATGGACAACAGGATTTTTCATTTTTCTTCCAAAAACTAGCAGGAAACCGTTATGGAGTCATCAGAAAATGGCTGTTTAATGTTGACAAAATACTTAATCTCATATAAAGTAACAAACAAAAGAATCATAAATAACATACAAAAGAAACAAAACCATATTACAGAACAAACTTAACTGAGTTGTCAACACATTGGGTTCTGGGTTTTTGATGTTACTCCCAGAGAGCCCTCTCCAGCACTAACCCAGCCCCAGAAAAATGAGTCCTTTTAACAGGGTGGATCAAACCATTGTCTAGATTACAGGGGTCTCAAAAAAAGAACCAAATATATACACATCAGTTCAAATAATCAAACCAAAAACAAAGACAATAAATACATAAACATACATAAATACCCTCACACATAAAATGATTCACTACACACAATAAATGGAAATAAACAAAATGCACAGGGAAAGAAAACACTTTCCCAGGACCAACCCCCACACTACATTTCCCATGATTCCTGGCAAACGGTACAAAAGCCACCAGGAAATTGGCGTGCCCCTTTAACAACAGGCCATTTCCTGCAGCCATGGAACCGGATGGAAATATGGGTGAGACACAAAATCAAACAATAAAGAAACATGTTAAACCCCTAACTTGTGTAACTCTTGTATTACTCCCTCCTAGCGTGCACTCTAGTCCCGGGGTTAGTGATGCTGTAATCTTAGATAGAATAAATGCGCATCAAGAGACAGCACCACTTCAACACAGTTCAGGGCAACAAACATAAAACAAACAATAAACTTAGCATAACATTACACATAGAGTATATACACTGGCCCTGTTGCAAAGTGTGGCCTTAGCCATCACAGGCAGACAAGATGAGCATCAGGTGTGTGGAATGAGACAGCTGCAGTGATCAGCCCCCACTCACACTACACACACACACACACAAACAGGCAGACAGGGAGACAATGAATCTATGAACCGTGACAACTAGTATTCTCATTTAAGCATCGCTTTTTGACCGAGATAGATCTAGCTTCAACAGTCGGAGAGATCAATATATCAAATAAAATACAGAAATGATCTGATAGAGCTACATCCTTAATGACAATGGATGAAATGTTTAGACCCTTACTGATAATTAAATCTAGTGTATGTCCTCGATTGTGTGTGGGTCTATGTACATGCTGAGTCAGATCAAAAGTATTCAAAACTGTTAGAATTTCTTTTGCCATTTTGGATTCTGCATTTTCTACATGGATGTTAAAGTCCCCAGTAATAGCAAGACAGTCAAACTCTGAGGAAGTTGCTGATAACAGTTCTGTAAAGTCCTCCACAAAGGCTGGAGAGTATTTTGGAGGCCTGTAAATGACTAAAAGTAGAATGCGAGGAGCACCTTTTAACACAATACCCAAATATTCAAAAGACAAGTAATCAGCAAATGACACTTGCTTGCATTGATAGACATCTTTAAATAGAGCAGCTTCACCTCCACCTCTTCTAACAGCTCTGCAGACACTCATAAAAGTAAAGTTAGAAGGGGCTGTTTCATTCAGGATTGTTGAACTGCAACTGTCTTCAAGCCATGTTTCATTTAGAAGCATAAAATCTAGATTGTTTGTGGTTATTAAATCATTGACTAGAAGTGATTTATTTTTAAGTGAACGGATGTTTAAAAGTGCTAACTTAAGTCTTACTTTCTGTCTCTACAGTAATCTTAGTTTGGCGTGTAATATGCAACAGATTAAGTGGGTTTGCCAAACGGTTTGAGAAGGCCTTTGGCTTTCTATCACGTAATAAAACTGAAATAGCGAAAACTTTACCTCGTTGTGTGCGGAAGATTCCTTTTTCGTGCGAGGTGGAGCTGGAGCTGTACAAACCAACCAATCACAGTGGAGTATATGACTCCCGGGGGCCAATCACAGTGGAGTACATGACTCCCGGAGGCCAATCACAGTGAAGCAAATAACTCCCGGGGGCGGGGCATCGGCCGGGCTTGATGCAGACAGAGAAACAACTGTGGAGCTGCCCGTGTAACATCACATTTGTCAAAGCCGTCATAGAATTATTACTTCTTATTGTGATTGAAATTGAGCATGTTCTACTTTGAGCTGGACGAAGTGAATGTTACTGTTATCGGCGTTGGATTTAGCGTCATGCGGATTGTATTTGTTTTTCCATAATTTGAAATGGGCTGATTTGCGGGACATCGGTGTTATTATATAGAAAATTAAATCCAGTAAATATCGCCTTCGTGGCTGCATCCCATTGTTTGTATATAATACATTTATTAATGGTGTCCCACAGTGCCAGCTAATAATTAACTTAGATTAAATTAATTTTCTACCATATAAAATATTACGATGTTCATGTCATCAGGAAAGTATGGAAGCCCGTTTCCGCCACAGTTGAGAAAAAAAAGGATTATTTAAGTCATAATAATGAGAGTTTCTCATAATAATGACTTAGTATCTGGACAGAATTAGAAGTTTCATAATAATGACTTAATATCTCAAAATAATGAGAAAGTTTCTCATAATAATGACTTAGTATCTCGAAATAATGAGAGAGATTATCATAGTAATGACTTAGTATCTTAAAATAATGAGAGTTTATCATAATAATGACTTAGTATCTCGAAAAAATTAGTAACTTTTTCCTCAACCTTGAACTTCAGTAAGTCCAAGTACATAAAAGAACCCATTGACGTTAAAGAACTGTCAATAATGACGTTTGAGAAAATATTTTTTTTTGTGGAATACTTGATGCGGCCCTGCCTTACCCAAACTCTGCCTCCTGCGGCCCCCAGCTCATTTGAGTTTGAGACCCCTGCTATAGAGACTGTGTCTGTTCCCCGAATTTGCAAATACAAAAAACTCTCAAAAACGTTTAAGGGTAAAAATTTAATTGATTTACAAACAACTAAGAACAGATATAACACAAATGAACAAATGATAAAGCTTTCTTTATCCCTTTCTTCAAAAGCACTTATTGTAAATGATATGATTACAGATCATAAACTAGATGTGCTGTGTTTGACAGAAACCTGCCTAAAACCAGACGATTACATTACTTTAAATGAGTCCACCCCTCAAGATTACTGTTATAAACATGAGCCTCGTCTGAAAGGTAAAGGAGGAGGTGTTGCTGTAATTTATAGTAACGAGATCAGTAATGCTCAAAGGTCTAATTTGAAATATAATTATTTTGAAGTGATGGTCCTTAATGTAAAATTATCTAGTGCAAGTAATAATCCCTGTTTAACTTTTGTGCTGGCTATTCTATACAGGCCACCAGGGCACCATACAAACTTTATCAAAGAATATGCTGATTTTCTCTCAGACTTAGTAATGTCTGCAGATGAAGTCATAATTGTCGGTGATTTTAATATCCATGTAGATAATGAAAAAGACACATTGGGTTTGGCATTTAGAGATATTTTAAACTCTATTGGAGTTACACAACATGTATCAGGACCAACTCATTCTCGTAATCATACTTTAGATCTAATATTGTCACATGGGATCAATGTTGATACTGTTCAAATTCTGCAGCAGACTGACGACATCTCAGATCATTACTTAGTTGCGTGTAGATTACCATTAGCCAAAGTCGAAAAACTTACTCCCTGTTATAAATATAGTAGAACTATCACTCCTAACACAAAAGATAGCTTTATAAATAATCTTCCTGATCAGTTTCATCAACTTAACATCCCAGATAGCCTAGAATAACTTGATGTTGCAACATAAACTATTTACTCTCTCTTTTCCAGCACTTTAGACACTATTGCTCCGTTGCGCTTAAAGAAAATTAAAGAAAATAGTCCAACATCGTGGTACAACGAGCACACCCGGGCCCTCAAGAGAGTAGCCAGAAAAATGGAGCGGAGCTGGAAACAAACTAAGCCTGAGGTTTTTCGCATTTCATGGAAAGACAGCTCTATTGCATTCAGAAAGGCCTTAAAATCAGCTAGATCTGCTTACTTTTCTACCCTCTTAGAAGAAAACAAATACAGCCCTAGGTATTTATTTGATACAGTGACTAAATTAACTAGAAATAAAGCCTCAACCCCAGATGCTTTAAAACAGCACAGCAGTAATGACTTCATGGACTTCTTTACTTGCAAAATTCATAATATTAGAGAAAATTATAACCATGCAACCGTCTACTACATTATCACAAAATACAGTCAATTTGAGTGTCCCTGAAGAAAAATTCCACTCCTTCATTGCTATTGGGGAGGAAGAATTGTCTAAACTCGTTAAATCATCAAAATCAACAACATGTATGCTAGACCCAATACCAACTAAGCTACTAAAAGAGATGCTTCCAGAAATCATAGATCCTTTTCTTAATATTGTTAATTCATCTTTGTCACTAGGATACGTACCAAAAACCTTTAAACTAGCCGTAATTAAACCACTTATTAAAAACCACAACTTGATCCTACAGAATTAGTTAATTACAGGCCAATATCAAATCTACCTTTTTTGTGACTGCTCTCATTAGAGTTACAAATGATTTACTCTTATCATCCGATCGTGGTTGTATCTCTCTGTTAGTGTTACTGGACCTTAGTGCTGCATTTGATACAATCGACCACAAAATCCTTCTAAAAAAAACAAACAACAAAAAAAACTTGTATTTGCTTGTCCCTATCGGTTGGGAGGTCAGCCTGACAGCTTGGTCTGCTATCTTTCCACTGCCTTATCTCCTTTCAAGGAGAAACCATAGAACTGAACTCGAAAACATCTGAAGTTTTGGCTAACACTCTCACACAACACAAACTCAGTCTCACTCGCACCATACTCACCCGACCCGATCCCTGCCCCCCTCCATCCGCCTGCCTGTCCTTGTCCTTATCTATCTCCTCTCCCACTCCATACAAAAAAATCCATCACGTGTCCACGCTACTGTGTCATGTTATGTTTTGTGTTTGCTATGTAATGCTTGCTAAACTGCATTCTTGTATTTCTGGAGAGAAGATGGCACCGCGAATGGCTGCCTCGGTGTTGAGCTCTTCAGTGATTGTTTTGTTTTTGTTTGTTTGTTCATGTTGTGTTGTATATGTGCACTGGCAGCTTCAGCACTAAGTCAAATTCCTTGTGTGTGCAAGCACACTTGGCAATAAAGCTCTTTCTGATTCTGATTCTAAATAGACTTGAAAACTATGTTGGCATTAGTAGAGTTGCATTAGCCTTGTTCAAATCATACTTATCTGACCGTTATCAGTTTGTAGCAGTAAATGAGGAGATGTCATATCGATCACGGGTTCAGTATGGAGTTCCTCAAGGTTCAGTAGTAGGACCATTACTTTTCACCCTGTACATGTTTCCTTTGGGTGCAATTATTAGGAAGCATGGCATTAGCTTTCACTGTTGCGCTGATGATACTCAGCTCTATATTTCTTCTCATCCTGATGAAACGTACCAATTCACTAAATTAACAGAATGCATAACTGATATAAAAAATTGGATGACTAATAACTTTCTACTGCTTAATTCTGAAAAAACAGAGATTCTAATTATTAGACCAAAAAGTTCTGCACGTAATAATCTAGACTACTGCCTAACACTTTATGGCTATTCTGTCAACTTTTCGTCGTCAGTTAGAAACCTGGGTGTGCTCTTTGATACCAATCTTTCATTTGAAAGCCACGTCTCTAGCATCTGTAAAACGGCATTCTTCCATCTTAAAAATATATCCAAATTGCGACATATGCTCTCTAAGACAAATGCGGAAAAGTTAGTTCATGCGTTCATGAATTCAAGGCTAGATTATTGTAATGCTCTACTAGGTGGTTGCCCTGCACGCTTAATAAACAAATTCCAGCTGGTCCAAAATGCAGCAGCTTGAGTTCTTACTAGAACCAGGAAGTATGTGCATATTACCCCAGTTCTGTCAAACCTGCACTGGCTTCCTATTAATCAACGAATACATTTTAAAATCTTGCTAATGACTTACAAAGCATTAAATATTTTAGCTCCACAGTACTTGAGCGATCTCTTAACACATTATAGTCCTTCACGTCTATTGCGATCCCAAAATACTGACCAGCTTATAATACCTAGAATATCAAAGTCAACTGCTGGCGGTCGATCTTTTTCCTATTTAGCTCCTAAACTCTGGTACAGTCTTCCTAATACAGGTCGGGAAGCAGGCACACTCTGTCAGTTTAAATCTAGACTAAAACACACCTCTTCAACCTGGCATACACATAACACATTATCAGGGTTGGGTAGGTTACTTTTAAAATTGCCGGCAGCAATGTCACCCTCTAGCCTACGACTGGTTGCTCACAAAAGCTAAGCGGGGATGTGTGTGGTCTTTTCCTGGATGGGAGACTGATTGCTGCTGGAAGTGGTGTTAGGAGGCCAGCAGGGGGTGCTCACCCTCTGGTCTATGTGAGTCCTACCGCCCCAGTATAGTGACGGGGACACTGTACTGAAATGAGCACCGTCATTCGGATGAGACGATAAACCGAGGTCCTGACTCTCTGTGGTCATTAAAAATCCCAGGATGTCTTTCGCAAGAGTAGGGGTGTAACCCCGGCATTCTGGCCAAATATGTCCATCATGACTTCCTAACCATCCCCTTTCTCTGATTGGCTGCATCATCACTCTGTCTCCTCTCCACCAATAAAGCTAGTTTGTGGTGAGCGTTCTGGCGCAATATGGCTGCCGTCGCATCATCCAGGTGGATGCTGCACTCTAGTGGCGGTTGAGGAGATTCCCCCTTCCATGTAAAGAGACTTTGATAAAGCGCTATATAAATGTAATGAATTATTATTATTATTGTTAAAATGTATTTCACTACAGATTACAAAATAGATGCTTTAAAAAGTAATTTGTAACGTATTTCGTTACATTACTCAAGTTTAGTAACGTAATCTAAATACTTTGAAATACTTAACACAAAAGACCATATTAACTTGATGTCCTGTATTAAGTTTACAACCTGTAAATAAAAATGAACTCTACCCATCATAGGATTTGGTTTTCTGCTACATTTTATTTTTAACATCAACATTAACATTTCAGTTTTCCACAGCACTTCTAAAACAATGAGGGCAATCTTTGTGCAATCAAAGTGCTTACATGTGCCAAAATAAATTAAATATTAATTAGCTGCAATAAAACCAACAAGTGTCATTTTAATGTAACAAGAACATACTCAAAGTGCTTATCATTCATACCATTTTTTTTAAATTTCAGTAAACAGGTTGAATTTGTAGTAGACAAAAAACACTACAAAGAAATTAAAGCATTCAATGAAATGTTTACTTTCCAACTTGAAAAAAGTGGCACTCTTGTCTGTGTGCCACTGACTTGATTTCTCCATTATTGCGTTTAATTTTTTGACGTTTCTTGACGTCATGTGTCGCAAAGCACGCAGTGCTGCGCCTTGAATTGCGCATTTACAATAATTCTTTAAATTAATTTAAACATTTACTTTCAGTTTACTCTGCTGTAGTTAACTATAAAACAAACAAAATTGTTATGTCAAATTAGAAATTACAATCTGTGTCGAAGGTATGTCTCCGTCTGTCTCGCGCGCTCTCTCTCCCTCTCGCTCTCTCTCTCTCTCTCTCTCTCCTCGGACTGTATGGCGGGCCACAAATCAAAGGTTGGCCCGCAGGCCCTAGTTTGGGCATCTCTGGCTTATATATTCATAGCTGACTCACCTACAGTGTCACAACAGTTTTTTGCATCCCTCCACCACCATTATTCTCTTTTTGTGTTTCACAAGAAAGTAATAGGTTTGGGGGAAAAATATGACAAAAGTCATTTTGTGTCATTTTAATTATCCCTAGTATAAATATGTTTCTATTGTAGCAATTATCAGTCAGTAAGTGTAGTCTTAACAATAAATGAAAGCAAGAAAAAAACAACTAGCACAATTCTCCAAGTAACACAACAGATTTAGGTAATGAATGGAGAAAACTTTGAGTGATTCTTTCACTTATTATCCTCTCTATTAAAGGTTACCGCCACAACAGAATCGAGAGAGTCAACAGTCAAACTTAGTCAGGATGCGTTTCGCAAATTAAATATGGACGCAATGAAGTTCAATGGAATTTATGACTATAGTTATCTAGCGATGCTTTTGGGAAATACACCCCAGATCTATCAAATTCGTGAATAATTCATTGACAATATTTTTGTAAACAAAACAAATTGATTCATTTAAAAAGATGGAAAAAAAACAATTTGTTCACAATTCGGATAATGAACTCACACAAAGGCGCCATTTCCTGAACATTTGTAATGAATTATTAAGGTTTAAAGTTTGTCTATTAAGTACACAAAGCCATTGGCTTTATAAAACATTATTTAACGCATGATTAATTGGATGTCAATTCTATGTTTTATTAGACCAAATTCTTATAAATATTAAACGTAGGCTAATTATAACCATACAAAGCTCAACGTATGAGTAAATGGGAAAATAAGGAATAAAGAAAATAATTTTCAAAGACCAAGAACAACTTACTTAAAGATGCTTTTTCAGATTAGATGTTGAATCCTTTGAAGCCGATAGAAGTTTTGTTGCAGGTAGACATAGCTTGCATCGCACTGTGATGTTACGTACTTTTTCTTGTTTATAAGTAAAATTGTCTTTGAATTTCCACGAAAGAAATGCTTTACGCGCTGTTTTTCCGTCCATTTTTTATGCGATTGCAGGTCTACACTCTCTAACTGAACAGGCTACGCGCGCTTTTTATTTTTAAAGAGACAAAGTCGGAGAATCATCAGACAGCTTACGTTAATATTAATAAATAAATGACACTAAAATTCAAAGTAATCACTTTGGTAATCTAAAATACTTTTTGAATGTAACTGTAATCTGATTACCATCAATTTAAAATGTAACTGTAACGAAATTCAGTTACTCAAATTTTGTATTTTAAATACATAACGCCATTACATGTATTTCGTTACTCCCCAACCCTGCACATTATACATACATTTTGTTTTGTACAATCATGTAAAATGATTGTTAGGCTGCATAATTTAGGTCAGCCGGAACCGGGAACTTTCCCATAACATCTGATGTACTCAATACATCAGAAGAATGGCATCTACGCTGATATTATTCTCTGTTTATTCCGAGGTTACAATGGTCAGCCGGATCCGGGCCGTATCCAGATCAGATGAAATACCTGTACCTGGACACCAGGGGCATAGCCAGAATTTTATTTTTGAGGGGGCCCAGCTTAAAGGGGGCCTAAGTGGCTACGCCACTGCTGGACACGAGCACAGCACTGCCCTGAAGTGTCTGCGGAGACCGTGACTCTACTAGACCCTCCCCTGTGACGATCATGAACCCATCTCCAATCGGACCAAATTGGATTTAATATTGGACTTGAATTGTTATCAATATAATAATCAAACTATCAATCAATCAATCAAATCAATCAATAATCAAAACGTAACACTTAATATTCATCAATTGTATTAATTCGCCTGCTCTTTTAAGGCTGCTGTTCAGCCAACCAAACTTTGTTTATAATGTTTTCCTGTGACCACTGTAAAGCTGCTTTGAAACAATCTGTATTGTAAAAAGCGCTATATAAGTAAATGTGACTTGACTTGACCTCAACGGTATTTGCACCCTTATGACAGGAAAAGAGTATTCCAACGGGAACAATGGCTCCCTGCACAACGTTACTATCTTCCTTCGGCCCAGGTGAGGAAATGCCTGGCATGCCTGCAAAGCGGATTGGATGTGTACTGCAATCATTGTTTTAGGTGTGGCAGTAGTGACCATTTTCTGGTGGGTTGCAGGGCATGAGAGCCTAAAATGTATAGAGAACATTCTTTAAATGAGACAGAAACACCATGTGAATATCTAGTCAAAACAACAAAGGAAAACGTTTCATGTGCCTAAACACACATCAGTACAAATTTAATGTAGAGTCCAGTCACATCGACCAAAGGAAGAGACTTTGCTCATTTTTGAGCCTGACATTAACCCACAGTGGGCAGAGGGGTTGCAGTTCTGTGAGACGATTGTGACCCTGCGGCGACATACTTCTCCATACATAATTCTCAGTGTACAAAACCCTACGGATCATGACTTGCTGTTAGCAGGCAAGATGGTAATAGGCATGGTGCAACCAATACAGGCTGTGTACCCAACTCCTGCTTTGGACACATCTGGTTTAACATCCATGGAGGTCAATCGGTTACTATTGTAACCCCCGTTCCCTGAAGGAGGGAACGGAGACGTTACGTCGGACTGACGTCATGGGGTCTCGCTTGGGAGCCCAATCACCTCCCAATATAACTAAACGCGCCAATGAACATTGGCTAGTGAGATTTGCATGCCGAGTCCCGCCCCACCCGGCTTCCGGGTATAAATAGGACCGGCATCGCTCACTTCATTCATATTTTGCTGAGGAGCCGAGAGTGTATCCCGGTCTCAGCGGTGGCTCAGGCCTGTGGCCGGGGGACGTAACGTCTCCGTTCCCTCCTTCAGGGAACGGGGGTTACAATAGTAACCTAGACGTTCCCTATCAGTCAGTCACGTTCGACGTTACGTCGGACTGACGTCATGGGGTCCCTATGGAAAGCGCCACAGGCACTAAGCCGTGTTACGAGAATCGGAGATGCAGATGTTGGCAAGCAGTGGCGTGCCAAGACAATTGCCTCCGAGGACGTAACCTACCCAGCGCCCCGCGTAAGCCGACTTAGGCCTCCACACCGGTCAGGACGGAGGAAAAAGGCCAACGTGAGGAAGGTCTAAGCTGCTGTTCCTACGTGAGCCTCACAGGGAAGAGAGCTTCGGATCTCAATTCCGCAGATCAGCTCGACCCGCTTAGTTATCAACGCTGGGGGAGCGTACAGACGCTACGGAGACCACACCCTGCCCAAGGGGGAGGTATTGTGCGGTAGGACACATATGGACTGACCCGAGGGGCAGTATGACATATGTAAGTCCCCATGGTAGGTCCTACCCCAGGGAGGAACGCGTACCAAAGAGACTGGCAGAACAGAACTGCCAAGGGAAAGACACGGGTTTACCCAGAGGGAAACCGTACCGTGGAGCGTACACATATGGGATTACCAAGAGGGAATCTCGCCATATGGGCATCTAGTCCAGTACAAGGGCTGACCACTGGGGCATGCACTCGAGTACTGGGCCTGGCGTCAGACGCCTCCGCCGCGTCCGCGACCGAAGGATGCAGGAGGAACTCGAATCAGGGTTCGCCATACGGGGAACTCACCTGAGGAGTAGATAAGCGCTAGTATCCCCTTATTAAAGGGCATGGCGCCGCAAGCAGGACACCGAGCCGGTCACCTGTTTGTTCCCAGCACACAGGAAGAAACTGGCTCCACTCGGAGATTGTAGAATCTCGCGAATGTATTAGGTGTCGCCCAGCCCGCAGCTTTGCAGATGTCTGTCAGAGAGGCGCCACGCGCCAACGCCCAGGAGGAAGCAACACCCCGTGTGGAGTGCGCCCTCACCCCCAGGGGGCATGGCTCGCCCTGAGCCTGATATGCCAGGGCGATGGCATCCACTATCCAGTGGGCCAACCTCTGTTTGGAGACAGCCTTTCCCTTCTGCTGTCCCCCAAAACAGACAAAGAGCTGCTCGGAGCTCCTGAAGCTCTGCGTGCGGTCCACATAGACACGTAGTGCACGGACGGGACACAGTAACGCGAGGGCTGGGTCTGCCTCCTCCCGGGGCAGTGCTTGCAGGTTCACCACCTGATCCCGAAAGGGAGTGGTGGGAACCTTGGGCACATATCCAGGCCGGGGCCTCAGGACAACGTGAGACCAGGCCGGCCCGAATTCAAGGCACGTTTCACTGACCGAAAATGCCTGCAGGTCCCCTACCCTCTTAAAGGAAGCGAGTGCAGTCAGGAGCACTGTCTTGAGAGACAAGATCTTGAGCTCCACTGACTCGAGGGGCTCGAAGGGAGCTCTCTGTAGGCCTGAGAGAACGACAGAGAGGTCCCAGGAGGGAAAGAGGGGCGGCCTAGGAGGATTTAACCTCCTGGCCCCTCTCAGGAACCTGATGACCAGGTCGTGCTTTCCAAGAGACCTGCCATTGACGGGAACATGATGAGCTGCAATGGCGGCGACGTATACCTTCAAGGTAGAGGGGGACAGCCGCCGCTCCAACCCACCTTGAAGGAAGGAAAGCACAGAGCTGATCGGGCAAGTCCGGGGGTCTTCCCGCCGGGAAGAACACCACTCAGAGAATAGACTCCACTTCAAGGCATATGCCAGCCTCGTGGAGGGGGCTCTAGCCGAAGTGATAGTGTCTACCACCGCCGGTGGTAGGGCACTTAAGTCTTCCGCATCCCGTCCAGGGACCACACATGGAGGTTCCAAAGATCTGGACGCGGGTGCCAAATGGTGCCCTGTCCCTGAGAAAGCAGGTCCTTCCTCAAGGGAATGCGCCAGGGAGGGGCTGTCGCGAGGAGTGAGAGTTCTGGAAACCAGGTCCGGTTGGGCCAGTATGGCGCAACTAACAAGACCTGCTCCTCGTCCTCCCTGACCTTGCACAGGGTCTGTGCAAGAAGGCTCACTGGGGGGAACGCATATTTGCGTAGGCCCCGGGGCCAGCTGTGTGCCAGTGCATCCGTGCCGAGGGTCCCGTCGGTCAGGGAAAAAAACAACTGGCAGTGGGAGGATTCCCGGGAAGCAAACAGGTCTACCTGCGCTTCCCCGAATCGACTCCAGATCAGCTGGACCGCCTGGGGGTGGAGTCTCCATTCTCCCGGGAACGTGAGCTGTCGTGAGAGCGCGTCGGCTGCACGATTGAGCTCGCCCGGAATGTAAACGGCACGCAGCGACCTGAGCCGATGCTGACTCCAAAGGAGGAGGTGGCGGGCAAGTTGCGACATGC
This sequence comes from Rhodeus uyekii, assembly GCA_037043235.1. NCBI lineage: Eukaryota > Metazoa > Chordata > Actinopteri > Cypriniformes > Acheilognathidae > Rhodeus > Rhodeus uyekii. The sequence goes on from JAWRVZ010000281.1 coordinate 70,452, forward strand.
GACGGGAGCGTAGACCACCCTGATGGTTGATGTACGCCACGGTCGATGTGTTGTCCGTGCGGACCAGTACATGCTTGCCCTGCAGCAACGGTCGGAACCGGCGCAAGGCAAGGTGTACCGCTAGCAACTCGAGGCAGTTGATATGCCACTGCCGCCGGGGTCCTGTCCAGGAGCCCGAGGCAGCATGCCCGATGCACACGGCACCCCAGCCCGTGGTGGAGGCATCTGTTGTAACAACAACATGCCTGGACACTTGCCCTAGGGGAACTCCGGCCCGTAGAAAAGCAAGGTCCGACCAAGGGCCGAACGTCTGGCGACAAGCCGGTGTGATTGCCACACGGAATGCGCCTTGGTGCCAAGCCCACCTCGGGACTCGGTCCCGTAACCAGTGTTGAAGTGGTCTCATATGCATCAATCCGAGCGGTGTTACAGCGGCTGCGGATGACATATGCCCCAGGAGCCTCTGAAACTGTTTCAGTGGGACCACTGTTTTCCGCCTGACTACTTTCAGGCAGTTCAACACTGACTGTGCACGTTCGTTGGTGAGACGTGCTGACATGGAGACCGAGTCCAACTCCAAACCGAGAAAAGAGATGCTCTGCGCAGGGGAGAGCTTGCTCTTCTCCCAGTTGACCCGAAGCCCCAAATGGTTGAGGTGTCTGAGCACCAAGTCCCTGTGCTCGCACACCCGATCCCGCGACTGTGCCAAAATGAGCCAGTCGTCGAGATAATTCAGGATGCGGACTCCCATCTCCCTGAGGGGGGAAAGGGCAGCCTCCGCGACTTTGGTGAAGACGCGGGGAGACAGGGACAAACCAAAGGGGAGGACCTTGTACTGGTATGCCCGACCCTCGAACGCAAAGCGAAGAAACGGTCTGTGACGAGGGAGGATCGAGACATGAAAGTACGCGTCCTTCAGGTCGATTGCTGCAAACCAGTCCTGGGAACGGACGCACGTGAGGATGCGTCTCTGCGTTAACATTTTGAACGGAAGCCTGTGTAGGGTCCGATTCAAGGCACGCAGGTCCAGGATAGGCCGTAACCCCCCACCTTTCTTGGGAACGATGAAGTAGGGGCTGTAAAACCCCGACTCCATCTCGGCTGGAGGGACAGGCTCGATCGCGCCCTTCGCCAGGAGGACAGCGATCTCTTCCCGAAGTACAGGGGCGTCCTTGCCTGCCACTGAGGTAGTCAGAACGCCGCTGAACCTGGGGGGCCGCCTGGCGAACTGAATCGCATAGCCGAGTCTGATTGTCCGAATGAGCCAACGAGACGGAGTGGGAAGCGCTAACCAGGCACCCAAACTCCGTTCGAGAGGCACCAAGGGGACGACCGACGAACCCGCGGGGGGGCAGCAGGGAGCTCTGAGGCCCAACCCAGGAGGCATGGCGTCCTGGAGTCGTGGCAGTGCGTGTGGTGCACTTACCTGGCTCCATAGCCCCCGTGAGGGGCCTGGAAGGGAGGGGCAAGGAGGCAGCGCGTCCTGGGACTGCCCGCTCCCTGTCCGTGGCGAAAGAGAGGTCGGCTGAGAGGGGGGAAGCAGTGCGTCGCCCACTGTCAGCTTGGACCGAGTATGACCCAGAGATGGAGGAAACTGCTCTTTTATTGAAAATGTGGGTACCACTGGCCCTGGGGCCAGTGGCGGAACAGAAAGAAACAAAAGATTCTCCGCCCGGCCCTCCTCCGGGGGAAGGAGTGGTGCCCTCACCAGCTCCTGGGAACGAGCAGGTCCTACCATCTCTGGGTCGCCCGTCTCAGGGCCGCTTTGATTTTTTCTTGGAGGGTTTAGCGGTCTGGACGGGCTGCGTCGCCTTCCTGCGGGGGGGAGGGGCCGGACGGGAGGTCTCCGGTCCGGCCGGACCCTTTGCAGCCGCAGGGGGGCGCCCTCGGCGGCGAGCAGGCTGAGGGACAGCCCGCGGCGGTTTGGCAGAATCCCGCCGGGGCAAGATGTGGCTTATCGCCTCAGTCTGCTTCTGCACCGTCGAGAACTGCTGAGCGAAGTCCACGACGGTGTCGCCGAAGAGGCCAGCCTGGGAGACGGGGGCGTCGAGAAAGCGAACTTTGTCGGCGTCCTTCATCTCAGCCAGGTCCAGCCAGAGATGGCGCTCCTGGACCACGAGTGTGGACATCGTCTGGCCGAGGGCCCGCGCCGTGACCTTAGTCGCCCGGAGGGCGAAGTCAGTCGCCGTGCGCAGTTCCTGCATCAACCCCGGCTCAGAGCTACCCTCGTGCAGCTCTTTAAGAGCTTTTGCCTGATGGACCTGCAGGATGGCCATGGCATGCAGGGCAGAAGCTGCCTGTCCAGCGGCGCTGTAAGCCTTGGCAGCCAGGGCTGCCGTCGTCTTACCCGCCTTGGACGGGAGGCGCGGACGATTGCGCCAGGTGGCAGCATTTTGCACAAGTGCACCGCAACTGCACGCTCCACCTGGGGAATGTCCGCGTAACCCTTGGCAGCCCCGCCATCGAGGGTAGTGAGAGCGGAGGAGACCAGAGAGCGGCTTCGGGCAGTAAAAGGTGCCTTCCACGACTTACTGACCTCCTCATGCACTTCCGGGAAGAAAGGCACCGGAGCGGAGCGGGGCTGTGAACCCCGCTCCTCACCCAGAAACCAATCATCCAGCCGCGAGCGCTCGGGCGACGGTGGAGGGTTCCACTCAAGCCCGATGCCCGCGGCAGCCCGGGAAAGCATGGCCATCATCTCCCGATCTGATTCCACACGAGCAGCGACGCCCGAGGGGCGCTGCTCGGCTTCCTCACCCGAGGATGACAGCCCACTCTCCGATGCAGCGATCGACATCCGATCCTCATCCGGAGCGCCAAACGAGACCCGAGGCACCTCACGTGGGGGACCTGGCGGCTCATCTGGCAGCTCGACGGCACACGGTGTGCAAGAGGAGTGGGAGGTTCGTAGGGGCTGGCCCGACGAGGTAGCTCCCACTGTAACCCTCAGGTCTCCCAGAGTGCTAACCAACCCCACAGCACTACCATGAGAGGCAGAGGGGATATGGGTAGCAGCAGAGGGCGCTCGAACCTCTGTATCACAGAGGGCGAGCCGCGACCGCAACACCGACATGGTCATGCCCCCGCAATGAGAGCATGAACCATCCACAAGCGCTCTCTCAGCGTGCTGTCTGCCCAGACACAAGAAACAGCGCTCATGGCCGTCAGATGAGGTCAGGAAACGACCGCATCCAGAAACACACGGACGAAAAGGCATCTTGAAAAAGACGCTAATCGTCCGCGTTTTGCTCTTTTAGAGGAACTGCTCTTCCAACCGAGGCACACAGGGGGGAACACGTTGCTGGGAAGACGCGCACCACCGCTGTCGCACCGTATTTCCAGCCGGAAAAGAACGCGCTCTTTGAAGGTGATCAGAATGAACGGCTGCTTACAACCGCTCGGCTCCGAAGCAAAAGTATGAATGAAGTGAGCGATGCCGGTCCTATTTATACCCGGAAGCCGGGTGGGGCGGGACTCGGCATGCAAATCTCACTAGCCAATGTTCATTGGCGCGTTTAGTTATATTGGGAGGTGATTGGGCTCCCAAGCGAGACCCCATGACGTCAGTCCGACGTAACGTCGAACGTGACTGACTGATAGGGAACTACAACTAACTATTTCACTGAAAGACACTACTCCTGTTGCACACACTTACCGGTCAGTACCTAAACCCCTATACCAAGAAATTAAAAATTATCTGCATGATCTCATTGCACAAGGATGGGTGCAGAAATCAAACTCTTCATATACCTCACTGGTGGTATGCGTCCGAAAGAAAGATGGCAGCTTACGTCTATGCATTGACTACAGGGAGTTAAACCGTAAAACGCATCCGGATCGACAGCCCATTCTCCGTGTACAAGACATGATGGACCGTTTGGGAGGGAACTCTTGGTTTTCGCTTCTCGGCCAAGGAAAAGCATATCATCAGGGCTTTATGGCCAAGGAGAGCAGACCATTAACAGCCTTTGTGACACAATGGGGCTTATATGAGTGGATAAGGGTACCTTTCGGTCTGATGAATGCTCCTTCTGCTTTTCAACGCCGTATGGAAGAGTGTCTGGATGATCTAAGAGACAATAGATTAGATTAGATTCAACTTTATTGTCATTACACAAGTACAGGTACAAGGCAACAAAATGCAGTTTAGGTCTAACCAGAAGTGCAATAGCAGTAAGTGCAGGATATATACAATGGTTGCATAAGTGCAGGATATGGAGATGTACAGGATTTACAGGTAATATGTACAATGAATATAAATATACAGATGGTTATTACTATAACAGGTGAGGGTGTGCTATAAATATAATTACAGGTGTCTCTTACTATAAACAGCATTTACAGGTGAATATGTACTATAAATGTAAATGTATATACAGATGTCTCTAACTATAAACAGAATTTTACAGGTAGATGTATACAATTGTATGTTAGCTTAAGGTAAGCAGTAGATTTAAGGTAGTGCAATGAGCATATACAGTGCAAATAAGTGAGATGCGAAATGTAAACAGTTGGTACTATATGAACAGTTGGTAGTGCAAATGAGCATGTTCCAGCTAAAGTACTGTAGTGCAAGGTGCAAATGTAACAGTTGTTACTGTAGACAGTAAACGGTTGTTGTAAACAGATGTTACTGTAATGAACAGTCGGCAGTGCAAATGGCACAAATAAGTAACAGAGTGAGCGAAGAGTCTATAGGGTAGTAGGATGGTGGGGGGGCAGTGAAGGAGTCTATGAGGGGAGTGGGATGGTGGTGGGGGGGAGAGAGGAGTCTGTGAAGGGAGTGGGATTTTGGTGGGGGGGAGAGACTGTGAGGAGAGTGGGATGGTGGGGGTGAGAGGAGAGTCTATGAGGGGAGTGGGATGGTGGGGGGTGAGAGGAGAGTCTGGGGGGAGTGGGATGGTGGGGGGTGAGAGGAGAGTCTGGGGGGAGTGGGATGGAGGTGGGGAGAGAGGAGTCTATGAGGGGAGTGGGATGGTGGGGGGTGAGAGGAGAGTCTGTGAGGGGAGTAGGATGGTGGGGGGTGAGAGGAGTCTATGGGGGGAGTGGGATGGTGGGGGGGAGAGGAGTCTATGAGGTGAGTGGGATGGTGGGGGGTGAAAGGAGAGTCTGGGGGGAGTGGGATGGAGGTGGGGAGAAAGGAGTCTATGAGGGGAGTGGGATGGTGGGGGGTGAGAGGAGAGTCTGTGAGGGGAGTGGGATGGAGGTGGGGAGAGAGGAGTCTATGAGGGGAGTGGGATGGTGGGGGGTGAGAGGAGAGTCTGGCGGGATTGGGATGGAGGTGGGGAGAGAGGAGTCTATGAGGGGAGTGGGATGGTGGGGGGTGAGAGGAGAGTCTGAGGGGAGTGGGATGGTGGGGGGTGAGGAGAGTCTGGGGGAGTGGGATGGTGGGAGGTGAGAGGAGAGTCTGGGGGGAGTGGGATGGAGGTGGGGAGAGAGGAGTCTATGAGCGGAGTGGGATGGTGGGGGGTGAGAGGATAGTCTGTGAGGGGAGTAAGATGGTGGGGGGTGAGAGGAGTCTATGGGGGGAGTGGGATGGTGGGGGGGAGAGAGGAGTCTATGAGGGGAGTGGGATGGTGGGGGGTGAGAGGAGAGTCTGTGAGGGGAGTGGGATGGTGGGGGGTGAGAGGAGAGTCTGTGAGGGGAGTAGGATGGTGGGGGGTGAGAGGAGTCTATGGGGGGAGTGGGATGGTGGGGGGGAGAGGAGTCTGTGAGGGGAGTGGGATGGTGGTGGGGGGGAGGAGTCTGTGAGGGGAGTGGGATGGTGATGGTGGGGGTGGGGGTGAGAGACGAGTGGGGTCAGCAAGGTTTAGAGTTCAGTAAAGAGACAGCTCTGGGGAAGAAACTGTTCTTTAGTCTGCTGGTTCTGGTCCGGAGGCACCTGAAACGCCTGCCGGAGGGGAGGAGGGAGAACAGTCTGTGGGCTGGGTGAGAGGAGTCCTTAAGGATGCTGCGAGCTCGACGCAGACAGTGTTTCCTCTGGATGTTCTCGATGGCAGGAAGTGGAGTCCCTGTGATGCGTTGGGCAGTTGTCACCACACGCTGCAGTGCCTTGCGCTCCGCGACAGAGCAGCACCCATACCATACTGTGACACAGTTTGTCAGGATGCTTTCTATTGCGCAGCGGTAGAAGTTCACCAGGATAGCCGAGGAGAGTGGATTCTTCCTCAGTGTCCTCAGGAAGAAGAGGCGCTGGTGAGCCTTCTTGACCAGGCTGGAGGTGTTGGTTGTCCAGGTCATGTCAGCCGAGATGTGGATCCCCAGGAACTTGAAGCTGGAGACACGCTCAATGTCCATTCCATTGATGTGGATGGTGTCGTGTGTGCCTCTTGACTCTTTCCTGAAGTCCACGATGAGCTCCTTTGTTTTGGTGGTGTTGAGGAGCAGGTTATTTTCGTTGCACCATGTGGCCAGGTGCTGGATCTCTTCCCTGTAGGCAGTCTCATTCTTGTTGCTGATGAGACCGATCACCGTAGTGTCGTCTGCGAACTTGACGATGGCATTAGATCCAAACACAGGCTTGCAGTCGGAGGTGAAGAGGGAGTAGAGAAACGGGCTTAGCACACAGCCCTGTGGTACACCAGTGTTAAGTGTGATGGATGTGGAGCAGGTGGATCCAGATCGGACATTCTGGGGTCTGTTGGTCAGGAAGTCCAGAATCCAGTTGCAAAGTGAGGTATTGATGCCCAAGTCTTCAAGTTTGGCTGTTAACTTGGTCGGGATGATAGTGTTGAATACTGAGCTGAAGTCAACAAACAGCATCCGTGCATAGGAGTTCTTATTGTCCAGGTGTGTGAGCACAGAGTGCAGTGCCATGGCAACAGCATCCTCTGTGCTCCTATTGCTGCGGTAAGCAAACTGATGTGAGTCCAATGTGGGTGGTATAGAGTCTTTTAGGTGTTCCAGGACCAGCCGCTCAAAGCACTTCATGATGATGGGTGTGAGGGCTACAGGGCGGTAGTCGTTAGGGCACCTCGGACTAGAGTGTTTTGGCACTGGCAGAATGGAAGTGCATTTGAAGCATGTTGGTACAGCTGCTTGGGCAAGAGACAGGTTGAAAATGTCTGTAAAAACCCCAGCGAGCTGCTCTGCACATGCCCTGAGGACACGTCCAGGGATGTTGTCTGGTCCAGCAGCCTTGTGCGTGCTGATCCGGCTCAGTGCCTTGCAGACGTCTGTGGATGAGAGAGTGATTGGAGGGTGGTCAACTGAGGGTTTGAGTTTCTCTGTTGTCTCTTTCAAAGTGAGCATAAAAGTCATTTAGCAAGTTCAGGAAGTTGACATCAGTGGCTGCAGGGGTGGAGTGGGTGGGTTTGTAGTCACTGATGGCCTGGATGCCCTGCCACATGCGTTGAGGGTCAGAGTTGGAAAAGTGTCCCTCTATCTTCAGCTTGCCTTTTTGATGCCCCTCTTCAGATTTGCTCTGGATGTGCTGTAGGCTTGTGCATCTCCTGATCTGAAGGCAGTATTGCGTGTCTTCAACAGGAGTCGCACTTCCTTGTTCATCCATGGCTTCTGATTTGGGTATGTGGTAATCTGTTTCTGGGTTGTAACACTGTCAATGGTGGTATTAATATAATCCAATACAGAGGAGGTGTAGCAGTCAATGTCAATTTCTGTGTGAGCATCACTGGTGGCTTGGGAAGCAAACATACTCCAGTCTGTGTGTAGAAACCTTTCCTGGAGTGTGAAATCTACCCCCGCAGGCCACACCTTGATGGTCTTCACTGATGGCTTCTGTTACGTCCCACACTTGGTCTAGGGGTTTAGGGACGTAGCATGGCAACGTTTGGCATATTCAAGGTTGGCTCTGCCAAATATAAACACCAGGAAGTCAACTCAAAGAAGCAATTTATTTACAAACTCAAGATTGATCACAAAAAAACAATACAACTTAGAAGGAACAATTTCTTCAGAAGGGGGCAAAGGCCAAAACAATAAACAAAACAGGTGATCTAACTGGGAGTTAACCTTCTTCCTAAACCTACAAAGGAAAAAGAAACAAAATACAAGCATTTACACTAACTCCCTAACTAAAGTCAAAAACAGGAGAAAAGAGTTTACAAAAACAAAATGGCACCCACCTTCCTACAGTTCCTGTGTACCAAAGAAAATGATACCCAAAAGGTATAACTAATGACAAACAAGAAAATAAAGCACTTTGACAAAAGAAAATGGATGTACACAGTCTCAACCTGTGCAAAGTCAACAACAGCAAACAATAACCGTGTACACACAGCAACTCTGGGGGAAGTAAGCTCTCAACCAAGCCTCTATGTCTTCCCCCCCCTCTCAGGATACTGCAAGGTTTACATAGGCAGCTTCCCTCCTGGATAATCAGGTTCAGGTGGTGTGATTAGGTATCCTGTGGATAGACAAGGGGGAGGAGCCAAGAGAAGAGCAAGGGAACACAGCAAAACACAGAGACATGCAACAGAAAAACAATACGTCTCTGGACGTAACAGCTTCACACGGTTGATGAGGGGTGAATATTTGGGAGTGAGGAACAAAGAGATGTGGTCTGATTGTCCCAGGTGGGGGAGAGGTGTCGCCACGTAAGCCCCAGCCATGTTTGTGTAGACATGGTCTAAGGTTTTGTTTCCTCTGGTGTGACAGGAAACATTCTGATGAAATTTGGGTAGCACAGTCTTTAAGTTTGAGTGATTAAAATCACCTGCAACAATAAACGCCGCTTCCGGGTGAAGAGTCTGTTGTTTACTGATGGCTGCATAAAGTTCTTTCATAGCAAGCTTGGCATCAGCATCCGGGGGAATATAAGCTGCAGTTATAATGGTGGAAGTGAACTCCCGCAGCAGATAGAACGGTCTACATTTAACCATGAGAAACTCTAGGTTAGCTGAACAATGGCTCCCAACAACAGCAGAGTTTGTGCACCAAGCTTTGTTAATGTAAATGCACAATCCGCCTCCCCTTGTCTTACCGGATCCATCTATTGTTCTGTCCGCACGGAGCGTGTGATGTCCCGTGAGCTCAATAGCGGAGTCTGGTATTTCGCTATTTAACCAATTCTCCGTGAAGATAAGGATGTTACAGTTCAGAAGTCTTTTGCTGTGTGTCATGTTGAGTCGAATCTCATCCATTTTGTTCACTAGCGATCGGACATTGGCAAGGAAGATACTGGGTAGAGAGAGCCGGTGTGGTGTTAGCTTTAACCGAGCTAAAAGTCCTCCACGCTTGCCTCGCCTTTGTTTACGATCTCAACGCCGCCTGCGAGCACTTCCGCCCGGCCGGGAAGAATGCGCTGCGTCGGGCGTCCTGGCGATCTCAGGAAGGAGTCGAAGGTTGTCCATAAAACCGTCGGAAATTTGCAAACCAATATCCAAAAGCTCACTTCGGGTGTACGATGTAAATGCACAACTGTTCTGCACAAACAGACCCGAGATAAGCAAGAGTAATACTGCAAAATTGCAGAAACTGGAGAGACCCCGAGCCTCGCGATGTACTCGCGCCGCCATCTTAGAGCTTATCTGTGTTCCTTATCTGGATGAAACCTTAGTTTTCAGCAAAACCTTTGAATATCACGTAGAGGATTTGAGAAAAGTATTGCAAAGATTGAGGCAGTATGGAATAAAGCTAAAGCCCAGTAAATGTGAACTGTTCAAGCATGACGAGTACCTCCGGTACCTCAGAAGGATTGTGTCTGCAGAAGGTAGTCAGATGTATCCGGCTGATACAGCTGCCGTGAGAGCTCTTAAAGAGAAGAGACCTAGTACCGTTGGACAGCTGAGAGCAGTTATGGGTCTGTTGAGTTATTATCGACAATATATAAAAGACTTCTCCAGAATCGCAGCGCCTTTGTACGATTTGCTGAAACTAGCTGAGACAGACAAAGAGGGGTGCAAGGAAATTCGAAACCACCAGATGAAGGGAAAGAATAGGGGAGTAACGTCTCACAGGTCAATTGTGTGGACAGACAAGCACCAAAAGATAGTGGAGGACCTAATAGACTGTTTGGTCAAGCCACCAATACTTGCGTACCCAGATTTCTCACAGCCATTCATACTTCATACCGATGCATCAAATCAGGGACTCTGAGCTGTTTTATACCAAAAACAAAGTGGAAAGCTTAGAGTTATTGCTTATGGGTCTCGAACACTGACAGCTGCAGAAAAGAAATACCACCTCCACTCAGGGAAATTGGAGTTCTTGGCACTAAAGTGGGCCGTAACAGAAACATTTAAAGATTATCTGTATTATGCCCCTACATTCACCGTGTATAGTGATAATAATCCGCTCACTTATGTCTTGACAAGTGCAAAGCTGAATGCGACAGGATGTAGATGGGTGGCAGAACTTGCAGATTTCCATTTCAACATCAAATATCGACCAGGAAAAGAAAATGTGGATGCAGACAGCCTGTCTAGAATGCCCTTGAGCATCGAGGAAACAATGAACGAATGCACAGAGGAATTGCCATCTGACTGTGTCGAAGCAACCATCCAGTCAGTAGAGGTACCATATTCTAACCTCTCCTGGACAGCAATGATTTCTTTTAATGACACCATGGCATCCGAACGTGTATGTGAGCCATTGCCTGCGAATGAGATCAGACAATCACAGCAAATTGATGACAATATTGGACCTGTTTTACAGTTTAAGCTTGCTGACAAAAAGCCAACTGGACTTCTGTTTAAGACTTTGAGTGCACAAAGTAAATGCTTGCTGCGCAGTTGGGACAAAATTTTCTTTGGAGACGATGGCATCCTCTATAGAAAGACAAATACCCGAACACAGCTGGTTTTACCTGCAAAGTACCAGCCACAGGTTTTAAGAGAGTTGCATGACAACATGGGACATCAAGGCCTGGATCGGACCATGTCGTTGATCAGCGAAAGGTTCTATTGGCCACAAATGCATAATGACATTGATCAATATGTGACCAAAAATTGTGTTTGCCTGAAACAAAAGAAACCATCTAGGGAAAGCAGAACACCTCTTAAAAGTATTGTCACCACTCATCCCTTTGATCTGGTTTCCATCAATTTCTTACATTTGGATAAAGGTGGGGGGGGGTATGAGTATAAATTGATAATCGTTGACCACTTCACCCGATTCGTACAGGCATATGCCACTGCCTCTAAATCTGCCAAAACTGTTGTTGACCGGCTTTTTAATGATTATGCACTGAAATTTGGGTTTCCTCAGAGAATCCATCATGATCAGGAAGTAGAGTTTGAAAACCAGCTTAGGCAAATACAATACGGACATCAGAAGAATATTAGAGCAATTACACAATAATATGGTTGTTTATAAATGTAAATCATTTAGAATCATTTAATAATAAAAATAAGTATTCAAGATATTGATTAATGATTTAATACTGAGGTTATAGTCATATATGTCAATCATTCTAAGAGAAATAAGAGAAGGAAAAGAAAAAGAAAATAATATATATATAATGTAAATAGAAGAGACAAGAGATTTTGATTATCCGCCTTCAATCCCCTCTTTTAGACCAATGTGGGGTCCAATACCACCACGTCTGGTCTATCCAGTGAGATCGCTACGGAAGGCCGGAGTGGTGACGCATGCTTCCCTGATGGGTCACAGTTGTCTCTTCACCCCATCATGGACAAGCCGGATACTAAAAATTCTGGTCCCCATGGCAGGGGCTCTCCAACCTTCCACTCACAACAGGGCGTTGAGCTTCTCTCTTGTCAGTTGGTTGTTCAAGCGGTTGGTCAGTTGCAACAGCCTCACCTCCTCCTCCACAGGATTAATAGTCCTGCAGGCAGATTTAAAGACATACAAAAACAAAAACGGATACACATCCCCAATCCGATACATGCACCAAAGGCATAAACTAGATATTTAACTATGCCCATGGCCAAGTCCTCTGGTGCCGCAACAAACTCCAACGGTTTCTGTAACATCATTGAACATGGACCCTACGCTGAACACGACCATAAAAGCTACAGACATTCTGGTAGGCCCGTCAGGTTCTGTGACAATGGAGTCCCATCTGATCTAAGCCATACTGAATTTAGACACTCATAGCCTGCGAACGTTTCAGTTCCTTTCGTTTGTTTTAGCAACTTCTCAATGTAATTCAGACTTCAATTTTGGATAATACTTGGTTTTACGCTTCATTTTAGCAAAACACAACCCTAATTCAGCACAAGTACCATGTTTGTACGTTTTGGCCGGGTACCATGAAGGTCCCAAAGAATGTACCAGCTTATGGTTGGCACAATTGCTGGAATTTGGTTTGGAAGAAAGATCTCTAATCTCTTGTACTGGTGGAATCGGTCATAAAAACTGACAAAATTGATTTTCCTTATCGAACCATCTCCTAACGCTACATCTGACCTCTGATACCACATAAACACCTGAAACGGTCAAAAATACCTCTAAGCCAAATCATCAATCGTCACTGGTACGCGAGAGATTTCCACTCTACTGACTGCTATTTCCAAAAACAAGTAAAACATGTTAATATGCATCCAAGCAGTAACATTGTAGGCTAGGGATGTGGCGCTATTACATTTACTTTCAAGATGGTCATGCAACTGTTCCATTTCGAAGATGGTTTTGTTTGCCATAATCAAAGCAAAATTATATTGATACAAAACATCCATAAGACTAGCCCAGGTATAATCGGGTTTAAAAAAAGATGAATTGCAAAGTTCCCATGATATGGGCATATCCTTGACCCCTGCGATAGCTACTGTGACATTCTTACATTTCGTAGTTTGTTCGGGAGGGAAGTTTTTAAAGAACCACTTCTGGATCTCCTTACCCAGACAGCGTTCCACGTGTATTGTCTCTTTCCACGGATCATCTAACCTGGTGTATCTAGGCCATGAAATAGAAAGAGCATTGACAAGAGGCAAATCATTATTACTACCGTTTAGATCGAAGTTGTCCTTATCAGTCTTGTCCATTCATCCTAACTTGTCACAGACTGCACCATAAGACCTGTCTGCATCCCATTGAACCAAATGAACTTTAGTTGGATTCAAAACTCCCCATCTCCTCAAAAGTTTATCCTTTAACACTTCTTCATACCATTCAGAGTTAGAATCCCCTCTAAACACCACATTTGAGTTCAGGCAACTTGAGGAAACTGCCCTAACAACCTTGCTGAATTCTACTTGATTCCCAGCCTGTGGTAGAAAGTAAGACACAATATGTCGGGGGTCGGGTGCGCTTGGGTATAATAGCAATTTAAATGGTTTACCACCCAATATTATGTGGGCACCCCCAGAATTCACAGTCTGTCGTTTCTTTTGCTAACATACTTCTGGTACAGCACGTATCTATGGACTTCATCTATCCGGGACAAACAAACACTTTGATTTGCTGGTAATGGCAATTGGAATCCAGCTTAATGAGCTGAAGTTGCTCTGAAACACACACTGCAAAAAATGAAATCTAAGCAAAGAAAAAAAAGCTTATTTCTAGGAAATATGTCTTGTTTTTTGCCCTGCAAGATAAAAAGTCTTATAAAATACATTCCACATTAGACTATAAATCTTATTTTAAGGAAATATTTCTTCTTTAGTCTTGGCAAGTAAATGTTACTTGTTTTGATCAAGATTTCACTAGAAATAAGTCACATATATAAAGTGTAAGTTTGGTTAGATTGTTGTGCTAATTTTAAGACTGATACAACCCCTACAAATTCTGATTTCAAGACTTTTTAGAAAGGTAATTTTTTTGTCACAAGTTTGCTGTCAGTATTTGAAAATTCAATTAAGACAAATTGCTTGTGTGAATAAACACTTGGCCAAAAAGTGGTTTGATTCTGATTTATTTTGTACCATCAACAAACATGCAAAAATGAAATGAATGTATGTACAATCACAGCAGATTAATTCCTGTGGCTGTCAAAACAGACCGCACTTTAAATTAAGGAATATTCTGGGTTAATCAACAATTTGTTGCATAATGTTACCACAAGAAACTTTTTTTTTCTTAAAAACAAGACAAATAACAACAAAAGTATGCTACCAACGGAGCTTAACTTGTATTAGATACAGAGTATTCCTTTAAAACACCACAATGGTAAATGAAAGACAAAACATGGTTTATACATCCAAAATAAGTCAAATCGTATGCAATTTAGAAAACACCCATAACTTTCTCACACATTTGAGGCTTTATGTAATTCAATCACATCTCCAAGGTAATATTTCATAGGGACGTATGTAATGTCCCGGTGACAGAAACTGTAATACGGTGTGAAGTCTACAAGGTTGTCTGCATTCACTAGTTCAGTTGCCTCTGCCAGATTTGGAACCTTAATTTTATAAGACATGTAGTCTCTGTCAAAACAGACTGTACTGTACATCTGACACTCAAAACAATACAAAGATGAATTTATGATAAATATGTTCCTCACAAGTCCAAATTCAGGTAGGCTTCTAGCATTTGCCATACAAGCAATAAATGTTTTTTCACGAATGTATTTATTACCACTCAAAGTAATCCACTTAACAGAGACTGCATGGTTTATCTGATCAACTCCAAAGTAGTCCCTTACTTTTCCTGTTAAATATGGCATGTTTTTTACTTCTGATACTGGTCCCAATACACATTCACTGGTGAAAATAGGGTGGTTGGAACTGTTTACATTCTGGCAGCATTCAAACATTTGGTTATGCTTAATCAAGGACTTACAGACATTTCTGAAATTTACTTTTGAAACCCATTTTTAAAAAAAACAGTGTTTGGATTCAAATCTCATGCACATGTGATGTATCATTGGTCCCAACTGTTTAATTTGGGATGGAATATGAATCAAGTAGTGTTGTTTTGGTGTAATGTTGTTCTCTGAGAAAAGGTCCTTAAAATGTTTAAGATGCCGTTCAATCAGTACTTTTAAATTTTCAATAGTCTCAAGGCAAATAATTGGTGAAAACAAAATCTGAACGATCTCCAGAAGTTCAATAATGAATGAAATATATGCACTACCTTTAATCACATTCAACAGAAATGGCAATATTTTGAGCAAAACAAGCATTTGACCTGAGGACTGCTTCAGTTTATTGTCATTGGAAGCTAATGTGCTGAATGCAATAGGACAAGGCCTATCTCTAATATCTTGTGGAGAGTATGGGAAACCAATGATGTCAGCATTGAAAGCATCTAGGTCCAGTTGTCCCAAAAGAACCAATTGTTTCAAGACACACTTAAGTTCCAACGGTGCAATGCCCTCAAGAATTACATGCATTATATCTTGAGGTGTCTGTTGGATTAAATCAAAGGCAGGGAAATCCATTACTTTGCTCCTTCGGTTTATTCCGTATGTAGTTTTAAGGCTGCTCCTGAGAAACCTAGTGTGGGCTTTCTCAATGTCACTGCACTGTCGAATATGTCTTTCCAGTGTTCTTTGCTCAAAGTTATTTTATTAAAAAACCTTTGCATGTCATCAAAAGAACATTCACAATGTCTGCATTTACTGTATGCAAAACCCACACCCTCTTTGAATCCACACAACTCATGTTGAGCTAAAGTATCTCCACATACAGAAACCACTGCTCCACATATTTCATGTTCACCACTTGGAAGATGAATTTTTGCACCATTATAAAGTTTTACCAAGTCCTCATGCAGTCTTGCCAATATGGCATCAACTCCACATTTTGAGAGGTCACTGTGCTTCGCAATGGCAAGAAGACGGATTGAAGCTAATTTGGACCTGTACTTTGGATTAATGTTTCCCAAAGTGTAGTAGAACATAAGCAACTTGTTCTTTGAAGCATGAGACCCAAGTGGATTGCATATTTCGATTTCATCTGAATAAAGAATTATCTGTAAAGCAGAGGGTCTAGAGGAAAATAAAGGGTGTGATAGCATGAGTTCACCATCTATGATATCATAAAAATATCCACTGCTGCATTTCTGAGGTCCACCATTTATCATGGAGAAGATTTTTGGATGAGACAATAATTGTTCTAAACTCTTTATCAGTGGTATATAATAGAAACATTTGTTTTTTATGCCGAGGTCTCTTCTTTTTTCTCTTTTCTGACAACATACTGCTAATCCAACTGAAACTTCTTCTGCTTCCACAAAACTGAATTTCTCTTTTATGACACTGTCTTGCCTGTACGCTGTTGAAACTTCAGCAAATGGATCTTTAAAGCAGTCAAAGATTCCCAAAGCTTCTTGTTGAAGCTCACTTCCTGGATGTCTATTGAACACGGTTTGTAGCTGACTCCTCAAGCTGTTCAATAAATGAGCTTGATACTCCTGAACCGCTGCCACAACGTCATTCACACCACTCTGAGAAAAAAAGAAAGAATTTTTTTTACAGGGAAATACACTGAACATTACATCATTAATTGAGACCACTGAGAGATCAGTGAAATCACTGATATATATATATATATATATATATATATATATATATATACACACACACACACACACACACACACACATACACACACGTGTGTGCGTGTGTGTGTGTGTGTTTTTCTTACTGATACTAACCTGTGAGAGATGATGTTTCTCTCTAGCAGTCATCACAACAGCAGTGGCATGTCTGGACAGTAAGTCATCACTTGATAATTCATTCTGCACAAGAAAACAAACGTGTGTAATAATTGCATTATATAAAGGACTGTGTAATGATAATCGCAAAATAAAAACAAAGTTATTAATTTACCGTGGTGTCTTGGAGGAGGCATGAAGAACAAGAGTCATCCGAAGGCCTGTTTGAAATGAGTCGAGTGGGATTCGAATCTGAAGTTTCATTCAGTAAAGACACATCCTGTGTTTCCAGGCAAAACGGTACCGCGTAATCCAGAAAACACGGTTTCACAATTATCAAAATCACCAAATTGTTCCAAAGGAAGAGGGGGTTGTAGATCCACAGTATTTCCCAATGCCGTTTGATTAACCGAACTGTTAGTTGAGTTCCGTGTATCCTGAGCCGCCACTGTTGGCCCACTATATGCCCACACGTTGTCACTGGATGTCTCGTGTACTGATCTCTCTCTCCGATGTGATCTGCTACTACTCACTCCATCTAGATATTGTGAGTGTGTTCGCCTGATGTGATACCAAAAAGAGTTGTAGACTCTGTACTCTTTGGTGCACCCATCTATTCCACAAACCAGGCGGAAATCTGGACTACGACTGTGTGCAAAATTAATGTGACTCAGTAAAGACCTGAGAGTAAGAGCTACAAATACATAACAAATTACGCAGCGCCAAATCATTTTTCTCCGGTGAAATTAAAGCAAGATGTTATACCTCCGATAAACAGCACAAATGTTGAGTTTAAATGCAGTTAATACCGGAATTTATTACACAGGAAATTACAAATTGCGCGCGCTGAGCATGCGCAGTGCTGGCCGCGTTGACCTTGTGACACAATCATCGCACCAGCTTAGTGCAGCCGTTAGGACTGGAGAAGCATTTTATCCCGCCAGTTTCTCACCATGGATGGGCTCGATGAGGTCGCAATTTCAACTCTAAAAGGTTAGTAAAATAAATTTAAGTTGCTGAAAATCACTTAATTGTTTCTTATAGATATTCTTGTAGTTGAAATTGAACTAATCGAACGTGCTTTGCTTCCTACCGACAAAGCACGTGCCTGTAACCTTAACCTAATGTAATTAGCTGATTTTTGTTTTGGAAGTTTAGTCTCTTTTTCTTGAAATCTGTTCAATAAATCATTTGTCTGAGATTTCAACATGTTCCATTTTGCTTTCCTTGTCGTTCGTTGTACTAACTTTTTTTTGTCATAACACATCATTTAGTATGGTATGATGTTGATTTTTAACAATTTATAATAAAGTTGTCTTTAGTGACATTCGCTAAACGGCTTCAGTGCATCGCGGATTTTTCAAAAATATTCATGTAAAATTAAAAAATACCGCCATATCGGCAGTATTGCTGAAATTGGTCAATCCTATTTAAGAGGTATTCACCTATCGCGGGGGCTCCGGTCCACGCATCGAGGGATCACTGTAACATGAACAAAGTAGGCCTAATACTGTAATAAATGTATTGTTCACTTTTCGTTAATGTTAGTTAATACAATAAGTCATGTTAAGAAACGTTACCTTAGTGTTAAGAATTACCGTTGTATTATTTCTGTTCAGGTAGGTCCATGTTAGAAAACCGAAAAATATCAGTTTGGATAGACTCTGTAATTAATCAATATCTGAAACTTCAGCACACAAAGTCTACACACCTGAGCTATGCAAACTAATGTTTCCATGTGTTTTTAGCTGCTAACGTTAGTGAAGATATTTTACCAACTCTTTCACGAGATGATATCCGAGATCTCTTTCCTGGTCCTGAGCACTTCCTGCGGCGCAAAGCCATTTGGCTTTTGTTTCATAAGGAAGAACAGGTAATTTAAATCAAATACTTGACTTTTGAATGTCCTTAACCTGTTAGTGGACATAATTTCAGTAAAGATGATTTATACGTAAGTTAGTGTGATTTTAAGAATAACACATACAGACAAGTGATATTCCATGAATAAAATGATAAATGACTTTGTCTTGATTTGATTATTGTATATGTGTATTTTAGGGGTACACTATTCCTGTTGAGGTCCAAGGTTCGTCAGCAGATGATGAACATCAAAGTTCAACACAAGATGACCCCAGTACTTCAAAGTTTTTAAAGTTGCCCAGCCCAGAATATGTTCTGTTCACTGACAGTGAACTACAACATGTGAGGCACACATACTTTGAGCAGCAACGTCTTGGAAAAGAGGGCGAAGTCACCTTATCAAAGGAGCTCTTCTGCCGACTCATCCGAAATACCATGACTAATATGATCTCAATTGCAAGAGCCTCTTCAGATGACTACAAATATCCCGCTAAACATGAAGTTATTGCCATGGCAAAGCGGTTAGTGGAATACTACCCTATGATAAAAGAAAAGTCAACTGGATCTAGACATGAGTGGGTGAGTGACTTTATTTACTTGAATTAATGTAAAAATGAAATGTTATGCTGCTAATTATGGTTTAAAGCTATTCATTGATTCTTTTTTTCTTCTGTTTTTTTACAGGACACTGTTGCCAAAAAGCTCCTGAAGCGACTTTCAAATATCCGAAGTCCCATGAAGGCCAAACACCCTCCTTCCAAGAGAGCACGTCTGGACAGAGAACCTTCTGCCTCAGTGACAAGTGACTATGATTCTGATTCCAGTGCGTCAACAATCGATCTGTCGTCACCTTCACAATCAAGCACCCCACGGCAGGACAATGACAGCATCCATGAAGCATGTAAGTATTTTATTATTTACTTTAAAATGTACTAGTATTTGCAGTAAATAATCACATAATATTTGGTCATATCTGTTAGCCTAATTCAGCTTTTTTAATTATTTGTTTTATGTAGAATATATTCTTGAATTGATGATTTTGTACATCTTGTTTCTATTTTATTGTATGTCTAAATTGTAGCTGATGGTCCAGATAATAGTCTTGACAGCCAGAAAACCCAGGCAAGACATTACAGGACTCTGAAAGAAATGTACAAAGCAAAGAAGCCAAACAAAGCTGCTGTAACTCATCTATTAGACCTGGGGTTCCAGTCCAGAAGAAATTTCATTGACACTGATGTTTTGAAGGAGCAAGACAGACCAACAAAAATTTTACAGGCATACCCCTGCTTCAAAGAACTGGACCATGTGAGTACACTAAAGCATCATAGTGACATCCCATATCTTCTGACTAACTACAGGCATACAAGTTGACGATTCTTTTTGAATAAAGATTAAATAATTAATATTCTTTCAGGCAATGGATGAACTGCGGAGACTCATTGATCCAAAAAATTGCCAATATATTTCTGAGGTGAAGGGCAGGTGGGAGACCTTCTACTCCAAGGTTCAGTTTTATGGAGTGATGAAGAAAGCCATGAAGCCTCCAAGGACGTTAAATGGAGGTAAAGCTTAATTTCAGTGGTATAGAATATACCTGCAGTCCTAGTATCTTGCATATTGATATACATCCCCTCTTGTGTGTTTCTTTGTCTTTTTCCACCTCCACTAGTTGAACATGCCATTGCTGTTTTTACTGCACTTCCACTGCTCTTCCCATCTGGCACTGCTGCACCAAAGAAACCGGTCCCAATCAGTGAGGCTCTTTTCCACGTTCTTACAGTGAGTTCTACTTTAGTGATCAATTGATAGTTCCCACATGACGTCACACATACGGGCACTTTACAGCCGTCCGCCATCTCGATAGGCAGAAGCAGCGTTCATAATGGTAGTTTATGTTTAAAAACACTTTTGACTTGAAGCATGTACATATTTGCATTAATTCAATCCTTGACATTTCCAACAGCCTTGAAGCTGGGGCCAACCCTTTAGCAAGGTGGTTGTTGACTGCCTGGCCAACTTATCTTAGGGCCCAGGTTCAAATCGATTCTCTGAATTGCGTGACAAGCATGACGCGTCGCCATGGAAACAACAAGCAGAAACTAAATCTTTACCGCAGATTTCCCATGCGTTTTTGCTTATATCAGTCACGGCGGGTTTAATAATGACCACTGAAAGACGAGCAAGGTGTGGGAGTATTTTAAAGTACGAGGAGACAGAAAAGTGTTTTATAAACTGTTCCACTGGACAGACACGGAAATGTTTGGAGAGACGAGCCGAAACAGCCAAATCATCGCGTCATTTACTACAACTGTCCGCCACTGTGATCACGTTCAGTTTAAATAAATATATAGATATATACTTTATTCTTTACCTGTTTATTGAACTCATTGTCACGGGTTTCACCATGGAAACCGACACACACGCCTCTCGCTACATACAGCTGCAGAAGGTAAAGCGCGCCGCAGAAACCTGACCTTATTTCTGTCGGTTCTAACACTAGTCGGTTACAAAATTAACAAATTAGTCGAAAAGCACATCCCTAATATTAACACTGGTTTACTTACTCGGCCTGTCACTAGTACTTTGTTGTTGACTCTCATCAACGAAACATCTTTTCCCCATCCAGTGAAGCATTGATTGTACGATTCCATTGCTTTCAAACTTCTAAGTTCTTCTGTTGAGTAAGCACTTTTTGTATGTATCAAATAGTTTACAATGTCATAGTTCGAAATTGCCGGGAGCAAATCTACGTCGCTAGACATCTCCTTGCTCGACACTTCATATGGATCGATTCCAATACACGCGATCTTCTGGTCGTATCTAAGCCTTGTCTGCTCATCTAATCCATCCCTGTATTTCTCCTTTAGTGGTGGTTTGGATGCCATTTTCCTTTTAATGAAAAAATGTTTAGTCTTTTGTCCGCAGAACGATTTCCTTTAGCGTTACCAGCAGCTGCTTTAAACTTCGCGCTTACTGCCTATCAAGATGGCGTCACGGGCACCTGCTGAGGCTTGTGGGAACTATCAATTATTAGTGCCTACTGTCTCAATAACATACTAGATTAAAATCATCTTTATTTGGGATATGTAAAATTGGCCAAATAAAACAACATTATTATTTTGATGTATGCCGTGTTTGTAGTCTAAATTCTGTATTTTTTATATTTGGCTTTCCAGCCCTCAGAGGATCCTGATACCTACATCCACCGGCGAGTGTTTTCCAGCCCTGTCTTGGTGGTTGGTGAAGACAACAGCATTCTGGTTGTAGGTAGTACTCCAGTTTTAACATTTGAGAAAGACTTGCTGCATGAGGGGCCTCTCTACCTCCTGGCCTACTACTACGCCTTTCATCTGACATACCCAAAGTGTATTGCAACACTTTTATCTGTGTTGCAAACAGAGGTTCTTAGAGATGCCATTCACGAGGTTCTTAGAGATGCCATTCATTTGTCATACTACAAAACACCAAGTCACATATCCTGGTCCAAACCAATTCGGGTCACAAAATTTTCTCGTAAAATTTACTTTTGCAGGAATCGTTCCAGATGCATCCCTGGCAAACAAGTTAGCCCTATATTTATTTCATATTAATTATTTTATAATTAACTAATGCTTTAGTCCCTAATGAGTATGAAACAACGGGACAAACAGAAAACGGAGTATCTCAACAGGAAGTAGATGTGATGGAGGAGGAACAAACTGTAGGAGAGCCCGACAACTTGCCAGATGTGCATGAAGGCCCAGATAAGAGAAACGGTGAAGAAGGACATGGGTACAGGTGGCCTAGGAGAGAAAAGAGACCACCAAAAACATTCACATATTATTACCTTGGTACTCCAGCATGTTATAGTGTAGAGCTAGCCAACACAACCACAATTAGGCCCACACCATATGAAATGCAAAACATTACCCTATGGACTTACCCAGTATCAAATTACCCACTAGTTTATTTGTACGCATACTGAAGAGACTGAGATAGAGGGAAAAAACTATGCAATTTCCAAAATATGCCTTTACTGAGGATCTGTGGATGCAGCTATCCTGCTGTGTACATGTAGTTTAAAAGAGTTATAAACCAAAGGTCAAAGAAGTAAATGTCGGGACCACATTTATTGTTGAAGGGGAGAGTGTAGTGGGTACAAAATGTGAGTGTGAGAGTGTTTTCAATTAATGTAAATTATATTTACAGTGTACATTACTCATCCTATAGGATGAATGGTGATCGATTTATCTGACCTAGTTTTCAGAGCAACTGATTGATCGATTGTTTTTCTCTCCTGTATAGTTCACCTGAAGGGGGAGGGGCGCGCTGCACACTTAATACAGAGACTCTGGTAAAGCACCAGCAGCGTCCCCGTGTCCTGTTTATTCATCCCTAAACTATTTCCCCCTCATCAGGCGGTGAAGGTACTATATCTTATAGGGATGAGCGAGTACAGCATTTGTTAACCATATGAATTATCTGTACTCGGACTGGGCGGGGCCTAACCCGGAAGTGGGCGGGATTTAACCGGGAAGTTGGCGGGGCTTTAACCAATATGTTATTTTTAATCATGCAATTGATATGGGTCGATCAGAAATTTATTGCTGATTAGGAAACTATTTACATGACAGCATCAGCATTGAGCTTCAGATCAATGGTTTTGATCAGATAACAAACAAACTATATACAGAACAAGTTTTGCAACAATGAATACAACTCATGTGGTTGCAATTATGAACAAGAGTTTTCATTTAAAATAACTTTTTTAACTTTTAATTTTTTTATGATCAGTATGTTTTTTTTTAATTTCCACACCAGGTATGCGTGTGTGTGTGTGAGTGAGTGAGTGAGTGAGTAAGAGAGAGAGAGGGGGGGGGACTGTGTGTTAAATGGATCAAATAGTCTGACGCTGTTTTTAAGATCTGTATTGCTTTATTTTATATGAAATACAGCAAGAAAGTGTCAGACAATCAGTGAGTGAAGTTAAAAAACTGAATAGAGCAGCAGACGGTTAAAAAAAAATCCAACAGGCAGAGACGCAACGCTAGTTGCATTCTATCAAGCACCACGTCTGAACAAACCCCACGTTTACCAGAACTCTACTGGTTAATAAGTACTACAAACAACCAAAAAAAAAAACCTGAAGCTGGAGAAACCCTAAACGTTAACGGAAGACCCACAAACCTGAGTGATAAATAGAGAGAAAAAGACATGAGAAAAAGACGTGTGAATGAGCAGGGCGGAGCCGCGGGACAGCAAATCTGCATGTGTAGGGGAGGGGCGCTGTGACTAGCCTATCACAGAACGCAGGCACAGTCAGCTGCCCAATGAGGATTCTTATTCAATCCGAGCACAGATATTGACTCGTATTACTTGTATGATACTCGTACTCGGCAAAAGTGCATTTTCCGTACCGGATACTCATTTCAACTCTAATATCTTAGCCTCAACCTTCATAAAAAATCGTACAAACAACATGCTTAGTAAAATCTCCCCATGCTTTTAACACTTCTTTATAGTATTCCGGAATTTCTTTCATCATATTTTCCTTTAATTTCATCCATAAAACACCATCTCCTATTTGACCACTTTGATTTAAAAAATATTCCATTACATCTTTCCATGCATATTTTCCATCCTTCCAGTATTTTTTTTAATTATTTTTATTCTTATGCCTTTCATTCTTATTAATGGATCTAACAGTCCCAGTCCTCCTTCTTCAACTTTTCCACTTATTGTGTCATAAGCAATGTTTGATGGTTTGCCTTCCCATAAAAAATTAGTTGTGAATATTTGAATAATTAAATAATAATTAAATATTTAAATATTATAATATGAATATATAGTGAATAATTAAATATTTGACTTTCCTATACACACATGAGTCATTCTACGAAACGGGTGCCATTTCCACGTTGCAATTTTCAAAATTTTCATGAAGAACAAACTTAAAAAAACAACAACAACAACTTGATAGATATCTTAATCTTCCCAAATTACATATTTTCCCACCTCAGGAACAAAATTCTTTATCCTTTTAATATTATCCTTTTTATTTATGCAAGGGAGCCTTTCTTTTACCACCCCGTCACGGACAATATGCACACCATTACAGTAGTAAGACAAGATATAATTTTTTAATTGTAATGTTTTCCTAATAGTAAAATGTCCCTTTTTTGGAAATTAAAAACAGACACTCTGTAATTTAATCCAATTTTTATTTTTTTTTTGGTTTTTAATCTTGAAATATGAATTTGACCTTTCAATGACCAAATTTTTTGTACTGGAAAAACAAATTAACTTTTTTTTTTTTTTATTCACATTTATTTGATTAGTCCACACAACAAGAACATAATTCAATATAAAAGTTTATGGAAAATAAAATAAAATGTTACATAAATTTAAACAAAATGACCCTGTGACGGGGTGGTAAACTGATGTGACGTTGGTATGGACAGTGACAGTATCGAGAAAGTCTCCTTTAAATTTGTCTAAATGAAGTCCTTGACATTGCATATTACTACTAATAATACATTTATGATATATTTACGGTAGAAAATGTACAAAATATTTTCATGGAACATGATCTTTACTTAATATCCTAATGATTTTTGGCATAAAAGAAAAATCAATACTTTTGATCCATACAATGTATTGTTGGTTATTGTCACAGATATACCTGATATACAGATATACCTGTGCGACTTATGACACACATTCAAATTCTTGATTTCACACTCTCACATTCCTCACCACCACATCACAATAAAACGTAACAGGGTGGCAAATTTCATCCCAAATTGGCCGCTAATCTCCATTGTGTTCAAATTCCTCATCTAGCATACATGCATTCAATCTACATTATAACTTTCTCTGCATTAATAATGTTACATTTTTTATAAAAAAAACGTTTTCTCTCTCTATTTTGCGTAACAGGGTGGTTGATTTATGCTTTACGGACCCGGCCTAACATGAAAATGCAAGAAATAAACAATGTAAAAGAATGTCAGAACTTGCCTGCTTTTGTTCATGGTGGTTATGAGACTCAAACGATGTCACTTCAGCTTTGTAATGTCATTTAAAGCAAATGTGCATTATTTATAGATTAAACAAGTTAGTGTAACGGTGGTAAGTCAAACTGAAGGACACACACAAATCATAACATATTTACAAAAAAATTAGCTTTATTTTAATAAATATAACTTATGTAAGCAGGAACACACATATTATTCTGAAAAAAAAAAATATATATATATATACACACGCACATCTTATTTGGTGATATTTTAGATATCAACACGGACACGAGAAATTTGCTATGTGCTAATCAAAAATTGTTAAAAAGAGTACATTACTCTTTACAAACAAAATTTTATCATAAACCATGTTAACAAGAACACTTTAATTACTAACTTTGAGCTTTGAAAACACACTTTGGTACATTTGTTGTACCTTATGCATCTCATCAAACACTGCGGACCCAAATGGCACCCGTTTCATAGAATGACTCACATAATGGCATACTCACAGATCCCAAGACATACCACATTTTTGATAAAAACAAAGAATTTAAGACCAAAACTTTCCCTTTTAAAAACAAATTCCTTAATTTCCAAAAATGCAGCCTTTTCGATTCCTTTTACAACCTCTTCCCATACTAAATTCCTAATTTAATTTTTATTTTCTCCAACTCAAAATGTTCATGTTTCCTTTCTGTTCTTTAAACGGTATTGTTATAGTTCAGTGCTTCGCAATTATTTTCTGTCGCGCCCCCCCTAGGAAGAAGTAAACCTTTCGCGCGCCCCCCCTCCCCCTATTTTGGAACTTTCGCTTTATTGTTTCCATGGTAACGCGTCATGCTTGTCACGTGATAGACCGCAGTCACAAAGAGCGCTGTTTGATAGATGTTTCACATTTATTTAGTTTTTTCTTTTTTATTCAAAATAGTCACCAACTTGTTGGCTCTGTCATCAACTACCTGATATTCAGATTCTCAGATATGTGGAAGTGAATGTTTGTCGCTTAAAAACCTTTATAATGATCAAGTTCTCTGAGCGCGTCTTTTTTGGATCAGTGCCAGATAGCGCGTGAAAACACGTGTGAATTTAGCGATTGATCACGTGACACACGTGAACACCGGTGTGATCGTACACATCAACGGGTGAAGGGTTTGTTATCTGAACTTCATATCTGCTGCTCTTGTTCAGTGCAAGAACAAAAAAAGCATGTTCCCCACGGTCAGGCGCGCCCCCCCTGGCATCGCTCCGCGCCCCCCACTATTTGAGAACCACTGTTATAGATGATTGTAACCCAGGTAACCAAGGTTACCAGTAAAGGGAGTAACGGGGAGTAAATGTGGTGTTTCTGAAGAAAAGGAGTTTCATCCAATCGCTGATTGTGCTGCAGTGACAGACACCTCTAAGAGCCAATGAGAGCAGCGCACCCAGGTCGCGCGGGCACAACTGTCAGTGTGTGAGAGAGAGAGAGAGAGAGAGAGAGAGAGAGAGAGAGAGAGAGAGAGAGAGAGAGAGAGAGAGAGAGAGAGAGAGAGAGAGAGAGCGCGGGAGTCAGAGGAAGCAGCTGTGTGGAGCGAATTTTAAAATATAGAAAAAGCTAATAAACTTCGAGTGGATGTGATAGTTTGAGAGAGCTGTCAGCGGAGTGAGAAAAAGACGAGGCGGACATCTAGAAATAGAGGCCAATGTCGATCCATCGCGAGTGAATTTGAATAGGATATGAGTGATTGCCGTGGCTGTTTTTTTGTGTGATATTTACCTCAAGAGATGCAACTGAGCATATGATTACAGCGAGCCACCCGGAACCAATTCATTTGTGAACTGTGCATTTGAGTTCAACAAAACGGGTAGGAGAGGTTTCCTTTTTCTTTAGGAAGAGCAGGACTCGGACCCGTTGAGATTTGTTTTATTTTTTCCCCTTCTCCGATTTTTTTGAACTCCCAAGGAAAGACTGATTTTGAGCTGAACAGTGAACCGATTCATTTAGTTCACAGACTTGATCGAATCGAACATTTAACTGTGGATTCACAACAAAAGAATGCTATTTTAAGGGAGTGATTAATTCTGTGGAGTAATTTTAATTGAGAGTGATTTCTATTTCTATATTGTGTTAAATGTGTTATTTTGTTTATTATTTACTTTTTTCCATTGGTTATATATATGTATATATATATATATATATATATATATATATATATATATATACATACAGTAATACCTCGGTTTACGAGTTTAATTCGTTCCAAGAGCGAGCTCGTATCCCAAAATGCTCGTACACCAAAACAATTCCCCCCATAAGAATGCATTAAAAATCAATTAATTCGTTCCACACGACCATAAATGCCCATTTTAAATATTTTGTTTTTATTTTACCCTATTAAATACAGTCAAACTTATAACCGTTAAGATCTCATATAAAAACTAATTAGTAATTGACAATTAAACTCCAAAAATACTTGACAATTAGCTGTAACTCACTTTGAGCAGCATCTGCTGGCATGAAGGAGACGAGAGACAGAGGAGGGAGGGGGAAAACACAAACACCTGGATTCAAGTGCAAATGAGTGAATTTATTATAATAGTGCAGAAAACAAACGAAGGGATAATCCAGAGTGAAAGTCGTGGAACGGGAGTCTTGCGCGTGTGACCACCGCGAGCTCCGGAGTGGAGAGAAGTGAGGAGACAATGAATTCATGAACCACATATATATTTCACTACGTGAACAATAGCGATCACAATTAATTCATGTTATCACTTCTAAAAGTATCAATGTGGTGAATGATGCAGCCAAACAGAGCGAGGCTGAGAGAATGAATGCTTTAAGGGGTGATAAAGGGGTTGGAACTGCGGGACTGTGTTGTGAGAGGCTGTCATTAGGATATTTCCAGTAAAAATGCCCGTGAAGATGCTGAGCGTTAGGACAAAAATGCACGTGGGTGAGGGAAAAATTAGCTCGCACTCCGATACAATGCTCGTACACCGATTTGACCTGTAGCCCGTGTGGGAATTTATTAAGAGTTTTCAGATTTATATAAAGTGTATAAAGTTGTTCAAATATATTGTGATAAACTGTTTGGTCTGGTATTTTTATTTTATATTGTCTTTATAATGTGATTGGGTACTTTTGTGAATAACCAATGAGGTATCAGGATTGGATTGAGGGGCGGGACAAGCGTCGAGAGAGAGGAAGAAAGCACGAGAACGAGAGAGGAGAACGACGAGGGAGGTCGGCGAGACAACCCTCCGGAAAGGATGAGTTTGGATGAGAATGATGCATTTTAGTCCATCTCCAGGATATTAGAGTGGACTTTGAACTAAGTTACTGCTGGCTAAGCGTAACTAAAGAGTTCAATATTTTTCGAGTGCGTCACGGACACGAGTGGAGGAACCATTGGCGGCGAGCCAGTAAATTCAAAGCGAACTGTCCGTTGTTGCAATCGTTTCGAAGGTGCACGAAAGCAGGCGTTGCTTTTGTGTTGTAGAGACTAAGGACTGGAGTGGTTCCGGTTGTTTTGCGTCGAAGGAATACCACCGAACTACGACTGGAGTGTGCCTGCAGACACGTGTGTGTGTGTGTGTGTGTGTGTGTGTGTGTGTGTGTGTGTGTGTGCACGTGCGTCTCGCGACGGAGATCAACTCTGGCTAGGAGCCGACCGAACTGTCACCGATCCTGAGTTAACATCAGTAACCAAGGCTGTACTCGTGTTGTTTATTTTTATTTGTTGCTCATGTGAGTGAAGTGGCCGTTCATTTGTGGCCCCAACGCACCCGAGCATCGAAACAGGCCTGCAACAGTGACTAAGGGGTTTAGTCTATTTTGCCGGCTTAGAATATTATTCATGTGAGTTGGTTTCTTTTTTGACTGTTTGATTGCTTATTTGCCTTTAAGTGTCATAACATATCTTTATTTCTATTTCTTTTCGTTTTTGACTTTCGTAAGAGGATTTATTTTATATTCATTAAATTTAAGTTGTTAATTTGGTATTCTGTGGTGATTCTGTATTTAATTCTATTAATATTCTGAAGGTTTACTGTGAAATAGCTGATCACAAATTAAAACAAACCCATTATTATACTAAGAATCTGGGCGTCACCCAATACAATTCCAAGTGAGAGGAAGGGGGCGTTACAGACCCTCCATGCTCGTACACTGATTTTCTCGTAAACCGAGGTACCACTGTATATATATATATATATATTCTGACTGATACTGTTGGGTTCTTCGTGTTTTATTTCTTTCTTTGATTTGTATGAATATAAGTGTGGTTTATATAACGTTTAATATATTGCAATAATAATTAATTGACTTTTAATATAAAATTTCAAAAGACAAACTTTTGCAGTGGTCATTCGCCTACTTACTGAGTTGCCATCCTCTCTCCAGAAGCCATGCCCTTCTTCTGATACATAGACCCATATTGAGTATTATCAAGTGTGACACGTCAGACACGTGCGCACTACATGATTCTTTCAGATCCCCTATTCTCATATATTTCTTTGTTAACCTTTGCCCCCGTTCCTCTACAATATTTCTCTAATACTTCCATTGCTTTCTCTATACTTTTAATATCTTTGTAACAGAGGGGACTCAAAGGCAGAGATCCAAATGCTAAGTCTTTATTAAGAGTAGTCAATAATCCAGGCAGGGGTCACAAAGGCAGGCAGACAGTATCAGAATCGTGGTACAGGCGGTGGTCAAGACAGGCAGCTATCAATCATAAACGGTATTCCAGGCAAAGGTCAGGGCAGGCAGAACAGGATCAAAAACGGGTAAACAGGCAGAACTGGTAACAGGCAAACAGACAGGGACTATAAACGCTCAGAAATGACAGCTACGGCAAATCAAGACTTCGCCCTGAGCTGTGGATGAAGGAGTCTTTTATAGTGCAAGTAATGATACACAGGTGGTGTGGCAAACAATGATGATGGAGTCCAGCTGTGTAAGTGTAATCATTGCAGTGTGATGGTTGCTGGGAAATGTAGTGTGTGGTGAAGTGTCAGTATATATGTGAGCTCCATCTGGTGGCCATGGAGGAGAGCGCAGAGCTCATATCATAACAATCTTTAACTACCAATGTTTTATCGTCAGTATATTGATACATTTTATGTTCTGTTTCTTTTATAAATGTTCCTTTTATATTTTGTTCCATTTCCATTGCCAGTCCTAGAGTTTCAGCCACTACAGTAAATAGCAATGTCGATCTTGTTATTTTGAAATCCTCAGTTAAATATCCATTCATTTTTACACAATTTGTAATGTCTGTATATATACATTTTATCCATTTTATGAAGTTTTCACCAAATCCGAGTGGCGCGTCAGAGAGAATCACTCAGAACAGCAACAATCACGTGATCTTGGTCTCGGAGGATGAGGTTCGGAGGGCACTCAAGCGTGTGGATGTTAGGAAAGCTGCCGGGCCGGATGGTGTTTCAGGTGGTGTTCTGCGGTTCTGTGCTGATCAGCTCACCGGGCTCTTTATCCATCTTTAATGAGTCCCTTGCTACATCTGTGGTCCCCACCTCCTTCAAGAAACCCACCATCATCCCTGTCCCTAAGAACAGTAAACCCTCTTGCCTAAATGACTATCGTCCAGTGGCTCTCACGTCTATAGTCATGAAGGTCTTTGAGAGACTCATCAAAAACATCATCTGCTCCTCCGTTCCTGACACTTTGGACCCTCTTCAGTTTGCCTATCGTCCCAATAGAGCGACTTAAGATGCCATCTCTCACGTCCTCCACTCATCCCTCACTCACATCGACAGCAAAAGTGGGAACTATGTAAGACTGCTATGTATTGACTATAGCTCAGCCTTTAACACCATAGTTCCCATTAAGCTAACCACCAAACTCCTGGATCTCGGCCTGAACTCTTCTCTCTGCCACTGGATTGAAGATTTCCTCACTGGCAGACCTCAGGTGGTGAGAGTAGGACAGTTCACCTCCATCACCGTGAGTGTGGGAGCTCCACAGGGCTCTGTCCTCAGTCCCCTGCTCTTCTCTCTCTACACACATGACTGTTTGTCCACACACAGCTCCACCTCTGTCAAGTCAAGTCACCTTTATTTATATAGCGCTTTTTACAATGTAGATTGTTTCAAAGCAGCTTTACAGGAAAAACAATATAAACAAAGTTTGTTTGGCTGAACAGAAGCCCCAAAAGAGCAGGTGAATCAATACAATTGATGAATTTTAAGTGTTAAGTTTCCCCAACTGAGCAAGCCATAGGCGACAGCGGCAAGGAACCAAAACTCCGGCAGGTGACGTAACGAATGAAGAATAGAATGGAGAAAAAACCTTGGGAGAAACCAGGCTCAGTCGGGGGACCAGTTATCCTCTGGCCAACAGCCAAACAGTGCATGATTATTATACAACAATTCAAGTCCAATATGAAGTCCAATTTGGTCCGGTTAGAGATGGGTTCATGATCGTCACAGGGGAGGGTCTAGTAGAGTCACGATCTCCGCAGACACTTCAGGGCAGTGCTGTGCTCGTGTCCAGGTCCTTCATCTGATCTGGATATGGCCCGGATCCAGCTGACCACGGTAACCTCGGAATAAACAGAGACCAATATCAGCGTAGATGCCATTCTTCTTCTGATGTATCGAGTACATCAGGTGTTATGGGAATGTTCCCGGTTCCGGCTTATCTAAATTATGCAGCCTAACAATCATTTTACATGATTTGGATTAAAAATGTATGTATAATGTGTTATGTGTATGCCAGGTTGAAGAGATGTGTTTTTAGTCTACATTTAAACTGACAGAGTGTGTCTGCTTCCCGAACTGTAATAGGAAGACTGTTCCAGAGTTTAGGAGCTAAATAGGAAAAGGATGGACCGCCAGCAGTTGACTTTGATATTCTAGGTATTTTAAGATGGTCAGTATTTTGGGATCGCAATAGACGTGAAGGACTATAATGTGTTAAGAGATCGCTCAAGTACTGTGGAGCTAAACCATTTAATGCTTTTTAAGTGATTAGCAAGATTTTAAAATGTATTCTGTGTTTAATAGGAAGCCAGTGCAGGTTTGACAGAACTGGGCTAATATGCTCATACTTCCTGGTTCTAGTAAGAACTCGAGCTGCTGCATTTTGGACCAGCTGGAATTTGTTTATTAAGCGTGCAGGGCAACCACCTAGTAGAGCATTACAATAATCTAGCCTTGAACTCATGAACGCATGAACTAACTTTTCCGCATTTGTCTTAGAGAGCATATGTCGCAATTTAGATATATTTTTAAGATGGAAGAATGCCGTTTTACAAATGCTAGAAACATGGCTTTCAAATGAAAGATTGGTATCAAAGAGCACACCCAGGTTTCTAACTGACGACGAGGACTTGACAGAGCAGCCATCGAGTGTTAGACAGTAGTCTAGATTATTATGTGCTGAACTTTTTGGTCTAATAATTAGAATCTCTGTTTTTTCAGAATTAAGCAGTAGAAAGTTATTAGTCATCCAATTTTTTATATCAGTTATGCATTCTGTTAATTTAGTGAATTTGTTCGTTTCATCAGGATGAGAAGAAATATAGAGCTGAGTATCATCAGTGTAACAATGAAAGCTAATACCATGCTTCCTAATAATTGCACCCAAAGGAAGCATGTACAGGGTGAAAAGCAATGGTCCTAGTACTGAACCTTGAGGAACTCCATACTGAACCCGTGACCGATATGACATCTCCTCATTTACTGCTACAAACTGATAACGGTCAGATAAGTATGACTTGAACCAGGGTAATGCAACTCCACTAATGCCAACATAATTTTCAAGTCTATTCAGAAGGATTTTGTGGTCAATTGTATCAAATGCAGCACTAAGGTCCAGTAACACTAACAGAGAGATACAACCACGATCGGATGATAAGAGCAAATAATTTTTTAACTCTAATGAGAGCAGTCTCAGTACTATGATATGGTCTAAATCCTGACTGGAAATCCTCGTAGATGCTGTTTCTTTCTAAAAAGGAACATATTTGTAAAGATATTGCCTTTTCTAGAATCTTTGACAAGAAAGGTAGATTCAATATCGGCCTGTAATTAACTAATTCTGTAGGATCAAGTTGTGTTTTTTTAATAAGCGGTTTAATTACAGCCAGCTAAAAGGTTTTTGGTACGTATCCTAATGACATCTGTCATCAAATTTGCTGATGATACTGTTGTCCTGGGCCTCACTTCCAACAACAATGAGACTGCATACTTGGACGAGGTGGAGCATCTGACATCTTGGTGCCAGGACAACTGTCTCTTTCTGAATGTTAGCAAGATCAAAGAACTGATTGTGGACTTCAGGAAGAGACAGCAACGGTTTTACTCCCCTCTCATGATCAGCGGGACACCAGCGGGACAACATCTCGGAGGACCTGACCTGGACTGCACACATCCAGACACAGGGGAAAAAGGCCAGGCAAAGACTGTACCACCTGCGCCAGCTGAGGAAATTCAGGGTCTCACCAGCTATCCTGAGAACTTTCTATTCAGGGGCGATAGAAAGTGTACTGACCCAGTGCATCACAGCGTGATACAGGAACAGCACCAGTCACGACTGCAAAGAGTGGTGCGCTTATCCAAGGGCATCTCAGGGTCAGCTCTCCCGTCTCTGCAGGACATCTACACCAAACGCTGCAGAGGTAGAGCTACTAAAATCATCAAAGACACTTATCACCCTGCAAACCCTCACTTCACCCGGCTGCCATCTGGGAAACGCTTCCGAAGCCTGATGGCCAAAACTGAGAGACTCAGGAGGAGTTTCTTCCCCCAGGCCATCAGACTCCTGAACGCTGTCACTAACATCACGTGATTTCATTATAAACATCACATACTGATATTGCACTGCACTTCATGGTCTCGTTGTTACCCTGTAACAACTCGTTATAATCATGTTTGCACATTATACTCCTGTACTTCTGTTAACCACGCATTTTTTTATAGTCTACAGTTTACTTCACAGTTTATCTCACTTATTTTATTCCTCATCTCTTATTTTTTACTAGATTTTTTTTTTATAATTCTACATATGTATATATATATATAGTACCTTATTCTATTTATATTTTATAATTTCTTGTGTTTTTTTGATAATTGTTATTTGCACTGTCCATGGAGCGAACCTGTTGACATTTCACATCCGGTTGTATATTCTGCATATATGTATGTGTAACACGTGTTCCTGTCTGTGTCATCGTCTCACTCCCTACACCTGTGTTGTAATTAATGTCATTTAGTTTCACCAGCTGTTAATCATCATGTGTCTCCATATATACTCCCTCATGTTCTTTTGTACGCTGTCGGTTATTGAATGTTCATGTCTCCGTGAATGAAGTTGTGTGGATGTCCTGTCGCCCGTGTTCTTGGAATAAACGTGTTCATTCGTGACAGTATGTGACAAATAAAACTCTTGAATCTTGAATTATATTTGGTACTAGTTTTTTCATTCTATTAGCTATCACTTAATATGTGTTATAAAGACTTTTGGTTAATATTTTATTATCTGTTCAGCATGCTAAGTGGCCTGTCATTTTTTTTTATCTCCTTAATCTCCTTTTTTCTTGTATATTATTTTTACTACTCCTTTCTTCATACTTTGCATTAATTCACCCTTCTTAAAAACATAAATATATATTTCATTTAAAATTGAACATAGCATATTTTTAAAAAACTTTTAAAAATTCAGCTGGTAATCCATCTATTCCTGGACTTTTATTATTTCTTAACTGATCAATTGAGGTTTCTATTTCTATCTCTGTAATATTAGTCTCAGACATTTCTCTATTTACTCTATTTACTTTACACTTGATTTTCTCTAATAAAAATTCCTCATCCTCTTCAATTATCCCATTTTCTGTAAATAAATCTTTTAATTTCCTTTAAGATTCCTTCTGTATCTTTTACTATATTCCCATCTTGTGTATTTATGCTTGCAATTATATCCGTTTTCTGTCTGGTTTTCTCCAAATCATAGAAATATTTAGTACTTCTTTCTCCTTCTATTATATCTTTAGCTCTGCTTCTTATTATTGCTCCTTATTATTGCTTATTATTATTACATATTACATTTATCACTATTTTCCAAATTTTTCCTTGCAGTTCCATTATTAGTTCTAGATTTTTCTCTCCCATAATTACTTTTCTCATTTCTTCCTCCCATTCTTTTTTTACTTTATTTTCAGTCCATCTTTTTGCTCTCTGTATCTTTTTGGAAAAGTTGATCGAAAACCTCTTATTTGTATTTTTCAGACAATCCCACCAAAAACCTTTTTCATTTTCATACATCTCATCATTTACACTATTTATTAAACTTTCTATTTCTGTTCTGTACTGCTCTATTTTTAAAGTTCTGTATTTAACATCCACATTCCTTGTCCTTTAGTAACCTCGTTAAAATCGACCGTTATCCATAAAAAGTCATGATCACTTTCACTATAATTTTTGTAAATTGCTTTTGAAACATAATGTAGTTCTTCTCTCTTACATACAAATAGATCAATTCTGCTCTGTTTGAAGTCCATGCCAACTATTTGTTGTCTTGAATAATTTCTTTTAAAACCATTTTTCTCTCTCCACACATCCACCATATCATATTTCTTCATTATATTATGTAATTCCTCTCTCCCCCTGTCAACTCTAAAAATCATTGAATCGTCAATGTCAATTCTCTGTAATGCTGTATTAAAATCACCCATCAAAAAAATGTTTTCTTGGTTTCTCCATTAAAATATTGAGGCTTTTATAAAATTCTAATTTGTCTTTTTCCTCATTTGGAGTATGAATGTTGCACACTTTTATTTCTCTACCTTTATATAAGATTTTAACTATAATAATTCTACCATTTGTGTCATTATGTTCTATATGATTTTCCTCAAAAATTCCTCTTCTAATTAATATCGCAACACCTCTCTTCCTACTTAAATCACAATTCAGATATATTTCTCCATCCCATAATTTTCTTATTTCCTCACTTATTTTATCATCCCAAAAAGTTTCTTGTAAACATAATATGTCACATTTTTCTGTCAAGTACATCAATTTCTCAAGTTTCTGTTGTTTTGTTAATCCTCTTGCATTCAGTGATGCAAGACATACAGAACTCATGAGTAATAGCGTAAAAAACATCCAAAAACAATCCATTGCTCTATTTCAAATGCTCTCTTCTCTTCTTCATTCTTTCCCTTAGTTCTTCTCTGCTTATCTTTTTCATGGCCTGTTCAATATTTATACTTCCGTCTTTTAGTCTTGGTTTCTTTCTTTCATGCCCCTGCTCCAAGTGAAGAGAGGACAGTTCTTCTTTTCATGTTCTGTACTTGTACAGATTCTACACGTTTTTGCTTGTTTATCGTGTATAACCCTGAAGAACTGAGCTCCTTCCTCCGTCGTAAATTTTGTGTTACATGGTAAAGATGTAACCTCCTTTGGGAATTTTACTTTTAGGAAGCGTGTTCCATCTGCCACAGTTGTTCCTGGATAAAATTGTCTTCTTATTGGAAGGATGGGAGTTATACCCCAATTGATCAGCTTCTTAACAATCTCATCGTCTTCCAAGTAGCTGGGAAGATTTAAGAAAGACACAATTTTTTCAGTTGCACATAGCTTTCTCACTTCACAGTTTTGTCCGTTGATTGTATTGTTGATTTTCCATAGTCATTTCAAATTCTTTATTTGCTTTTCGCCGGAGTCCTATTAGTTTACCACTTCCAGATTTTTCTTCAATTGCTTTGATTATCATCATTATTGTTGTGTTGTCAATATCCTTCACATCCAAAGTCAGTGTCGCTTCTTTCTTATATTCTCTTTGATATCTTGTTTGTTTCTTAAGTCTATTCATCATTTCTTGTCTTTGTGTAAGCATTGATTCACTTGCCTCGGTTCCTTTTGTCGTTTGTATTTCTTGCTGCTTTTCTGGTTTATTGATGTTTCTATGCTGTTTTCCTCTTGAGACAACCATTGCCCTAGATGTTTCCGCATGATTCTCTTCAGTATTCCTTTCAACATTTTCTATACCGTATTTTCCGGACTATAGGGCGCACTTAAAAGCCTTTCATTTTTTCAAAACCCATGGGTGCGCCTTATAATCAGGTGTGCCTTATATACGGATCAACCTCGCTGTCAAAAATGTTTTAGTATAGTAAAAAAAAAACAGTAATTTTTTTTTAAATAATAAAACATTTCAGTACGACGGGTAAACTTCAAAGGCGCACGCTTGTAGTGTAACGGTTTCCATAGTCACCTGAAAACACCTGAACTGTGCTTACTCACAAAATGGCGCCTTGCAAGAGACACGCTTACGAT
This sequence comes from Rhodeus uyekii, assembly GCA_037043235.1. NCBI lineage: Eukaryota > Metazoa > Chordata > Actinopteri > Cypriniformes > Acheilognathidae > Rhodeus > Rhodeus uyekii. The sequence goes on from JAWRVZ010000281.1 coordinate 108,056, forward strand.
GCAGAGTTTAAGCTCAAGGCTGTCGAACATGCAGTAAAATATGGCAATAGAGCAGCAGCGAGAGAATTCAGCATTAATGAATCCATGGTACGGAAGTGGAGGAAGCAAGAAGATGACCTGCGGCAAGTAAAAAAAACTAAACAGAGTTTCAGAGGGAATAAAGCGAGATGGCCACAGTTAGAGGACAAACTCGAACAGTCGGTTATTGAACAGAGAGCAGCTAGTAGAAGCGTCTCTACGGTCACTATTCGAATGAAGACTACAGCGCTAGCATGGGACATGAACATTGATGAATTTTGAGGCGGTGCTTCTTGGTGTTTTCGCTTTATGAAAAGGCGTAATCTCTCCATCCGCACACGAACTACCGTCTCGCAGCAACTGCCAAACGATTTCCAAGAAAAGCTAACAACTTTCCGCGCATACTGCAAAAAGAAGATCACTGAAAAAAAGATTCAGCCAGAGAACATCACCAACATGGACGAGGTTCCACTCACCTTTGATATTCCCGTGAACCGAACTGTGGACAAAACGGGGAGCAGGACGGTGTCTGTACGCACCACAGGGAATAAAAAATCATCATTCACGGTAGTTCTCGCCTGTCAGGCTAATGACCGGAAACTTCCACCAATGATTATTTTCAAGAGGAAAACCTTGCCAAAAGAAAACTTTCCAGCCGGCGTCGTCATCAAGGCTAACCGGAAAGGATGGATGGATGAGGAAAAGATGAGTGAGTGGCTGAGAGACATTTACGTCAAGAGACAGGGTGGCTTTTTCCACACAGCTCCATCCCTATTGATTTACGACTCCATGCGCGCCCATATCACCGATGCAGTTAAAAAAAAAGTGAAGAAAACCAATTCGGAGCTTGCTGTCATTCCGGGTGGCTTAACTAAAGAACTTCAGCCGCTAGATATTGGCATCAACAGGGTAGATTCATAGCTAGATTGCGAGCTGCGTGGGAACAGTGGATGGCAGAAGGTGAACATACGTTCACCAAGACGGGGAGACAGCGCCGGGCGACTTACGCCACTATCAGCCAATGGATCATGGATGCCTGGGCTGATATATCAGTCTCAACTATGATCCGAGCTTTCACAAAGGCAGGAATAATCTCGGAACTGCCAGGAAACAGCAGTGACACTGACTCGGATTAGGATGAGAGGGAGCTGGGCAGATTGGATGCAGTAGTCGCCCAACTGTTCAATTCGGACACTGAAGAGGAAGAATTCGAGGGATTCGTGGACGGGCAATGAACCGAAAAAGTGAGCTATACGTAGCTGAACAATGTTGAGTTTTGCTCTAACGTTTTAGTGGTATCAGACTGTTTCTTTTACTACGTGTTTATTGAATTAGGGTGAATTGTGGAAGATATTGTTAATATGCATATCAACGTTTGAAAAACGTCACCATGGTTGTGAGCGGAGTTGTCAGTTGTCGGAGTTGTTAATAAAGTTTGACTTTATCTGACTGTTTTGTTGACATTCCCAATCACAGAACATCACGTAATAGTACAGTGTTACACTAGCAGCACTTAAACCAATCATAGAACAATACGTAATACGCACAGCACATCCACTTACCGTCCCTCTGCCACGCCTCCGGCAGGTTCACTGGTGCTGAAGAGGGACAAACCTGAGAGACTGAACTGAAATCTGACTGCCTGTCGCGTGTATTCATTATTACGCTCTTCCTGGAGCATATGCGCTCATCAATCGATATTTTTTCACACAGCAAACACCCAGAACACGGTAGTTTTGAGTACATTTAAATTAACACATAGAAAATGAAATAATGTGTATAAAGGATGTGAGATGGATTGAAACTATAAACTGCCTGAGCTTCATCAGGATGAGGAATAAAGACACCAGCAAGACTGTTTATTTCACAGCGCTTAAACCAATCACAGAACTTTACGTAATACGTACAGCACATACACTTACCGTACCTTTACCACGCCTCTGGCAGGTTCACTGCTGCTGAAGAGGGACAAACCTGAGAGACTGAACTGAAATCTGACTGACTGTCGCATGTATTCATTATTACGCTCTTCCTGGAGCATATGCGCTTATCAATCAATATTTTTTCACTCAGCAAACATCCAGAACGTTTGCTGTGTGGAAAAAATATTGATGATTAGCCAATACGCTCCAGGAAGCGCGTATTAATTAATGCACGCGAGGAGGGAGTCAGATTTGTCCGGGGAGTCAGATTTCGATACAACACCTGCATGTTTGATGGCGAAATTGCCCAGCTGTTCATTTCAGACACAGAAGATGATGACTTTGATGGATTGATTAAAACATAATGTGAGTGTATTATTATATAGTAGAATAAAGTTCAATAAAACTCACTGTTTTGGTCCCATTACCTTTTTTGTAGACAGTATGTTTTAGCGTGCGCCTTAAAACCCGGTGCACCCTATGTATGACGTAAGTACAAAAATAGACTCATAATTGAGACCACGCCTTATAATCCGGTGTGCCTTATGGTGCGGAAAATACGGTACTCCTTTCTGTGTCTTCATCAGTGTGGTACATATCAATCCCTTTGTACAGATCGCTTCTTTACTCTCCCATATCTTCCATCCTGTAAGTCCCAAACAGTATTGACTGTTTGGGGTTTAAAGTAACAACAAAAAAATAAAGAAAACAATTCCCCAAACTAACTCAAATCCAAAAAAAAAATAAGTTAAACAAAAAGAGCAGGAGTGTAACAAAGGGAATCACAGGCAGGGATCCACGTGCTTTTGTCTTTATTGAGAGTAGTCGTGCAGGCGGAAGGTCAGGGCAAACAGAGATCACACAAGGACGGTGAAACAGGCAGGGGTCACAAAGGCAGGCAGACGGAATCAGGAACATGGTACAGGCGGTGGTCAGTGAGTGATGGAAGTCGAGCGGCGGGCGTGCCGCCGTGCGATTTCCGTGAGCGGATCAGACTGTCAATGCGAGTAGCCAGCTCTATGAATTGATCCAGAGTTTTATCTTCGTCTCGGCATGCCAGTTCAGATTGTAACTCGGGATTCAGACCTTGGCGGAACAGAACTTTTAATGTATCTTCAACCCAAGTGGTTTGTGCAGCAAGTGTGCGGAAAGTCAGAGCGAATTCAACGGCGGTGATGTTTCCCTGTCGCAGCGTTAGCAGCTGTTCCCCAGCGCTCTTTCCGACTGCTGTGTGATCAAAAACAGTACGCATACGTTGAATAAAGTTAACATACGTGGTTTGATCTGGCATTTGATTATCCCAGACTGCCATTGCCCAGTCTAGAGCCTTCCCAGTGAGTAATGAGCAAATAAGTGAGATCTTGCTCTGGTCAGATGAATAACAGGTAGGTTGTTGGGCCAGAAAAAGTGTGCATTGCAAGAGAAAGCCTTTACATTTGCTTGAAGTACCGTCAAACTTTTCCGGGAATGCTAGTAAGGGACTCTCTGGTGCGTGAGACGTTTCCTCGGTTTATCATTTCCTCGGTCATGGAAGTCAATCGAATCAGCTGCTGTTGATGACTCACCAGCTGGTTTGCCTGGGCTGACAGTTCGTTGGACAAGTATTGAAATACCGCCTGTACCACGTTCCTGATTCCGTCTGCCTGCCTTTGTGACCCCTGCCTGTTTCACCGTCCTTGTGTGATCTCTGTTTGCCCTGACCTTCCGCCTGCACGACTACTCTCAATAAAGACAAAAGCACGTGGATCCCTGCCTGTGATTCCCTTTGTTACAGAAGACTTCGCCACTACTAGATCCAGCTGTCTTTCCCAGATATTCGTCCACTGACCAGGAGAGTCTACCAGCACTAAAATGGACATGCTCACATTGAAGCTTTCATCCCTTTGCCAGAGAGGACGCCCACTGGAAGACTACGTCTCCGAGTTTCTGGGTCTCGCGCTCCAAGTAAGCTGGGAGGACTTGGCTCTCAATTACTCTTTCTGGCGGGGTATGGATGAGAAACCCCGATCATACATTTATGAGGAATTTTGTTTCAAACCATGCATGGACTTTCTAAATATTGTCCTGCTCATCTGCGGATCGCAACTCACGGTCAATGAGATCCAGAGCAATGTTAACCACCCACCAGCTCAAGCCGTATGCCAGTCCGTCCCAGAGCCCGCGACGACCCGTCTGCCACAGCCAGAGCCTGATCCAGAGATCCGCCAGCCAGAGCCTGATCCAGAGATCCGCCAGCCAGAGCCTGATCCAGAAATCCGCCAGCCAGAACCTGATCCAGAGAACCGCCAGCCAGAGCCGCCGCCGGCCTTCGCGGACCTCTCAGAGGCCGTTACCGGTCCGGAGGCCACCGCACCTGTGACTCTCGCCCTGCCGGCGCCACCAGTGACTTTGTTTTTTGCCATGGCAGCTGGGAGAGCTTGTAGGCTCCACAGAGCTGCCAGTCCTTTGTCATCTTCCAGGTGGCTGAGATCAATAGGGGGGTCCTAGAGGTCTGCATCCGCTTCCTGACCTTTAGTATCTTCAACTTCAATACTGTTTACTTCAACAGCTGGCTGTGTGTCCCAGGGTGTACTAATCGGACACACAAACACAGCAGGCTGCACAGTACCAATAGGAATTTTACCGGTCAGCATGATATCACAGGCTTTGTTTGACTGTGTTTTGCACGATGAGGGTGATGTGTGGGGGTGCTCTTTTTTTAATCTGCACTAGGGTATCACAAAACTCCAGACCCTCTGGCCACTGGCCGTTGTCATCAGGCTCAAAAACAAACATCATGTCTTCTTTCAGTGGTTTAGTATGTACTCTGCACTTTACTTGCATAATACTATGACTTGGTACATTCACTCCTTGACACGCAGTTCTCACTCGATATTCACTAGTCCGTTCAACACTCACTGCCTTAATGAATGCTCTGGCCATTTTTTTCTGCAAGTTAGGGAAAGCCTTTGTTACGGTTTTGACTAGTTTTTCATCCTCAACCTTCCCTTCCTTTGTTTGACTGTTGATAACATGCTCGATCATATTGAAGCCAATTATTGTCACGACTCAGTAGAGGAGGACTCATTTGCAGGGAAAAGGGAGATTTATTTATAATAACAAAAAGAAACATAATACAAGAAAGGAAACAACCCACAAGGGGGAAAACATAATGTAAACACGATAATAAACACAAGACTATAAGATAAACTAAGCATGAGGCAAGGCAGGGACCACAGCTCTGGACCAGGGAATACATAGAAAGACAACGAGACCACGAAGGACAGCAAACACAAAGGGCTATATATATGAACACATGAGGAAAGGTAATGAGCTGGGAACAGCTGACAACATTCAAGGGAAACAAGGTAACAAGGTGGGCGGGGTTGCACAATGACAAGACACAATAAAGGTCTCATCGATAGCAGATACCTGAGCCGGTGTCCCAAAGCACTTGAGTTCTCTGTCCCTGTATATAACAGTTGATAAGGCACTTCTTCCCAACCAATTCTGTCACCGTGGAATGTGTCTTCGTCATGGCATTCTTCCTTTTGTCCATACATTTTCCTTTTGCTGATTTCTTGATTGGGTGTGTGAATTCTGAGCTTTTCTTTGTTCTGACTTATTTCTCTTTTTTCTACAGCTGGCAATTTTATGGGACCTTCCAGTTAATTCAGCTACTCTCTGTCCCTCGGGGGTAGCCGCTCTCCATTTAAAGGAGCCTCTCTCACCATGTCAGGTTGTCCCTGGTATCTCCTGCAACCGGCACGAAAATGTTCGTCACTTCCACACTGGTAACAATGCTGGCAGTATACTTCCCCTTGCTGCTGGCACCAAAGACACCTAGGCCTAGGACGGGGCATTGGGTATCTCTGTGGGGCAAATCTCTGTTGAAACTGCGCTGGCGTCACAACCCATCTGGGGTATGCACTGTCACGGTAGTCTGGTACTAACCTGCCATTTTGATGAAAAGCAGCAGTGTTCCAAGGGGCAAGATGAGGCTGGGCAATCATTGGATGTTGGACTACCTCACAGTCCATATTTCTACTGATTGGAGACTTCCCTCCTCTAGCACAGTCTGTCTTCTGCATGGTCTCTCGAATCTGCGTCACCTCAATTTTGAGATCTTTTAACATCACCATATCTGCTTTGAGTCCCTTTAAATCTGACAACACATCTGGGGGCAGACTAACAGTGTGCTGCTGAGCTAAAGATTTCCTATCCTCGCGGGTATCACTGGACTGAACAGCGTGCATACCTGCGGGACGTTGTGGTGTTTGTCGTCTTTTCTCCTGTCTCTCTTTCTCATGCCCACATGCTACATTGAGTCTCTCTAGAAGTAACTCGTCTGAGGTGGTAGGTTGCAACAGGTAGGGTTGGAGGTCACTTTTGATATCATTCTGCAGACCTGTAAGTATAGTGTGCATAAACATACTCTGTACAAGTACAGGATCATATTTCAGATTTGACTCGGCCTCTTGTGATGCAAACAACATTTTTTGCCTGAGGTCCATCGCTCGACTTAAAAAAGTTCTGTGGTGTTTCTTTGTTGTTCTGTACCTCAGTCGTAAGCTGTTTATAAAGCTCTGTTGCGCTCCGTTCCTGATAGTGTGAACGGAGGATCCTCCTAAGTGTAGGCAGAGATAAATTAGTTTTACCTTCAAGATAGCTCCGCAGTTGCAGCCCTGGTACAATGGCTCTGATTACAGCATCCACTATTTCTGGCTCTGACTATCCTCTGCTAAGGCCATTTTCAATTTGGCACACTAGACTGGAAACCGTGAGTCGGTCCTTTTGGCCCGGTTCGCCAATCTGTCCAGAGATTTTATAGTCTTTCCGCCATGAGTTGCTGGTGGGTTTCTATTTCTGGTAGGTATTTCACAATCACCTCCACTCTTTAGCTTTCTTGTTGTAAATCCCTGCATTTCATTTTCCTTTTGTTGTACTGCCAATCTTAAACTCTCTAATTCTCTCTTTAATTTAGCTTGTTCATCATCCACTTTAAACTCGATCTCCTTGGTTTTTGGGCGACAAGCAAACATGTCTTTGATAATGTCCAATAAACTCAGCAGTTCTGCCATGCCCTCATCTTCAAGTTCGGTTATTTCGTCCCGTTCAATATGCTGACTGATGTATGACACAAGAGAACTTCGGCTTTTATCAGCACTCTGTTCCCGGTCAACTCCTGATATTTTCAAAAAGTCACTTACTTGCATCAACTGTTCTATGGTGAGCTGAAATAACGATCCTTTAATCTCAAATCGCAAATTCTCAATCTCTGACTCCCTTTTGGTAGATGAGTAATGTGTTAGATTATTGGATGAGTTTGCCTCGTCTCCCTAATGTTGCCTCCCTAGTGACTGAAACACATTAGGTTGCACCTTGGGCCGAACAGGACTCCCACTGCTCTCGTAGCTAACACACTGCACTGTCTACCACCTGGGTTGATTTAAAGGATAGTTGATGTGGGGTGACTTTGTCACGGATTGCAAGGGAAGGACTCAAGTGCAGGTGAAAAGTGATTATTTATTATAACAAAATAACTAAACACAAGAAAGAAAACACCCACGTGGGTGAAAACATTACCTTAACAATATAACTGAACAGAAACAAACCGGATGAAACGGTACTTCAGGAACAGGTAACATGCAGGGAGAAATACAACGACACGACACAGGACCGCAAACAATCCGGGATTAAATAGGGCACATGAGGGAAGGAAGTGATGAGACACAGCTGGGAATGATTAAGGGAAACAAGGAGGCGGGGTAGACACTAACGAGACACATGCGAGAGAGAGAGAAGTGCCACGGTTCCATCCACTAGAACACTAAAACCACTGAAAACAGAGACTGAACCGTGACACTACCCCCCCTCTAAAGGGACGCCACCTGGCGTTCCTACACGAAAAAAAAATAATTAATAAAATGAAAAAAACCCACACAAATGTCACCACCAAGCAGGGAACTCAAGAAATCACAGAAAACCAAAAACGGGAGGGTAGGGAGGGAGCAAAACAGATCCATGGAACAGTAAGCATCATAAAGGGTCCACAACCTAGAAAGCAAAACCAAAAAACACATAATATCCAGGACGGAGCAGGGGGGATGAGCCAAGGTGGCTCCAGGGAAATCAGAGTACCGGCAGGCTTTGGGGGGTCAGCCGTCCCGGCAGGCGGCCAGGGTGGTGCCGGAGGAGTCTGCCAGGCAGAGTCCGGCACAACCGGAAACAAAAGTTCATAGTCCCGTAACCCAAGTTCATAGTTCCCTGACAATTCAGGCCAACAGAGTTCAAAGTCAAGTGACCCAGGTTCAAGGTCGCCTGGCGGATCAGGCATGAAAGGTTCAAGATTGCCTGGCAAGTCAGACCGGCAGGATTCAAGGCTACCTGGCGGATCAAGCAGGCAGAGTTCCAGGTTAACCGTAGAATCAGACCGGCAAGGCTCAGGATCGCCCGTAGAATCAAACCGGCAAGGCTCAGGGTCCGCCAGCGGATCAGGTATGCAGGGTTCCGGGTCAACTGGTGGCGCCGGCAGGGCCAGCAGTCTCGGCGGCTGGCTGGGCGAGCAGTCTCGGCGGCTCCGGGTCGACGGCGGCCGGCTGGGCGAGCAGTCTCGGCGGCTCCGGGTCGATGGCGGCCGGCTGGGCGAGCAGTCTCGGCGGCTCCGGGTCGACGGCAGCCGGCTGGGCGAGCAGTCTCGGCGGCTCCGGGTCGATGGCGGCCGGCTGGGCGAGCAGTCTCGGCGGCTCCGGGTCGGTTTCAGGAAAGGCTTTACTCCTCTTCCTCCGCTTCCGTCTCCTCTGAAAGTGAGGAACCCCACTCACCACCGGGATAGCGGAGTGAGAGTAGGTGGGTTGAGCGTTCGCCTGGGGTGTCTGTCTCCGCGTCTCTTGAAGGTCGAGATGGTCTATGAACTCCCAAAATGAGAGATCTGTGAGCTTCTCCATCTCCCAGTAGATGAGGGGTTTGTCCAGACAGAGATTAAACACTTCTTTGAGGTCTTGCTCGGTGTTCTCGAATTGGTCTATCTCGATCAGAAACTGACGAGCAAACACCCTCACCTCCGTCCTCAGCTGGCGGAAATAAATCTGATTAGTGTAGCGCTCCATCTGCTGGCAGACAGAGAGTCCCAAGGTGGCAGATGGGCCCAGAAAAATTCCCATGTCTGCACTAATCCTTCCCAGAACACTCTAAACAAAACAAAAAACAAATAATCCACTTCACCGCTGAGTCCAGAAAGGGTCGTGTCGTTCTGTCACGGATTGCAAGGGAAGGACTCAAGTGCAGGTGAAAAGTGATTATTTATTATAACAAAAGAACTAAACACAAGAAAGAAAACACCCACGTGGGGGAAAACATTACCTTAACAATATAACTGAACAGAAACAAACCGGATGAAACGGTACTTCAGGAACAGGTAACATGCAGGGAGAAATACAACGACACGACACAGGACAGCAAACAATCCGGGATTAAATAGGGCACATGAGGGAAGGAAGTGATGAGACACAGCTGGGAATGATTAAGGGAAACAAGGAGGCGGGGTAGACACTAACGAGACACATGCGAGAGAGAGAGAGAGAGAGAGAGAGAGAGAGAGAGAGAGAGAGAGAGAGAGAGAGAGAAGTGCCACGGTTCCATCCACTAGAACACTAAAACCACTGAAAACAGAGACTGAACCGTGACAGACTTCCTCTGCTACAGGACACCAACCTCACTCAAACTATCCCAGCGGTGCCTCCAAATGTTAAACTCCCTGAAAAAGGGGCATAGATCGTCTTAATAACAGACACAAACACTTGTTTCGTTTCCCTCACGCTCTGTATTATGAATGGGGACAGAACCATACAATGTATATCAATTTACATATAACAGCATTTCATTCCATACATACACTGAAAAATCACATAAAGAGATGACTCTCAATTTGGATAACATAACATATACATTTTGATACACATAACGACAAGAAACCTTGCATCTGTATGTGACAGACAGAAAAGACAGAATAAATCATATTATAGTCTGTATGCACTGGCAAACTCAAAAGTACTCAAAGTGTCTATTTGCCACATTAATTTACTGAGGCGATAACACACTGCTCACGTGACCCGTAAACATTCACTCAGATACGATATAACCATATATCTTATAACGGCAAAGTCAAGGAATAACAATATAACATCAAACACATCTTAACACCATAATACAATGGAGTTCACTTATCTCGAGTCATGGTTAACTCGCCAATACTATTATGTTGACGATTTTGAAGTGGAACCGCCAAACTCCCTATTTGTCTCAGTATTTTCTTGTTGGTTATGTCGATTCCTTAATGTCGCCGAAATCTAGTATCTCGAGCATAAATGAGAGACAATTATCCACTTCACATGGGTATTTCGTGACTCATGAGTGTACCTCGTTCGCTGAGTTTGCGTTGCAGGTGCAGCGCGCGCTCACTTCAATGACCGTTCACTCACGTTGATCTGAGGGATAACACACTGCAGGTATTCTGTGTTTTTTTTCTTCTAAAAATGCATGGAGGTGTTAAGAGAAAACTGGACAATCAATCTCAAAGATGTGGACGATGCAGTGTTTCAGTGGTTCACAAATACACAAGCAACAAACCTTCCCGTCAATGGTCCCTTGCTGATGGAGAAGGCGGACATTCTTGCTGCAAAGAATTTGACTTGACTTTAAAGCAAATCCGGGATGGCTGAATTGTTTCAAAAAGAGGCACAATATTGTCTTCAAAGGGATTTGTGGAGAGAGCGCTGCGGTTAAACAGGATCAAGTGGTTCGGGGATTAAGAATCAAATGCGCACCGTGCTGGATGAGACTCTGAACATTTCAACCGATCGCTTCATCAAACAAATCGCGGCAACACTGTTGTGTAAAAAAACACCAAAACACGAGCATCTACATTCTCATTTAATCTCGTTTTTCTCATTTACAACATGTACATCAATACATTTTAATTTTTCTTTCTCTTACTACAACCCACGGTTTGGTTTCATTTTTATAAGAAATACAACCGACAGGTTTCAAACCCGTCAACACTGATCGGGCTGTCAGAACAGTCAGGTGGTTCACTGCCGGAGTGAAGCAGTGTGTTTGCTTCAAACGTCATTTTCACGTGACTATTGACGTAATGATACAGGCTCCGAAGCAGTGGTTCATTGCAAAGCTCGTTCGAGTTTGAAGCAAGCTTCGGAGCATCGGTGTCAGACGTAACTACACTACAGACGCGCACCATTGCCGTTTGCAGCCGCTCAAAATGTGTTTTTTTAGAAAAATTAGGTGAAATTGAATAATTTTCCGCGGCACACCTGACGATCACTCTCCGTCACTCTGACAGCTGCGCTGATTGGCTGTCTGACCTGTCAATCATGCAAGAAAGCGTGATTGGCTGTGCTGTCATGAATGCGGGCTCTTCTCTTAAAGGGACGAGCGAGAGACTGTTTTTTCTTTCTTTTTCTTCTGATTCTGACTTTCTTATTGCTTTCTAATTGCGTGAATTTCGCGCACAAGCACTGTGTACGGATTATCTGCATCTGAGGGTCATATGTGGGGAAATCGGTAATATATATGTATGGGTTGTATGTTAATATATGTAATATATGATGTATGGGTTATCTCGCGAAACGGTTATCTCGATGCTTTTTCCCGACCCCCGACGCTGTCGACATAACCGAACTCCACTGTAACACTATATTTACATCATTTGAATCACTGGATAACCATTAACTTTGTATATTAAACTATTCAGTGTATGAGACGCTAAACGGTAGCATAGCAACCGTAGCATAGCAACGGATGCTATTCACGTTCATTTTATGACTCAATCTCGTCCTTATCTTTAAATTACAGATATAACAATTATATAAACATTGTATACTCACACTTACATGAACATTACTATTAAAATGCTTAGGGGGCTCACCTGAAAAAGGGGCATAGATCGTTTTAATAACAGACACAAACACTTGTTTCGTTTCCCTCACGCTCCGTATTATGAATGGGGGAGGGGAACTTGTGTGCCCATTAATAAATCTCCATGCTCACCCACCCCCTACTGGAGTATTTCGGTACTGCATCATGAACTGATTACAAATAGTTACATACAGTTATACCTGTTACACTCGCGGATGTAATTTACGCGCGCAAACATCAGTTCTACGCTTGAATATTAAAGGCACGATATTGACGCCATAATCTTTCTACAAGAAGCTGTCGTGTTTGTACCTGGTGTTTGAGGAACTTTTAGTTCTAAAGCTCAACTGTGAGTCCTTTTGTTTGTCTGTGTATATGGTGGTTGGGTCATATAATTAAAGTTTATATAGATATAGAATAACACTAAGTTTGTCTATTTTGTTTGATGCAGCGGGTTCTTTGTAAAAACGAGGAAAAAGCTCACATAAATAGAACTTGTCTAAAGGAGGATTGCCAATCCACCACGCCTTCGTCTTCCAACGACTGCTGCATCGGCTGGAGTTGTGATTTCTGTTCACTGGCTGATGTATCTTCAATACCAACCAGCTTAAGTACTTTTTCATTGCACCAATACCTCTGCAAAGACTGAGCTCTTGGTAGCCCAAAGCTACTGTTACAGACTGTTCTTAAAGAAAGAGGGAAAAACATTTGTATTAAAAATTGAAGTTTATGTTGATTTGAGAATTAAAGGTGACTCATTGAAATTTAGGAAGTCTGGTCCCTTAATTGTTATGCAATTAGTGACTTGAGTCTGAATTAAGACAGACTGTTGCAACACAGCTCAACCAATGGCGACGCCACCAGGTGTGCTCGCTCCTGATAGGTGCAGTTAAACCAATGAAATTAGTCGCTGAAGGCTACCAACAAGTTTACCAGAAAGCCTGAGAAATAGGTGTTGGCTAGTGAACTCGGCTCTGTGACGGGCTTTGAAGATGTTCATGACGCTGAATGTCTGTTCACACACAGGTTGAGCCAAATGACATCAGCATCTTCTCTACTGAGTCTGTACATTTGCCGTCAGAGCCGTAGCTGTCCGTTTTTTTGGAGACTGTTTGCTGGTGTAGTTGGCATGTTTTGTGGCAAAATGACAGCTGATGTTGTATTCTTTAAAAACCGCCTTTATTCTTTAATTTCTTGGCATGTCAGATATACATACCTTAATCGAACGTCAGCGAAAAACATACTAACTGTCTACTTTTCTTCAATCCGCTCATTTTTACTGAAGAGCTCAAAGTGCAAAACATCACACTCAAACAAAGCTCAATGTCTTTGGAGTGCGCCATCTGTTGGGGAAACACTGACATTACAGGGAAAAGTCAAATGAAGGAGGTTTAATTATAATAAAATTTAAATAATAATGTAACTTCTACAAGTTCGGCGGGCTGGATTAAAAAGCCCAACGGGCCACAGTTTGCCCACCCCTTTAGTAGAAAGATCTTTGTGTTTTTCATGTCAGGAATGATATTTCCAATTTTAATATTAGTGAGTAATGAAAATACATGAATGAAAGGAAACGTCTCGGGTTATGAATGTAACCCTGGTTTCCTGAGGGGAACGAGACGCTGCGTCAAAGCGCTAGGGGAAATAGCCTTGCTTCAGTCACGTGAAGATCTGTGCAACCAATGAGAGACGAACGCGTGTGAATGCGTCACCGCCGGCACGTGCCGGTGACGTCATGAGGAAGAGCATAAAAGCGCGTCTGAAACCCGGACGCGTCAGCATGAATGTCTGAAGCGGGCACGGAGGCGCAAGGAGCTGAGGCAAAGACGCAGCGTCTCGTTCCCCTCAGGGAACCAGGGTTACATTCATAACCCGAGACGTTCCCTTTCAGGGAACTCGAGCTGCGTCAAAGCGCTAGGGGAACGCTATACCAACGCCACCTCAGCGACGCCGGCATCGGGTGTGTCCCAGCTCACTGAGAGAGCACCCTGGTTCCTGGGGCGGCATCGAGGTCCAATTGGTAAAACCTCATAAAAGTGTGTGGCGAAGACCAGCCAGCCGCAGCACAAACATCAGGCAAGGAAACTCCGGAGAGGAGAGCCTTGGATGCCGCCATGCTCCGAGTGGAGTGGGCTTGGACCCTCAGAGGAGAAGCATGTCCGGCCGACTCGTAAGCTAGACAGATAGCCTCGACTATCCACCTGCTTAGGGTTTGCTTAGAAGCTGGAGCCCCCTCAGGAGCCCCAAAGCAAACAAACAGTTGGTCCAACCTACGCCAAGTGGCAGTCTTGGGACGTAAGCGTCCAGTGCTCACACTGGACAGACCTTGTTTTTGCTCCTACTCATGATTGCCAAATGGGGGGAGGGCAGAAGGCCTGCAGCGTGACAGACCGAGCCACATTAGTGGGAACCTTGGGGACATAGCCTGACCTCGGGTAGAGAAAGGTTTTTCCATCCCGGGCCGAACTCGAGGCGTGAGGGAGCCACCGAGAGGGTCTGAAGATCCCCGACCCTCTTATGCGAGGCAATAGCCAGCAAAAGAAGGGTGTTAAGAGAGAGAAGCTGAAAGCTCCTCTAAGGTTCAAAGGGTGCCTGGGACAGGCCTTGGAGTACCACAGACAAGTCCCAGGCAGGCACCCTGGTCTGTCCCGCAGGTCTCAGCCTTAGTGTGCCACGGAGGAAACGAGTGACTAGGGGGTCCCTGCCCAAGGATACCCCACCCAGAGGTATATGGCAAGCCGCTATGGCAGCCACATAAACCTTCAAGGTGGAGGGGGACAACCCTGCCGCAAATCTTTCTTGCAGGAACACCAGCACTTTGCCAACCTGACAGGTTACTGGGTTCACCTGCCTTTCACTACACCAGGACGTGAAGAGTTTCGGCTGAGAGACCAGATTCTATGAGCTGGACCCCCTAAGGGGCCAGACCACAGCTACATTAGCTCTGGGCGGGGGTCAGCAACCCTCCGCCTGGGCCAGAACTCCCAGGAGCAGAGTGATAGGGGGGAAAAGGTGTACAGGCGTAGCCTCGGTCACACCTGTACCATGGCATCCCGCCCCAGAGGCGCTAGATGTTTTAAACGAAAGCCACAGAGGGCAGAGAAATTCTTACGGAGGCAAACAGGTAAACCTGTGCCCTGCCATATCTGTCCCCAATCTGCTCCAGATAAGAAGGGGACCAAGAGTTCTAGCCGTCGGGGAGAACCCCTGGTTTTCAGCCACCGCTGCAGGGGTCTCGTGCACCGATGTTCCAGTGGGGTAACGCTGGAGCCGCTGCATGATCCCTAACACCCCATGTGAGTGGCTGCCCCTTGATACTCTTGACGGCTGAACGAAGGCCACTGAGTCCCAGTGACTCCCAAGAAAGTGGTTCTCTGCGTGGGAGAAAGTACACTCATCTTGGTGTTCAGTCCTAAGAGTGTCACTCGTCGCTTAACGGCTAAACGAAAGGCCTGGATGCGCTCGGGGAAGAGCCGAGCAGACATGGCCACTGAGTCCCAAATGACTCCCAAGAAAGTGGTTCTCTGCGTGGGAGAAAGTACACCCTTCTTGGTGTTTTGCCCTAAGCGTCGAGAGACGAGAACCAAGAGTTCTCCCGCATGCTCAGGGTGCGTGGGCATCGCCCCGTGACCTTGATTGCGAAGCGGGTACCCCTCAGGGAGAACCCCTGGTCTTTAGCCATGAGTGGCTGGCCCAGCTTGATGCTCTTAACGGCTAAACGAACAGCCTGGATGCGAGCCGAGCAGACATGGCAACTGAGTCCCAAATGACTCCCAAGAAAGTGGATCTCTGTGTTGGAGAAAGTACACTCTTCTTGGTGTTTAGCCTTGACCCCAGCTCCTTTATGTGCGGGCACAGCATCTCAATGTTGTGTTGCTAACTGCGGCGACTCGGCCAGGGTAAGCCACAGTCGTCGACATAGTTTCGGACACGATAGTCCCTCTGCAAGTGCAGCGGAGCTTAGAGCAGCGTCCCCTCCTAGGTGAACGTGCGGGGCGAGAGCACCAGACCGAAAAGGAAGCACCAATACTGGTACGCCTTCCCCCCTGAAGACGAACCACAGGAACTTCCCACTGTGGAAGGATGGAGACGAGGGATTATAAGTCTCTGATGTCGACCGTGCCGGACCAGTTATACCTGATCCGTACTACGGTCTGCTTGAGCGTCATATCTCATTCATTTTGAATTTTAGACGCCTAACTGCGACTTAAGAGACGCAAATCCAGAATGAGCCACAACCCTCCATCCTCCCTTGGAACTATGAAGTACCGGCTGTAAAACCCGGACTTGCTGTTAGCGAGGGGTACATACTCGATGGTCCCCTCCACCAGCAAAGTGTCTACTCCTTGTTCCATGACCAGAGCCTGCTGAGGGCCTACCACTGACCCGAGAACCGGGGTGGTGACACCCCGAACTGAAAGGCATACCCGGAGGTTACCGTGCGCAGGACCCACTGAGAGATACCGGGTAGTCGTGACCACGCAGCCCGTGAATTCTACTAAGGGAACCAGCCTCCCGGGGCTGGTCTCTGGTACTGTGAACATATCCACCACTGAGCCGGGGCTTATTCCGGAAACCCGGGTGGATTGCTCTAGGACCCTCCTTAGAGGGGGTGGTTTTCCCATGGCGGGCTGACTCTGGAGCTGCTCCTGGGAGACACCACCTTGTTGCGGCTTGGCGTCAGGGTTGCTTAGTCTTTCGGGACAACCCTCAAATCACACGGCATCGCCGAACAAGCCCGAAGGGGACAGAGGAGCGTCCAGCAAAACAAATTTGTCCCTATCCTTCATAGCTGACAAATTAAGACATAAGTGTCTCTCCGACAGAGTAGGCCGTCTCCCTAGTGGCCCGAAGAGACAAATCCACGGTCCGACGCAGCTCTGCCACTGCTTCCGGACCGATACCGCCGCCCTCATTGAGGGCCCCAAGCAATTCAGCCTGATAGGCCTGCAGCAGTGCCGTAGTGTGTAGGCACGTCGCAGCCTGACTTGAAGCTGAGTATGCTTTCCCCACCAAAGACGACGTGACGCGCATCGGCTCGGAGGGGAGCGCCGAAGCTTTAATGGAGGACGCAGACTGGGGCACGAGGTAACTCGCAAGAGCCTTATCCACTTTCTGCATTCCCCCATAACAATGACCTTGAGCCCCTACAAGATTGGTATACATAGCACTGATTGGTGTATGAACCTTTTCGGAGGCTGGCTTTCTCCAAGATCTAGATACCTCAGCATGTAAATCGGGTAGAAAGGGCATAGCTCGGTGCGGGGGAGTGACGCGAGCAGGCAGGTAACGCTCATCTAAAATACTTTTTCTAGGACGAGCGCTCCTGGTCTCCGCCGGCAAATCAATATCCAGACGTGAGACCGCTCGCGCCACAACCTCAACTAGCTCCTCACATGCCGGTGAGGAGGGTGCCTTTATCTGCAGTCTAGATGCCAACAAAATCCAGCACCTTGGTGCTGGAAAAAGTTCATCACACCGGGGCTTGAACCGGGACTTGAACCCCGGTCTCCCGCATGATAGGCAAACAAAATATCCACTGTTCCACAGCAGTTGAAATAGCATACTGATGAGACAAAGTGAAGTGAACTCCTCAAAGCTGGGTCGTTGTTATTCAAGTCGAAAGAAACTGCACAGGGCATGCTTCTGAAACTTGAGAAGCCACGGCGGCCTCATACAGACCGCTAGGCGGGAGCGGAGAGCATGCAAGGAGAACTTCTCGCAGTGCTCACAGCCGGCATTCTCAAGTGCCGACCGCGCATGCTCCACTCCCAAACAGACCACACTTTTCACACTCATATTCCCTGATTTTTAAACTATCTTAGTCTCAAAATCACTCTCACACAGACACAGCACGCTGAAGACATTCAGAGCTGACGCGTCCGGGTTTCAGACGCGCTTTTATGCTTCCTCATGATGTCACCGGCACGTGCCGGCAGTGACGCAGTCACACGCGTTCGTCTCTCATTGGTTGCACAGATCTTCACGTGACTGAAGCAAGGCTATTTCCCCTAGCGCTTTGACGCAGCTCGAGTTCCCTGAAAGGGAAGTGGATTTAGTAATCCCGATGGTATTTTTTTTTGTGACATTTATCCATGTGCTTGTGTGAGGATCCAGGAATTGTACGTATAAATGGTATATTTTCAATGAAATCCATCTGTTAAGTTATTTCTAGTGTGTGTGCACAGGTTTCCTGATGTTATATAAATATGTATCTTGTGTGTTTAGAATTTTAGAATCTTTCTGTTTTTCATGTCACAAATGATATTTCCAATTTTAATATTGAGTAATGAAGATACATGAATGAAAGGAAAGTGGATTTAGTAATTGTTATTTAGTATTTAGAAAGTAGATTTTAATTGTTATTTAGTTATTTAGAAAGTGGATTTAGTAATTGTTTTGCAGTGTTTGTCGACATTCCGGTATCGTGGACTGGCGAACCCCGAAGGGAGATACTGATCACCAAGGTCCAGAGAAAGAGGCACTGGCGGGTAGGAGTGCAGGAAATCCAAGAATCGAGTCGAAACTGGTTGAGCACGGTCCTTCTCTCAACTGGTCACCACAGATCCTCGAGTACCATTCAGTGATCACCGAGGTCAGTGAACACATGCAAAGGTCATCTCAAAATTAGGTTTGACATGTTGTTTTGTCCCAAACTATATATATTTTTCTTTATTCTGATTTTGTTCTTTGTGGAGGTTCTTTTGGCCCCATAATTTTAGGAAAGATTTTTATCCCATTATCGGTTTCTCGTGTCAGGTTGTGGATAAGGAGGATGTAAATTTAGAGGAGTAAATATTGTTTGTTCTTTGGCCCAGGTGGAGCCGCCGCGGGTGCAGATCTTGGTGGTAGTAGCAAATATTCAAACGAGAGCTTTGAAGGCCGAAGTGGAGAAGGGTTCCATGCGAATAGAAGTTGAACATGGGTAAGTCGGTCCTAAGGGCTGGGCGAACGCCGTTCGGAAGGGAGGGGCGATGGCCTCCGTCGCTCCCCGGCCCATCGAAAGAGAGGCGGGTTCAGATCCAATCGCAGTTGAGCCCATTTGCAGAAGATCAAGACCAGTGATGCAACTTAGAAGACGTATGGAGGAGAAAGATGCTGGATGCTGCAATCACAGGGATGCATCACCTATACGGCTGTGTTCCAGTTAAAAAAGATCGTCGGAAATCACGGACTTAAGTTGGATTCCTATAACGTTCTTTAACAGTAATGAACACCACACACTATGAAACCCTCTTGACACACAGATTCAAAGCGCGAAGCCCATGAGGTCCAAACTCGAATAAGGAAATATGTAATATATTAACAAGTAGTAGGCTAGCACTCACATGCAAACCGGAAAACAACACATTTACCTCACATATACCTCACTGCTGTCTTATTCAAAGAGCTCCCGACTCAAACACAAGACATTAACACTCCCGCTTAACAATAAACTAGAAATCCATATCTCCCTAAAAACTATCGTACACCAACACGACAGTATGCATACATAATACACAGGATTATTTTATTATAATTTACATGATCTTATTAAGGTGCCTCTACACCATGACAAGGCCTCATCGATTAAAAAAAGCACCTTTATGCACTTATTTGCCCAAAATAATCATGAACACATATCATCCAACATTACAATGCATAAACTACATCAGAAATAATATGGATGACCATTAATAAAACATAGATTGATTAGAGAAAGCCAGAAGATAAATTCTTACCGTTTCAGAGATCAGAACAAAAAGGTTTCCTTCTACTAGCACACGTGGCTCTATCGCAGATCCCCTAGTGGTAGGAGTAAACATTACACCCTGCTTCCACATTCATACATAACAAACATTATAAACCTATTAAAAAAATTATAGATTAAACCATTTTATATAGATTAAAACGTATCATCTAAATCCTCACTTTTCACTGAGCATCATGTGAATACAAACCAGACTTTGTATTTTAACACGTGTAAGTCAAGTATTCTCTAAGCACCTATTTGAACAATACTGGCAGTAAGTGCTCTGCTTGTACAGGACCTGTTTGAAACAAACACAGCGGGGAGCGGAGGATCGTGCAGTTTATAGATTAAACCATTTCAGTATGTAAACCCAGCACACTGCGTTTAATTTCTTAAAGTATTATCCTTTGCTTCACACAAACCTTTTCAAAATTAAAATTGCAGAGAATTTAAAAATAGAGTTGCATCTTCTAATTCTTTACATGAAGGAAATACATTACTCCTATTAGTTTGAGTTAAAAAAATTATAGTAAAATCATTTTAATCATTTATATACATTTTATGTTAAGTACCATAATTATCTAAAAAGTCTCTTGAATATTAAATTTTACATCTTTTAGCAAAAGGATGCAGCGAAATAGTCAAAAAGTGAGATTACGTGAACACCAACCTTTAATGAACATTGATTCAAACTTGCACACATTAACAAAAAAATGAATTACAGAAACAGAAACAGTGCACACATGAATAAAATAGAACAAAAACACAGTCTAAACAGCACAAATCAGAATATTACTACTTCTCTAAGTGACCAAAATCAGATGCCACTTCCTTGCTGTTCCACAGTTACTCTGAGAGAATCGTCTGCCGCTGATGCAGTGGATGGCCAGCTGCACAATCCGTTGCCTGCTGAAGGGAGAGCAGAAGCCATCTATATTGACACGTATGTCAAAACGTTGTGAATCCAAAAATGGTCTTCTATGGCCTCTGTGTCATTGAACAAGCCACTGAGTCCGGCTGTTTTGAGATAGGATGAGAGAGCAGAGTTCGTTATAAACACCTGAGCTTCTCCTTTCGCTGACAATACCTTTGCTTTGCCCCCAAAGGATGAGAAGAACGAGGTGGATGCCTGCTTGAGACGACAGCCCTCACATCTGTGTGTTTTGGACTTTTCGATAAAGTCTTTCTGCCTCACCTGGCAGCTTGGGCACTTTCGTTGGTTCATCACCTCGATGCCATTTACGGTGGCGCTTAAAAGTTCAATTTCTTGCTCTCCCTCTTGCTCTCCTTCTTCTCCCTCTACCACCTCCAAGTCAGGAATGTGCTCAATCGTGGTGGAAGGTCCAGTGCAAAGATGAACAGAGCCGTCTCTCTCACGTGTTGACAAACTTTTAAATGCATACGACCTGCCGCCCTCCGCCGCCTTAATAAAACTGTCCCAAAGGGTCACTTTAATTTCTCCTGTCCCGTCAGAGATTTTTATTTCCTTTAGCTCACAGTCCATGTCCTTTACTCTGACCACTTTTGTTACGGCACCTTGTGCCCGGACTTTTCCGCGAGCCTCTCCCACCTAAACAAACCACAAACACACTGTTAATTTTCCAGGCCTTTAGGCCACAGGCAGAAAAGAAGCAGTTGGACTGTACTCTGAAAGGACAGCTTCTCGACTCCCACCTTCTGCTTTGGCCCGAGAGCCTTCACCTCCACTATCGTCATTTTCTTAGAGCTTGGCGGCGGGCATGGCAAAAATGGCAAGCGGGCCACTTCTACACTTGTGGCACGCGAACAAACAACATCATACCCGTCAGGATCAGAGAAGCCTATAGGAAAAAAGAAAGAATAAGACCTTCATGAAACCGATCCACAATCCACAATACACGCCATCAGCAAGGCTGACCTGTAATAAAAATTGAGCTACTTACTTATGCTGCGCCTGACATTTCGCAGTCTCACTGCATTTCCGTTCTTCTCTGCCTGGCTAAACATCGACTGTTTGTCCATGGCAAAAACTACAACTTTGTGATACTCTCTTCTGGCACTCTGGATCACGGCAGTAAAGAACAGAGAGTTGTTCTTACTCTGCCGTCTAGGTGACACGGAGCATATGAATCGCTCCACCGTGTCTTCACCCTCCTCCTGGACTTTAGCTGGAGAAGCCATCCTGTAGACAGGGAACAAAGTATAAGTCGTCTCGAAACTGTATAACTTGTGTTGGATCTGTAGATGTCTCGGACAATTGCCAGAGTCTGCCAAAGCTGAGCTACTTATACCTGCAATATGCAAATTCTGCAAAAACAGATCATTGGTTGATGCCGGTTCAGTGGGAGGGGCGAGCACACCCATTTCCTCTTAGCACTTCTCTAAACAATGATGTTCAGTGCCCTATCATTTGCAGACCTGTTTGAAACTATCACAGTGTTGTCGCAGTTAACACCCAATTCTGCACGTAAACCCAACACACTGTGTTTAATTCCTTAAAGTATTATCTTTTGCTGCACACAAACCTTTTCCAATTTAAAGTAATATTGCAGAGAAATTTAAAATCGAGTTGAATCTCCTATTCATTACATGTAGAAAATAAAATTACTCAGATTACTTTAAGCACTTAGACTATTCAAACCTTCTAAATTATAAACTGCATTTACAATCTGCCCAAACGATTAATTTCTGTCCTTCAATTCTCTGCTTGTAACAGGCATGTTCTCGGAGAAATGCTGCCGCACAAATGACACTATTCAAAGCTTAGTGTAGGCTCACAATAAAGTGTAGATAGAGTTACTGTATTAAACTATATTTAACAGTCCACTAAAAACAGTAAAGCGTATCAAATATTGGCAAAAGTCATTTAAATCCTTACTGTTCAGTCAACATTATGTGAATACAAACAGACCTTTATTAGAATCTATTATCTTTGGGTTCAGTTTGACCCCATTCAATGTTTAATGTCTGTAAATACATGATTAAATTATTTACTGTTTTTGCTTCAGATTTAATGACTTTTCCTAATTTAACTGGGACAACTCTGTAAACATAAAATTAACCTGCTGATATTATTTGTATTATTTGATATTATTTCAATGTCCTGTACACATTTTGTAGCATCGGTGTTCCTTGGGGTTCCTTTTAGCTGTTTAAAAATAAAAATTTCACACACATTTGTTTTGGTTGTTTTTTTGAGTTCACTATAACATGTTATAATTTCATAATGTTCATTATAATTTTACATATTCAGTATTATATTCAAAAAAACTTTGCCCTGTTTTAGGGCTATAACATAACCATATCTGTAGTACTGCGAGAACCACTTGTAGTTCACATGACATGGGACATAAATCTCATGAGACTTTGATGATTCCCGTGCCATTGGGGAAAACCTAATTCTCATGGTTTACCAAAAAATAAGCAGGAATTTCCCTCTGAGCTTCTTGCAATGAAGAACGGGAAGGTAACATCTTCAATGTTTGCCTTCACTGAAAAAGCCACTGTCAAAAAAAAAAAAAACTTTCACTTGAATTTTATACAGTACAAATTGTTTCATGGGACCTTTATATTAATAAATAGAAAGATAATGATACAATAATGCAGACACAATTCAAATCAGCTGTAAAATAGATCTAATTAAACAGTACACACAAGCATTATTCAGTTGAAATCAGCTGGTTTTGTTTGGTCAAAAACATTTAAACTTAATTATGAAATAAATTCAATTCAATTCACCTATAAAGCAAATCTGGCGATAACAGTGATCACATTCTCCAACTCAGTTAACATCTTATCCAATACTACTACTGAATATTAAATACACCAACCCAAACCTAGCAATGCAACAAAAAAACTAGAAACTAGACTCCTTTCTCAACACAAACCAGCTTCATTTAGTTAAAAATCCAAACTATAATTGCATATCACTTTTTAGATTCATAGCATCTAGTTCCCTCTGCTTGAAAACAGAGACATCTCACACCAACACATGGAGGAAGAAGCAGCAGAAACAGGCCATATAGCAGAGGTGCCCAAACTAGGGCCCGCGGTAACCTTTGATTTGGCCCGCCGTACCGTCCGGAGAGAGAGAGAGAGAGAGAGAGAGAGAGAGAGAGAGAGAGAGAGAGAGAGAGAGAGAGAGAGAGAGAGAGAGAGAGAGAGAGAGAGAGAGAGAGAGAGAGAGAGCGAGAGAGAGAGAGAGAGAGATACCTTCTACACAGATTGTAATTTCTAATTTGACATAACAATTTTGTTTGTTTTATAGTTGAAACTGAAACTGAAACTGAATTTAAATGTAAAAAAGGTATATATATATTTTTTTTATTGTAAATGCGCAATTCAAGGCGCAGCACTGCGTGCTTTGCGACACATGACGTCAATAAACGTCCACAAATTAAACGCAATAATGGAGAAATCAAGGCAGTGGCACACAGACAAGAGATATTTTTTTAAAGCTGGGGAAGATGGGTTTTTATTCACAGAAGTCAAATCAAAGGCAACATGTCTAGTTTGCAAACAGTCTGTTGCTGTTTTTAAAGAGTATAATATCTGTCGTCATTATGAAACAAAACATTGTGCAGCTTTCTCAAAGTACAGCGGCGAGACGCGAAACAGCAGGCTCACGAGCTGCTTGCTGGACTTCGATCTGAGCAGAGCGCGCTGCTACATCCTTCATCATCAGTGATACTGTCTCTGTTTGGCAGTGCAGTCATCCCTCGTTTATTGCGGTTAATGTGGACCGGAACTATCACGATAGGTGAAAATCAGCTAAGTAGGATCAGCCAATCAGCTCACGGGATCCACTCGTGCTCTCATTGGTCGAGCTCGCGCCGGGAACCAATCACGTGTCTTGTCTGAGTGCTGTGGGCGTGTACAAAGCCTCAGATAGTTTCTCTCTGTCTGTCATCCTGGGAAACCGTTTCTCTCGCGTCACGATTAAGCAACGCTGCTTTCAGCAATACGGCTGTACATGGCGGTATTTTTGAAATTTTATTTTTTGATGAATATTTTTGAAAAATCCGCGATGCGCTGAGACCGTGAAGTGGCAAGGGATTACTGTATCTCTGCGAGCAGACTTTCAGTCTGATGAACTTGAACAAGAGTAAACTAAGAAGCCAAATAACTGACTTTCACCTAAATAATAGCTTTTATTTGTCTGTAAGTCAGCTACAGCCCAATCTTTAAAAAATTCTGAAAAGTAAGGACCAGCTTCATATCTCTCTTTAGGTCACTGACATTGCAACCACATAGGCATTGAATTTTACATTGAACACTTGGGGATTGTTGCCTATTTAAATTTTTCATTAAAATGCAAAGCTTTAGAAAATAAACTGCATTAGTTAATCAGATTAAAGTTGTTTTATATTTATTTTAAATATTATGAAATAAATAAACCCATAGCAACTTTAATGTAATACAGTTTGATTTATGATGCAAAATTTACTTTTGGCCCGCGTGTCTCAATCAAGTTTGATTTTTGGCCCTTCATAGGGAAAAGTTTGGGCACCCCTGATCTATGTCATATGTAAGCAATATCATACGAATAATAATGTGATATGGCTATATCAGTGAAGCAAATACCCAAACAAATAAACCTCTTTAATTTCAATTAAAATTGAAATTAGTCAAAGCATTTTCATATGACTTATGGTTAAACTTAAAATAAACACAGCCCACTGGCATAGAACTGAAACTTAGCACTTCTGCACTGTAGAGGATCACTTAATAACTTATTTTTGCCATTTCCACAGGTACACAAGATGTTCACAAATTTCAATTTACATGTTTAGACAGTATAAAACTGTCAACTCACTCTGAACGTACCACATGATTTGACACATCAGTTTGGTTACAGCGCTGCCTATTGGTCGAACATGATAAACCATTAAATCGAATTACTAAAGACCGTATTGATTATTTTTCAGCCATTTAGACTGAAGTCATATAGAAATGTCTTTAGATGATTACTGCCGTTGGTCTGATGCTGCCAGCCATGTCGACAAGACGTTTACTGCCATCCTTGTGCTTGGCCCCGTCATGGCTGCTTGCAGCTATATTGTTTGATTTATTTTTGTTCGATGATTAATTAAATGTAAAATTGAACTATAGTACAGAATTATTACTTGTTCTTTTTAGATTCATAGCATCTAGTTCCCTCTGCTTGAAAACAGAGACATATCACACCAACACATGGAGGAAGAAGCAGCAGAAACAGGCCATATAGGATCAGTAGAAATTATTCTGTTGATCTTTCCTGAAGAGCTATACTGAGTAAAGCACTGACATGTCCAAAAGTATGATTTAAAAAAACACACTAATCTTTAAACAAGAATAATAATAATAATAAAAATGATATATAGAAAGTTCTTTCGTGAAGCACTGTGGCATTCCAACATTTCACTTCACACTGTTCTAATGATGGTAACAATGAACGGGTATTTTTAGATTACTTCAATTCAAAATCTATAATATTAGATATAATGTAATGCATAAAAGCACTATCACACTCATAACTGTGCTTTTACACAGTCTGAATCAATATACTACAATTACCTCATAAAAACATCAGTATAAGACCAAATTCACATTACAAAAAAATACAACCTCTCTACTCACTGTCAGTGAGCAATAACTCCAGAGCTTGAGCAGGCCCTCAAGCATCACATTATTAGAAGTTTGGCTGAGAGAGCGCCTGTGTCATGTCACACTTTGTTCCAAATATACCAGACAAAACAATCACTGTTTTATCTAGTCAAAACAAAAACAAAATATTGAGGGGCTTCTCAATTCTACATCAAAATCAAGCTCACCTTTTATCTCTTAACAAAAACAATAACAAATGAAAAACTACAAATAAGTAATGAGAAATGCATTTGAATGAAAAAACTTTCTCATAATGTTCACATGGCAGGATCTATGACTTTACCAAATTTTAAAACCTAATTTACACTTGATATAACTGCATTTAATATATCAATTTCACAAATGGTTATTCTCTCTCTCAGTGTGTGTGTATTGTATTATTAGTTTATTACTATCCTTATTTTAAACTCTTTTTGAGCTCAATTTATTAGCTTATGAATATAGTTATTTTACTTAACATAATAATAATAATTCATTACATTTATATAGCGCTTTATCAAAGACTTTCTCAAAGCGCTTACATGGAGGGGGGAATCTCCTCAACTGCCACTAGAGTGCAGCTCCACTTGGATGATGCGACGGCAGCCATATTGCGCCAGAACGCTCACCACACACCAGCTTATTGGTGGAGAGGAGACAGAGTGATGAAGCCAATCAGAGAATGGGGATGGTTAGGAAGCCATGATGGACAAATCTGGCCTGGATGCCGGGATTACACCCCTACTCTTGCGAAAGACATCCTGGGATTTTTAATGATCACAGAGAGTCGAGACCTCGGTTTAACGTCTCATCAGAAAGACGGTGCTTGTTGAAGTGCAGTGTCCCCGTCACTATACTGGGGCGGTATATATATATATATATATTTTTATATATATATATATATTTTTTATATATATATATACACACACACGTTATAGTTAACATGTTTGTATGATTCTGACAGTAGAACCCTCACTAAATCAAATAATTACTACAAAATTTGGCTAACAACCAGCAAAATCCTAAAAAAAATTGTACTTTCTATGTGTGTGTTTCATGTAATTTTAACATTACTTTCCTGAAGAAACAACATGTCAGATACTACATTTTTCAAAAACTTAAATATCCTGCATGTAATGCATTTTATTTTCCATTTTACCTTTCTATCAATATTGGTTCATTGAAACCTAATGACTGACACTCCCACCTACTGGCCGGAAGTTTTAAAACTACAGACTGCTAAAGAAACAAATGTCTATCATCCATGTCATATACATGACTTATATTGTAATGAATAATTTAGACAATTAGTCAGTATTAAATCAGTATTTATTTTATTTCACTATAATCATTACTGGTAATTGCTCAATGTGTTATTTTTATACATACACACACACCCACTGCTAACTGATCATGAAAAGATTTCTTAATTAAAATACTGAATTGCAATCATAAATTACAAGGAATTGCCTCTCTAATAAACCTTGAACAAAATCAAAGCAGCAGTTTCAAATCTGCATTTAAAGCTGATGATCTTCTTTGAAACATGTTAAACTATTATTAGAAATAAACACTTCAGCACAGAATCGAACATTTTAAATAGAGTTGAGCCGGATACTCGGCTGAAACGAGTATCCGGTACGGATAATACACTTTTACCGAATTACGAGTATCATACGAGTAATACGAGTCATTATCTGTGCTCGGATTGAATAAGAATCCTCATTGGTTAGCTGACTGTGTCTGCGTCCTGTCACAGCGCCCCTCCCCTACACATGCAGATTTGCTGTCCCGCGGCTCTGCCCTGCTCATTCACACGCTGAACGCTGAGACGAGAACAGGTGTCTTTTTCTCTCGGTCACTCAGGTTCGCGGGTCTTTTCCGTTAACGTTTAGGGCAGGGTGGTAGCGCGAGCGCGAAGCATCATAAGCTAGACTTGATTAATACAGGAAGTGTTCGGCGAGGCAGCTGGAGCGCGGGCCATTAATAAAATGATCTTGCGGGCCGGACATAAAAACACGCCGGGCCGGGAGTTTGACACCTATGGTTTAGAGTTTCTTCAGCTTTAGGTTTGTTTTTTATTTCATTTTTTGTTTGTAGTACTTACTTATTAGCCAGTATAGTTCTGGTAAACGTGGGGTTTGCTCGGTAGTATGCGACTGTCGTTGTGTCTCTGCCTGTCGGAGAATTTTTTTTAACTGTCTGCTGCTCTAACGAGTGTTTAACGAGTGTTTAGTGTCTGACACTTTCTTGCTGTATTTCATACATAATAAAGGAATGCAGATCTTAAAAACAACGTCAGACTATTTGATCCATAGAACACACAGTCCCCCCCCCCTCTCTCTCTCTTACTCACTCACACACTCACTCACACACACACACACACACATACCTGGCGTGGAAATTTAAAAAATCACACTGATCATAAAAAAATTAAAAGTTAAAAAAGAAAGTTATGTTTAAATAAAAACTCTTGTTCATTACATTTTTCTTCATAATTGCAACCGCATGAGTTGTATTCATTGTTGCAAAACTTGTTCTGTATATAGTTTGTTCCCTGTCAAGGGAACTCGCACTGCGTCGAGACGCGATTGGGAACTTTTCAGTTTATATGCCTCTTGAAGCACACTCAAACTCAGGTGCGGGAGTGTACGTCGCCTTGATGACGTCATCACGTCATGACCCGGGAGTATAAAGGCACGTCACGACCCGGAAGCAGGTTAGCTTTCAGTGACTTCACAGCGCTCTAAGCTCAACGTGTGTGTGTGTATTTGCCGTTTGTGTGAGCCCAAGTCTAGTTTAAAAGAAAAGGGATTTCACCGTGTGTTTGAAGGAATATCTGAGAGAGTGAAAAATATGGCGCAGCAAGTTTTCAGGCGCTGTGTTACCCCATCTCCCCGTTTTCTTTCGGGAAGGGATACACACGCCTTATGTGTAACTTGCCTGGGTGAGGAGGATGCACGATCAGCGCTCGAGGGCACTGATTGTGCAGACTGTTTGCAAATGAGTTTGCGAACACTCCGATCCCGCCTGGCAGTTTTCGAGGAAACTGCCCAGGCTAGCGGCCCTCGTGGTTCCGGTCCCGCTGCGGCTGAGGCCCAGCGGCGGCTGCAATCATGGGGGTCGCAGATGGATTTGTCAGAGACGGGCCTGGCCTTTTCTCCACCTTTACCTGGCAGATCTAGCCCCGTTAGGGAGCCGGAAGCACGCCCTGTGGCGGTTTCTTCCGACCCTGACGAGGCGATACAGCAGCTATCCAGTTCCGAGGTTCCGCCAGCCCCCTCACCAGCGTCAGATGAGTTGCTGGAGGTGGTGACTCGCGCTACCGCTAGGCTGGGCCTCGAGTGGCCGGCTGAGCGGACGCATGCTCGTCCAAAGAGCAGGCTGGACGAGCACTTTTTGCCGTCCAGAGCACCACCTCAGCGCCGGTGTCTGCCTTTTTTCCCCGACCTCCACACTGAGGTGTCGAGGTCCTGGAATAGGCCCGCCTCCCACAGGGTGCATAACAGCGAGACCGCTGTTTATGCCTCCCTAGTGGGAGCTAAAGAGCGCGGATACGGGGCGATGCCTAGAGTAGAGGAGTCCTTGGCTAATCATTTGGCTCCTCACTCACCGCAGCCCCTAAAGGCACCGGTGCTCCCCACCAAACCTCTCAGGGTTACGTCATCTTTGGTGGGGCGAGCATACTCATCAGCTGGTCAGGCTGCAGCATGCCTCCACACCTCTTCCATGCTGCAGGCCTACCAGGCGGAACTCCTCTCAGATGTGGATGAGGGGGGAGGTATGGGGCCAGAAGCAGTAGCAGAACTGCGGAGGGCGATGGATCTTTCTCTCCGGGCTGCTAGGGAGACGGCCGCCTCTATTGGCCGATCTATGGCAGCCCTAGTAGCTACGGAGAGGCATTTATGGCTGAATTTGACAACTCTCAGCCAGAAGGATAAGAACGTCCTTCTGGACGCCCCTCTGACGCCTCCTGGCCTCTTCGGCGACGCGGTTAAGTTGGCGGTCGAGAGGTTTCAGGAGGCTGCTAAGCAAGAGGCGGCGTTCAGAAAGATCCTCCCACGCCGCCCTCAAGGTTCGCAAGCAGCGTTCCATCCTCAGCCCAGTACCTCCTCGTACCGCGCTGGGCAGAAGTTGAGCGTTGCGACTCGTCAGCCTCCCCAGAAAAAGAAAGGGAGGGCTTCGGGTCAGCAACCTCAGCCTCAGCCTTCTGGCCGGCGGACCGACCTGAGGGTCGTTCTGCAGGGCAAGAAGGCTAAAAGTAAGAGGTCCTGACAACTATCTGTCAGGCCTCGCAGGGAGCCCCCCGTTGGTCTACCAGCATGCCAACGCCCTGCAGAGGCCCCTGCGGATCTGGTTTCTCGAGAGAGCCAGTCCGATCAGGGACCAGGTGGTCTATCCCAGTTGTCACCCCGGCAGGGTGCACTGGGCAGATTGCCCCCTCTAAGGAGGGTCCTAGAGCATCCACTCCAGGTCCAGCGGCCTGGAGTGGAAACCCAAACAGAGACTGGTCTCGAGAGACTGGTACCCCTCGAAGAGTTCCTGGCGGCGTGGGCACGTCTACCAGGTATTTCTCAGTGGGTCCTGCGCATTATTCATGTGGGTTACACTATCCAGTTTCGGTCGAACCCTCCCAAGTTCGCGGGGGTTCTTCGGACAGAGGTAAACCCCGGGCAGGCTCTGGTTTTGGAACAGGAAGTCGAATCATTGCTGAGGGAAGAGGCCATAGAGTATGTACCTCTCTCAGCCACAGATTCGGGCTTTTACAGCCGCCACTTCATAGTTCCGAAGAAGGATGGAGGTATGCGTCCTATTCTAGACCTTCGCCTGTTGAACAAGACTGTCAGGTGCCTGAAGTTCAGAATGTTGACTTTGAAACAGATCGTATCCCAAATCAAGTCCGAGGATTGGTTTGTGACGATAGATCTCAAAGACGCATATTTCCATATCTCCATCCTTCCTCAACATCGGAAGTTTCTCAGGTTCGCCTTTGGGGGCAAGGCTTATCAATATCGAGTACTTCCGTTCTGCCTAGCTCTATCCCCTCACACCTTCACCAAATGCATGGACGCAGCGCTCGCCCCGCTGCGGTCCACTGGTATCCGTGTACTGAACTACATCAACGATTGGTTGATTTTGGCTCAGACATGAGAATTAGCGGTTTGGCATCGAGATATCGTCCTCGCGCATATGAAGGAGCTGGGGCTGAGACTCAATGCCAAGAAGAGTATCCTCTCTCCTGTGCAGAGGACAACCTTCCTAGGCGTTGTTTGGGACTCGGTGTCAATGTCTGCACGGCTATCCCCCGTGCGCATTGCCGCCGTTCTGTCCATAGTCCAGGATATCAAGCTAGGCCAGCTGCTGTCAACTCCCCCGTCTTAAGACAGGGATCTTGAGAAGAATTCTGCAAACATGCAAGACCATTAAGCCAAGAATGTTACAATTTAACCAAAAGGGCACTGACAGCCATCTGCCACCGCGTCAATTGCTCAACATATGCTGAATATCTATGGTGTAAGATCACTTTCAAAAAGATGTATGCACAACTTTAAGCATTCATATTCGTATTTTTAAACATTTGTGCGTAAATTAACTTAGTCACGCAAAATTACGTTTTCATACACGTGAGTCAATAAAATTACATTTGTGTTTTTATGTGAGTGTGACTCTAGAAGCCATGACTGTAAACATTCACGAGTACAACTCTGATTTCTACGACTACGAATTCTTCACTATGAACACAAATTCAAGTTTGTGGGTACGAGTAAAGAACAGTTGAAATGACGTCACTGCCGTCCCAGGGCAGGTAATCGAACCTCGATTCCATCTAACGCGCATGCGTCAAAGGTGAAAGATGGCTAACAACAGACCTGAGGCTGCCAACCTAGGCTCAGCATCACAGGTAAAATAAATAACGTGTTTATTCAACATTTTTTTATACGATTTTACTATTTTGATAGCACTTTATAATGATATACATTTCTGCAACTCATAGACGTTATTGCTTTTGCTTGCAACCTATTTACTCGCTGTTAACTAGTGCTAGACGACGTTAGCGTTGATGAAGTGCTCTGTGTTAAAGTAACGTTATAGTTAGTGATGTTAGAACTAAACTGCTCTGTTATCATATGTTTAGCAATGTCGACCAAATCAGTAATGAACAGACGAAGTAATTGCTTTAGCTTGCAAAATAATGATAACGTTAACTTAGTTACGCCTATTAGTTTGCAAACATACTTCAGTTGTAATGTTTTGAATGTCTATTTAGCCTAACGTTACATAATGTTGAATTGGTACGGCTAAGGTAACGGTACCATGTATTGCATCTAATATGTATTTTGGCATTTACAGGGACCACTGGCTACTCAGTTACTGCAGCGTCTGGAATCAAGGATCACTGACACGTTAAGTCAACCATACTTTAATTTGGACTACTTCCAGTACGTTGTAAATCAGGAAGCCTTTATTCTGACATCTGCATCTAGCATTTTAAACATCCCAGCTGAAATTGTGGAGTGTCTTTTATCCCTTCAAAGAATGATCCACGCAGCTCTTTCCCAAGAGAGTCCTTGTGTTTTTATTAGAGAAGGAGGACGCGGCCGACCAAAATTTTGTTTTTCTGAGGAGCTGCTGTCCCGGCTCATTGACATGCCCTTACCAGTGTCTTGTATCGCCAACCTGCTGGGTGTCAGCCAAAGTACAATTTTCCGGCGTATGCATGAACTCAGGTTGTCCACAAGACTTACATACAGCAGTTTATCTGACAGTGAACTGGATGATGCTGTCATCTCCATAAAAACCAGGATCCCAAACGCAGGATACAGAATGGTTAAAGGTTGTCTCCAATCAAATGGACATAGAGTTCAGTGGAATCGCATCAAGGAGTCCATGCACAGAGTTGACGCTCCAGGAATTTTGGAAAGAATGACACAGCTGGGTTGCATCGTCAGGAGGACATACTTCGTACAGCGGCCTTTGTCATTAGTGCACGTGGACACTAACCATAAGCTCATAAGGTAAGATATTCATTTATTTATGTACTTTATTATGGGTGTTGAGTTAATGCAGCTCTTTTCATTGACTGCTCATTGTCATCTCATCCTTTTAATTTCAAGGTACAACATCGTCATATTTGGAGCAATAGATGGTTACTCAAGAAAGGTGCATCACTTTTTTTTTTTTTTACTGCTTTTATTATAGTGCTTTATTCTTCCTGTATATGTTTGTGTTCATGTATTCACTGTTGATAGACTGCATATGGGTCCGTCCGTATTATTATTATTATTATTATTTTTTTTTTTCATTTTTGAATCCAAAACGTATAATGACAAAACCAAATTCAAATAACTGTCTGATTTTGGTTTTTGCAAATTCATTTTTTCGTTTCTCCATTGAATTAAGACATTAAGAAAAACAAGACAGTTGGGTCAGATGAAAAGTAAAAATATCAAAATAAAGGACAACAGTAGTTGATTACATGCAGTTTAATATTGTGCATTTATCCATGTGCACAGCAAAAGTCACGTTTAATGAGCAAATTTTTGGTGCATTACATTTGGTAATATACTTTAACCTAAGTCATTATTGTGTGTGCAGTAGGCAATGTGAGTATATTTAAACGTTTGCAGATTCACTATATGAAACTCTGTTGTCTGTATAGATACTGTATCTGGAACCAGCAACAAATAACTGCTCAAACACTGCCCTTTCATTTTTCCTCAAGGCAGTGGAAAACTTTGGCTGGCCTTCCAGGTAAATAGTGATATCTTGTGCTACTGTTTCTATGCTCTTGTTGATCATTTCAGTAATGTTCAATGGAATATTCTGTTGTGATAAATGATAATTATAACTGAGCATTTCCCCTATTCATTTTCCAGGGTCAGGGGAGATGAAGGCGTTGAAAATGTCGCAATTGCTGAAACCATGTTCAGTGTTAAAGGCACCGGAAGAGGGAGCTTCATCGCTGGGCGAAGCGTACACAACCAAAGGTTAAAATGATAATTTACATAATCTACAGTATATTCATAGTGAGAATGTTAAATCATTGTTGGAAAGTATTTTAAGTAAGACTATGTGAATGATTACTTTTGAGTTGAATAAGGCCTGTTATTTCTTATTTAGGATTGAACGCCTATGGCGAGATGTCTGGACCTCTGTCACTCATCTGTACTATGAAGTTCTTCACAGTGTAGAAGAAGATGGCCTGTTGGATTTGTCAGATGCTGTCCATCTGTTTTGTGCCCATTATGTGTTCCTTCCGCGTCTGGCAGAGACCCTTCACACATTCACAGAAGGCTGGGACAACCATCCCTTACGATCTGAAGGTGGACTCACCCCTAACCAACTCTGGGTTATGGGTCACATGCAGAACCCTTGTGACGCAGATGAAGATTTGCAGGTTTGTTGAAGCTATCTCTCAAAGTGCAGTTAAAAAATGCAGTTCAAATGTTTTCAACCTGAAAGTGTCGATTTAGACTTATATAAAAAGCTGAAATTTAAAGTTTTTGAATGGTGTCAATAACTCTTGAAGAAAGTTATTGAATAATAATATAGAAGTATGTAAGAGTAGTGTGTTGCTTCACTTAAGCACACAATTAGACAGTCAACTGAGCTTAATTTTGATTTTCATTTCCTTTAGTCACTGCACTAGGCCTTTGTATGTCAATGTGTGCTTGGCAGTGTTTTCAAATATTTCTAAATGTTGTTTCATACAAAATAACATTATTTTCAGAACATGGAGCTGTTTGGAACTGACTGGGAGATGTTTGATGGTGTGCCTGAAGAACCTTATGGAGTTGAAGTCCCAGAAATTGAGTGCCCGCTGACTCCAGCTAGTATGGAAACTGTACAGTCCATGATCGATCCCTCTGCATCGTCAGAATCATTTGGCAGAGACATTTATATATCAATGGTTCAGTGCATTGAAAGTCTTTGTGTGACACAAAGAAACACCTAAGATATAAGCAGTCCTTACAAAAGATTTAATGGAATGAAGTTGAACATTTGCAAACAGACTGCCAGTTACAAAAGGCTTGCTGTGATATTACTTCATTTTATCACGGGAGTAACAGTGAGGTAAAAAACTAACTCCTCATTCATTTTGGTTTTAAAGTGAACCATTAATAACAGCAAAACAATGGTTTTGTAACAATGAATAAAGTTATTCACAGAAACAAGAAAATGGCAAATAAAATGGCAATAAAACAAAACAATTCAATGCCTATTTTGACTTATGCAGTTACTTGTTACACCCTGTCAAAAGTTTGCCCATGGCATATTGCTAATGTCATAATGTTTTTGAATTCACTGAATGTTTTCAGGTGTGCTGAGGGAAATGTGACTGTACGACTGCAGGCGCTGACAATAGGAAAACAAACAGTGTGCTGTGTGTCACAGTCATGGTGGAATTTCACATTTATGACAAAGTCCTTCTTTTCACTAGGCAGAAGGGGCTTGTGTCCCTGTCCGGTGAGCCACTGCATGATTCGTCCAACAGTCAAACTTTCTGGAGCAATACTGTTGTTGCTTGGGCCATCTTGTTCTTAAAAAAAAAAGAGATTAAATGTAAGTCTGGATAACTAAAGGAAGGCAGCATCTTTTTAATAGTTTTTCAACTTAATACAATTAGTTAATACAATCCCTCAATTAAATCAGATTAACATGTTAAGCATAGCCCCTTTTTGGGTTGGGAGCAGGGGGTGTTAAAAGCCCTGGCTGTCTGTAAAATTTCATGAAGCAGTGTTATTCTAGAGGTCATAATATTAAATTTCACATTTTACATCAAGATTCTGCAAAAGATATACTAAGGCTTGTGAATTTATTGGAGTATGTAAATTCATAGCTAGCCATTTCCACTGTGCTGTATAAAAATTACTGCAGGACAGCAGAAGAAAAGCTTACTACTTCTATATTATTCAATATTGGCTAAAACACACCAGAATCCTCAATTTCCTGAAGGTAGTCCTGGAAAAAGTTCATGATATTTGTTTCCATGCGGTGTTTGGCAGAACCAATCTCACTGAAGACAGGGCGGCTGTTCTCCAAAATGAAGACTGCATCTACCTTTAAGAAGAAAATACATTTCAGTCTGCATTCAACATAGTAATTCTTGCAGAAAAAATAAATGCTTAATTAAAAGCAACCAGAAACCCATGTCGAGCTACTAGGACGTGTTGTTACAATCCCTATGAAGAATCTGCACTTTTTTTGGAACAAATCCCCACATCCTTGAGGAGCCTGGTTGTTAAAATGACTACAAACTCTCCACATCCAACCTCAGCAGGAAGCACCCGAGTATGCCAGCCGTACAGTTCTGCCTCGGCTGCTAGTTCTGTGTACTTCTGGCTTTTCCATTCATATGCTTCCCCAACGGCAACCTCCCATGGTACTGTAAGCCCCAATATGTACAGGGACTTCTCTAAGTTGACCACAAAATCAGGTCTGGCCTAAGAGTGTCTGAGACAAGAATGTACCTTATCATCTTCCCCTGTAACAAACAGTGGTTGGCAAAGGTCTTGATGGGTATTCATGATCTTTGGTAGTTCATAGAGCTGCAGGCCTTTTCTGAGCTGGTCGAGCATCGGGATGAGTCTCATGGTGGAGTGAAGTATAACAGCTCTAATAGACAATATAAAAGTGTTTCATCAGGAGATTCTACTTTTGTGGTAAAACTGTTTACTGTAGGAAAAAATATATAATTGTTAAATTATAATTTGGTGACATTTAAAAGTGGTTTCACAACATAGCTTTGCAAGAAAAAAATCCAAATCAAGTCACAAATTGTTGTACAATACTCCCTTGCCATAATGAAAACGAAAAAGGTTAATATACCTTATTATGCTGTCCCTTTTATCAACAGACACGATTCCAGTGTATCCGCAGGTCACAATGTCACCAATCAGGTCGCTGATGTTGTCATCATTGGCGGTGTTTATCTGAAAGTCGATTGGTGTTAAGTGAAAGTTGTTCTCATTGCATAATTGTGCTCTACGGTCAAACAAACAACTCACTAGATTTGTGCAATCCATGTCATAATGAAGTTAATACTATTATTGACCGTGATAAAATTGGACTTGCCTTTACAATTAGCTGTGACAGTTCCAAATCTGTGACATCACTGGCAGACACTTGAATGCTGTCAGAGTCACCAGAGCAGAGATAACTGAAGCACCATTCACGCAGGAAGTTAGGGCAAGGTCCGCCTTGTGCCAGACTAGCTGCCATGACTTCTCCTGCAGTCCTAATAAATGGAATAATTAAACAATTGCATATAAACTAAAGTAGTACTGCAATTAATACGCTTAAAGACAACATGCAAAAAGAACTTAATTACACACCTGAAGTAATTACAGTCCAAACTGTTAAGGCAGTAAACGGGATTCTTCCCTTTCTTATCTGGACCTTCAACAAAGAGTCTTTTTTCTATTTCTACCAGCATTTCTGGAAAACAACAAATACATGAAATACAAAAGGTCTCTTCAAATGTTCATTTTTTCATCCAATCAGCATTTGAGCCCATTGCACCACCAAAGGCCCCCTGTTGACATATATGTGTCTGATTTAACAAATATGGACATACACCTGTACCTGTGAGGAATTCTTTGGTAAGGGCACCATTATCAATGCCTGCCTCGGCAAAGAATGTGACCTTAAGTCTACATTTGGGTGAGGTCTTCTTCTGCCGTTGCCACTGTTGCATGCCTCTGTTGTAGAGATCAGTTCGCGACACACAGATGGAAAATGTGTTTGTCTCATCAACTTGAGAACCAATCCAGTTCAAGATATCCTCAGAACTGAAAAAAATAAATAAAAACAGACATTGAACATTTGAATCACAACTAAATCTATGAGTGGTTTTATGATTTCATAGGTGGTTGCTACTGTCTCTCAGGGTGGCCGTTAGGCCTGGTACAATACTTGCACATCCTCCTATACTGGTGACATTCTCAGGAGTTAGGTGAGGCTTCAATGCAAGTCCAAACGGGTAAAATATCACAAACATACCATGTTTCTGGATTACTAGATTTCTCTATGACCACACATAACATCACTTTTCAACAGGAAAAAGCTAATTGATACTGCAGTATCTCTTTAAAGGTTTATTGTTCAGATAACATCATTCACCACCATAATTCCCTAATATACAATTTTACCTTTGAAAGGTACTGATTGGATCACTTGACTCATGGCCATCATCATCTGAAGTTCTGCACACAAAGTAAACAGATTGTCCTGAATTAACAATAAACAATTACATTTAAAATGTAACAATTTGGCAGGAACTCTCCTTACATCTAATTTTTTGTCAAATCAACATTCAACATAAAAAAGTAGCACTGAAACCAACATTACCGTAATCCGCAACTGGCTGCATGGAACTCAATGATTTCAGGATGAAATGCATTTCCGCACACAGGACACTCAGCTGTCTAACAAATGAATTTACAATGCATGTGAATAAAGCATCACACTACTCCTGAAATATAAGAAAACATATCGAAGCTAAAGAAACTTAAACAACACTTGTAGAGCCTAAATTTATAGCACCAGCAAAGTGACATGTATAACACCATGACCTGCAATTGGTGCAAAGAAAATACCTTGGAAAAGACCAATTACAAGTTACAATGCTGTTTTTACATATATTTGTGAGTGCTGATAAATGGCATTTGTAAATTAAACTTAAAAATAACAGCAAAAAGTATCTTACCTTGCTTTTCTCGTAGCAAAGGGCAGCTGAGCATTCATCTTCATCTTCTTCCTTGCAGCTTTCCTGGGGATGAAACACAATAACAACACTTTTCAGCGCAGTACACAATAAAAACATGTAATTTTTCAATCCAATAAATCCTGAAATAATGCCTAAAAGACCAAGCTTTAACATAC
Source organism: Rhodeus uyekii (assembly GCA_037043235.1). Classification (NCBI taxonomy): domain Eukaryota; kingdom Metazoa; phylum Chordata; class Actinopteri; order Cypriniformes; family Acheilognathidae; genus Rhodeus; species Rhodeus uyekii. The sequence goes on from JAWRVZ010000281.1 coordinate 147,128, forward strand.
TTCTTCAGCAGAATCGCACAAATCTACAAGTTGTTTTTTGCATTCCTTTATGTGTCCTGGAAGAATCTGAAGCGGAACCATTTTCTTGCAGGTTGTACACTGAGCTTTGGGCATTTTCTCAAATTCCTTTGCTTCTGGTGGTAAAGGAATTGTATCCAGTTCTTCTTGTAAAGGAGCAATGTACATTGTGTATTTTCCATTCCCGCTCACTGCTTTTAGCTGCTGGCCGGTATATCCATTTAAATCTGGAGGAATAACAGCCAATCTCCGCTGCCCACCCCCACCTAAAATTGAACAGTTGTAGATACTAAATATAGCCAATCTGGATATACAGCAATTACTCATCTAGGGAGTACATTGAAACACAATTTGAAACCATGGACATTAATACAGTGTATATGCCTACATACCTGTGGACTTGTGCAGCAACCAGCCTCCACAGATATTTGCCAGTCTTGGATATGCGCTCAAAAGCAAATCTGAAAACTAAAATGACAGAAGCAGGATTAAAACTGTATTAAAATGATTTTTATTTGGTCATACTAATATTTATTACATCAAGCATTAATATGAATTGTAAGATGGGTGTTTTTAATCTTTAGATATTACTTTAGGCAAGGAAGTTAATTAAAGATTACATACCTCTGAATGTGTGATGTTTTCATTAAGGGTTAATGAACGTTTTCCAAGGCCAGCCAGTACAAGCTGCAGTTCCTCTTCTCCATTTGGTGTTTTTTCACGTTGCTTTTCAAGAAGAAAAAAGTTCACCAAAAAGCTCTTCCCAGGTTGTGTTGGTGTATATGGTGCAAAACGCTTTTTGCCTCTTGCCTCCTTTCGGAAAAATCCAGGAAAAGACCTAAACATATAAGATGGCAAACTATTATTCTCATATGTTATCATCCATCAACACAGAACAACCTAACTTAAAATATATCTACATTCTCAATGACTGATTATGTTATGTATATTTTTTGCTTACATTAGAATCGGGGCCTAGTTTGTCTAAAAGTACCTACACTGGGTGTGCAATTACAAAATGAATGCAGACAAACGACCCATGTATCCTACCGAGCCATTTCTTGTTTCACAGACTGTCCAGAGTCATTGCGCTGAGGCCTCACTGTCGGCACTGACTGTGCTCCCTGTCCAACAGCAGCTTCTCCTGTACTGCCCTGACTGACTGACATGACATTTGCCAGTGCACTGTTTCTCAACAGCAACACCAGGTTTTGAGCTGTGCTTAAGATGTCTGTTAATTGGCCCTGAGTAATAAGAAAGACAATAACTAAATGCCAAATGTTATAGCCATAGGTATTTTTTAGTATTACACAGAACACCTGCAAAACACATTAATCATAGTAGGGCTTGTCAACGCCCGGGTCTTGGTCCACATTCAGACCAAAAAGCAAGCTCGTCCGAACCCGTGCAGTCCATACCTCCTGCGGCTGGTCTCAAGCAACTGACTGTCTGGCTAATAGAATGCATGAATGTACTGATGACCTTGAATGACTGGTTTTGAACAAATGTTGCATTGCTTATCAATAAGTTAATTAAACGTTATTTTATTACCCTCAATCGTTCAGGTCCTCTGGTCGTGAATAAAAAGCAGATACTGAATCACTGAGTCAAAAGTTTGTATTAGCACATTATGCTCATTGACATTCCAATGACTTGCTGGTTGACGTTAACTCATATATCTGGCTCAGTTGTCATTACTGATTTGGTCGACATTGCTAAACATATGATAACAGAGCAGTTTAGTTCTAACATCACTAACTATAACGTTACTTTAACACAGAGCACTTCATCAACGCTAACGTCGTCTAGCACTAGTTAACAGCGAGTAAATAGGTTGCAAGCAAAAGCAATAACGTCTATGAGTTGCAGAAATGTATATCATTATAAAGTGCTATCAAAATAGTAAAATCGTATAAAAAAATGTTGAATAAACACGTTATTTATTTTACCTGTGATGCTGAGCCTAGGTTGGCAGCCTCAGGTCTGTTGTTAGCCATCTTTCACCTTTGACGCATGCGCGTTAGATGGAATCGAGGTTCGATTACCTGCCCTGGGACGGCAGTGACGTCATTTCAACTGTTCTTTACTCGTACCCACAAACTTGAATTTGTGTTCATAGTGAAGAATTCGTAGTCGTAGAAATCAGAGTTGTACTCGTGAATGTTTACAGTCATAGCTTCTAGAGTCACACTCACATAAAAACACAAATGTAATTTTATTGACTCACGTGTATGAAAACGCCATACCGCACGGGCTGGGGGGCGGTCCTGAGGGACCGCTCGGCCAGGGGTCTATGGGACGGGCACCACCTCTCCTGGCATATCAACGCCTTGGAGATGATGGCTGTCTGGATGGCGCTACGGGCGTTTCTCCCCAACCTCAGAGGCCATCATGTAGTAGTCCGAACCGACAATACGTCAGTGGTCTCCTACATAAATCACCAGGGAGGTCTCCGGTCTCGTCGACTTTCCAAGTTGGCGATCAGGATCCTCCTCTGGGCCCAAAGGAAACTGCTCTCTCTTCGAGCGATATATATCCCGGGGGCCCAGAACCTGGGGGCAGACTTCCTGTCGAGACAGGGGCCGAGGCCCGGGGAATGGCGACTCCACACTCAGGTGGTGGAGCAGATTTGGGAGAGATTCGGCCAGGCTCAAGTGGATCTGTTTGCGTCTCGATAGACGACTCACTGCCCACTCTGGTTCTCCCTTTATCTTCCAGCGCCTCTCGGCCTGGACGCCATGAAGCAGGGGTGGCCAAATCTACCCCTAAATGCCTTTCCCCCCGTAGCTCTGCTTCCAGGGGTTCTGGAGAAAGTTCGACGGGAGAAGGTCCGTCTCACTCTAGTTGCCCCGCGCTGGCCGGGCAGGGTGTGGTTTTCGGACCTGGTGTCCCTCCTAGACGGCACTCCGTGGGAGATTCCGGTCAGGAGGGACCTCCTGTCCCAGGCTCAGGGGAGGATTTTCCAACCTCACCCAGAACTGTGGAAACTATGGGTCTGGCCCCTGAAGGGGCCCAGCTCATAGAGTCTGGTCTCTCAGCCGAGGTTGTAGAGACCATTCTTCACTCCAGAGCCCCGTCCACGAGGAAACTGTATGCTCAGAAGTGGAAGATTTTCACTTCTTGGTGTTGCGAAAAGCGGCTGAACCCAGTTACCTGCCAGATTGGCACCGTGCTGGAGTTCCTGCAAGAAAGGTTCGCAGCAGGGCTGTCCCCCTCCACACTAAAGGTTTACGTGGCTGCCATAGCAGCTTATCACGTACCTTTCAGTGGTGCCTCTTTGAGTGGTGCCTCTTTCGTTTCCTACGTGGCACTCAGAGGCTGAGGCCTGTGGTACGTTCAAGGGTGCCTCCTTGGGACCTGTCCCTGGTGCTCCAGGCCTTGTCCCAGGCTCCCTTTGAAACGCTGGACGAAATTTCAGACAAGCACCTTACCCTTAAAACTCTCTTTCTACTCGCCATTTCTTCCCTCAAGAGGATTGGCGACATGCAGGCCCTCTCCGTGGCCCCTTCATGTTTAGAGTTTTCACCCGGTTTGGCTAAAGCATTCCTTTACCCCAGGCCGGCGTTATGTACCTAAAGTGCTTTCTAGTCCTATGCGCCACATAGTACTACAGGCCCTTTGTCCTCCTCCATTTATTGATCATGACCAGGAGTTAAAGAACAAGGTTTGTCCAGTGCGAGCACTGGACGCCTACGTCCACAGAACTGCCGCGTGGCATAGGTCAGACCAAATCTTTGTCTGTTTTGGGGCCCCCAGAGGTTCCCCTGCTTCTAAGCCTACTATGAGCAGATGGATTTCGGAGTCTATTTCCTTAGCTTATGAGCTTGCAGGACAGCAGTGTCCACTATCTGTCCGAGCTCATTCTACTCGGAGCATGGCTGCCTCGAAAACCTTTTTCGCAGGGGCTTCCCTCGCGGACATTTGTGATGCGGCTGGCTGGTCCTCACCGCATACCTTTATTAGGTTCTACCAGTTAGACCTAAACCCCGCCTTGGGATCATTGGCGTTGTCGTAGTGAGCTACGTTTCGCTTGGCATCCTCCCGTACACTGAGGCGGCGTGGGTATTCCTCGTTCCCAATCGTGTCTCGACGCAGTGCGAGTTCCCTTGACAGGGAACGTCTCAGGTTACGTACGTAACCATAGTTCCCTAAGAGGGAACGAGACACTGCGTCTTGCAGCCTCAGCTCCTAGGCATGCCGGCCTGTTCAGACACTGTTCAAGCTAACCCGCTTCCGGGTCGTGACGTGCCTTTATACTCCCGGGTCATGACGTGATGACGTCATCACGGCGACGTACACTCCCGCACCTGAGTTTGATTGTGCTTCAAGAAGCATATAAACTGAAAGGTTCCCAATCGCGTCTCGACACAGTGTCTCGTTCCCTCTTAGGGAACTATGGTTACGTATGTAACCTGAGACGTTTGTTATCGTGATCAAAACCGTTGATCTGAAGCTCAATGCTGATGCTGTCATGTAAATAGTTTTCTAATCAGCAATAAATATAACAATTTCTGATCGACCCAAATCAATTGCATGATTAAAAATAACATAGCAGGTAAAGCCCCGCCCACTTCCTGGTTAAATCCCGCCCACTTCCGGGTTAGACCCCGCCCAGTCCGAGTACAGATACAGATAATTCATATGGTTAACAGATACAGATAATGCTGTACTCGCTTAAATCTTCCTTTCCATGTGTTTTATTTGAATTTATAGTACAGGTCTTAAAATATGGTCTTGTTTTGTAAGTTAAAGGTATTTTATGTCACACTGTAACACATGTGACACCTTAGCACTCATTATAATTAAGTCACAAGTATGTGAAAACGAAATCACTCACTGATTTTCTGTTTCTACATGAGATTCTATGCACATTGGACCTTCTAATAAACAAAAATGCAACAACAACATTATAATTTTAATTTTTGACAACTGTCCATCTTAGGAGAACTACTCACTTAATATTTATAACCCCTGCTCTTTTAAGGCTGCTGTTCAGCCAAACAAACTTTGTTTATAATGTTTTCCTGTGACCACTGTAAAGTTGCTTTGAAACAATCTGTATTGTAAAAAGTGCTATATAAATAAAGGTGACTTGACTATCATCTGTCAACCACAGGCGCTTCTTTTACATTAGAAAATGTCATGAGAGACGCATACACAAAATTACTCTTAATGCTGATGCAAATAAAGCATTCTAAAAGCCACTAACAGTTCAAAAGCCATAGGCGGAGTTTCACTTTTGTGCTTGGGGGGGCACCTACCAGGCCAGCAGACCTTTTTTTTGTATCATATTTATATATAATTCATTCTACATATAAAATACATTTACAATGAACAATGACTTTATACCAATGCTTCTCAATTATTTTCTGTCACGCCCCCCTAGGAAGAGGTAAAAATTTCGCGCGCCCCCCTCTCCCCATTTTGGAACTTTCGCCTTATTGTTTCCATGGCAACGCGTCATGCTTGTCACGTGACATACCGCAGTCACAAAAAGCACTGTATAATAGATAATTCAAGATAGTCACCAACTTGTTGGCTAAACTTGTTGAAACCTAAAAGAAATCGTATGTGGTTGAAAACACTGAATTGTTGTGATAAATGACAAGCTCTGAGCGCTTCTTTTTTTTGGATCAGTGCCAGATTGCGCGTGAAAACACGTGTGAATTTAGTGGTTGATCACGTGACACATATGAACACTGGTGTGATCATACACGTCAAAGGATGAGGGGATGATTATCTGAAATTCATAGCCTATGCTGCTCTTGTTCAGTGCAAGAAAACCTACTCCCTGGCAAAAAAAAGCATGTACCCCAGGGGGGCGCGCCCCACTATTGGAGAACCACTGCTTTAAACAAAGAATAGCAAATAGAACAGACAGTTGTCTGTTCTATAGTTGCTGTTTTGTTTTGCATCGGCAGTGATAGGGTTAAAACGGGGAGTTCAGAAGTGCGGCAAAAGTGTGTTCGACAGGTGCGCTTGTTACAGTGTGTTGTTCTTCGTTCCGATTAAAGTTCATAAACAGAGCCTCCCTTGACCTGTCATAGAACTACTTCAGACATTACAATATCTTACCTAATGCAGAAGAAGCCGCCTCTTTTTCCGAGATGCGTAGATGTCCACTGTCTTCTCTTCTGATAGATGTGACACTTTTAGTAGTGGATTTATTAAAAAAACAACGAATGTCCATTTTGTTTATTCAGCGCATAAAACAGAACGAGAAGAGCGTCCACTCACGTACCGCGATACTTTGAGATTCGCAAATCGCGGGAGAATGTAATAAAGCTACAGTAATCAAAAATTAAATACAGTAATTAAAAAATAATTAGCCATATCTTACTCCTTCTATACACATAACTAATAAGTTAAGACAAATAAAACGAGAAAATATGAATTCTGTAATAACAAAAAAATATTCAAAGCACAAGGCAGGCATTAACTGGCTCTGGTCTGGGGGGGCAGTGCCCCCCCCAAACTCCGCCTATGTCAAAAGCTTAAGACAAACGTCTTCAAAAGTGATCCCAGATATAAATTACTTGTATTTTATTTTTGTGTTGCTGTGAATATATGTTTGTTAATATCCTTATAGTAACATGAGGCAATGATTCATGTGTGTTTTAAAATCGATGTGTAGAGTTTGTTCCCTGAGTGACGTCACTACTGATCGACGGGTCGCGCGCTCGCAGAACAGTCTGTGACTGGAGAGAGTCAGGTATGTTCCTGGAGTGCTCTGCAATAAAGAGAGAAAATATGCCATATTAAGTGCAGTTTTGAGTTACTATTAACTGTAGAAGTTTCATAAAGCTAGAACGAGTTGATGTATGCACTTGTTTTGACGGATCGGTTGTATTTTCGGAGTTATATGCGCACACGTGTTTGTTTGATGTTGCCGCCTGCGCGCTAAATTAGAGCGCGGGTTTTTCTCTGATGATCCGTTTTTCCACATATAATTTTGGTGGATTTAGTCTGTAGAAGTGTCTGTTAGTATTGCAGATGTATGTAGCTTTCATTTGTTTATGTTGATTGTGTGTTTATAGTCATCTTGGTGTTCTGTGTATTAGTTTGAATTGCAGTTGTTGTTAGGGAGGACAGTACTTAATGTGTCTTTTCTCATTCCTTCCTTCAGCTAAAAAAAAAAGAGTGAACCTGAAGACGTGTAGTGATTTTCTGTCCTCTGTCAAGAACAGTTACAGAGCACAACTGAGCTTCAGCAAGAACCAGTTTTTATAAAAACTAAACGTCTGAAAGGTCTTTGCCAGAATGTAGGGCTTTCAGTTAAGTCACCTTTATTTATGTAGCGCTTTTTACAATGTAGATTGTTTCAAAGCAGCTTTACAGTGGTCACAGGAAAACATTATAAACAAAGTTTGTTTGGCTGAACAGCTGTCTTAAAAGACCAGGTGAATTAATACAATTGATGAATATTAAGTGTTAAGTTTCCCCAACTGAGCAAGCCATAGGCGACAGCGGCAAGGAACCAAAACTCCAGCAGGTGACGTAATGAATGAAGAATAGAATGGAGAAAAAACCTTGGGAGACACCAAGCTCAGTCGGGGGACCAGTTCTCCTCTGGCCAACAGCCAAACAGTGCATGATTATTATACAACAATTCAAGTCCAATATTAAGTCTAATTTGGTCCGGTTAGAGATGGGTTCATGATCGTCACAGGGGAGGGTTTAGTAGAGTCACGATCTCCGCAGACACTTCAGGGCAGTGCTGTGCTCGTGTCCAGGTGCATGTCCTTCATCTGATCTGGATACGGCCCGGATCTGGCTGACCACGATAACCTCGGAATAAACAGAAACCAATATCAGCGTAGATGCCATTCTTCTGATGTATCGAGTACATCAGGTGTTATGGGAATGTTCCCGGTTCCGGCTTATCTAAATTATGCAGCCTAACAACCATTTTACATGATTTGGATTTGATTAAACATGTACAATGTGTTATGTGTATGCCAGGTTTTAGAGATGTGTTTTTAGTCTACATTTAAACTGACAGAGTGTGTCTGCTTCCCGAACTGTAATAGGAAGACTGTTCCAGAGTTTAGGAGCTAAATAGGAAAAGGATCGCCCGCCAGCAGTTGACTTTGATATTCTAGGTATTATAAGCTGGTCAGTATTTTGGGATCGCAATAGACGTGAAGGACTATAATGTGTTAAGAGATCGCTTAAGTACTGTGGAGCTAAACCATTTAATGCTTTGTAAGTCATTAGCAAGATTTTAAAATGTATTCGGTGTTTAATAGGAAGCCAGTGCAGGTTTGACAGAACTGGGCTAATATGCTCATACTTCCTGGTTCTAGTAAGAACTCGAGCTGCTGCATTTTGGACCAGCTGGAATTTGTTTAAGTGTGCAGGGCAACCGCCTAGTAGAGCATTACAATAATCTAGCCTTGAACTCATGAACGCATGCACTAACTTTTCCGCATTTGTCTTTGAGAGCATATGTCGTAACTTAGACATATTTTTAAAATGAAAGATTGGTATCAAAGAGCACAGCCAGGTTTCTAACTGACGACGAAGACTTGACAGAACAGCCATCGAGTGTTAGGCAGTAGTCTAGATCAGTGGTCCCCAACCTTTTTTGTGCCGCGGACCGGTAAACCTGTGATAATTTTGCCACGGACCGGTGCACGCTCGAGATTGTTGGCGAGGGTTCAAACACCTCCATAGGCACAGCGAATGCGCTCCGCGGCCCGGTGCCACTTCGTCCTTTTGTCTAATAATTAGAATCTCCTTTTTCAGAATTAAGCAGTAGAAAGTTATTTGTCATCCAATTTTTTAATATATGTTATGCATTCTGTTAATTCAGTGAATTGGTACATTTCATCAGGATGAGAAGAAATATAGAGCTGAGTATCAGAAAATGATCGATATGAAATCTCCTCATTTACTGCTACAATCTGGTAACTGTCAGATAAGTACGATTTGAACCAGGCTAATGCAACTCCACTAATGCCAACATAATTTTCAAGTCTATTCAGAAGGATTTTGTGGTCGATTGTATCAAATGCAGCACTAAGGTCCAGTAACACTAACAGAGAGATACAACCACGATCGGATGATAAGAGCAAATCATTTGTAACTCTAATAAGAGCAGTCTCAGTACTATGATATGGTCTAAATCCTGACTGGAAATCCTCGTAGATGCTGTTTCTTTCTAGATAGGAACATAGTTGTGAAGATATTGCCTTTTCTAGAATCTTTGACAAAAAAGATAGGTTTGATATCGGGCTGTAATTAACTAATTCTGTAGGATCAAGTTGTGTTTTTTTAATAAACGGTTTAATTACAGCCAGTTTAAGGGTTTTGGTACGTATCCTAATGACAAAGATGAATAAATAATATTAAGAAGAGGATCTATGATCTCTGGAAGCATCTCTTTCAATAGCTTAGTTGGTATTGGGTCTAGCATACATGTTGTTGATTTTGATGATTTAACGAGTTTACATAATTCTTCCTCCCCAATAGCAATGAAGGAGTGGAGTTTTTCTTCAGGGACACTAAAATTTACTGTATTTTGTGATATTGTAGTAGACGGTTGCATGGTTATAATTTTCTCTCTAATATTATGAGTTTTGCAAGTAAAGAAGTCCATGAAGTCATTACTGCTGTTCTGTTTTAAAGCATCTGGGGTTGAGGCTTTATTTCTTGTTAGTTTAGTCACTGTATCAAATAAATACCTAGGGTTGTATTTGTTTTCTTCTAAGAGGGTAGAAAAGTAAGTAGATCTAGCTGATTTTAAGGCTTTTCTGAATGCAATAGAGCTGTCTTTCCATGAAATGCGAAAAACCTCTAGCTTAGTTTGTTTCCAGCTCCGCTCCATTTTTCTGGCTGCTCTCTTGAGGGCCCGGGTGTGTTCGTTGTACCACGGTGTTGGACTATTTTCTTTAATCTTCTTTAAGCGCAACGGAGCAACAGTGTCTAAAGTGCTGGAAAAGAGAGAGTTAATAGTTTCTGTTGCAACATCAAGTTCTTCTAGGCGATCTGGGATGTTAAGTAGATTAAACTGATCAGGAAGATTATTTATAAAGCTATCTTTTGTGTTAGGAGTGATAGTTCTACTATATTTATAACAGGGAGTTAGTTTTTCGACTTTGGCTAAAGGTAATCTACACGCGAATAAGTAATGATCTGAGATGTCATCGCTCTGCTGCAGAATTTGAACAGTATCAACATTGATCCCATGCGACAATATTAGATCTAAAGTATGATTACGAGAATGAGTGGGTCCTGATACATGTTGTGTAACTCCAATAAAATGTCTCTAAATGCCAATCCCAGTGCGTCTTTTTCATTATCTACAACGGGTTGTCAAACTCAATTGCAAAGGGGGCCAAAATCCAAAAACACTTTAGGCCGCGGACCAAACAGGATAAACATTTATTGAACACACTAAAACAAAACTTTTAAAACGTACCTTTTTTGAACATAAATGTGAATAAAAACAGACAGGAATATTATTCTGGAATAAATCAACGTATACCTTAAATAACTATTTAAAAAATACTTAAAACAAATAAAAATATATCCTGTCTAAATTATACAAGCTAGAAATAGTCAACGTTAAAACTTAAAAGAACAAACATTCAAATTTCTTTACTCTTGTCATTTTATATAAAACTTACATTTTTTTATATCCCAAAAGATTTTTCTCTCCATAAAAATATATCCTGTCAAAATTATACAAATTCAAAATATGGAAATCTAAAAACAATTTTTGCTTTTCATCAATAACAAATCAAAATATAGCTGCAAGCAGACATGACGGGGCCAAGCACAAGGAGGGCATTAAATGTCATGCCGACATGAATGGCAGCATTAGACCAATGGCAGTAATCATCTAAAGACATTTCAATATGACTTCAGTCTAAATGGCTGAAAAATCATCAACAGTAGTTGTTTTAGTAGTTCGATTTAACGGTTTATCACGTTCGACCCAGAGGCAGCGCTGTAACCAAACTGATGTGTTAAATCATGTGGTATGTCCAGAGAGAGGTGACAATGACACATGCAAAGTTTGGTGTCAATTGGGTAAACCATTGCTGACATAGAGCATTAAAGTCATTTTGACATCAAAGTACTTAATCTTGGCCGGAGAGAAAACCCTTTGTCTCTGAAATTTAATTTTAACAAATAATTTTACTTTAAGCATACTCTGACAGTCTACTTACTATGTGCATTTTTAAAATGGGGAAAATAAACCCAGTAGATCCAATGTAGTTAAAGCCAAATTAATCATTGTATGATTTGATTTACAACAATACACATATCAGTATTTTCTTTATTAGTCTGTTTTAAATCATTTAAACAGTTCTTGAATAGAAAACAGCAACAACTTATTAATAAATTCTAAGAAGTATAACTATTTTTTATTCTTTATGAAGATGGTATTTTTATAGTTCTAATAAAAACGACAACAGAATTTTTGAATAAAATAAATGTTTAATTGACTACTTTTCCTTAACGTATCATTTTCATCAAAAGTGCAAATTACATGGTGAGTAATGTCCTGCTGACATCTGGTGGCTGTAGTTGACATTTCAAGTTTAATTTTTATAAGTGATAAGCAAAGAAGCTCTATGCAACAACACCACTTTGTTTATATCTCCTGACAACTAGATTGCACTGTGCTAAAACTCGGCAGGAAGCCTCAGATCATGATTGACATGGCACACAGAAAGTTTGGTCAGAATATGCTAATGCGTTGCAGAGATATACGCCTCGCTTTATTTGGTGGCCATTTGGTCAAATTCATTCGCAATTTTATCGAAAATAGTTTGGCGAATCAACTTCATTTCTATAACTTTTTGTCAACATGGTCTGAAGATGATGTGATTCAATTTTGGTGAAAATTTAACAAACGGTGTGGTAGGAGTTAAAGTAGGTTTTTAAAGAAAAACATGGCGGACAGGAAGTTTGGCCGAAAATGACATATTTGGTATCTGTGCTCTTGGCGTGACCCAATGAACACATTGAGACAATTTGTTTTACAATAGGTTAAGGTCATCAAAAGTTATTAGCATATTTGTAAATTTGGTCATAACTATCGACCACAAGGTGGCGCTGCCCCAAAACTTTTTGTGCCATATCAAGCCAAGATGCTGAAGACACATATCGAGTTTTGTAATGATATGCCATTGTGTTTGTTAAATATAGCATTTTACGACAAAATTCAAAATAGCCGACCCTCAAAATGGCCGATATGAGAAAATTTGGTATTGATTATATGATTATGATTTTTATGATATTTGGCCAAAGCGTTCAGAAGTTATAAGCAAAAATGTCACTTTTTCATATCTCCTGACCACTAGGGGGCACAGCGACAAAACTCTGCAGGTAGCCTCAGAACATTATTGACATAACACACACCTAGTTTGGTCTGAAAACGCTAATGCGCTGCAGAGATAAAGCCTCAATTTCATTTTTGCGACCATTACATCGGATTCTTTCGCAAGTTATTTGTAAATGGTTTGACGAATCAACTTTCTTTGAATAAATTTTGGTCATCATAGTCTGGAGATGATGTGGTTCAATTTTCGTGAAAATCGGACAGACGGCCTAGGAGGAGTTCGAAAAAGTAGGTTTTTCATAAAATTCAAAATGGCAGGAAAAATTTAATGACGGAAAATGACGTCATAGGGTGCAATCGAATCATCTTGAGCCAAGGATTTTGTTTCTAGGACATGCGGTTCAAAAGTTATTAATGTAAATGTGAGTGCAACTTTGGATAGTTGGTGGCGCTAGAGATATTGAGTTATAGACTTCAATTTTGCTATGGTCAATGATTGGACTGTCCTTTATGAGTGTGCCAACTTTCATCATTTTCCCGCAAACGGTTCTATGGCCTGCTATAGACTTCCATGGCAGAAGCGGAAAAAGAATAACAAGCAGCCATGACGGGGCCAAGCGCAAGGAGGGCATTAAATGTCATGCCGACATGGCTGGCATCATCAGACCAACAGCAGTAAGAATCTAAAGAAATTTCAATATGACTTCAAAATGGCTGAAAAATCATCAATACGGTCTTTAGCAATTCAATGTAATAGTTTATCACATTCGACCAACAGGCAGCGCTGTAACCAAATTGATGTCAAATCTTGTGGTATGTCCAGAGTGAGGTGACAATGACACATGCAAAGTTTGTAAAAATTCGCAATTTCACAGAATGTTTTTAAAAAAAACATTCGATTTCACGGAAAATATACAGGTACAATTTTTACTAGACACCAATCACTGCAATCAGTCCATCTGCTGTCACACCCGCTGTTTTGTATTCTAAAATACCACTTTTCGACTTCACCTGTATTAAAAAACAAAAAGGAAACAAAATACGACTACAACGCACGTAGCCACAGACTCCGCAATGCCACGTGACATTAATGAAATAGTTTACAGTTTTTCGTGGCCAAAACTTGGCCGAGCAACGTGGTTGCTGACATATTCTGTCGCTGCGGTGCATTGACGTTTGTGTACTGACACTTCTCTCCGCATCAACGCTGTTCGTTGGTACAGAAAGGTAGCGTAATGCTAGCCGGCTCAGCAGAGGAAACCGACTGCTGTGTGAACGCCAGAATGCTGTGAAATCGTGAATTTGGTTGGTCCCTAGTTATAATCAAAAATGTCCGTTTTTCATATCTCCTGACCACTAGGGGGCAGAGCGTCAAAACTCTGCTCATAGCCTCACACCATGATTGACATAACACACACCAAGTTTGGTCAGAATATGCTATTGCGTTACGGCGATATAGCCTCACTTTCATTTCTATGGCCATTGTGTTGTAACTCAAGTCACTTGTATTGTGTTTTCAACACTGATCAGGTTCTGCTACAACTCGCGATCGATTGGTCGACCTTTATCACCATCCCGGAAGCTCCCGAAAATAAGAACGTTTCAGGTGTCAAATTAGCGAGTCTGTCACGCTCTGCAAGCTCCAATAGGACCCCCCCCCCCCCCAATCTTGAGAGTCGATCTTGCCTCTCATTTAGGCAGATGAGGGTGATCTTCAGTTACAAAAGGTTGGTGACCACCGTGCTACAACATGAAAGAGACATTGCATCCACTCAGGAGATGTTTTTATTCTTCTTTTCATAAACATGACAAAATAGTCTTTCATTAATCTTTTTTCCCCTCTGCTGGTACAACACACATATTTTCATTCGCTATATTTAAAACTCCAATCGTTTTGAGTTTATACTGTTTATACAAATAATTATGGTTAATCTATGAATGTGTAACTGTAATTTCTTGCTGTGTAATAAAAGGTGTTGCACTGCCGCCTCATCAGGTCTCATCGTTGAAATCTAAACAAAGTCTTTATTTATAAGAGTGAAGTCCCTGAATCTTCAGTCTCTGTAGTGGATCCTTATTCACATCAGATGATCAGACTGGCATCTGATAACTAAAATAAAACACTAGGGATGAGCGAGTACAGCATTATCTGTATCTGTTAACCATATGAATTATCTGTATCTGTATTTGGATTGGGCGGGGCCTAACCCAGAAGTGGGCGGGATTTAACCAGGAAGTGGTCAGATTGTCTTGAAATGGATTGCAATAATGAAGAAAAATGTAATGAACAAGAGTTGATCTAAACATAACTTTCTTTTTTTCAATCTCCGACAGGAAGAGACGCAACGCTAGTTGCATTCTTCCAAGAACCACGTCTGAAGAAACTCCACGTTTACCAGAACTATACTGGTTAATAAGTACTACAAACAAACCTGAGGCTGAAGAAACCCTAAACGTTAACGGGAAAGACCCGCGAGTGACCGAGAGAGAAAGAGAGATGTTCTTTTCTCAGCGTTCTGCGCGTGAATGAGCAGGGTGGAGCCGCGGGATGCTGGCTCACGTAGCAAATCTGCATGTGTAGGGGAGGGGCGCTGTGGCTAGCCTATCACAGAACGCAGACACAGTCAGCTGCCCAATGAGGATTTTCATTCAATCCGAGCACAGATATTGACTCGTATTACTCGTATGATACTCGTACAGCAGAGTATCCGGCTCAACTCTAAACACACACAGAATGCAGAATGAGACATTTTGTCTGTCAAATCTTTTCAAATGAAAACGTAGCACTAATTAGATAAGCTATATAAATTAATTCTCAAACATGATAATATAGCTTCTTCCTGATCCTCAAAGTTACTTTATAAAATCAAAAAGTCACGAAAGGTCACATTCACAAAATGAACAGCTGAATAAATTGAATGAATTGTTAAATATGTTAATAATGATAACAATACTGTGTTCATCATGATGATCTTGTGCTTAAAGCATAAACCGACAGTGAATGAGAGCGAGGGAGAGGGAGCGCGCACACAATATTGATTTAGCATGTGATTACCTGTGTCTGTTAACCATATTTAACCATTAACCATATTTCTCTTCCTTTTAAATCTTTGAATTTCTCCATCCAGTTCTTATTTACAATTGGTTCTTTAAAAATACATCTCTAAAAATAAAAGATTTTTACTGTTGTTATGTCCCACACTTAGTCTAGGGGTTCAGGGACATAACATGGCAACCTTCGGTGTACTTAGGGCTGGCTCTGCCAAGTATAAACACCACAAACTCAACTCAAAGTAGTAATTTATTAAACTCAGGATTATAACAAAAACAATACAACTTAGGAGGAACAATCAATTCAGAAGGGGGTAAAGGCCAAAATAATAAACAAAACAGGTCATCTAACTGAGAGTTAACCCTCTTACTAAACCTACAAAGAAAAGAAAATAAAATAAAAATGGTATAGCTTGTGATAAACAAGAAAATAAAGATAAAGCAACAGGCCCAAGCCAAACACAAATCACTTGGACAAAAGAAAATGGAGATACACAATCTCAACATGTGCAACTCAAACAACAACAATTGTACACAAAGCCAATCTGGGGGCGTAAGCTCTCAACTGAGCTTCTATATCTCCCCCCCCCCCAGCATACTGCTAGATCTTATAGCCAACTTCCCTCCTGGATAATCGCACTCAGGTGGTGTAATCAGGTTCCTGTGAGTAGTCTTTTTTCCGTTCATTCCTTTCTCTCCACACATCTATCATATTATTTTCCTCCATTAATGCTTTTAATTATTTTCTTCCTGTATCCGCTCTGAAAGCCATTCCTTCAGCCATATCTTGCTTGTTAAAAACTGTTAAATCCCCCATCATTATTATGTCTTTATACTCCTTTATAATATTTCTTAAAACATACAAAAAACATCCTTCTCCACTGGTGTGTCTACATTCACTAAAAGCAAATCTAACCCATTTTTCGTCTCAGTTACAAAACACTTTCACATCTTGTCTTTATACACAATTTTACTCGATTTAAAAAGACCATCCTTCATTTATAAAAAGCCATACCACTCCCAAACATCCCATCTCCATTATTATATAAAATACCTCCATCTCATTTCATATTCAATCATAGAATTTTCTGTCCAGTTCATTTCTTGTTGTGCAATAATGTCTTCTATTTTACTTTTTCCCAATGTCCCTTTGCATCTAACAGTAACACAACTTAAAACCATTAAAAGAAAGAAAAATAAGTAGTTAAACCATTTTCTCGCTCCCTTAGACCCTTAAAACATCATAGCTGTTGGTTGTTGTCATGATTTTTTTCACTCTGCTCCTTCCATTTCTTTTTGCTGTAGTCTAACTCATACAAGTTTTCACTTGATGGCTGTGTGTCACCCGGAAGTACTGCTGCCCCTCGCCGTCTCAAGCCTTGTGCCATATGGCAAAGACGGCACTTCTGTGGGGAATTAGACCTTTTAGGAGTCTTGTTCCATCCTCTGTGTCGGTGCCCGGATAGCATCTCCTTTCAATTTTGCTCATGGGATCAACTCCCCATCCTTCCAATTTCTTAAATATTTTCATCATCTAGGTAGGCGGGCAGGTGCATGGAGGAAACAACAATCACGGTTTTTCACTTCACAGTCCATACCTTTTAATCTTAGTCCATCCATTAGTTTGTCGCACATTTCTTCTTTCTCTATTGTAAGCTAATATTCCTTTCCTTGCCTCGGTCTTAAAGCCAACATTTTTCCATGTCCACATTGTTAATAATAATAATAATTCATTACATTTATATAGCGCTTTATCAAAGACTTTCTCAAAGCGCTTACATGGAGGGGGGAATCTCCTCAACCGCCACTAGAGTGCAGCTCCACTTGGATGATGCGACGGCAGCCATATTGCGCCAGAACGCTCACCACACACCAGCTTATTGGTGGAGAGGAGACAGAGTGATGAAGCCAATCAGAGAATGGGGATGGTTAGGAAGCCATGATGGACAAATCTGGCCAGGATGCCGGGATTACACCCCTACTCTTGCGAAAGACATCCTGGGAATTTGTTCCGTAACTGCTTTAATAATGTCCTCCGCTCTCACTTCATTCACATTTTCCACATTTACAATCACTGTAGCTTTTTTTCAAATTTTCCTCTTCTCGCTTTTCACTTCCCTCGTGTAAACATTTATCCAGTCAAAAATCATTTGCCATTCATGTTCCTCATGTCAGTCTAGAGCAGGGGTCTCAAACTCAAATGAGCTGGGGGCCGCAGGAGGCAGAGTTTGGGTGAGGCAGGGCCGCATCAAGTATTCCACAAAAAAATATATTTTCTCAAACGTCATTATTGACAGTTTTTTAACTTCAATGGGTTCTTCTTCTGTGTACTTGGACTTACTGAAGTTCAAGGTTGAGGAAAAAGTTACAAATTTTTAAAGTCATTATTGATGATCATTATTTTGAGATAAGACAATATTATGAAACTTTCTCATTTTCTCCAGATATTAAGTCATTATTATGAGAAATTCTCATTATTTTAAATTTTAAATAACTAAATCATTACTATGATAATCTCTCTCATTATTTCGAGATAATAAGTCATTATTATAAGAAATTTTCTCATTATTTCGAGATATTAAGTCATTATTATGAAACTTCTAATTCGGTCCAGATACTAAGTCATTATTATGAGAAACTCTCTCATTATTATGACTTAAATAATCCTTTTTTTTCTCAACTGTGGCGGAAACGGGCATCCATACTTTCCTGATGACATGAACATCGTAATATTTTATATGGTAGAAAATACAGATATAGGCGACTGCTACCGGCTGTTAATTATTAGCTGGGACTGTGGGACACCATTAATAAATGTATTATATACAAACAATGGGATGCAGCCACGAAGGCGATATTTACTGGATTTAATTTTCTATATTATAACACGGATGTCCCGCAAATCAGCCCATTTCAAATTATGGAAAAACAAATACAATCCGCATGACGCTAAACCCAACCAGTAACATTCACTTCGTCCAGCTCAAAGTAGAACATGCTCAATTTCAATCACAATAAGAAGTAATAATTCTATGACGGCTTTGACAAATGTGATGTTACACGGGCAGCTCCACAGTTGTTTCTCTGTCTGCATCAAGCCCGGCCGATGCCCCGCCCCCGGGAGTCATATACTCCACTGTGATTGGTTGGTTTGTACAGCTCCAGCTCCACCTCGCACGAAAAATGAATCTTCCGCACACAACGCGGTAAAGCGCTATTCGTTCATCACTCGCGAGCCGCGCTTATATTAAACTTTCAAATGGTCCCGCGGGCCACAAAATATCGTTTCGCGGGCCGCAATTGGCCCGCGGGCCGCATGTTTGAGACCCCTGGTCTAGAGTCATCCGCCATGTGTGTTCCTCGCGCCAGTCCAATGTCCTTTACCATCCTTGATTCTCCAGCCAATCCAGAGTCGTTTGCCATTAATTCTGTCTATTTTAAACCACCCCCAGGTCAGCAAAAAGCTGCTGTTAGGTGGTTAAAGAACTTTCAAACAAATCAAAACAAGGTGTGGGAGAGCCTTCACGTCCCAACAACTGCCACTTTCCACTTCCGGGCATGCTCAGGGTATTGTTAAACAAAAGACAAACCGTACACCCTAATCAACTCACTTAATAAATAACCTTTAGCTTAAATCAACATATGTCCATTTATACTTACTAATTTCTCTCCTTTTATAAGCTTCTTCAAAAACCTCTTTGCTTATATATTTCCACATTAAATAGACATTCTATTTTACCATAGATTTAAACAACATTGATACATCTATTTTTTTCCCCTTCAAAATATGCCAGATTCCTTCTCGCCCATCTTGCATGATTTAAAATAAAATTGCTCAAGTTGACCTTCATATCTTTACTTTTTTTTTTTTTTACATTCACTAAATAATAACTTTTTTCCCATTCATTCTCTTTTATGTCCTTTCCCCAATCATCTTTCATCAATTTCTTAATTTTTTTTCATGAAACTCAAGTTCTTTTCATTCCAAAAATATATGCATTAGGGATTCTGGATCCGTCTTACATGCATCACATTCCCCATTCACATCTTTATTAATTTGATGAATCACCACCTTTGCATATATCCTGTTGTGTCTTAATTTGAAATCCAGATTCTCACAATCCAGTCCATTTATATTTCACATTTAAGTTATTTCAAGTTCTTCCAAATTGTCTTTACATTGAGATCTGGGAACAGTTTGGGCCGTACAGCTTCTGATGCAGGCAATTTAATTTCCCTTTTCAGCAGCATATTGGATATCATTTTCGTAGTTATGTCCGACAAGAAGTACTTCTCATCATTGCTTGCAATGTACAGATCTGGTATTCCCAGATAATATTAGCTGTCTCTCTTTAAATCATTTCCTCCCATTTCCTGGGCAGACAGTTTTAATATTTTCACACATATGATCAACCTTAACCTCATGACCAATCTCATTATCCCATTCCACAACACAATCATATTATTTCTCTTTGGTAAAAACCCTTTCACATATTCATACACAAAGTCCTTAACTTGTCTTACACTTTCTTTCATGTATAGCCTATCATAAAACATTTTCCTTCCATCTGTATTTTAGTATTCAAAATATTGGCTGGATGTGCACCTGATTAATGTTTTCACACTCATTATCCACATTACCTATAAACTCAAACCATGCAATGCACACCTCTTGATAAAATAAAGGTTTTCAACCATGGACTTCTTTAAAGCCATAAATACGCTTTCTTTCCCACATCCACCACTTTTATCTAAAAATCCTCTAAAGAACCATTTCCACCCATATGCCATTTCATCATATAAATACATCTTTATTGTTTTTACTCTAATTGCTTTCTTTTTGACCCCTAGATCGACCAGCCACTATCCTCCCTCCAAATAGTCTGCTATCAATGGTTTGGTTGATATTTTGACCCCTTTCCCTCTCCACAATAAATTATTCACAATCTCCTTCATCTCATTCATCACCCAGTCTGGTAAATCAATTGCTCCAATCACATAGTTGCATTTGGACATCAATAGTGTTCATTACAACTATCACCTTGCCTTTTAGCCTCAGTTCTCTTCATTTCCAGAACTGTCACCCTTGTTTTATTTTATTTAAAATCCCAGTCCATGTAAGATCCCACGCTTTTGTCGTGGATTCTACCACTGTCACGGCCGGCTCACAAGCCGCGACAAAGAAGGAGACACGCGTTTGATCAGAGTAAATTATTGAAACAACATTTATTAAAGTAAAAGAGTAATAGTTAAGAAAAATAAACATAACAAACACAAAATCAAACAACAAAGGGAAAACGACGCAAGGAGAGCCAAGCGCTGCAAGGTCGAGAGCCATCCACAAAGCTACGGGGAACTGCTTATAATTTGCCGGCACAGCTCATCATGACGTCACTCGAACCTGCAAGACACATACTCAAAACAACACATAACCAAACTGGGTTCATGACACCACACACACAGCATCAGACTGCTACTCTCCACCTACCCGATCTCAATCACTGGAATACTAATCACCATCACCTGCAACCACTCTCCTCTCACCCTTCATAAACCGCCTTCACTCCACTTCTCATTGTCTGGTCTACGAGTTCTTACCGGAACCCTCGTCCAACTCTCTCTTAGCTATATGTTACCCTTACTAGCAAGTACTTCTACCTTCATCGTCATCCTCTGACAAAACTGTTCAATCACCTCATCATCAGAGTGTGGTTCTGTCTGTTGCTCAAACTCTGGTAAAGTTATTCCCAGTCTGAGTTTCCTTCTGCACCATGACAGAAGACCAGACCGAAATACATCCGGAGACAGCCACTAGCAAGATCTCTTCACCGGATCCCCTCACCAGCGTCCGCGAAACGCTGCAGCAAGTCCTCCACACCCATGCGGTTTCTTCCTCGCCTACTGCCAGTCCCATGGCCCGCCCTGCAACATACTCAGGTGAAGCGGAGGGTTGTAGTGGGTTCCTGTTACAATGTTCGCTCTTTTTGGAAATGCAGCCACAACAATTCGCTAACGATCGCGTTTATGATATCGTTACTGTCTGGGCGTGCGCTTCAATGGGCAAGATCCATATGGGAGGCCGGCGGCCCAGTTGTACAGTCCTTGTCATCGTTTGTGACTCATTTTAAAGAGGTATTCCAACCTTCTTTCTACTCACGATCAATTATGTCGCCTTTGCCAGGGTACAGCCATAGTCTTTGAATACTCTTTCCAGTTCTGCACGCTGGCGTCCTCTAGCGGATGGAACGAGGTTTCACTATTGACTGCTTACCGTCAAGGTTTAAATCCCAACATCCGCCAGCAGATGGCAGTCTATGACAACAACATTGGGCGGGAGAGCTTTATTCAACGATCCATACAGATCTCTCAACGCCTCACTGCCTGCCACAATGAACAACGCTCCCTGCCTCCTCCACCTTCAACATTTGCTAACTTTCCAGAACCAATGCAAATCGACTCCATGCAGCTCTCTTCCGCTGAATGTCAACGCAGAATCCGCTTGCATCTCTGCCTGTATTGCGGTGCTGAAGGTTATCATCTATCCAACTGTCCTGTCCGTCCACCACGCCCAGCGGTGAGTACAATCCAGACTCCCTCTTCATGTCTGTCCTTAACCCTGACTAATGTTATGGTAATCACATCTCAATCCTCCATTTCAGAAAAAGCCCTCATAGACACTGATTCAGCCGACAACTTCATGTCCCTTAATCTACTGCGCAAACTTCATCTCAATAGATGGCTCACCAACCAAACCCTCCGGGCCAACACCATCTTAGGAACACCGCTGGGCCGTGGTTACATTACAGACGCCTGGTGCTCTGAAGTTCTTCGATAGAGTTCATATTGTCTTCAAAATTGTCTCCAACCCATCCAGAAACGTATCCGTCCATCTCACAATCATAAGAAGTCATCACCCTCATCCGTAACCCTCGGTTCCACCACAGTCGAGACTGTACTCAGGTGGGATTTCCAGGGGTCTACCAGAGTATTTCTGGATGTCTTCTGTAAACAAAGGGCCATAAAAAGTTACCACCTCACCGGCAATGGGACTGTGCCATCGACCTCCTGCCTGGGGCAACCCTACCATGGGGCATGATCTATTCTCTATCCATCCCAGAGCAGAAGGCCATGGAGCAAGGTTTCATCCGTCCGTTTACCTCCCCTGCCGCTTCCAGTTTCTTTGTTAATACAAAAGATGGAGGCTTGAGGCCCTGCATAGATTACCAGACTCTTAACTCTCAAACCATCAAGATAAAATATCCCCTTCCTCTAGTACCGGCTGATCTGGAACTGTTACAGGGAGCCTGCCTCTTCTCCAAATTGAACCTGCGGAGCGGATATAATCTCATTTGGATCCGTGAGGGAGACGAATGGAAGACTGCCTTCATAACACCATCCGGCCATTATGACTGAGATGCTCCATCTGTCTTCTTAAGATTGTTAACTAAAGGCTGAGGGACCCCTACCTCTAATGCTGCATCCAATATTACCTGGTGGGAAACCATGTCGAACGCTTTGGAGATGTTGAGAAACACCAAAGCTACATCCCACATATTGGTGTACGCATAAAACTCAATGCAAAATGGTAGATACTTCTAAACACCCATCACTTTCAAGAAAGGCGTATTGGTTTTCAGAGAACAGAAAGTTTGTTTTTGTTCCGGTTCTTTATTAGGGACCAAGCACCGAAGGTGCGTAGGCACCTATTGTTTCTGTTCCTGTTCCGTTTAATTATTATTCTTCATCTTCTTCCGCCAAGGGAGTCTATGGCAGGCTATGGAAACGTTTGCGGGAAAATGATGAAAGTTGGCACACTCATTAAGGACAGTCCAATCATTGACCATAACAAATTTGAAGTCTCTAACTCAATATCTCTAGCGCCACCAACTGTCCAAATTTGCACTCACGTTTATGCTTATAACTCTTGAACCACAAAGCCTAGAAACAAAATTATTTTTTCCACTGATTCCTTGGCTCAAGACGATTCGAATGCATATGATGTCATTTTCTGTCATGAAAATTTTCCCGCCATTTTTAATTTTATGAAAAACCTACTTTTTCGAACTCATCCTAGACCGTACGTCCAATTGTCACGAAAATTGAACCACATCATCTCCAGACTATGATGACAAAAATCTATATAAAGTTGATTCGTCAAACCGTTTACGAATAACTCGCGAAAGAATCCGAGGTAATAGTCACAAAAATGAAATTTAGGCTTTATCTCCACAACGCATTAGCGTTTTCAGACCAAACTAGGTGAGTGTTATGTCAATCATGTTCTGAGGCTACCTGCAGAGTTTTGTCGCTGTGCCCCCTAGTGGTCTGGAGATATGAAAAAGTGACATTTTTGCATATAACTTCTGAACCCTTTGGTCAAAAATCATAAAACTGGTCTCTTTAGATTTAGTGCGTCATGCCGAGTCGCGCAATACCAAATTTTCTCATATCGGCTATTTTGAGCGTTTTGAATTTGAATTTTGAACCATTTTGAATTTTGTCATAAAATGCTATATTTAACGAATACAATGGTGTATCGTTACGAAACTCGGTATGTGTCTTTGGCATCTTGGCTTGATGCGACACAAAAAGTTTTGGGGCATTGCCACCTTGTGGTCAAAAGTTATAACCAAATTTACAAATATGCTAATAACTTTTGATTACCTTAACCTATTGTAAAAAAAAATTATCTCAATGTGTTCATTGGGTCACGCCGAGAGCACAGATACCAAATATGTCATGTTCGGCCAAACTTCCTGTCCGCCATGTTGTTTTTCTTTAAAAACCTACTTTTTCGAACTCCTCCCACATCGTTTGCCTAATTTTCACCAAAATCATCTTCAGAGCATGCTGACAAAAAGTTATTATAATGAAGTTGATTCGTCAAACAGTTTTTGAGAAAATTGCGAACGAATTTTACCAAATGGCCACCAAATAAAACGAGGCTATATCTCCACAACGCATTAGCGTATTCTGACCAAACTTTCCGTGTGTCATGTCAATCATTATCTGAGGCTACCTGCCGAGTTTTAGCACAGTGCAATCTAGTGGTCAGGAGATATAAACAAAGCACCTTTGCTTATCACTTATGAAAATACAACTTGAAATGTCAACTACAGCCACTAGATGTCAGCAGAACATTACTCAACATGTCATTTGCCCTTTTCACATTGATGAAAATGATACATTAAGGAAAAGTAGTAAATTAAACATTTAGTTTTATTCAAAAGTTCTGTTGTTGTTTTTACTATAACTATAAAATAAATGTCTTCATAAAGAATCAAAAATTATTATACTTCTTAGAATTTATCAATAAGTTGCTGTTTTCTATTGAAGTACTGTTTAAATTAATTAAAATAGACTAATGAAGAAAAAACTGATATGTGTATTATTGTAAATCAAATCATACAATGATTAATTTGGCTTTAACTACATTGGATCTACTGGGTTTATTTTCCCCATTTTAAAAATGCACATAGTAAGTAGACTGTCAGTGTATGCTTAAAGTAAAATTGTTTGATAAAATTAAATTTCAGAGCCAAAGGCTTTTCTCTGGCTTTTCTCCAAGATTAAGTGCTTTGTTCAAAGACACCGTAACATCCAGATCAACATTGCGAAAAGGGACTTAGTAAACAATCATTTTATTCATTCAACACTTCAAAGTATTGGGATAGTTACGAATGATTGGGATAACCTGTTAGTCGAACGTGATAAACCATTAAATCGAATTTCTAAAGACCATATTGATGATTTTTCAGCCATTTAGACTGAAGTCATATTGAAATGTCTTTAGATGCTTACTTCCGTTGGTCTGATGCTGCCAGCCATGTCGGTTTATTTAAAAGTAATGTTTTTGTTTTCATAAATAAAAAAATAATGACACTCTTTAGAATTTATGGACAATAAGTTGCAGTTTTTTTAATTCAAAAACTAAATAGAAACTCATTAAAAACGAATAATAAAGTAAATACAGACATGTGTATTATTATAAATCAATTCATACAGTGATTAATTTGGGTGGGGAGTTGGTGGGGTTGGTAGTGAAGAAAGAATCTTAGGTGGTGCAGACTAGGGTAGAGCCAGCAAAATAAAACGCCAAGGCAGAGTCAGGAAGGCTGGAGACCAAGATGGAGCCAGAGGACTGGAGAACAGGGTGATGGTGCTACTGGCTCGGGCCAAGAGGCTGTGGAGTTGAAGGATTGTAGGGTGCAGGCAAAGTCAATTGTTTTAAACTAGATGATCGTAGATGATGAGTAGTGTCTTCATAACCCTACAACAGAATAAAACAAAATGTACTTTTGCTCATTGTAGTTTTAGGCAAAATTAAGAAGTTTAAGATTTAAAAGTTCAAACGAAAACATGCAAAGCAGTATTTATAAATAATATATATACACTAACATCTAGTTGCTGTGAAGATTTTTTGTTTTGTTTAGCAAGAATCATAAAGTGGGATACCTTGATGGAGGTAAACAGATGGAGATCCATGGTTGAGCCTTAGGTGGTAGAGATCAAGTAGGAAGCAGGGGAACAGAAAACCAAAGCAGAACCATGAAGGCTGGAGACCAAGATGTAGCCAGAGGACTGGAGAATCAGGATAATGCTGCTGAACTGGATGCCCAAGGTGGAGATGGAGGAACTGCAGACCAAGGCGGATATAGTTGGAGTGACAAAGATGGTAGAGCTGGAGGGATGGAGGCCCTCAGTGGAACCAAAGGATTGAAGATTGTATGGAAGGCCATTGTTTTAAACTACAATGTGATAAATAAAGTGTACTGTCCTCACAGCCCTAAAACACAATAAAACAAAATGTAATTTTTGCAGTTTTTGTAAAGATAAGATTTAAAAAATGCATATGAAAAACGTATGCAAAACATTATTTATAAATATACTCACATCAAGACTCTGTGAAGATAGTTTTTTGTTCAGTAAGAATGGCAGAGTAGTATTCCTTGATGGAGCTGGAGACCCATGGTGAAAACCAGACAATTATAGAGCTGAGGTGACTGCAGACCAATCAGGATGGAGTCAGAAAGGTTTCAGACTGAGATGCAGTTAGTGGGCTGTAAATAACCAGGATGATGCTGCTGGACTAGAGGGCCGAGATGGAAACAGAAGATGTACGAACTGAGGTGGAGCCAGTGGGAATGAGGATGATAGCGGAGTTGAAATGATGAAGGACCCCAGTGGAGCCGATGATTTGGAATGTGTAGGCATAGCCATAGGACTGGAAGTGCGCTCTACAGTCAGGGGCGTTAGATCAGATCAGGGCATAGTTGAAAGAATAAGGGACGCCGATGAAGCAGAGGGATGACAGTCCAAAGCAGAGTCAAGGGAGTGAGTAGTCAAGATGGAGTCAATGGCAACAGAAATCAAAACAAATAGCCATTCTGAATCTCTTTTCAGAACTGATGCAAAAACAATACAAAAAAACATGAATGGAAATAAAAAATGACAGAACCCAATTACCTATTGTACTAATTTAACAACAAATGTCACAAAAAAAAGACAAATAAAAATAAATCATAATAATAATTTATATATATTTTCTATCAGTATTTAAAAAAAATGATCATTGATTTTAAGTGCAGACTTCTATTGGTAAAGTCCACTGGTTATGGATTATGGCAGGGGTGGGCAAACTACGGCCCGCCGAACTTGCCGAACCTGTATTAAACCTTCCATTTTACATTTCCCTACAATGTCACTCTGTCGCGGCTGCAAGCGGCAGTGGCGCTGAAAGCTGTTCTGGAGAGTAGGCGTGTGTCGCAAACCCCTCTACACCCCCCCTTTATGGCGTTAATTCCATGCTAAAAAGGAACGAGCGCAAAACTGATGTTTGCACGTGCGTAAATTACATCCGCGAGCGGAAAACAGAGCTACACGTAAATACGGGTACCCGCGAGCTCATTTTAATCACTCGCGCACACGCGACAGAAAACTAACAAACATATTTAAAATAAAAAAGATCAAACATTACATCTTTGCCAATTTTCCAGTACACGTTAGGAGGTTTGAAAATATGTTTGTTAATTATAGATTTTCATGAGTTATTAATTTGGTCAGTTCATGAAACATTTAATTTAATTTATATGATAATTTCTGTCATGAGGACGTATTGATAAAAAACATTTGGTTAAACTATAATTAAAGACATGTACAGTACTTTAATGTAAACTTTAAACGATTTAAAAAATGAAGCCTGTACCAATCAACCCCTGTGCCAGCCAACCCATTATGCAGTACCTCCCCACCCCCACCTCTCTTATGTATTAGAACTGTAAAGTATAAACATTCTGAGTTCAGGTGTTCAGGAGTAAAGACATTACACTCAATTTCCTCAGAACAATACATTCCAACTCCACCTCCTCTCTGCTGTTGTAATTCAGTAAAAAGAGCAGGACTGTTGTCGTAACACTTAGCTCTTGGGTTGTGCTTAAACGCAAATCCTGGTATTTGTTGATCTGGTGCTTCGTCATCAGCATTTAGCCATGTTCATGTTCATGCAAAACATGTTCATCAACAAACATGCAGAAATTGCTCCCCCACTGCAGCCTGATGAAGAATGCTGGTATTTACCAATATTTGGTGTGTACCATCCCCTGAAGCCTGGGTAGATCAGGGTCGTCTTCGATTCTAGTGCACAATATGAAGGCATCTCGTTGAATAGTGCTCTTCTTCGTGGACCAGATCTAAATAACACGCTACTGTGTGTTCTGATGCGCTTTCGTAAAGAGCAGATTGCAGTGACAGCTGATGTAGAACAAATGTTCTACTGCTTCAAGGTCAGAGAAGATCACCAGGGGCCTCATGTATCAACACTACTTACGCACAAAAACGTTGCGTTCGCCAGCTTTCACGCTCACGGTCGGATGTACTAAAAGTGAAACTAACGTGACAATGTGCGTTTCTCCACGGCAAGTTCATGTCTGGCGTAAGTACATATCTCATTGTTTTGTCCATTGGCGGCTCCTACAGGCAATGAAGTGAAGCTGCAAACATTATACAACGAATTTTTCTATAAGTCTGTGTGAAGCATTGCTATTTATTTGCAATGTATAAAATCATTTATATATATATATATATATAAATGATTTGCAATGTATAAAAACATTTATATATATATAAATGATTTGCAATGTATAAAATCATTTATATAAATATATATATATATATATATATATATAAATGATTTGCAATGTATAAAATCATTTATATTTATATATATATATATATATATATATAAATAAATGATTTTATACATTGCAAATAAATAGCAATGCTTCACACAGACTTATAGAAAAATTCTTTGTATAATGTTTGCAGCTTCACTTCATTGCCTGTAGTAGTAGTATTGCATAATTTATAGAATATTCCCATAAGGCTTGTGTGACAATATATATATAAGACCATATTATATATATAAGATATATATTGTCACACAAGCCTTATGGGAATATTCTATAAATTATGCAATTAAGTAAGAACATATAAAAACACGTGCAAATTGAAGGGTAAAATGAACAATTAGTCTATGGCAATGGCAACTTTGGCAATATTAGAGGACATTGCTAATGGCAGAATCCGAAGAGAACGAGTTTTTAGGGACCACAATGATTTCCTGGCCCAGGATGACTGCCTTATCAGCCATTTCAGATTTCCAAGGGCTATCCTCCGAATCTAGTTGGGTCCGAATCTAGAGAGAGAGACTGCGAGGAAACACGCAATACCCATTCCGTTACAGGTGCTGACAACGCTTGGTTTCCTGGCAACTGATTCTTTCCAAAGGGAACTGACCGACCACTCAGGAATCAGCGAGTCGTCTTTGAGCCGCGCAAAGCCAGCTGTTCCCATATGATGCAGTTGACCAGCCAAACATTAAAATGCAATTTACAGCGATAGTCGGTTTCCCTAATGTAATCGGAGCGATCGACTGCACACACATATAAGGCACCATCTGAAGATGAATTTGCATACGAGAATCGGAAACATTTCCATTCAATAAATGTGCAGATTATATGTGATGCGCAAATACGCCTAAAAAATATTGTGGCAAGGTGGCCTGGGTCAACCCATGATTCATACATCCTTCCAAAAAGCTTGGTTGGGTGACAGCTGGTAGCTGGCAGAGTGCGCGATGGCTTCTTGATGAGTGATGCATTTAAAGTTATGGTTCTGTCTAATAGTACTTTTTATTTTTATTTATTTACATTTAATTAAATTAATTCTATAACAATTATATATAATAATTGTATTTAATTATACAACAACCCTTCAGAAGACCGCGGTTATCCACTAAAGATAATTATAAGACCATTTTATTTTTAGGATCATTTACAGTGCAACTTTCAGATCCAACCGCATTGACGGCATCAGCTAAACTCCCCCATATTTTCCTTTTTTTTTTTTTCTTTTGTTATTAATTCCGGAGGACAAAGTTCCAAATATTTTTTTTTTTGTAATTTCTACCTCCGATAGTAGCACCTCCAATTCACTTTCTGTACTTTCACTTTCGTTTTCGTGCCGCTTCCTTTTCCCAAATGGACTCATTACCATATTTAAATCAGTTTAATTAAGGGAGGAGACTGGGTGGAGTGTTGTGCTCGTGCACGTGCGCTCAATTTCACGTGAATCGGGATGTACGAAGAGAATATGCGCGGGATCCTTCGAACGCAGAGATTGATACATCTGGATTTTTTTGTGCGTTCGCACATTCACAGCTTTGTCCGTAAGTGATGTTTCAGTATGAATTCAACGCAAGTCTTAGTACATGAGGCCCCAGAACTTTCTGAGGTTTCTGTGGTTCGAGGATAACGATCTCTCCAAAGAAATCAGAGAGTTCATGTTTTTGGGAACAGCCCATCTCCAGCAGTGGCAATTTTTGGTATGAGACGAGCAGCTGAATTTGGAGAAGAGGAGAATGGTGGAGAAGCCAAACACTTTGTCCACAGACATTTTTATGTGGATGATGGCCTGATCTCTGTATTCAGCGAAGATGAAGCCATCAGACTCCTGAAAAACACCAAAAACATATTGACCGAGTCAAAAATCAAGCTCCACAAGATTTCATCGAACAGTCATCAAGTTATGGAAGCATTCCCTCCATATGAAAGAGCAAATGACCTGAAGGATCAGGATTTGAGTGTCGATCCTCTCCCTCTCCAGCGAAGTCTAGGGTTGAGTTAGAACTTAGAGACAGACTGTTTCACATTTCAAGCATCTACAGAGATTAGACCATTCACACGACGGGGCATACTTTCAACAGTTAATAGCCTCTACGATCCTTTGGGACTTGTCGCACCTGTTACCATGCAGGGTGAGGCCTTAGTAAGAGAGCTGTCATCGGAAAAGATTGACTGGGACACACCGCTACCAGCTGATAAAGAAGCCCAGTGGAAAGTATGGACAGACTCTTTAGCAGATCTCAGAAATGTCCAGATTCTCAGACCCTATGTACCTGTCTCTATGTCCTACACATCTAAGAGAAAGGTAATCATTTTCACTGATGCTTCCACAGTAGCAGTAGCAGCAGTTGCCTACCTCAGGGTTGTACCTGTAGACGGTCAATATTACAATAGGTTCGTTATGGCCAAATCAAAGTTGGCGCCATATCCTGCTCACACTGTGCCACGTCTAGAGCTGTGTGATGCAGTTCTTGCTGTTGAGCTGGCAGAAATGATTAAAGAAGAGCTGGACATGGATTTAACTGCAGTAGAATTCTACACTCACAGTAGAATCGTATTAGGGTACATCTACAACACATCCCGACGATTCTATGTGTACGTTGCTAATCGAGTGGTGCAAATCAGACGTTCCACAACGCCAGAACAGTGGCATCACATTGATTCAGGACTGAATCCAGCAGACCTCGGTACCAGATTAATTCCAACAGCTGTCCTACCTCACACTAATTGGTTTTCTGGTCCAGATTTTCTCCATCAAGCTATGCACGGAGACACTCCTGAGAATAAATTGTTTGAGCTTGTAGAGCCAGAGAAGGATCAGGAGATTCCCCCTCAGGTGGTAACCTTGACCACGAAGATCGAACAGTCTCTGGGATCACACAGATTCGAACACTTCTCTGAAAGGAGATCTCTTGTAAGAAGCATAGCCATGCTTGTCCATGTTGCAAAATCATTTTCTCGAGAGAGAGAGAAATACAGGAGATTGTAAAGGTTGGCATGTTTGCAAAAAAACTCTCCAGACTGAACGCATGCAGGCAAAAACGTTCATCATTGAGTGTGTGCAGCAAGAGTACTATAAAGATGAAATCAAGTGTTTGGAAAAAGGTGAGCAAATCTCACAGCAAAGCACTCTGAAGAAACTATCTCCCTTTCTAGACAGCGAAGGACTGATTAGAGTGGGAGGTCGCTTACAATCAGTAGAACTGTCTGAACAGGAAAAACACCCACTGATAATTCCAGCAAGTCAACATGTAGCCACATTGTTGGTCAGATATTACCACGATCGAGTGGCACACCAAGGACGACATCTAACTGCCGGTGCACTGCGATCAGCAGGTCTCTGGATTGTAAAAGGATCAAAACTAATCAACCATGTGATTCATCTGTAGGAAGTTGAGAGGAAAGCTTGGAAATGTCAGATTTACCTTTGGAGAGAGTGAAAGTGGATCCTCCATTCACTCATGTGGGCCTGGATGTTTTTGGGCCATGGAACATAATATCACGCCGTACTAGAGGGGGCAGCGCTGAAAGTAAAACATGGGTTTGCATTTTCTCTTGCTTAAGTACAAGGGCTGTCCATCTGGAAGTCATTGAGTCCATGTCAACCTCAAGTTTCATTAACGCCCTCAGACGGTTCTTGGCAGTTCGCGGACCAGTCAAACACTTCAGATCCGACAGAGGGACTAATTTCATCGGAGCCTGTCGAGAACTAAACATCAATGCCAATGATCCAGAACTGAAAGGTTTCTTGCAGGAACAAGGTTGTGTATGGACGTTTAATGTTCCTCATTCATCTCATATGGGAGGAGCTTGGAAAAGAATGATCCACATAGCCCGGCGCATTCTGGATGCTTTGTTGCTAAAAACCGGCCTTTCCCATCTTAGCCATGAGGTTTTGACCACTTTCATGTCAGAGGTCATTAATGAATAATGAAAATAATGAATGCAAGACCTTTGCTTCCTGTTTCTTCTGATCCTGACACATTGGAAGTTTTATCTCCTGCAATGCTTCTCACTCGAAAGGCTAGTATTGTACCTGCACCTCTTGGGAACTTTGACATAAAGGACCTTTACAAGAAAGAATGGAGACAGGTTCAGTGTCTGGCAGATGCTTTCTGGAGGACATGGAGGAGAGATTATCTTGCAACATTACAAGTACGGAGGAAATGGACTGAGAAAAGACGGAACCTTGAGGAAGGTGATGTTGTCTTGCTTAAGGACTCCAATGTGAAACGCAATGAGTGGCCAAATGGACTCATCGTGAAAACCATGCCCAGCAGTGATGATAAAGTGAGAAAGGTGGAAGTAAAGATAATTAAAGAAGGGTGTGTAAAGTTATACTTAAGGCCTGTCTCAGAGGTAGTACTACTTTTGCCTAGGAACTCACAGGAAGATAAATAGTGGTACAATAATTTATTATACCAGGCAGGGAGTATACTGTTGTTCATATCTTGATATGGTTCATTTTTGCCTCCCAGTGGACATTAGAGGTACTGCACTTTGTTTACGCAGTTTTTAGTTTCGGTTTGACTCACTTAACACACTTAAGTAGAACGTGCATGCGGTTCTAATCAGCGGTTGATTCCTTCGTTTGAACCTTGGAAATATATGTCTGTAAGTGTTACAATTCATACTATATAGTATTTAAAGTGTTTAGGAATCATTAGATAGAGAATACAGCTATATTCTTGTCATAAGCATTTTCGATTTCTGTAATTGGTAACGTGCTGTGTGTTAGCATACCAACAAGCTAATTTCTGTTTACCTGTACAAAATCCAACTGTATTATTAAGAAGATTATATGTATGTGAATGTAAACATAATGTTCATATATATTGTATTTTCTTGTTTGTAGTTTTACAAAGAGACAAAAGAGATGAAAGAAATGGAATAATTGAGAAGAAATATCAGTAAAGTCACTAAAGTCACGAAGACTGCTTTCTGGAGTTCTTTTCTGAAGACGTACGCTATCTGTTAAGCCTTTGCTCAAGCTACGTAATTGGTTGGAACAGAATAAACACCATTACTCAGTTGAACATTTATTTAAGTGCATTATGCATAAAAATATTGTCAGTTATTTTACAATGATGATGTTTCAGTTTTGTGGAACTTAAAAACACTGTCCTACATATTAACATAAATCAAATATCAATTATTTAAAATTCATTTTCCAACTCTGGGAAGCAATTCTGAACACATTGAACGAATTGACTTCACACAATTAAAATCTTAATTGGCAGCTGTTTTAAAAATTATATTTTTTTGTAAAATTTGCAAGTTTATGCATATGTGTGTTTTTTTTATGAAAACAAATTAACTTAAGCAAATTGCAGTTTTCGCAAATTGATAAAGACCTAAAACCGTTTCTCAAACTCCCTCAGCAACTCTGGAATATTGTCTTTGTACTGCCTCACGTCAGGATGAACGCTTGCTGCACGTAACTGGCTTTCACTGCAGCCTCACTGAACTCTCAGCTTCGGGTGAAAACAGATCGCTTTTTCGAGTGTTTGGGAGGTAGGTGTAGAGCGCTGCAAGCCAATAGAAACGGAGGCATGTCAGACGAGCGCCACAAAAAGACTCGGGTTCGAATCCCACCTAAAGTCCAACTCTGTTAACATCTTAAGGCCACGTCCACACAAAGCCGGTGCATTCCCTATTCGATAATTTTTTCCCCTCTTTCTAAAAAAAACAAAAAAACGTAAACACGACGTCGTCTCAAGAAATATTAGCGTCCACACGAAACCGACTGAAAACGGTGTAGTATAAATGCCAGACCAGTATGGGGCGCTGTAATTCTGCCACAGATATACACTATACACGGAGAAGAAGACTTTGAGCATGCACATAACCGTGGTGTATGGTGTGCATTATCGCTTCTTGCTCATCACAATTGCATAGAAGCAATAGATTTTTCTGTAATAAAGCTAGTTGGTTTAGTAGCTTCTGCAGCACGAACACAATCAAGTACGAAACGGCAATACCATTAAAAAATGTATATGTATACAGTGATACGCGTCTCCGTGTGGACGGGCCCTTATCCAATACTGTCATTACATTACTAAATATTAAATACCCCGAACCAAAATACATAAATTAGTGTAGAATAGAGACCGCATGTCCTTTGTTATATTTAATAGCTAACGGGTAGGTTTTAGGTATACATCTAATTATTCTATAACCCCCCCTGGTTAGGTTTAGTGTAGAGTAGAGAACGCATGTCCTTTGTTATCTAACTAGTAGGTTTTATGTATGACCCCCCCTTTTTTTAAAAAAAATTCCAAACCTAATAATAATGTGTATTAGACCTAACCCCTATTGGTCGGTTTTTGGTTGTGGTATGTGCTTTTTCTAATAGGATTGATCCGCCCCTCACTGTGAATTCAA
This sequence comes from Rhodeus uyekii, assembly GCA_037043235.1. Lineage (NCBI taxonomy): Eukaryota > Metazoa > Chordata > Actinopteri > Cypriniformes > Acheilognathidae > Rhodeus > Rhodeus uyekii. The sequence continues at coordinate 182,057 of JAWRVZ010000281.1, forward strand.
CCCGTAGGTTGTGAATCTTTTTTGATTCTCCCTTTCCTTATGTATCCCTCTCCCTGTCCATTCCTGTTTAGGTCTCTCTTCCCTTCTTATGAATCGAGAGAGAGAGAGAGAGAGAGAGAGATATACATAACAAACAACAAGTGGGAGAGAGAGAGAGAGAGAGAGAGAAAAAGAAAAAGAAAACAATTAATTTCATACACACACCAATCTATTTCATACACCCACAAATATTTTTTCTACACCCAAATAGGTATAGGGAGAACCTTTTATTTTAAAAGAACGCCCTTTATTTAATTGGAAACCATTGCAATGTGAATAAGACCGACCCTTTGCTTGTTCCTATAGACAGTTTGTTTGTTTAAGAGAGGACCCATTCTCTCTCGTTGACCTGTTACTCGAGCCTTTTTAATCTGATAGAGAGTCATTGCATTTCAGAAGAAAATCATTATTATGTTAAATAGAGCACCGTTGCATTTCAGAAGAAAACCATTATCATGTTGAATAGAGCACCAATATCCCTGTTGTTAAGGCCCGCACCTCATATGTAAAAGATGTTACTGGAGAGAAAAGGGTTAATTGAGCAGAAGAAGGAGGAGTTAATCAAGCGGGGAGATGTTAAAGGGAGCGAGAGAAAAAGGAAAACCGTGTTACTGCACATTGTTAGTAGAGCATCCCCCCGTTCCATATTGCTGATCCAACCTCGACGAGAAGGTATTATGATCTTTTTTACTATTTCCCCCATACCCTCCTGTATTGTGTTCTCTACCCTCCTTATTACCTTTGTTTTTACCTTATTTTAACCCCGTTTTATCCCTCCTTGTTTTAATTTACAGACACTCTTCAGTAGTGTACCTCAGGATCATCAGGTGTTTCGGCTCTTTAAACGCTAGACACCCTCCTCTGAGGCGGCCCACCTGGGGGATCAATCCCAGGTGTGTGTCTCTAAACCTTACTATTTTTACAATGCTTTTTACTTATTTCAAACCCTTGTTGTTGTTTATACATTTTTTTATCTTTTTATATCCCGTTGACCCGTTTTTATTAGTCATTTGTTGATTATTAGGCTCACTTAGAGTCTTTGTTTTCTCTTTACACACCTATATACCCGTTTCATTTTGTTCTCTATTCACCGTTTTGTTTGTGTACCCTTTCCCCGCCATTTTGTTTAAACCAGCATGGTCCTCCTCCATTTTGTATACCTGTTATCCCCTTTAATTAGTTTTTACATCATCACACAACCCACCAGCCCCAACAGTCAGACACTTCACACCAATTTTAGCAAAACACTGTTTATTTATTTATTTATTTACACATTGCTTCCCCTACCTACCCAACTACATCCAGCCAATGTAGCCCAAGTAGTATACTTTTCCTTTACAGTTGAACAGTAAACCCTTTGTTACTCACCTATTTACTATATCCTCCTCTCTTAGTCACTTTGTTCAAAAACAATTTGTCCAACAGTAATGTGTCCAACGTCACGTCATCACTACTTTTGATCAGTCGTTTTTCAGGAAACAAAAAGATACCTGGTACGTTGGTTTAAAGAATACCTTTGTTTGCAACTGACCCCCTGGCCCTTTCATCACTACTGTGTCCAAAAAGTTTATCTCCTCCTCCTGTAGTTCCCACTTTAATGTAATTGAATCATGATGGGCATTAAGTGTTTCCATAAACTGCACAAACTCCTCCCTCGAATGTTCCCATGTCCCCCACACATCATCCAAATACCTGTAATAATTCCCTGGTACCTTCTCACATTTCCTCAGAGCCTCCTCCTCCCATACCGCCATGTAGATGTTCGCATAGGCCGGTGCAAACCGCTTCCCCATTGCTGTTCCTTTCGTCTGCAAATACCAGTTTTCATTAAACACAAAATCATTCTTGGTCAGGCTCATGTACAGTAACCTACTTATGCTCTCCTCCGGTCTCCCCTCCTCTGGGTACCTTGTAAACATTTCCCTTACTGCTGTCAGTCCCCTCTCTGTCTCAATGTTTGTGTACAGACTGTCCACGTCTAACGAGAACAGTTTGGTCTCTGGTCCTACCACTATCCCTTTTATCTTCTCCAAAAAGTCATACGTGTCCTTTAGATAACTGCTGTGTTTATCGGACAGGGGTTTTAAATAGTAATCTATGAGTTTAGCCACCCCATAGCTTTCGCTCCCACAATCCGATACAATTGGCCTCCCCGGTGGTACGTCTCCCAACGGCCATGTGTTTCTTGCCTTATGTATTTTGGGCAACAGATAGAACCTCCTTTCCCTCGGTGTGCCCTCCCCCATAATTGCTTCCACTTGTCTTTCCGTTAAATGACCCCCTCTTTTTAGTATCTCCATTTCCTTCGCTATCTGTCCCACCGTTTCCATGTAGATCGGTTTTGTCAGCTCCCTATAGAATTGTTTGTCCGATAGTTGTCTTTTTGCTTCCCTCACATATTGCTCTCTGTCCATAATGACTATGGTGTTTCCCTTATCCGCCGGTTTAATCACTATGGACTTGTCTCTCATCAATCCATTTAATGCCTCCCATTCTCCTTCTGTCATGTTCCCTTTCTGTTCCTCCTCCTTGCATCTCTGCACTATGTCCCTATCCTCCTTTATTGTGCCCAGTGTCTCTTCTGAAATGAGCTCTCTCCCTGGTTCCCACCCTGTGTTTACCCTGAAAGGATCCTTCTTCCAGTCTTCCCCCGTGTCTTCTGTAAAGTAGTCCGCCAACATCAATCTCCTATGGTATTCCGTCACTCCCGTCTCCCTCTCCACCCTCCTATCCTCTTTTCCTCTTCCCTGTTTCCTTGGCACAAAAGACAGACCATATCCCAAAATGTTCAGCTGTTGTTTATTCAATTTTACTTGCCCAGATAGGTTCATCACCGTGTTTGCTTTCTGGTGCTCCCCCTTTCCCCCCAGATTCAATAGGTTAATCCAGTGTTTAGTCATTGCCACCCCCGTGTCCCACGCCCAATGTACGTTGTCCCTCTCTGTCGTGAATCTTGCGTATGGTAACGCCGCCATGCTTCTCCCGGTTGTCTCAATTATTTCGTTCATCTCTCTCAAGCTTTGTTTGGCCTTCTCCGGCAGGGAGTTCATAAAATTCAAAATTGGTATTCTGATCTCCGCTTGGGGGAATACCCGGCCAGCTTGGACCAACACCTTGTTGAGTAGTACGCTCGTACTCGTCTTCGTCCTGATCCTATGGTTAATCCCAAAGGACAATACCACCTTTCGCACCTGGCCGCTCACCGGAGTTTTAAAAGTGAAAATGTTGAGAACATGCTCCCAGTCCGCCCCCGGATACGACACTACTTGAATTTTAGAATTTGCCACCTCCGGCATCCTACTCAAGTTTGAGTCTCCCAACCAGAGTACCTCTCTCATGGGCACCAGTTTCCAGATTTGGTATTTCATGTCATAATGTTCTTGTCTTTCGAACATTGCTTCCCCTATCTCCACCTCCTGTCCATCTCCCTCCCCCTCCTCTCCCCCCCCACTCTGTTCCTCCTCCATTCCCTCTATTTCGCCCTCCGCCCTTTCCTCCTCCCGTATACCTTCTTCCTCTTCCATCCTTACCTCCTCCTGCCCCCCTTGTCTTTCCCGTATTGTCGTAATTTTCATTCTCCTCGTCACCTCCTGTGACAGTTCGTCCTCCACTTGCTGTTCCCCCCTTACCTCCCTCTCCCTTTCTCCCGTCCCTTCCGGTACCTCATGTGTTATCCCCAACCCCGGCTCCTCCTCCTCCCTGCCCTCCTCTTGCTGCCCCTCCTGTTGTGATCCCTCCCCCTGTCCCGGCCCTACCCCCGTCGTCGGTCTTCCTACCCCATCCCTTAAAAATGCCCTCAGCTCCCCCTGGGCCTCTTTTATTGTCGTTTCCCTTAGCCTCCTTAAGTTCCTTTTTGCCCACTTCGTCGCTACTGCAATTGCTTCTTCCCCCCCTGTTTGGTCCATATCCTTGACCTCTTGTAGCACTCCTGCTTTGACCGTTTTATAGTGGTCTTCTAAAATCCCCAGGCTCCTAGCGAGCCATTCCCTTGAATTCTCTCCCAGGCGTAGGTCCGTCGCCACACTCGGAGCGGATGGCAGTACACACCGCTACACACATTCCTACCAGGACATTCTTATCATTTCCTAATGATAAACCATGGTTTACTGGGAAACTCAAACAGCTTCGTCATAACAAAGAGGACGCTTACAGAAGGGGGGATGGTGTTTTGTACAAACAGACCAGGAACAGACTGACAAAGGAGATAAGAGCAGCTAAAAGAAGTTATTCTGAAAAGCTGAGAAACCAGTTTTCTTCCAACAACTCTGCTGCTGTCTGGTCAGGCCTGAAGAATATCACCAATTATAAGCCACCATCCCACCGACCTGCTGAGAATCAACAGCTGGCAGATGAGCTAAACACTTTTTTCTGCAGGTTTGAGAAACCCAATCTCACACCTCAAAACCACTCTGAACTACACGTCACACGTCCTCCAACATCTCCTGCACCCCCTCTCCTCCTCTCCGCCACCCAACCAGTGCGTAAGGTCTGTGTGGAGCAGGTAACCAAAATCTTCAAAAGACAGAAGATAAGGAAAGCTTCAGGCCCAGACGGCATCTCATCTGCTTGTTTGAAAGCCTGCGCTGACCAACTGGCCCCAGTCTTCACACGGATCTTCAATAGATCATTGGAGCAGTGTGAAGTTCCCCGTTGCTTCAAACGCTCCACCATCATTCCTGTCCCAAAAAAAACCCAAATCACTGGACTTAATGACTACAGACCTGTCGCTCTCACATCTGTGGTCATGAAGTCATTTGAAAGACTGGTTCAGGCCCACCTGAAGGACATCACTGGACCCTTGCTGGATCCTCTCCAATTTACCTACAGAGCAAACAGGTCTGTGGATGATGCAGTCAACATGGGGCTGCATTATATCCTGCAACATCTCAACAGACCTGGGACTTATGCAAGGATCTTATTTGTGGACTTCAGCTCGGCCTTCAACACCATCATGCCTGATCTTCTTACAGCTAAACTGACCCAGCTCTCCTTGCCATCCTCAATCTGTCAGTGGATCACCAGCTTCCTGACAGACCGGCAACAGCGAGTGAGACTGGGGAAACTCACATCCAGGTCTCTCACTACCAGCATTGGCAGTTCTACTCGGCCGTCATTGAGTCTGTTTTGTGCACCTCCATCACTGTCTGGTTTGGTTCAGCTACCAAATCTGACATCGGGAGACTACATCGCACAATCCGGACTGCAGAGAGGATTATTGGTGCTTCCCTGCCAGCCCTCCAGGACCTGTACTCTTCCAGAGTAAAAAAGAGAGCAGGTAAAATCATCACAGACTCTGCTCACCCTGGAAACACCCTGTTTGAACTGTTACCGTCAGGACGGCGACTACGATCACTGGCCACTAGAACATCTAGGCACAGGAACAGTTTCTTTCCACAGGCTATTTCACTCTTGAAAAGTTGAATTAATAAGAGATAAAATGCTAGGCAGAGCGCAGGGAAAGAAAAACAATGCAGACGGATGTTATGGCTGACAATCTATCCCCTCTCCCAATCCATACAAAAAATCCCAGCATGTGACCACATGTACTGTGTATGTTATGTATTGCTATTGTTATTTGCCATGTAAACTCATGTTGTGTTGTATATGTGCACTGGAAGCTTCAATACCAAGACAAATTCCTTGTGTGTGCAAGCACACTTGGCAATAAAGCTCTTTCTGATTCTGATTCTGAAACGCGGGCGAGTCCAGAAAGTGTTCTTCTATGGCCTCAGTGTCGTTCAACAGAGCATTGAGACCGGCGCCGCAGAGATACGAAGACAGAGCAGAGTTCGTCAGCAGTACACGGTCTTCACCTTTGTGTGACGACACGACAGCTTTACCCCCAAAGGAGGGAAAGAAGGACAAGGAGGATTGCTTCAGTCGGCAGACCTCGCACCTGTGCGTTTTCGATCTCTCCATGAACTCTTTCTGTTTCATCTGGCAGCTCGGGCACTTTCGTTGGTTTGTCAGCTCAATGCCCTTAAAGGTGGCACTGAAAAGGGCCGTTGTTTGCTCTCCTTGGCCGTCTTGTCCCTCTTCCAGATCAGCGATAAGTTCAATAATACTGGATGGCCCAGTACACAAGTGAATGCAGCCATCTCTCTCACAGGTTGAAAGATTTTTAAAAGTGTACGATTTGCCGCCCTCCGCCTCGTTCACAAATCTGTCCCACAGGGTAACTTTGACTTCCCCCGTCCCATCAAAGATCCACAGTTCTTTAAGCTCGCATTCCAAGTCCTTGACTGTCACTACTTTCGAAATCGCCCCGTGCACCCTGACCTTGCCGCAAACCTCTCCAACCTAAACAAAACAAAAGCACAGCGTTAGTTTTCCAATTTCGGTCACAAGGAGAAAAGAAGCGCTCGAGTTCGACTCTCAAACGACAGCACGGTGATACGCACCTTCTGTTTCGGCCCGAGCGCCTTCACCTCCGCTATCGTCATGGTCTTGGAGCTCAGCGGCGGGCACGGCAAAAACGACAACCGTCTCGCTTCCACACTTGTGGTACGAGAGCACATGACATCGTATCCATCTGGATCAGAGTAACATATATATAGAAAAAAAGAAGAAAAAATTAGACCTTCATAAATCCCAAGCCCACTGGCTGTTCAGCCACGAGCCACAATACATGCCATCAGCAAGGGTGACCTGTAAAAAGAAATGGGCTGCTTAATTATGCTACGCCTTACGTTTCGCAGCTTCACCGCCTTGCCGTTCTTCTCCGCTTGGGTGAAGATCACTTGCTTATACATTACAAATAACACTACTCTGTGGTATTCCTTCCTGTCGCTCTGAATTACCGCAGTAAAGAATGGTGAATTCTTCTTAGACTGCCGCCTAGGAGAGACCGAGTAGATGAATCCATCCACCGTGTCATTGCCCTCCTTCATCATTTTCGCCGGTGATACCATCTAGTATACTGGAAACAAAGTAGAAATCGTCTTGCAGTTTTAGAAGTTGTCTTGGAGTTGAAGAAATCGTTTTGGAACTGTAGATATCGTATCGAGATATTTATACCTGCGATATGCAAATTCTTTAAAGACGGATCATTGGCTGATGCGGTTCCAGTGGGCGGGGCAAGCACACCCACTTTGTATCGTTCACCTACTGTTCCTAATATTCAACAAAAGTTAAAGCTTGCCTTCAAATCTGCTGTTACAATATTTGCAAAACTCATTTAAATCCTCACTTTTCAGGGAACATCACGTGAATACAATTGGATTTTGTATTTGAACACAGGCCAGTCAGACATGTACATCCTCTAAGCACCTATCTGAAAAATACTGCCGTTAACTGCTCTACTCAGAGGACCTGATTGGGAACAGCACAGTGGAGAGCGGGGGGTGGGAGGAGGGGGCTGACGGGGGTATGGAAGTGGTGGGTTTCCAACAGGTTCTGTAAACACCTATACTCAATTTGTCCTTCTACAAGCGAACAACCACAGGTAACTCCAGTACCTGGCTGACAGCAAACTATTAAATTGATGTAATACATTCCACGGGATGCTTACTAAAAATAAAATCACAGTAAGCCTACCTATAAAATGCTTTAATATTTATTACAATAATGACAACAAGTGTCATCAGAATAATACCATGACGTATTTTTTGACTATAGCAAATGTTACACTCCTGTTATAATATTTTAAGAAATATTGCATTTGATTTTATGTACCATCAAATAAAGATATGTATTGTCATGAAAGACATTTATTTTAAAACCAAATTCAACTGACAACGCAAATTGTCGTCACAAAACCTTTATTTCTATAGCACTTTATACAGTACAGGTTGTTTCATACGACCTTTATATTAATACACACAACAGATAATGATACAATCATGCAGACAAAATTCAAATCGGCTGTAAAACAGATCTAATAAAACAGTACAAACAAGCATTATTCAGTTGAAATCAGCTCGGTTTTGGTTTTGTTTGGTCAAAAACATTGAAACTTAATTAAGCATGAAATAAATCCAATTTAGATAAGATTCAAGTTTATTGTCATTACACATGTACAAGTTCAGTATAACGAAATGAAGTTTGGAGCAAGCCTCCGAGCCGCACCCATTTCAGCATGCACACGTTCTCCAGAAATACAAGAATGCAGTTTAGCAAGCCTTACATAGCAAACACAACAATCACAACAAACATAAGACATAGTACAGCACACGTGGTCACGTGATGAGATTTTTTGTGTGGTGGGGGAGGAGATAGATAAGGATAGATAAAGACAAGCAGACGGATCTGTGGGAATGTAGCCATAACATCAGATGTTTTTTTTAGTTCAGTTCTATGGTTTGTCCCTGGAGATAAGGCAGTGCCCATGGAAAAAGAAATAGCAGCAGACCAGGCTGTCAGCTGACCTCCCAACCGAGAGATAGAGGGCAAATACAGTTTTTAATCCATTTGATGATCTTTGGTAATTTGTCTGGATCATAAACAATCAATCAGTTCTGATCCTCAGCACTCGTGTGCGATCCATGCAGCTTCTCTAGACATGGCCAGTCCGTGAAAGTTCACCGATCTGACTCGCTGTTCGGACTGCGTTGTTACGGTTCAGTTCGCATAGATTACGGTTCAGTTCCTCAATCTGTGTCATTCTCTGATCTAATTCCTTCAAACAGTCACACACAGCCTCGAGGCATTTCTTAATTTCCACAGACAGCGGCTCGGTGAAATTACTTGTAGCTGTCTTACCAATCTTCCGATAGGTCAGGGCAATCCCAAAGCCAAAGAATAGGAACCCCGCTATCAATAATCCAATCATATATAGGTCTTCTGCATCTTCTACGGATATGGAATTACACAACAGAGTGTTTTAGGCTGCCGCAACATTTCATGCGCGATCTGTAGGTCATTGTCACACAACACCTCAGCCTGCCCTCTGTCAAAACCTCTTCACAGCCCCGATTCACCACAACCGAAATCTACAAGCTACGTCCCGCGGCAAGCCAATACAAACTCCAATCCCTCCGCCACAAATGCCATTTGGAAAAACAACTTCACTTCCAGAAGCCAAGTCTGCGGTAACTTCAACATAGGAAAGTGCACAAGACAGCGCTGTCGTTTCCTGCATTTATGCAATTATTGTGGCGGCGCCCACGCCCGCACCATTTGCCCCGTGAAAAGTTCTCAAAATAAAGATGTATCAAAATACTTATCGACTCCCGTGAACATCTCTCAGTTAGCCGTAGAATTATCCATGCACCCTGACACCAATTTTAAACATTTCCTCCTGTCCGGTCTCGAGCACGGCTTCAAACCCGGCGTCGAAAGCCTGCCCACCCAAAATATTATCTGTGATAACCTCCAATCCGCCCTCGCTGAACCTGACATAGTGGACAACCTGATCAAAAAAGAGATTGACTCAGGTTTCATGATCGGTCCTTTTAACGCCCCACCTTTTGGACATTTCCGTATCAGCCCTATTGGCGTGGACACCAGAAAATTTTCAGGTAAAAAACGTCTAATAGTCGACCTCTCAGCCCCACACAATTCCCCGCACCCTAGCATAAACAGTCTGATTCCTCTGGAAGAGTACTCTCTTCATTACCATAACATTGATCAAGCTATCTCCCTGATTAAAAACGCTGGTCGCAATGCTTGGCTCGCTAAAATCGACATCACTTCAGCGTTCAAGGTAATGCCCATCCACCCGGATTTTTGGCATTTATTCGGAGTGCGTTGGCGTAACATGTTCTATTTCGCTGTCCGCCTAACTTTTGGGTGCAAAAGCAGCCCAAAGATTTTTGACGTGCTATCAGAAGCGATTTGCTGGATCCTTTCTAACAACCACGAAATCCCTTACATTATTCACCTGCTCGACGATTTCCTAATCATCTCGCCCCCCGACGCAATCCCAGCCGCCCATCTCCTCACTGTTCAAAAAGTCTTCAGCGAGCTTGGAATCCCAATCGCCCAAGATAAAACTATGGGCCCAGCCACATCCATCAAATTTCTGGGCATTAACCTAAATTCAGAGAAATTCCAAGCAGCACTACCCAAAGAAAAAATTTACAGGATTATTCTGATCGCTTCAAACCTCCTAGACAGCCCAAAGTGTTCAAAACGCGAACTACTATCTCTGCTCGGCCACCTTAATTTCGCGATGCACATAATCCCGCAAGGCCGCTCATTCATCTCCCATCTCCTCTCTCTAGCATCCTCTGTGCACGCTCTCGAAGACCAACTCACTTTAACCAGTTCGTGTTGTAATGAGCTCAGCCTTTGGACACTCTTCCTCAAACAATGGAACGGTATTTCTTTTTTTTTACAATAATCTAGTCTCTCTCCCCGTGGACATTCAATTGTTCACAGATGCAGCACCCTCTATCGGTTTCAGGGGCTATTACCAGGGCCAGTGGTTTGCGTCTACATGGCCACCCCAGCTGTCAGACACATTGCAACAGTCATTTTCCTCAGCACTGTTCGAGCTGTACCCCCTGGTAATAGCCGCCTTCCTGTGGGGGAAAGAATGGTCTGCCAATAGCTTTCTAGTACATTGCGACAATGAAGCCACCGTACATTGCATTAACAAAGGCCGTTCACACTCCTCCGCACTCATGCCTTTCCTCAGACGCCTCACTTGGATCTCAGCCTGCAGCCAATTTATCATGATCGCAAAACATGTCCCCGGAGCAAAAAACCAAATAGCAGACTCTCTCTCTCGTTTTGCTTTCCAGAAATTCAAGCTGCTGGCACCAGAAGCGGACCCATTCCCAAACCCAGTTCCTCACTATTCAGAACTAATATTCCCATAAACCATCCTCTTAAAAAACTCCTTGACACCTCACGAAACACAATCCTCCAAGCAGTTTCCCTCCGAACCCTCCAATCATATCTAACTGCATGGAAGAGCTTCAAGACCTTCCATTCCATTTACAACCTGCCTTTCCCCGATTTTTCCCTGCTCACCATCACCTCATTCATATCCCACCTTTACAACATTAAGAACCTCCGAGCCAACTCTATTAAAGGTTATCTAAGTGGATTACAATTTTTTCATAAACTAATTCTCGGCTCACCCTCCCCAGAAATAGCCAATTCCCAGACATCGCTACTCATCAAAGGCATCCAGAGAACCCAACCTAACAACCCAGACACCAGGCAACCTATAACTCTAGAAATACTCTCCAAATGCATCTCCACCCTCCGCAGAGGTTTCCACTCCATCAACACTTCCCGCACCCTTGACGCTATGTTCATACTGGCCTTTTTTGGTTTCCTCAGATGCTCAGAGCTCACCACCACATCCAGCTTTAACCCATCATTGCATCCCACAATTTCCGACTTATCAGTATTGGACGATGAAACAATTTCTTACTTCATCAAACGAAGCAAGACTGATCAGACCAAAAAAGGCCACTTCATCTACATATTCAATCTTCCGTCACCAATCCAACCATACCAAACCCTCTTAGCTTACCTCCATCTCAGAAAATCACAGGCCAAACTTCTATCCGACCCACTCTTCATAGACGATTCCAACCGCCCTATTACGCCCTATTATTATGCCAGCAGCCATATCACCCTGTAGCCTAAGACTGGTTGCCCACTGAAGCTAAGCAGGGTTGAGCCTGGTTAGTACCTGGATGGGAGACTCCTGGGAATGACTAGGTTGCTGCTGGAAGTGGTGTTAGGAGGCCAGCAGGGGGTGCTCACCCTGCGGTCTGTGTGGGTCCTAACGCCCCAGTAGAGTGATGGGGACACTGTACTGCAACAAGCACCGTCCTTCAGATGAGACGTTAAACCGAGGTCCTGACTCTCTGTGGTCATTAAAAATCCCAAGGATGTCCTTCGCAAGAGTAGGGGTGTAACCCCGGCATCCCTGGCCAAATCTGCCCGTTGGCCTTGGTCCATCATGGCCCCCTAATCACCCTCCTACACTAATTGGCTTCATTGCTCTGTCTCCTCTCCTTAGCTGGTGTGCGGTGAGCGTTCTGGCACAGGTTGCTGTCGCATCATCCAGGTGGATGCTGCACACCGGCGGTTGAGGAGATTCCCCCCCCCCCCTCCCAAGCGCTTTTAGCTTGGTAAAAAGCGCTATATAAATGTAACTGATTATTATTATTATTATTATTATTATTATTATTACACGTTTTTGGTTTCAGAAATTCCTTAAAGCTACGTTACTCCAAACCGGTTTTCCGACAGAACATTTTTCCAGCCATTCCTTCCGCATAGGTGCTCAAAAAGGCCTTTCCCAACATCAAATCCAAGCTCTGGGCCGCTGGTCTTCAGAGGTTTTCAAGAGCTACATCAGGTCAGATAGATCACTCATTAAACAAGCCCACCAAACCCTTATCAGCTAAGCACCAGTTTCTCTCCACCAAATTTTTGACCCTACCTTTCCATTTCCGCAGAATAGCTCTCTCAAGCTCTCTCTAACTTCCACTGTCGCAGCAGTGACGCTCCCGCAGGAGCAAGCTCTCTCTCTAACTTCCACTGCCGCAGCAGTGACACTCCCGCAGGAGTTCAGTTACAGGGTTGATGTGCTTTCATACTCCCAAGGGAGCCAATCCTTCAAATCAGTTTCCACCACCGCGGCAGCGACGTACCTCTTTGGTCCTGCAGCGGCCCAGAGGGTTTTTTTCGCTGCAATGGTAGCGACGTGCCTCCTGCTGCCGCAGGGGCCCCGAAGGGTTTTCCCCTGCTGCGACGTTGACGTGCCTCCTGCCGCAGCAAGGGCCCAGAGGGGTTTCCCCTGCTACAACGTTGACGTGCCTCCTGCTGCTGTGAGGGCCCCGTGAGGTTTCCAATGCTACGGTAGTGATGTGCCTCCTGCTCCCACAGCGGCCCCGAGGGGTTTCCACCGTCACAGCAGCGACGTGCCTCCTGCTCCCGCAGCAGCCCCGAGGGGTTTCCACAGTCACGGCAGCGACATGCCTCCCGCTCCTGCAGCGACCACGGGGGTTTCCACTTCCACGGTGGCGACATACCTCCCTACTCCTATGGCAGCCAGGGGAGGAGTTTCAAACTCCCAGAAATCAAAAATTTACCCAAATTTCTCTTTCTTGCAACAATTGAACAACAAAACACATATCCAATGCTAAAGCCATATCATCCCCTCCGCTCCTCAAGCCCTCTACAGTAATACTCATCTGCCCTCCCGAACTCGCAATTAACCCCCCCTCAGCCGTAACCTCGCATTTTTGGGGGGTCATCAAATCTTTGGCGGCTGTCTGACAAGGCTGCAATTTTTGGGGGAGTGCTCTAGGTTCGGGCTAAATACCGAGCTCAGAGCCCTCTCCTCGGACAGCACACCAAATATGCTTATCATTTATTGCTCCTGAATCATTTGTAAGTGTGAACTCGTGAAATGATGTTTTATTAACAAAGTTCGGGAGGAGCACGTTCAAAGGATTAACGCAAGCAACACGTCATCAGCAATTACACCTCATCCTATCAGCAGGGGAGGAAACGTGCATAAATAGACATGTTTTGACTCACCCACATATCTCGACATTTTTCGGCATCCCTCCACCACCCCGACTCCTCACACTTAATCATTCCTACCAAAGTCAGGATACGGGGGGAGTGCTCTAGGTTCGGGCTAAATACCGAGCTCAGAGCCCTCTCCTCGGACAGCACGCCAAATACGCTTACCATTTATTGCTCCTGAATCATTTCTAAGTGCAAACTCGTGAATTGATTTTTAGTGCATTCTTATGGGGGGAATTGTTTTGGTGTACGAGCATTTTGGGTTACGAGCTCGCTCTTGGAACGAATTAAACTCGTAAACCGAGGTATTACTGTACGTTATTGCATTGCTAAACAAATGAATTACTGTATAATCTAATATGCATTATGTTCGTACTATAGATTTTTACAATTTTGCACTATTCATTTTCTTCTTTTTTAATATTTACAATTACTATAGAAACTTTTGTTTGCAATATATATTTTTTAAAGTTTTTATTTCAACTTACCTTTTTAAAACAACTTTAATTCACTAGACATTACACAAACCATATCCAATAGTACACTAGAATATTCCTACAATCTGCTGAAAAAAACAGTTTTTAAAATTCAGATAGAAAGGCAAGTGCTACTAGTGACTGTCTTGAGGATTTTTCATACCACATGATTTGATTTGACATACCACATGATTTGACACATCAGTTTGGTTACAGCGCTGTCAATCGGTCGATTCGTGATAAACCATTCAATTGAATTACTAAAGATCCTATTGATGATTTGTCAGCCGTTTAGACTGAAGTCATATTGAAAGGTCTGCCATTGGTCTGATGCTGCCAGCCATGTCGGCATGACATTTAATGCCCTCCTTGTGCTTAGCCCCATCACGGCTGCTTGCAGCTATATTTAGGGGCCAAGCACCGAAGGTGCGGAGGCACCTATTGTTTCCGTTCTGGTTCTTTATTATTATTATTAGGGGCCAAGCACCGAAGGTGCAGAGGCACCTATTGTTTCCATTCCGGTTCTTTATTATTATTATTAGGGGCCAAGCACCGAAGGTGCGGAGGCACCTATTGTTTCCATTCCGGTTCTTTATTATTATTATTAGGGGCCAAGCACCGAAGGTGCAGAGGCACCTATTGTTTCCATTCCGGTTCTTTATTATTATTATTAGGGGCCAAGCACCGAAGGTGCGGAGGCACCTATTGTTTTTGTTCCGGTTCTTATTATTCTTCCGCTTCCGCCATGGGAGTCTATGGCAGGCCATAGAACCGTAAGCGGGAAAATTATGAAATTGGCACACTAATAAAGGACAGTCCAATAATTGACCATAGCAAATTTGAAGTCTCTAACTCAATCTCTCTAGTGCCAACAACTGTCCAAATTTGCATTCACGTTTATGCTAATAACTTTTGAACCACAAGGCCTAGAAACAAAATTCTTTTGTCCACCAATTCTTTGGCTCAAGACGATTCGAATGCATCCCTATGACGTCATTTTCCGTCATGAAAATTTTCCCGCCATTTTGAATTTTAGGAGAAACCTACTTTTTCGATATGAAAAAGTGAAATATTTGCTTATAACTTCTGAACGTTTTGGCTAAAATTCATAAAACTGGTCTCTTTAGATTCAGTGCATCATGCCGAGTCATGCGATACCAAATTTTCCCATATCGGCCATTTAAACCGTCGGCCATTTTGAATATTGTCATAAATTGCTATATTTAACAAATGCATTGATGTATTGTTACGAAACTCGATATATGTCTCTGGCACCTAGGCTTGATAAGACACAAAAAGTTTAGAGGCAGCGCCACCTTGTGGTCAAAAGTTATAACCAAATTTACAAATATGCTAATAACTTTTTAATACGTTGACCTATGGTAAAACAAATTGTATTTATACATTCCTTGGGTCAAGCCGTAAACACAGACACTAAATTTGTCATTGTTGGCCAAACTTCCTGTCCGCCATGTTGTTTTTCTTTAAAAACCTACTTTTTCGAACTCCTCCCAGACCGTTTGTCCAAATTCACCAAAATTGAAACAAATCATCTTCAGAGCATGCTGACAAAAAGTTATTAAAATCAAGTTGATTCATCAAACCGTTTTTGATAAAACTGCGAACGAATTTGACCAAATTGCCACCAAAAAAAATGAGGCTATATCTCCGCAAGCCATTTGCGTATTCTGACCAGACGTTCTGTGTGTCATGTCAATCTGAGGCTACCTGCAGAGTTTTAGCGCAGTGCAATCTAGTGGTCAGGAGATATAAACAAAGTGGTGCTTTTGCCGATAGCTTCTTTGCTTCTCACTTATGAAAATACAACTTGAAATGTCAACTACAGCCACTAGATGTCAGCAGAACATTACTCAACATGTCATTTGCCCTTTTCACATTGATGAAAATGATACATTAAGGAAAAGTAGTCAATTAAACATTTAGTTTTATTCAAAAGTTCTGTTGTTATTTTTACTATAACTATAAAAATAGAATTTATTAAAACAACAAGATGGCGCCGCGGATGGCAGCCTCGGTTTTTAGCTCTTCAGTGATTATCTTGTCTTTGTTTGTTTGTTCTGCTTTTAGTCATTCTTTTCCAATTGTTTTCACCATGCGGTGGCACCGGACGCTGATCGCTGGACGGCTTGGCTCTCCTCCGCCTCCTGGCGGCCAGCGACGACTCCTCTCGAGGGCAGCCGGCAGCGAGTCCCCTGTTTCCTGCTCCTCCCCAGCATGGCGGATGGCAGCAGGCTTTCGGCTCTCAGGCAAACAGGGCGACTCCTCCGCTCCCTTGCAGACGGCAGCCTCCCACCTCGTCCCAGGAGCGCGGACTCTAGCTTACCGTCCTAGTCGATCCTTCCTTGCTCCAGCACCACCGCCTCGGGCAGACACTCGCGGTTTTCACCCTCTCGCACTGCCCGACCTTCGCAGCACCGCGAGTCCTCCCAGCAGTGAGGGCTCTCCGACAGCGTGTCCCTCCAACCCCTTGGGTTTTGGAACCAGTGTAACAAAGTCTTTGTTCAGGGAGGAAGGAGGCGGGAACCGGCAGACATTTAACAAGCTTTTAATAACCAAAATAAACCATAAATACAAAACGAAAGTAATGGTGGCACTTCCTCACGGACAACTGCCGCCCACACAAAACACAACATAAACTCCAGGCCTGGTTCTCTCTCGTTCTTCACTGTCGTCGCTCCTCCGTGAGACACGAGAGACCGATGAGCGTCACCTGCGAGCCATTCTCAATCACGCCACCGGCTCTCACGACGCTCTCACGGCCCCTCGACCCCGCCCTGCTCGCCACAATCACCAAGAGGGAGCATATATATAATGAAAAGAAGTGGACCCAAGACAGAGCCCTGTGGAACACCAGTGGTGACTGTAGATGTTCTTGAACTAAAACTTTTAATTGAACACACTGACTGCGTCCAAATAGATAGGACCTAAACCAAGACAGAGCAGTGCCAGTGATGCCAATAGAAACTAATCTGTCAATAAGGATGCTATGTGAGACAGTATCAAAAGCAGCGCTCAAATCAAGAAGGACAAGTATGGTTAAAAGCCAAGAGTCAGCTGCCATGAAGAAAAATGTAATGAACAAGAGTTTTCATTTAAACATAACTTTCTTTTTTTTTACTTTTAATTTTTTTATGATCTATGTGATTTTTTTTAATTTCCACACCAGGTATGCGTGAGAGTGAGTGAGTGAGAGGGGGGGGGGACTGTGTGTTCTACGGATCAAATAGTCCGACGCTGTTTTTAAGATCTGCATTCCTTTATTTTGTATGAAATACACCAAGAAAGTGTTAGTTACTGTTTTTCTCAGTTGCTAAAACACTAAACCCTATTATCTGAAACAAATTCTCAGTTGCCTGAACACACTGATTGAATCAATCACTCTTTTGGCAAAACCATAAGCACTTTTCACCTGTTTAGACACAACTTCCCAACACATTTTCATTGTGATGCACCCATGCTGCATAATGCTGAGCACAGATGACAAAAGCCAAACACAATTAAAGCACTGTTCTCACCACTTGAACACAACAACTCAAAACTGATCACACTTGTGGCTAATGATGTGAGGGAACATGCAGTTAGCCAGTTCAGAGACAATGGATATAAATCTGAGAGGTAGAGTTTGTTTGTTTTAACATCTCGGAAAAAGATCATCAGGAGTGTGGACAGTCATTATTCATTATTAAAATTACACAACGCAGAATGACAACCACTACAACAGCAAACATGACACGTTCTGTAAAAGCTGCTTAGTTAAAGTCAGTGTAATATGTAAAATGCAATCTTTAGTAACAACGGAAACAGGCTTTCATACGCATATAGACCTATCCATACAACCATAAACATACAAAATCACTTTCAATCCTCATTATGCGTCCTAATCATAAAACATGCATGTACATAATACCAATTTATATAAATAAATGGCAATAAAATATAAAATAAAAGTGTATCAATTTAATTTATTTTACTTTAATTTGCTAATCTAAGGGTGAGCGTATGGGTTTATGTAGATTGTCTGATTGGTATGACAAGGTGTAAGGGAGTAATGTGATCGCTGTAAACAAATACTACGGTGAAACCCCTGCATCTACAGCATGATGGACACGTTGGCATTGCTGGAGGACTATGCCAATGGCAACGCACTCTGTCAGTGACTGGTGAGCCTTTTATTTGCCCCCACCTTTAAGTTGGACCTCTTCTTTTTTTATTTCGTGAACCAACCGTCCGGTTAGCTCAGTGGTTCTCAAATAGTGGGGCGTGTAATTTTGTTTATATTGTCTTTTCTGTGACCACTGTAAAGCTGCTTTGAAACAATCTACATTGTAAAAAGCGCTATATAAATAAAGGTGACTTGACTTGACTTGACTTTACTTTTCTGTAGTTTTCCATAGTGTAAGGATTAATATTGTCTGCACTTCTCAACAGATAGAGAATGTTATCAGAATGTTTTGGGTACTGTTTCTGATGAGAGTTGGAGCCTGAGCCGAGTTCAGCCTTGGAGAAGGTGTGTGTGTGTGTGTTTGTGTGTGTGTGTGTTAATATGGTCAGTATTGTTGAGAACAACAAGTTTTATGGTGCCAGCTAATCACCTCACCAAGTCAATAACCCGTCAACCATGTGATCAACGAAGATATGCTTCAGACTGTCTGCTCTTGTGTGAAAAATTACTAGTTTTGTTTATCTTTCTTTCTTTCTTACCCAATCAGAATCATTTAAACGTCATCATTGACGTAGTTAGCACCCTCTGTTAGAGTATAATTGCTGTAACAATGTTATTGTAAGTGGGGCGGCCTACGAACTCCTTGTGAGACCTGAAGCTGGCTTCTGCTGATGAAACTGCAAACTAAACTTCACTAAAATTTCTTCTATTGACTCACTTCTGACTCCTGGTCTTCATTCAACATATCTGGTCCTCGGGTTTTAACAGTAAATTCCCCTACACTTGTCATGTGACACCGCAACCATGATAGATGTACAGCTTTTATTTCGCTTTTTTCTTTATTCAAAATATTCACCAAATTCTTGGCTATGACATCAACTTCATGATATTCCGATTCTCAAATATGTGGAAGTGAAATTTTTTTTGTCGTTGAAAACACAATTTATAATGATCATATTAGCTGATTTATGATTTGCGACGGGCGCCGCCATGTTTGTGCCAGTTCGGAGAATCTGATCTGTCAGACTTACAACACAAATTCTGTCACTTCTCCCAAAATACATGACAGTAAGTGAAATGGGAGAAGAATAAAGTGAACTATAGTAGCCTATACAATGTGTATCTGATGTGAATAAAAACCTTGTCAGTTTATAATTGAACGGATAGTTATTTCCCCTTTTATAGACATCACTGTGTGTTTTTCAAACTATAAATGTATTTTTTTGCCTGTGTTTGAATGTTTGAAACCTAAAATAAACCTTATGTTGTTGAAAACACTGAATAGTTGTGATAAATGACAAGCTCTCAGCGCGCGCGTCTTACTCAGGTTTAGCAACAGTCAACGCGCGAAAACACATTTGATCACGTTCCGCACTTACCGTTATAATCACATCAGTTTGATCATACGCGGCAAAGGGTTAAGAGATACCATGGAAAAATATTTAAGGGATGAAAAGAAAGGCGGAGAGAGACAGAGATAATGAGACAAACGCAAGTCTCCCGAAAGCTAAGATGAGGAAATATGACAAAGCTTATGTAGCGTTTGGCTTCACCGTCTCTATGGTGGGACGAGGAAAGACCGATATGTTTACTGTGTCTAAAAATGTTGGCAGCAGCATGAAGCCAAATAAATTAAGGCGTCGTTTAAAGACAATACACCCCCAATCACGCTGATAAGCCGCTTGAGTTTTTTCAGCAAAAACGTGCCGAATATCACCAACAATCTTCTCGCTTTGTGGAAGCTACTTCAGTAAACCAGCGAGCCCTGTTAGCATCATATGAGGTGGCGTACCAAATTGTGCAGTGCAAAAAAAAAAACACTCCATAGCAGAGGAGCTGATACTGCCTGCAGCATTAGACATGGTCTCTATTATGACGCAAGTGCTGATAAAATAAAAACTATCCCTCTGTCCAATGACACTGTCGCCAGACGTATACATGACATTGCTAACAATCTAAAACAACAGCTGATAGATAATCTCAAAGACAAACGTTTTGCCTTACACTTCGATGAGGCAACTGACAGCAACAAAGATTGTTTGTTTGTCGCTTATGTACAGTTTGACATGACAAACTCCGTGTGAGGATCTACTTTTTTGTAAATATGTCAGAGACCGAACCACAGGTGAAGAGCTATTCAAAATGCTGAACTGCCTCCTGATTGAGAATGGGCTAAAGTGGGAGAACTGCACTGGTGTTTGCAGTGATGGTGCACAGACCATGGCAGGGATGAGAAAAGGACTTTGGGCACTCATCAAGAAGAGCTCACCTAATGCTGAGTGGACACACTGTGTTATGCACAGAGAAGCACTGGCATTAAGGCACCTTTCCTCTGAATTAAGTGAGGTTATGACTGACATTGTAGGTGTAGTAAATTTTATAAAGACCAGGGGCCTCATTTATAAAACTTTGCCTAGGATTTGCGTCAGAAGTGGCATAAGGATGAAACATAGGACGTGCGTAGGAACAGAAATATTCGGATTTATAAAACCATGTGCACGCACATCCTACGCGGGTTTCCCTTTATAAATCACAATCAATTTTAAATGTAGCGCAGCTTTTGCGGCTTCATGTCATGCCCATATTTGCCCATAAATAGTCCGTGAAACACCCACAAATTAATATTCATGGCATGCGAAATCATGGCAAACACAGAGAGGAAATATAAAAAAAGTAACTTCACTCAATGTGAAGTAGAAGTTATCTTTGGCAAGGTGGAAAAGTGGAGAGAAATGTTGTTTGGAGGACACAGTGTGGGGGATGGAGGCCCATTTCCACCACAGAAGAAGAAAAAAATTGAAATTATGACATTCTACATAATTATGATTTACTAAATCGAAATTATGACTTAGTGAATCGAAATTATGACATAATTAAGTTAGAATTATGATTTACTAAATCGAAATTATGACTTACTGTGTCATAATTATGAGATTTGAAAAGTCTTGTACATGGCACAGCTAAACTGTGAACATAATAAGGAATACTTTAATCGTAGTTTTACTAATGATAAAATATCAACTTCTAACCTCTGATCAATGTCGTGGTTATAGATGGATGCACCAAAAAATGGTGTTGTAACTGATAGGGAAACGGTGCGATCGCTCGATCGAACTCGAGTTGACTCGACTGAGGAGGCATGTGTATCATAGCTGTGGTCCTAACTTTGTGGATCATCTATAACTAAGACATTGGCCAGAGGTTTAAAGTTGTTGTTCAATGAAAGCTGCCACCGCTGCAACGTCCGTTTCGTTCTTTCTGCGCCAAATCGTTTCAAGACATTTGCTCAGCGCTTTTCCATGTCGTTCCACGAATAATGCGAGAATTTCATCATTGGTAAAACCACGATTAAAGTATTCCTTAATATGTAGTTCACCCTGTGTCGTTTGGATCAATGTGCTCGCAAGACAGAAAGTCATAATTTCGATTTAATAAGTCATAATTTCGAGTTTTCATGCGCATTTTTATTTTATTTTTATGTGGCGGAAATCTGATTAAAAAATTTTACTATGAAAACAACTTTCCCCAGTGAGCAAAGATCACTAAAACTAATATTAAAGAGGTGTGTGAACTCGCAAGTACGATGTTAGGCACTGTAATTTTCTCTGGCCCTCTTCCTATGCGCAGGAGTGATGAGATGCTTAGCAGATTATCCTCACTCAATGGCTGGATGTGTAAGTGGTGCCCGCAGAATAACATAGGGTTTATAGATAATTGGAAAAGTTTTTGGGGCAGACCTGACCTGTTGAAAAGAGATGGTATTCATCCCACCTGGGATGGTGCCGCTCTTCTCTCTAGTAATTTGGCACATAGTCTTAAAGCTAAACCTTGACTAACTGGGGTCCAGGTCAGGAAGCAGACAAGCTGGCTAAACCGACCGTCTGCTCGCTGTCTCACGTCACAGAGGTCAGATAAATTCCAACACATAGAGACTCTTTCACCTAGATATCATCCTAAAGAGATTGTGTCTGTTCCCCGAATTAGCAAATACAAAAAACTCTCAAAACCATTTAAGGGTAAAAATTTAATTGATTTACAAACACCTAAGAACGGATATAACACAAATGAACAAATGATAAAGCTTGGGTTACTGAATATATACGATCCCTTTCCTCAAAAGCACTTATTGTAAATTATATGATTACAGATCATAAACTAGATGTGCTGTGTTTGACAGAAACATTACTTTAAATGAGTCCACCCCTCAAGATTACTGTTATAAACATGAGCCTCGTCTGAAAGGTAAAGGAGGAGGTGTTGCTGTAATTTATAGTAACACGATCAGTACTGCTCAAAGATCTAATTTGAAATATAATTCTTTTGAAGTGATGGTCCTTAATGTAAAATTATCTAGTGCAAGTAATAATCCCTGTTTAACTTTTGTGCTGGCTATTCTATGCAGGCCACCAGGGCACCATACAGACTTTATCAAAGAATTTGCTGATTTTCTCTCAGGATTAGTAATGTCTGCAGATAAAGTCAAAATTGTCGGTGATTTTAATATCTATGTAGATAATGAAAAAGATGCATTGGGATTGGCATTTAGAGACATTTTAAACTCTATTGGAGTTATACAACATGTATCAGGACCCACTCATTCTCGTAATCATACTTTAGATCTAATATTGTCGCATGGGATCAATGTTGATACTGTTCAAATTCTGCAGCAAAGCGATGACATCTCAGATCATTACTTAGTTGCGTGTAGATTACCTTTAGCCAAAGTCGAAAAACTAACTCCCTGTTATAAATATTGTAGAACTATCACTCCTAACACAAAAGATAGCTTTATAAATAATCTTCCTGATCAGTTTCATCTACTTAACATCCCAGGTAGCCTAGAAGAACTTGATGTTGCAACAGAAACTATTTACTCTCTCTTTTCCAGCACTTTAGACACTGTTGCTCCGTTACGCTTAAAGAAGATTAAAGAAAATAGTCCAACACCGTGGTACAACGAACACACCCGGGCCCTCAAGAGAGCAGCCAGAAAAATGGAGCGGAGCTGGAAAACAACTAAGCTAGAGGTTTTTCGCATTTCATGGAAAGACAGCTCTATTGCATTCAGAAAGGCCTTAAGATCAGCTAGATCTACTTACTTTTCTACCCTCTTAGAAGAAAACAAATACAACCCTAGGTATTTATTTGATACAGTGACTAAATTAACAAGAAATAAAGCCTCAACCCCAGATGCTTTAAAACAGCACAGCAGTAATGACTTCGTGGACTTCTTTACTTGCAAAATTCATAATATTAGAGAGAAAATTATAACCATGCAACCTTCTACAACAATATCACAAAATAGAGTAAATTTTAGTGTCCCTGAAGAAAAATTCCACTCCTTCATTGCTATTGGGGAGGAAGAATTGTCTAAACTCGTTAAATCATCAAAATCAACAACATGTATGCTAGACCCAATACCAACTAAGCTACTGAAAGAGATGCTTCCAGAGATCATAGATCCTCTTCTTAATATTATTTATTCATCTTTGTTATTAGGATACGTACCAAAAACCTTTAAGCTGGCCGTAATTAAACCGCTTATTAAAAAACCACAACTTGATCCTACAGAATTAGTTAATTACAGGCCGATATCAAATCTACCTTTTTTGTCAAAGATTCTAGAAAAGGCAATATCTTCACAACTATGTTCCTTTCTAGAAAGAAACAGCATCTACGAGGATTTCCAGTCAGGATTTAGACCAGGGGTGTCAAACGTACGGCCCGCGGGCCGGATCCGGCCCGCCAGGGGGTTCAGTCCGGCCCGGGAGATAAATCTGCAAAATGGAAAAAAATATTTTCATTTTCGGCGGAAATAACAGCAGATGGCAGCACTGAGCTTCAGGGTCTGAGTGGCGTTTAGTTCTGTCTGTTTACGCGCTTTCCTGTTGGCCCTGGCAACCTCATCATCGAAATATCTTCGTCAAAAAAGAGAAAAGTGGACACAAAGTGTCGGATTTTTCAAGAAAAATTGACCTCTTCCTATCCACGGAGGTGATTGGGAAACTGAGAATACAGAAGGTAAATTAAATGTTGGTAGGTCTGAGGAAAAAGCGATCTGTTTTCACCCGAAGCTGAGAGTTCAGTGAGGCTGCAGTGAAAGCCAGTTACGTGCAGCAAGCGTTCATCCTGACGTGAGGCAGTACAAAGACAAGATTTCAGAGTTGCTGAGGGAGTTTGAGAAACGATTTCAGGTCTTTAGCAAATTTAGCAATTTCTTTAGCAAATTGCAGTTTTCGCAAATTGATAAAATTAATTTGTTTACATAAAAAAACACACATATGTATAAACTTGCAAATTTTACAAAAAAATATATTTTTTAAAACAGCTGCCACTTAAGATTTTAATTGTGTGAAGTCAATTCGTTCAATGTGTTCAGAATTGCTTCCCAGAGTTGGAAAATAAATTTTAAATAATTGATATTTGATTTATGTTAACATGCAGGACAGTGTTTTTAAGTTCCACAAAACTGAAACATCATCATTGTAAAATAACTGACAATTGTTTTATGCATAATGCACTTAAATAAATGTTAAACTGAGTAATGGTGTTTTTGAAATTGCACATACTACGTAGGTTGTTCATAATATATTTTGTAAAAGGACAATCATCATTCATTAATCATTCATTTAATTTAAAGATTTGTATAATTTAAAATAATTTATAATATAATGCACTAATACAAAAAAAGCGGATTTATTGTTAGTTCTATGTAATTTTGCTATGAGTTCACTGGTCTGGCCCCCTTGACATCAGATTAAGCAGTATGTGGCCCCCCGACCAAAATGAGTTTGACACCCCTGATTTAGACCATATCATAGTACTGAGACTGCTCTCATTAGAGTTACAAATAATTTGCTCTTATCATCCGATCGTGGTTGTATCTCTCTGTTAGTGTTACTGGACCTTAGTGCTGCATTTGATACAATTGACCACAAAATCCTTCTAAATAGACTTGAAAATTATCTTGGCATTAGTGGAGTTGCATTAGCCTGGTTCAAATCATACTTATCTGACCGTTATCAGTTTGTAGCAGTAAATGAGGAGATGTCATATCGGTCACGGGTTCAGTATGGAGTTCCTCAAGGTTCAGTACTAGGACCATTGCTTTTCACCCTGTACATGCTTCCTTTGGGTGCAGTTATTAGGAAGCATGGCATTAGCTTTCACTGTTACGCTGATGATACTCAGCTCTATATTTCTTCTCATCCTGATGAAACAAACAAATTCACTAAATTAACAGAATGCATAACTGATATAAAAAATTTGATGACTAATAACTTTCTACTGCTTAATTCTGAAAAAACAGAGATTCTAATTATTAGACCAAAAAGTTCAGCACGTAATAATCTAGACTACTGTCTAACACTCGATGGCTGCTCTGTCAAGTCTTCGTCGTCAGTTAGAAACCTGGGTGTGCTCTTTGACACCAATCTTTCATTTGAAAGCCATTGTTACGTCCCTCGTTTAGTTGTTATGTGTGTCTAGGATTAAGACGCAACAAAAAGAAGGATTTGTGTATGTGTGTATGTGTGTCTGAACAGTGTGGAAAAAGGGAACGGAAAAACGGATCACAAAGCAAAATAATTCACCATTAAATGTTTTTAATGCCCATCCGTGCAATTAAATAAATAGTGAATAAATGAATATAATATTTACAAACAAGAAATAGAATAAATTCATATTGGTGGAAAGGAAGAGAAATAAAGAGAAGGTGCTTAAATCATAAACGAAATAAAACAAAACACCAATAACTAAGTTTAATCAGAATAAACTAACTAACAACAAAAGATGTGAAAATAAACATCTTCAGCGTCCAAAAGACGCCATAAATAAACTACACTAACTAATAAGCAAAAACATACAAAATAAGCACCCCTCCTAAACCTAGTGTGTCTAATACAGAAATGAAACTACGTGATGTAATGTAGGTCGCGACCTGCTTGCCTGGCTCCGCCTCTCCCACCAGTAAACAGGGTTGTTAACGTCGGACCATACAACAAACAAAAGACACAACCAAAGTACTTAACAAAAAATAAGGGTAAACGAAACAAGCACGAACAAACAAACAGCAGTTGTTACAACTCAAAACATAAGCAACTCTCAGATTGGTCTCTCGAACGAGAGAACCATCCTCATCAAGCATCAAGCGTGCTCGCTCTTTCCTCTCTCCTCTCTGCTTGAAGTTGGGGCGGCCTTTAAACTGTCGCGGTGGAAGACGATTGGCTCCTACGTCAGAGTTGAATCATCCAATCACGTTCCCACCTGCAACAAATAAGTTTCACACACAAGACACCGCATACCCATACAGATGTCCAAAAGGAAAAGAAACATACGTAGCTCAGCGTACGTAACAGCCATGTTTCTAGCATCTGTAAAACGGCATTCTTCCATCTTAAAAATATTTCTAAATTGCGACATATGCTCTCAAAGACAAATGCGGAAAAGTTAGTTCATGCGTTCATGAGTTCAAGGCTAGATTATTGTAATGCTCTACTAGGTGGTTGCCCTGCACGCTTAATAAATTCCAGCTGGTCCAAAATGCAGCAGCTCGAGTTCTTACTAGAACCAGGAAGTATGAGCATATTAGCCCAGTTCTGTCAAACCTGCACTGGCTTCCTATTAAACACCAAATACATTTTAAAATCTTGCTAATTACTTACAAAGCATTAAATGGTTTAGCTCCACAGTACTTGAGCGATCTCTTAACACATTATAGTCCTTCACGTCTATTGCGATCCCAAAATACTGACCAGCTTATAATACCTAGAATATCAAAGTCAACTGCTGGCGGTCGATCCTTTTTCTATTTAGCTCCTAAACTCTGGAACAGTCTTCCTAATACAGTTCGGGAAGCAGACACACTCTGTCAGTTTAAATGTAGATTAAAAACACATCTCTTCAACCTGGCATACACATAACACATTATACATACATTTTTAATCCAAATCATGTAAAATGATTGTTAGGCTGCATAATTTAGATAAGCCGGAACCAGGAACATTCCCATAACACCTGATGTACTCGATACATCAGAAGAAGAATGGCATCTACGCTGATATTGGTCTCTGTTTATTCCGAGGTTACCGTGGTCAG
This sequence comes from Rhodeus uyekii, assembly GCA_037043235.1. NCBI lineage: Eukaryota > Metazoa > Chordata > Actinopteri > Cypriniformes > Acheilognathidae > Rhodeus > Rhodeus uyekii. The sequence goes on from JAWRVZ010000281.1 coordinate 209,294, forward strand.
CTGGATCCGGGCCGTATCCAGATCAGATGAAGGACCTGGACACGAGCACAGCACTGCCCTGAAGTGTCTGCGGAGACCGTGACTCTACTAGACCCTCCCCTGTGTAGATCATGAACCATCTCCAATCGGACCAAATTGGACTTCATATTGGACTTGAATTGTTGTATAATAATCATGCACTGTTTGGCTGTTGGCCAGAGGAGAACTGGTCCCCCGACTGAGCCTGGTTTCTCCCAAGGTTTTTTCTCCATTCTATTCTTCATTCGTTACGTCACCTGCCGGAGTTTTGGTTCCTTGCCGCTGTCGCCTATGGCTTGCTCAGTTGGGGAAACTTAAAATTCATCAATTGTATTGATTCGCCTGCTCTTTTGGGGCTGCTGTTCAGCCAAACAAACTTTGTTTATATTGTTTTTCCTGTGCCCACTGTAAAGCTGCTTTGAAACAATCTACATTGTAAAAAGCGCTATATAAATAAAGGTGACTTGACACAGTCTTACCAGGGTTCAGTAACGCATAAGGAAACCGTACATCACTCTCTGTGGTTCGTGAGAGGCGCTGACTGGTGCACAATGGATGGCAGGGTAATCTCTCTTCACTCAATAACCCTCAGCGATTGTCCTGTGACTCTGACGACGCAGACTGATCCATCTAGGCCGCAATCCCAACTGATGAAGTCGTATTGAGAAGACGAACACTACACACATGGCCCAATCCAATGACTCAGTTGACTCTATACACGTTTGTTGCGATTTCCTTTGCGTCAAGTTCGTGTGAACAATTAAAGCAGGAATGAGATGTAAGTATGGGAATTCATCCAATTTCATTAAAAGATATATTAGGAAACAATTTAAGACAATCAAGAATTCAAGAAATGTTATTTAAATATCTAAAAACAGACAGGAACAATAAATAGAGTATAGTTTTTTTTTCTAGTGTTATTTATTTTATTTTTTGTCCTTCCAAAGTCATTGGCACTCCACACTCCAGATCAGTAGGTGGCGGTAATGCACTTTTTACGTTGGCTTGCCAAACTGCCATTAAACACTATAAGAAGAAGAAGGAGCGGTGACGCAGATTGTTTTGAAAAAGTTTGTTTTCTCAGTGCAAGGAGCATTGCATTGCTCTCGTGTTTTGGTTGGGTAAGAGTTACATCTAATTCCCATACTTTCTAATTCTTTATTTAGTTGACGTCTCTCCCTATCATAGGCAGTGCATTCAAAAATAATATGATGTTTAATCTTCTCCGCATTTATCGCATTTTCCCATTTCATGCTCTCCAATTTTATTAAGACTATAATTTAAAGCAGTGTACCCAATTCTTAGCCTGGTGATGATGTCTTTTCTCCTATTACCATATCTTTTCCTCTCCTTTTTCAATCCACTCTAATGTCAATATGATTGCTAAAACTTAAGTTGTGAACACTGACCCATGATCCGATATTCTTTGCGCAATTTTTTTGTTAAAAGTAGGGATGAACACTTGCAGTTCTACCAGAGTCAGGCTCCTTTGACCCATCTGTAAATACCTGTAATACTGAATAATACTCTCTGCTTATGTATTGTTGAACTACACTCTCAGTTGGTTTGTTTATTTTCTTAATTTCTTTATGTATTTGGAAATCAATTAGTGGCATAGGATACATCCAAGGAGGGATAACCGGTATTGGAACAGCAGGTGCTATTTCTAGATCTTTCAGCCCCAAGTTGTTTGTCTCCTTCCTTACTACTCAACCAAAGCTTGCTACGTCTTTATATTCATATTCCCAACATTTTGCAGGAGCTGTTTAATTGGATGATTTTCCAGATGTCCCATTACACCAGACCAGTACTTCATCCTCAATTGAAGCCTACGTTGTTCTATTGGCAATTCTCCCATTTCAACTTGTAGTGATACCACTGGTGAGGATCTGAATGCTCCACAGCATATACGCAAAGCCTGATTTTGAATAACTTCAACTTTTTTAAGTAAGGTTTTGTTTGCAGAGCTATAAACCATACTACCATAGTCTGATGTTTGACCTAATCACTGCATAATAAATTATTTTGAGTGACTGACAACTTGCCCCCCAGTCAGCACCTGACAAGCATCTTAATACATTAATTCCTTTCTTGCATTTTTTCTATTAATTTCTGAATATGAACTCCAAAACTTAGTTTAGAGTCCATCCACATACCCAGAAATGTACCCAACTTTTACTTGTTCCAGTAGATGATCATACAAACTGATATTTAATACAGGATCTTTTTTCATATTTGAGAAACATATCGCTTGTGTTTTTGTTACAGAGAACTTAAAACCCCAATGGTTTACCCATTTCTCCACCTCCTTCACTGTCTTTTGCATTTTATTTTGTACGAATAGCATATTACGCCCCCTTTTCCACAGCACTCCGTCATCTGCATATAATAATCTTCCTATGCCCGTCTCAATGTTAAGAAATATGTCACTAATCATTATATTGAAAAGAATTGGGCTGCTCACACTTCCCTGGGGAGTTCCATTCTCAATTGGGAATATCAGAGAATATTCAGATCCCACTCTTACTTGAATTATTCTTCCGAACAAGAAACTTGAAATCCAGTTGAACATTTCCCCCTCAATCCCCAAAGCTTCCAATTTCACTAACAACCCCTCTTTCCACAACATGCCATAAGCCTTTTCAACATCGACGAAGACTCCCACCAATACTTCTTTGTTTATTTGAGCTTTTCGAATTTCTGTCTCCAAATTTAAGATTGAATCCATCATATTTTGCCCTTTTCTGAATCCACTTTGGCAAGCTGACAAAAGGTTTATTTTCTCCATTTCAAAAGTCAAACCTATTCATAACCATCCTTTCCATAAGTTTACATAAATTTTAAGTCTTTCAATGCAATAGGTCTATAATTACCTGGCTGACAGTGATCTTTGCCTGGTTTAGCGATTGGAACTACAGTGGTACCTCGAGATACGAAATTAAGGCGGCCTTCGTATAATGAGTTTTTCGTATCTTGGAACACATTTTACATGTAAAATGGCTAATCCGTTCCAAGCCCTCCAAAAACACCCCATTAAATTTCATAATAAAGCTAAATTGACCTATAAACAATGAAATAACGTAAAATGTCGAAGCCTCACTCGAAAGGTAAGCTATCTCCGAAAGTGGCGGCAGAGGAGGAGGAGGACAAACGGCAGATAACGCAAGTACGTACACTTAACTTTACGAAAACACATACAAAATTTAAGGAAAACTATAAAAATAAAATTTGCGAGAAAATCTTAACAAAACTGTAACACTTAAACACTTTATTTTTTTTATTTTTTACAGAATTTCAACTTCACCACTTTCAACGTTCTGTTTTTCACTTGGTTCTTCCTTTTTGCTTGCTCCTGCTAATGCTGAAGGCCTCTTTAAAAAATAACTATCCAAGGAAGATTGCTTCTGCCTGCTTTTGACAATGTTCCTGAAACGACTCAGGCAAACGTCATCGAACTGCGCAAGTATACGACCTGTGTGAGCCTTTTCGGGTGTCTTTTTTCGATAAACGATTGCAGTTTATGAAAAGCGGCTAAGACCTCCTTAATTTCTGCCATTGTCATAGGATCCTCCTCTTCATCGTGCTGCTAGAGAACTCCTCTTGAATGACGTTATGTTGCATGGCCTCCAACTCCTTCAGGTCATCCGTCGTAAGCTCCTTTTGGTGCTCCTCGAGAAGGTCGTTGATGTCGTCCTCGTCGACGACCAGCCCCATGGACTTGCCGAGTGCAACGATCTCGTCAAGATCTGGTTGGGAAACAGTTTTGGGATTGTCAACTGTTTTGGACTCAGCAGCACCAGCTTCGCCCACGTCGAATCCCTCGACGTCTCGGTCGGATACGGCATCAGGCCAAAGTTTCCTCCACGAGGAATTCAAGGTTCGCCTCGAAACCTCCTGCCAAGCTTGGTCGATGAGTCGGATGCATATGACGATGTCGAAATGGTGGTGATGGGCGGAAGAAAAAGAATCTTAACGAAGGAATACACCGCTAGGATATCTTCCTCCAGGTCAGGAGGGTGGGGAGGGGCATTGTCTAACACCAGCAGACATTTCAGGGGGAGGCGCTTCTCTTGCAAAAAACTCTTCACAGTCGGGCCGAAACACAGATTTACCCACTCGGTGAACAAAAGCCTCGTTACCCAGGCTTTTGCATTAGCCCTCCACATCACTGGAAGCTTCTCCTTCAACACTTTGTGGGCCTTGAAGGCTCGAGGAGTCTCGGAGTGATACACCAGTAGGGGCTTCACCTTGCAATCCCCACTGGCATTCGAACAAAGTGCGAGCGTAAGCCTGTCTTTCATAGGCTTATGCCCGGGTAGCTTCTTCTCTTCCTCCGTGATGTATGTCCGAGGCATTTTTTTCCAAAAAAGGCCAGTCTCATCACAGTTGAAAACCTGCTGAGAACTGTAGCCTTCCTTGGTCATCATCTTGTCGAAAGTCTTCTTAAATGGTTTGGCCGCTTTCGTGTCCGAGCTGGCAGCCTCCCCATGACGCACCACCGAATGGATGCTAGTCCGTTTACGGAATTTCTCGAACCAGCCATGCGAAGCCTTGAAGTCTGGGGTTGGCGTTGAAGTCCCTTCCGCCTGCGCAATCAAATCGCCGAAAATAGTACTGGCCTTGTGAGTGATTGCCGTCTCAGTTACTGTATCGCCAGCGATTTCTTTGTCTTTTATCCAGACGAGGAGCAGCCGTTCCATCTCGTCGTGTACATGGCTCCTCTTGCTGGACAAAATAGTGATACCCTTCGATGGTGTAGTTGCTTTGATGGCATCCTTCTGTTTAAGGATGGTGCCTATTGTCGACGGATTACGGCCGTATTCCTTAGCGATCACACTCAATCGCATACCAGCTTCGTACTTCTTTACGACCTCCATCTTTGTCTCCAGAGACAGCATGCGCTTTCCGTGAATTTCAACTTTCTTGGGACCCATGACTACGTTAATTTACGTAAAGTTACACAATACGTAATAATACAGTCTTCGCGTGTTCCTTCGCTTCTCCTGCTTCAGTTTCGGGTGCGGAGTGGCTGAGCTAAAGCACGCCAGCACGTACGTATAGAAGATGGGAGGGATGCTGTCCAATTAGAGAGAAGGATCTCATGGCTTGGCTAGCATCAGGAACCAATGGGAGAGCAGGAGGATGGTGGCGAGTCTACTATAACTAAGATGGCGGCGTGCGACGTGAGTTTCAAAATTGTTATGGGGCGAATCTCGGACTTTCAGAAACCTTTCGTATCTTGAATACTTTTCGTATGTAGAGCAGTAAAATTTTTCGTCTTTGCTTTCGTAACTTGGATTTTTCGTAAGTTGAGCCTTTCGTATCTTGAGGTACTACTGTATAACTCCATGTTTCCAATCCTGAGGTAGATTCCCCGTCTCCTATATTTTGTTAAAAAGCATTAAAATCGCGTCACCGCTCCTCTTCAGCACAACTGCATTTCAGTGTTACCGCGCTCATCTCTTGCGCACACAAAATGGCGGCGCCTGCAAAAATCAAAATAAGTCTCAAACTCAAAATTATGTAGATCCTCAACACAAGCAAAGCAGCAGCATGCATTTGTTGTTAATGCAACAGCAGCATTTCATGAATTACTTTCTAATTAAATAAATCTAGAACAAAATACAAACTACTGAAGTAACAAAACTAATTTTACTTTTTTTAAAAACATAGAAGAACCATAATAGCGGGTTCCACACATAATGTTATTATTTTATTTTCTAAAACCGGCGTTTCATGCACTTCCACTATGTCTGATATAAAACGTCACAAGCATTATTAATCTGAGAAGACTGCTGCTGGATGCCAGGCCAGTTATTTTTTCAGTTGGTGAAGATAAAAGAAAGAATTTGCAAGAGATAGAGGTTTAAGCAAGATAAATGTTTGAGTGAAAAATGATATAAAGGTATTAAAAAGGATAGAACAGGACAGACACAGTATGGACAAACAAACAAACAAAAAGAGGAAAAAAAGGTTAGCTGCCTTTTCTAAAATATTTGCATACATAAAATTAGAGCAACTACTGAAATATTACTAGTATTAAACCAGAACTTGACAAACATTGTAAGTAGTAGAGGCCAATATACTTACAAAAACATGGAAGGATGTTACAGCAAGTAAATGACAGATTTAAATGTTCCTTTCACGTCAAATATGTCGTGACCTGGGTGTAGTTGGCTCTTAAAAGGGCCTTTGGATATTATTCAGCTGCTGTTGACACAAGCAAAAGAGATAAAAAGAAAAACATTGGAATATAAGTGAAATATTACGCATTTCAATATCTTGATATAATCAAGATGACGATCTACACCAGTGGTTCCCAAACTTTTTGCAGCATGCACCCCTTTCTAGTGTTTGACACCTGTCAAGCACCCCCCAACACTTTACTCTGGTTAAACTTCACATTTTTAATTGCAACAACTAAATACAAATATTCACTGTAGATTAGAAAACATAAAAAAATCTGTTATAAACACAAAAGATTACTACCTTACTACCTTTTTTAGTGAGATGGATGGGCCTGCATGTTCGCACACAGATCATCTAAAACTTCACCACAGACTACACATTGCGGGTTTGGACTTTCTGCATCACCAATCCATGTAAACCCGAAAGCAATGTAACTGTCACTGTATTTGCGTTTCTTACTTGACATTTTCTCCCTCTGGCATGCAGGCCTATTTCTCTTGACCAATACATCTCTGTTAGGTTTCTCTGTTCCCGCCTCTTCACTCCGTTCATTATCATCTGAGTCTGTTTGATCGGGTTTTTCAATATATTCAGCGCCGTGGTCGGTGCACATCTCCACACAAGAGGCCGATGTAGATGGCTCATTCCTGTCCCTTGAGTTCTTTAAAGTGCCCGTTTTTAACCATGTGTCCATTTTGATGAATGTAGTAAGTGAAAAAAATAAATGAACGAATTATCAGTTAGCGCCTAATAGAGCGTGCCCGTATGACGTCACGCGCACCGTCGACGCCATAATGGGGGACAAGTAGAGCTGAATACAGCGCGCACCGAATGTTAATCATGTTGTTAAACAGTCATATTTTAGGCTGCCTAAGGTAATAACACACCAAGGTGATCGTACACAACAGTTGTCAAAGGCCAGACGTGAGAAATGCAAACAGTCGAATTCATGTTGAGAGAGTGATTGGCTTAGTCCGTCAGAAATATTCAATGCTATCATCCAGATCTGGACATACACTATTTGCTTCTTGCCCATCAATAACGTAATAAAATTAAAGGTGAACAAATGTAGATCATGATTAGATCACATGGATGTGCTTATCCGGATCTACAGTGAATAAAAACCATCCCACGACACACACATAAAGCGCTGCAATTATTAAGCATTATATCCATCTATATTATGTGCCTGCAAAAAGGCGGTATCCAACAGTTTGCCGATAATATATGTAACAATATCTGACCTCTGTTTGGGGTTTTTGAGTGTATTTTCTGTAGAAAAAAATCATACTTTAATCTTAGCTTTTCATACAGGTGTAGGACATCAATAAACAGCATTTTGTAAGATCTGTTCAGGTAACAAAAGTTTATAAAGATGTTAAATGAAAATATTTTTGGTCCAAACTGTTGGATTAGAAAGTAGGAATGCCTCTATTTTTTTTAATAAACTTTATTGCTAATGAAAACCATTTCATCTACCTTGGCAGTTGTTACACATCTGTCATTGATGACACAGGATGCCACTTCTCGCACCTAGCCACACACTAGCTGATTGTGAGCGTCAAGTCCTTTGTAACACTGAAGATCTTCGGCTGTATAAGGACTTAGGGTGAAAACCAGATAGTTGAGAACATTAATGTATGTTGTGTTCGGTAGAAGATTGACGTCCGTAGACCAGGTCACAATTTCATACGGATCCTGTCCCTTTATTAACGCTATTTTTGCCTCGTACCTGTCTCTTTCAAAATTCTCAAGTAAATCTCTATATTTAGTTTGACTCTTACGCTCAATTTTCTCCCTAGATTTACATAAAATGTTTTTTTTTCTGCGATAAAACTGGCTTTAACGTCGCTTCCCCCATGACATTGATTAGAAGTGGTCCCCCAAAATGGCGGCTGTCGTAAAACTACGTCACGATCGGGCGCGCTCTATATGAACAGGGCGGGGCTATTGTGACAGAGACGTGCTTGTAAAATGAAATTAAATCATGAGTAATTTATAGCTTGTAATGTGAAATTTTATTTCTTAATAAAACTTTCGCATGTGAAGTTTACCTCAGTTAAATACGTAAAAATAATAAAGAGACAATCTTTTTCCCCGCCATTACAAACATTCTCTGGCGCACCCCCGGTGGTCAGTCTGCGCACCACTAGGGGTGCGCGCACCCCACTTTGGGAACCACTGATCTACACTGAAAAAAAATGTTATAGTAATGATGATGGTATAAACCAATTTAATAAAGGTTCTTATTTGTAAATATGTACAATAACATCTAAGATAAAACGGCAATACATTTAATTAGGCTTTTAAAGTAACTAACAAATAAGAATCCATATCAACTCATAATAAAGATGCATTTTCATTCTTGAAATGAATTATCACAGATAGAAATGACAATGCAAATACTGAGAATGTCTATGGCTATAATTACAGTGCAGAGCAAACAATCTGATTGCACACTAGGAAGAGGGAGAAAATCATTATACTTTATACTGTCAACAAAGTAGGTCTGTATTCCACATCTATCAAAGATATTTACCAATAGATATAATTATTGAACACAATTTTAACTGCACTCAAAATGATATCGGTATAAATGTGGTGCTGAAAAATGCAACCTCTTGCATATTTATTTTACATAATAATATATTTCATGTTTTATTTTTCATTTTCACTATTTATTTTCCCTACAGTTATTCCAAAATGACACGAGCTTATTTCATTTGAGTTATCATCCTTGCACATATATCACAAGGTTAAATTGCTAGTCATCCGGCATTAAACCACTCGTCGTTTAAGCAACACAAAATATTTTCTAACATTAAATCACTTTAATTAAATCACCTGTTGATGTGCTGATGACAACTGAAATTAAATTGATATTACATTTTTTCAGAAATAAATAATGAATTACAGTGGAGTTCGGTTATGTCAACGGGGTTTGCAAAAAAGCATTGAGTTTGGCGAGATAACCCATATTAACATATATTTTCCCACATATAACCCGCAGACGCACAAATTTTGCTCACAAAATCACAAAAAACGTGCGGGATGCTACAGCGTGTTATCCCTCAGACGAGATCAACGACAAGTTTTCTATTGTCTTTTGTCACACGGTTCGCGTACTGTATAGACTCGACGTGAGACTATAACATCAGTAAGTACAATGCACTTTTGTCTACCTACTTATTTTGGACGCAATGAGTCTTTAATTTAATCACATGTACAAATTTGTTTTCTTCTTTCAAGCGATGTTAATTATGTCAGCAGCATATCACCCTGTAGCCTAAGACTGGTTGCCCACTGAAGCTAAGCAGGGTTGAGCTGGTTAGTACCTGGATGGGAGACTCCTGGAAAAAAACTAGGTTGCTGCAGGAAGTGGTGTTAGGAGGCCAGCAGGGGGTGCTCACCCTGTGTCTGTGTGGGTCCTAACGCCCCAGTATAGTGACGGGAACACTGTACTGAGACAAGCACCGTCTTTCGGATGAGACGTTAAACCGAGGTCCTGACTCTCTGTGCTCATTAAAAATCCCAAATCTCCTCTCCACCAGAAAGCTGATGTGTGGTGCAATATGGCTGCTGTCGCATCATCCAGGTCAGTGGTCCCCTAGCGCGAGATAGATGAAGAGTCCGCGCGAGATTAAACACACCTCCTCACCACCAAAGCAGCAGCGTTAGAGCCGCTTGCAGCCGTTCACGGACCGGTCCACGAATTCGATCCGCGGCCTGGTACCAGTTCGGACCGGGGGTTGGGGACCACTGATCCAGGTGGTGCTGCACATTGGTGGTGGTTAAGGAGATTCCCCCCCCCCCCCACTATGTAAAGTGCTTTGAGGTCTGGAAAAGCGCTACATAAATGTAACAGAACAAAATACAAACTTTTCTAGTTCTCTCTAAATAAAAAAATTAAATGAAAGACATAAGAGAAAACAAATTCTCTTTTTTCCCAAAAAATTTCATGAATTACTGTCTAATTAAATAAATCTAGAAAAAAAAATTACAAACTACTGAAGTAACAAAACTAATTTTACTTAAAAAAAATAACATAGAACAACCATAATAGCGGGTTCCACACATAATGTTTTTATTTATTTTCTAAAACCGGCGTTTCATTGGTTGTTGTTACGTCACTTGCACTATGTCTGATATAAAACGTCACAAGCATTATTAATCTGAGAAGACTGCTGCTTTTGAGGTTCAACACTTTAATCAGCAAATAATATTTGGACGACTTTTGGATGTTACTCTTCTGTCAAATTGTATTTTGAGTGTTTTTTTACAGATGAGTACCTTCAATTTTTTTCAACACAATGAGTCTTTCATTTCATCACAAAGTACAAATTTGTTTTCATCTTTCAAGCAGAGTTCAATGTCATTTTCACTGGATTTTGTTTTAAAATTTAAAATCAGTTATTATTTCAATTTTCACTTGAAGTATAATAGAGTCTGGACTTGAGATTTCATTATATATATACAGTTTATTCGAATAAGATTAAATATTTCTGTTCATATTTTGCTTATCCTTCAGAAGCCCCTCTCCCAAACGTGTTATTTGTGTCGACAATCGCACAAATAATTGTGCTGCGACTTTTGAAGTGGTGGGTGAAAAATCTAAATCGCCACATAAAAAAACAAGTATCAGTGATGGGACTAAAGCAGTGGTCCCCAACCTTTTTTGTGCCGCGGACCGGTAAACGTGTGATAATTTAGCATGAATTAGATCCGCGGCCCGGTACCATTTGATCCACAGACCGGTACCGAGCCGCGGACCAGGGGTTGGGGACCACTGGTCTAAAGTATACATGGCGCCAGTTGACGGAGATACATCAGCCTTCTCAACGGGTCAGACTTATATCATAAAGAACTTCTCTGTCTCTACAAAATATAGCAGAGAATCCGTTTTCTTGGGACCGTCTTCAAAAAAGTTCATCTTGCAGTAACACATGAAATTAAAAGAGCTGCAAAAGACACTCTAAATCCTCCCTCAATTCAAATGACGGGAGAAGAGCCGGACCTTTTCACCTGAGAAGGATATGTTTTGAATTGAAGGATATGTTTTCAGAATTGAAAAACGAAGTGATTTATCGAGATTAATACAATTCTACTCAACCTTTGTTGTACATTAAAATTCTATCACCTATTTTAGTATTAATTCTTTGCTTGCCAGCATTTCTCACTAACCTTCATGGCCCCTAGAATATTTTGTTGTATGAATATCTGTGTCACCCTTGCATCCACTGTGGACTCTTATTTTGCCTTTTGTGTTCGTCAGTTTCAGTTCCGGGTTATGTCAGTCATTATATGTTTTGGTTTCACCTGTGTTTAATTCCCATGTTCAATCATGTCATGTATAAAGTCCTCCCGTGTTCACTCTGGTATTGTCGGTTATTGCATGTTATTCTCAGTTCGGTGGTTTGTGTGGATGCCTGTACCTTTCCGTGTCTGGAATAAAACCCTGTTTTTGCATTCCTGGATTTCTCCTTTGTTTCCGCATCGCACAACGCCCCCACCCCCCCGCGTAACAATCTGCACAAACAAGATGTCAAAATAAAGATCAGAGCCACTGCTTTTTATCTTATCAACATTTAAATGGGAGTAGGTTTCATTAAGAAACAGAAACAATTTTTTGAACAAAAACCCTGAGAAAATTATTTTTATCCAATAGTACATCTCGATCACATTCAGAATGATAATTCAAATGTATATTGTGCTGATGTGACCCATGAGACACATTTTGTAATGTGGTGAAAAATATTAAATTGTACTTTCAATCCACGTCTATTAGCTCTGAGACATCTATTAAGAGGCATCATGATTTTCTCTTTCCAGTTTCCAGTTTGTGTTGGTGTGGGTGTGTGTTTTTGTGTGTGTGTGTGTCAGTATTCGGGCGATGGCTCCCTCCGGTGGCCCGAGGAGGGAATCACGGAGTTCGTCTCTGTGACACCTATACAACTGTCCACTAAAATCACCAGACAATAAATGCATTAAAACATGAAACAAAGAAACAAACCAAAGTTATGAAGAGTCACAATTTCCAAAGCAATTTTTGTCTACTAATAATAGTTTTTAGACTGTGAATTTTAATATGACGTGTGTCATACTTTCATGTTGTACAAAAAAAATTGTCAACACAGAAAAAAACTTAGATCATCAGAGTGTTTTATGTGGACTTTAATATTTTATGTGGACTTTAATATTCACAACCGATACTGAATTTAACACTTTACCTGTCAAGATTTTTCTAAACAATGCTTCCCCATAAGAGGTTATTTATTTTGATACATTGTATGTGTAGATATTTTAGCACCCTCAGAATTTTGAGAAAATTATCAAAAATGCTGCCTCTGTCAACTAAAAAAACATCTGGTGGAGAAAGTGTTCATCTAGCTTTTGCAGTTATAGTTAATTGTAGAATGTATTGTATATTAGAAACAATATTTTATTTGACTATATTATTCTAGTTACAGATGGTGCGAATGGCACCCGTGAACGACGGAAATGTCCCCATTTTGGACTTGGCACTTAAATGTAGCCAAAGAGTAATAGATGTTTCACTCTGGCGGGACGAAGCCATCGTGGAGCTTCTTTTAGGAGCTCAACAAGGTAAAGATGGTGCCGCCACGTTCGGTCGCTCCTTTAAGACTTTGCTTTTATTTATTATTCTACTCTCTTTTGTTCTTTTTTTTTTTTTTACAAATTTATCATCTGCCTTGATCTGCTATGACAGCAAAACACTTTTGGACATTGGTTACCGCTACACTGACCTGTTTCAGGACACTTTCACCGATCCTCTGTGGCCACCTGAGATTCTTCAGAATGCCGAGCTGAACAATGGACACTCGAGTCGAAGTCAAAGATTCAAAAAACACAGTGGGAAATGTGCTGGGATCCGCAACAGACTGAGTTAAAGAGCATTCAGTCCTCCTCTCCAGAGCATTCTGCTCGCAAATGTCCAATCCTTGGAGAAAAGATGGACGATCTTAGAGCCAGGATGCGTTTCCAACGGGACATGAGAGACTGTAACATCATCTTTTGTTTGTCAGAAACATGGCTCACGCCCGCGGTCCCGGACACAGCTGTGACGCCGTCTGAGAACTTCTCTGTTCTGTGGACAGAACAGCCGAGGCCGGTAAATCCAAAGGCGGTGGAGTGTGTTTCATGATTAACAAGAAATGGTGCGATCCTAGGAACATCTCCATTCTTTCACGATCCTGCTCACCTCATCTGGAACATTTAACTATCATTTGCCGCCCATTCAATCTGCCGAGGGAGTTTTCCTCTGTCTTCGCCACTGTGGTTTATATCCCACCACAGGCAGACACGGGACTGGCTTTATCTGGCCTCCATAATGCCATCAGCGGCTCCATAAACAGACACCCCGATGCTGCTTTCATCGTCGTGGGTGATTTTAACAAAGCCAACCTTAAAGTCTTTCCAAACTTTCAGCAGCATGTCTCCTGTCCCACACGAGGAGCAAACACACTGGACCACTGCTACTCTCAGTTTAAAAATGCCTATAAAGCTCGATCACTGCCAGCCTTTGGCAAATCGAACCATGCCGCCATTTTCCTCACACCTGAGTACAAACAAAGGCTCGTTCAGGAACCCCCGGTGAGGAGGGAAGTTAAACGCTGGTCACCCCATTCAGAGATCACGCTACAGGCAGCTCTTGATGACGTCGAATGTTCCGGGCGAGTTCATCTGACGTCAGCGAGTTCACTGATGTGGCACTCTGCTTTATCAACACACTAAAAGAGCAAGCCACACAAACAATAACGACCTTCTCTAATGAGAAACCATGGGTGGACAGTTCAATCCGCGCTGCAGTGAACTCACGCACTGACGCATAGAACATAACTATATACAACACAACATAACTGACGCATACAACTATAAAACATCCTGCTATGCTCTCCGACGCGCCGTTAAAGGCGCAAAGCTCCGTTATAGGATCGCGTGGAGTCTCATTTCCAGCTCAACGACTCCCGGCGGATGTGGCAGGGACTGAGGACAATCTGTGCTTTTGGATCTAAATCCTCTGCAGAGGTTTCTTATTTTATTGTTTTTCTTTTGTGCTTTGTGTACGTTTTTCTTTCAACCTATTGTCCAGCACTTTGGTTGGCCTTTGGCCATTTTTAAATGTGCTTTATAAATAAACTGAACTGAACAGAGGTGAGAGCTGACCCGTTGCTTGTGAACGAGTTAAACTCTTTCTACGCTCGCTTTGATTGTAATCGCAGCAGCGCGACTCCACTGAGTGGCGCGTCAGAGAGAATCACTCAGAGCAGCAACAATCACGTGATCTCGGTCTCGGAGGATGAGGTTCGGAGGGCACTCAAGCGTGTGGATGTTAGGAAAGCTGCCGGGCCGGATGGTGTTTCAGGTGGTGTTCTGCGGTTCTGTGCTGATCAGCTCACCGGGCTCTTTATCCATCTTTAATGAGTCCCTTGCTACATCTGTGGTCCCCACCTCCTTCAAGAAACCCACCATCATCCCTGTCCCTAAGAACAGTAAACCCTCTTGCCTAAATGACTATCGTCCAGTGGCTCTCACGTCTATAGTCATGAAGGTCTTTGAGAGACTCATCAAAAACATCATCTGCTCCTCCGTTCCTGACACTTTGGACCCTCTTCAGTTTGCCTATCGTCCCAATAGATTGACTGAAGATGCCATCTCTCACGTCCTCCACTCCTGCCTCACTCACATCGACAGCAAAAGTGGGAACTATGTATGACTGCTAATTATTGACTATAGTTCAGCCTTTAACACCATAGTTCCCATTAAGCTAACCACCAAACTCCTGGATCTCGGCCTGAACTCTTCTCTCTGTCACTGGATTGAAGATTTCCTCACTGGCAGACCTCAGGTGGTGAGAGTAGGACAGTTCACCTCCATCACCGTGAGTGTGGGAGCTCCACAGGGCTCTGTCCTCAGTCCCCTGCTCTTCTCTCTCTACACACATGACTGTGTGTCCACACACAGCTCCACCTCTGTCATCAAGTTTGCTGATGATACTGTTGTCCTGGGCCTCATTTCCATCAACAATGAGACCGCATACTTGGACGAGGTGGAGCAACTGACATCTTGGTGCCAGGACAACTGTCTCTCTCTGAATGTTAGCAAGACCAAAGAACTGATTGTGGACTTCAGGAAGAGACAGCAACGGTCATACTTCCCTCTCATGATCGGCGGGACACCAGTAGAGAGAGTGAGCAGCTTCTAGTACCTGGGTGTGAACATCTCGGAGGACCTGACCTGGACTGCACACATCCAGACACAGGGGAAAAAGGCCAGGCAAAGACTGTACCACCTGCGCCAGCTGAGGAAATTCAGGGTCTCACCAGCTATCCTGAGAACTTTCTATTCAGGGGCGATAGAAAGTGTACTGACCCAGTGCATCACAGCGTGATACAGGAACAGCACCAGTCACGACTGCAAAGAGTGGTGCGCTTATCCAAGGGCATCTCAGGGTCAGCTCTCCCGTCTCTGCAGGACATCTACACCAAACGCTGCAGAGGTAGAGCTACTAAAATCATCAAAGACCCTTATCACCCTGCAAACCCTCACTTCACCCGGCTGCCATCTGGGAAACGCTTCCGAAGCCTGATGGCCAAAACTGAGAGACTCAGGTGGAGTTTCTTCCCCCAGGCCATCAGACTCCTGAACGCTGTCACTAACAACACGTGACTTCACCTTACTCCAGGATAAACATACACATACTGACATTATACTGACACTGCACTGCACTTTCTGTTCTCATTGTTACTGTGTAACAACCTGTTATAATCTGTTTGCACATAATTATTCTACATTTCTGCTAACCACTTATTTATAAGTCTACAGTTTTACTTATTGCAAAGTTTATTTCACTTATTTTATTCCACCTTTTTTTTTTACTTGATTTCTTTATAATTCTACATACACATATATAGTACTTTTTATCCTATTATAATAACTTTCTATTATAATTTCCTCTGTGTTTTTTGTAGTTTTTGTACATTTTTTAAATTTTAAGTTTTTATAACCGTTAATTTGCACTGTCCATGGAGCGGACCAGTTTGCATTTCACTGCCGGTTGTATATTCTGTATATAACTGTGTATGTGACAAATAAAACTCTTGAATCTTGAATCAACTCCAGCTATCCCACATGAGGGCCAATGTCAAGCCATAAGTGCAACACATTACACCAGATGGTATTCAAGAAAGCAGGTTATGTGACATAGTTATGTTTAAGTGTAAGCAGATGACTCAACTTTCAGAGGTCACTTTCAGGGTATTTAAATAATCTCTACCAACTTACTCTGAACATGACCTGATCCAGACCAGCTCCTGTTCAAGAGTTAGTTTACTTCAGAGGTGTTCACAGTAAACATATTCTTATTATTTGAACTTATTCCCAAATACATTTTTGGAATATATTATATTTAAGGCAAATATAATGCAAATGAAGTTTAATTGACCCCACTGAATATTTTTTATTATTATAATAGAATTTCTTTTAAAAAGCTTGTGATTTACTGTTAATGTAACCATGAATTTCTAAAATGTCTAGGCTATACATTTTTGATATGAAGAATACTTTTTTTCACTAGTTGAAAAATGAAGATAACTTTTTCACTCACAATTAAAATTCAGTTTTGTTCTTTTTAAAATTAAGATCGTTGAAGAACAATCGATGACAGAGGACATTGTCATCACTGGTGTATCTCAAGATGAAAATGGCGATGGAATGCTCCTCTTAGCAGAGAACCTTGATGAGTTTATCCTACCTGGTGCTGCAGCCATTCATGAAGATTTTTTTAAGAATCTTCCAATCACAGTCAGTGTGGCACACGCTGGCAACTGTAACGCTCGGGGTACGCTGACGAAGACGAGACGGACAAGAACTGAACTCAAAACTCATTTAATAAACAATAAACCAAAACACTTTAAATATAAACAAAATGGCACTAGTAGTGCAAAACTCTAGAACACGGATAAGCAAAAGACTTGAATAGAAACTCAAACGGCACCTCATGTGCACACCTAGGAGAACTCGGAGGGAGAACCAACCACATAAACTGCTGACAGGGAAACATCCAGAAACGTCAACCACGGACAAAGACAGGGAGGAAGCCAAGGGGTGAAATACACTAGGAGATGACGATCACCTGGGGCACACTAATGAACTAGAGACGAGACGGGTGCAGGGAGGGAACGAGAGGCAACACCCACGTGATAACCAACACACCCACTAACAGTGACTAGACAACCAGGAAGTGACAAAGACCCGACAGCTAGGAAGTGCACACAAAACACCACACCCAGGGCAAAATGGTAACAGCAACAAAACAAATGCCATCCACAATGTAGACGATCTAATAGACGTGTATCGTGAGTATAATAATATAACTGTGTAAATATGTTGTAATAATAAAACTGTATACCTGCTATAATAATAAAACTTTGTATAGCTGTAACAATAAAACTGTTTTCTAATAAAAGTTACCTATAGACGTGTAACGAGAGTGTAATAATAAAACCGTTTTCTAATAAAAGTTAAAGAACTGTTCAACAATCACTGAGGCTGTTGTATTTTCTCAAATCTCTAGCAGACCTCCATAGGCACAAACCCTTATGCTCCTTCTGATCTTAAATGGATTGTTCACACAAAAGAAAACTGGCATCAGATTCAAAATTACAAAAATTTGTTTTATTTTATTTATGTTTTATATACTAACTCTAAACCTTGCAAAGTGTGAAATAGGAAAATCCACAGTGACCTATCTCGGGAAAAAGGTGGGTCATGGATGTGCAAAGCCGGTGGACGCTAAAATTGAAGGAATCTTGAACTTTCCAAAACCTGCTAACAAGCGAGAGCTTCGTCGCTTTCTCGGCATGTCTGGCTACTACCGAGGTTTCTGCAAGAACTTTTCCTCAGTGGTTGCGCCTCTCACAGACTTGTTAAGCACCACTCGACTGTTCAAATGGACTAATGACTGTGACCATGCGTTTGAATCTGCAAAGGATCTTCTTTGCAATGCTCCTGTGCTGGCGGCCCCTAACTTTGAGCTGCCGTTCAAACTGCAGGTGGATGCCAGCTTCTCAGGCGCTGGAGCGGTGCTGATCCAGGAGGATGCTAACCAGATTGAACATCCTGTACCCTATTTTTCCCGAAAGTTTCTGAAGCATCAAAAGTCTTATAGTACCATTGAAAAAGAAGCCTTAGCCTTATTGTTGGCTTTAGAACACTTTGAAGTCTACCTGGGAAGTTGTGCAACTCCTGTGGTAATCTATACAGACCATAACCCTCTGACTTTTCTTTCCACCATGTCCTCGACGAACCAGCGTTTAATGCGCTGGGCCTTGCGGCTACAGGACTATAATCTTCAAATCCAGCACATTAAAGGCACGGCTAATGTTGTCGCCGATGCCCTGTCTAGGACTGGAGAAAAAGATATTTAGTGGGTACTTAGTTTTGTCTAGTACAATGCAAAGTAAGTCAGTGATGTTTAATTTGGGTTATGACTGTATTCTTTGTGGTGGGGGTGTTACGTCCTAAGACGTTATTTTCATTGTGATTATTATCATCAGACACTTGATGATGATTTGGCTAAGATATGGACGCCGTGTAGACTGTGTTTTGGTATTGTCTTGTGTCCCTGTTCTCTTTCTCTCTGATCAGGTGTAATCATCTCCACCTGTAGGTCATTGACACACTGCCTAACGGAGTATAAAGGAACAGCCAGAGCTTGATCTCAGGGCATGCGTGTGTGCCAGAGAGAGAGTGACGCGTCTCCCTCCTCCAGATTGAAGCATGAACAAGGAATTTCTCTTGGTAAACGAACCTTATACTGCACATTAAAATATGGCACATTGATTTAAACCCATATATCTGCTTTATATATCTTACATATCAATGCTCTTCAACCATTACATATTCATGATACAGCACTACCATCAATTGCCAAATTACTATTACAATACTGTCAGGAAAACGCAGACACAGGATTCAAGTGCGAAATGTTGAATTATTGTAAGGGATGAGAGAACAGAAACAATGTCCGGAAGAAGCAGGCAGCGCAGGGACTCAATGGGCAGACGATAGACGGTGCAGTGCGGTGTAATCCCAAAGTGGGTGGCGTAGAGGGTGAACACGGAACAGCAGACCGGGACACGAAGACACGCTGACGCTGGGTACAGGAAGACGCTGACACCGGAGACGGAACACTGGAACACTGAAGAGGCCGACGTGGAATATGGGGAGACAACGACTCGACAACAAGGTAGTGGTGAGAGGACACTAAGTAGGCACAGGAGATTTGGATCAGGTGTGTGTGTGATGAAGCGGTGGCGGTGATCAGTAACCACGCCTCCCACACTCACCACACATGCATACACAGACAGTAATAGGAGACAATGAATCTGCGAACCGTGACAAATACAGTCACCACACAACACAATACAAATATTAAAACCCAAAATATGTATATGTTCTCGCAGAGAAAAAAAAATCAAATGTCTTTATCAGCAGCAAATTAACTCAACTAAACAAATTCACAGACTAAATTCAGTACCATAGCAACCATATTATAACTGTCCCTGTTCAGCGCACAGGTCAAGCTATAATAATCTTACAGGGGATTCAACTTTTGTGCAAACAGAGGTCCAGTAATAAATTAAGTGTCTCTCGCGAGCCAGATGTGGCTCTATTGATGGCTGCATTACTTCCCCGTCAACAACCGAGCATCGTGCTCACAAACCGCTACGTTTTCTATCAGACATACAGGCCTTGATTGGACTTTTACTTTCATTTTTCGGGAGGGGAGGGGCCCCTTTTCAAAATTTGTCTAGGGCCCCGTATTTGCTCGGTCCGCCACTGTGTGAGAGCATAGCATCAACGGCAAAGCGGCGACAGTGAGCACATAAGCACAAACAACTGTACAAGAACAACAGTGTCAAGAGCAAAAGCGGTAACCACTGTATTTTGAGAAAAGTAGCAACATCCCAGGAATAATTGATTCAATTACTCACTGAAAGCACTTGAGAAGTCAAAGATGGAACATCCAGTTTATAAAACCTGGCAAGGTGTTCTGAGAAGACCACTTCTGATCCAAAGCCACGCGGCACCAGAAGTCGCATTAATGGTAAGAAATACTCATTACTGATTAGTAAGAGCATAATGTAATTAAAAAGAATTCAGAGACATAACTATTGTACTTTTAGTGTTGAAATTACACAAAATGCACACATTTACTTGAATTTTTAGTTTTAAACATAATGAATGGCTCTTACAGAATTACTTTTCAAAATATGTGGTGTCCATGTCTCTCTCAGACAAAAAGGTTCCCGACCCCTGCTCTAGTTAGTTGAACTTACTGGATGTAGTTTAGTGAACTTAAATCTGAAGTTTTCTTAACTTAATCAAATGAGTTTTTCAGTTTTAATTGGTTATGTACACTTTTTCAAATAAGATAAACTCAAAAAAAACATGCAAAAAAGAAACAAAATATAATGAGTTGAGTTAACACATTGTTTTTACAGTGCAGATGCATAGATCACTGAGCTCTCTCACATGAGAAGCTCTTCCGGTTGAGAGCACGCTGTGCGTGAATTGGCTACCGCTCCTCACCGCTATTCACCGTATTTTCGTCTTGAGCTGTTATTTGATTTTGTCAGTTATGGTCTAAGATGGCGGCGCGAGTACATCGCGAGGCTCGGGGTCTCTCCAGTTTCTGCAATTTTGCAGTATTACTCTTGCTTATCTCGGGTCTGTTTGTACAGAACAGTTGTGCCTTTACATCGTACACCCGAAGTGAGCTTTTGGATATTGGTTTGCAAATTTCCGACGGTTTTATGGACAACCTTCGACTCCTTCCTGAGATCGCCAGGACGCCCGAGGCAGCGCATTCTTCCCGGCCGGGCGGAAGTGCTCGCAGGCGGCGTCGAGATCGTAAACAAAGGCGAGGCAAGCGTGGAGGACTTAGTGCTCGGTTAAAGCTAACACCATACCGGCTCTCTCTACCCAGTATCTTCCTTGCCAATGTCCGATCGCTAGTGAACAAAATGGATGAGATTCGACTCAACATGACACACAGCAAAAGACTTCTGAACTGTAACGTCCTTATCTTCACGGAGACGTGGTTAAATAGCGGAATACCAGACTCCACTATTGAGCTCACGGGACATCACACGCTCCGCGCGGACAGAACAATAGATGGATCCGGTAAGACAAGGGGAGGCGGTTTGTGCATTTATATTAACAAAGCTTGGTGCACAAACTCTGCTGTTGTTGGGAGCCATTGTTCAGCTAACCTAGAGTTTCTCATGGTTAAATGTAGACCGTTCTATCTGCCGCGCGAGTTCACTTCCACCATTATAACTGCAGCTTATATTCCCCCGGATGCTGATGCCAAGCTTGCTATGAAAGAACTTTATGCAGCCATCAGTAAACAACAGACTCTTCACCCGGAAGCGGCGTTTATTGTTGCGGGTGATTTTAATCACTCTAACTTAAAGACTGTGCTGCCCAAATTTCATCAGAATGTTTCCTGTCACACCAGAGGAAACAAAACCTTAGACCATGTCTACACAAACATGGCTGGGGCCTACAGGGCGACACCTCTCCCCCACCTGGGACAATCAGACCACATCTCTTTGTTCCTCACTCCCAAATATTCACCCCTCATCAACCGTGTGAAGCCATCAGTGAAGACCATCAAGGTGTGGCCTGCGGGGGTAGATTTCACACTCCAGGAAAGGTTTCTACACACAGACTGGAGTATGTTTGCTTCCCAAGCCACCAGTGGTGCTCACACAGACATTGACTGCTACACCTCCTCTGTATTGGATTATATTAATACCACCATTGACAGTGTTACAACCCAGAAACAGATTACCACATACCCAAATCAGAAGCCATGGATGAACAAGGAAGTGCGACTCCTGTTGAAGACACGCAATACTGCCTTCAGATCAGGAGATACACAAGCCTACAGCACATCCAGAGCAAATCTGAAGAGGGGCATCAAAAAGGCCAAGCACTGCTACAAGCTGAAGATAGAGGGACACTTTTCCAACTCTGACCCTCGACGCATGTGGCAGGGCATCCAGGCCATCAGTGACTACAAACCCACCCACTCCACCCCTGCAGCCACTGATGTCAACTTCCTGAATGAGCTAAATGACTTTTATGCTCGCTTTGAAAGAGACAACAGAGAAACTGCAACCAAGCTCAAACCCTCAGCTGATCACCCTCCAATCACCCTCTCATCCACTGACGTCTGCAAGGCACTGAGCCGGATCAGCACGCACAAGGCTGCTGGACCAGACAACATCCCTGGACGTGTCCTCAGGGCATGTGCGGAGCAGCTCGCTGGGGTCTTTACAGACATTTTCAACCTGTCTCTTGCCCAAGCAGCTGTACCAACACGCTTCAAATGCACCTCTATTGTGCCAGTGCCAAAACACTCTAGTCCGAGGTGCCCTAACGACTACCGCCCTGTAGCACTCACACCCATCATCATGAAGTGCTTTGAGCGGCTGGTCCTGGAACACCTAAAAGACTCTATACCACCCACATTGGACTCACATCAGTTTGCTTACCGCAGCAATAGGAGCACAGAGGATGCTGTTGCCATGGCACTGCACTCTGTGCTCACACACCTGGACAATAAGAACTCTTATGCACGGATGCTGTTTGTTGACTTCAGCTCAGCATTCAACACTATCATCCCGGCCAAGTTAATAGCCAAACTTGAAGACTTGGGCATCAATACCTCACTCTGCAACTGGATTCTGGACTTCCTGATCAACAGACCCCAGAATGTCCGATCTGAATCCACCTGCTCCACGTCCATCACACTTAACACTGGTGTACCACAGGGCTGTGTGCTAAGCCCGTTTCTCTACTCCCTCTTCACCTCCGACTGCAAGCCTGTGTTTGGATCTAATGCCATCGTCAAGTTCGCAGACGACACTACGGTGATCGGTCTCATCAGCAACAACGATGAGACTGCCTACAGGGAAGAGATCCAGCACCTGTCCACATGGTGCAACGAAAATAACCTGCTCCTCAACACCACCAAAACGAAGGAGCTCATCGTGGACTTCAGGAAAGAGTCAAGAGGCACACACGACACCATCCACATCAATGGAATGGCCGTTGAGCGTGTCTCCAGCTTCAAGTTCCTGGGGATCCACATCTCGGCTGACATGACCTGGACAACCAACACCAGCGCCTCTTCTTCCTGAGGACACTGAGAAAGAATCAGCTCTCCTCGGCTATCCTGGTGAAGTTCTACCGCTGCGCAATAGAAAGCATCCTGACGAACTGTGTCACAGTGTGGTATGGGTGCTGTTCTGGTATGGGTGCTGTGGTGAAAACTGCCCAACGCATCACAGGGACTCCACTTCCTGCCATCGAGAACATCCAGAGGAAACGCTGTCTGCGTCGAGCTCGCAGCATCCTTAAGGACTCCTCTCACCCAGCCCACAGACTGTTCTCCCTCCTTCCCTCCGGCAGGCGTTTCAGGTGCCTCCGGACCAGAACCAGCAGACTAAAGAACAGTTTCTTCCCCAGAGCTGTCTGTTTACTGAACTCTAACCCTTGCTGACCCCACTCCTCTATCACCCCCACCCCCACCATCCCACTCCCCTCACAGACTCTCCTCTCACCCCCCACCACCACCCCACTCCCCTCACAGACTCTCCTCTCACCCCCCACCACCCCACTCCCCTCACAGACTCTCCTCTCACCCCCACCACCCCACTCCCCTCATAGACTCCTTCACTGCCCCCCCACTACTACCCTTATAGACTCTTCGCTCACTCTGTTACTTATTTGTGCAATTTGCACTGCCAACTGTTCATTACAGTAACAACTGTTTACAACAACTGTTTACACTTGCACCTTGCACTACTGTACTTTAGCTGGAACATGCTCATTTGCACTACCAACTGTTCATACAGTACCAACTGTTTACATTTCGCATCTCACTTATGTGCACTGTATATGCTCATTGCACTACCTTATATCTACTGCTTACCTTAAGCTAACAATTGTATACATCTACCTGTAACATTCTGTTTATAGTTAGAGACATCTGTATATACATTTACATTTATAGCACATATCAGAATCAGAATCAGAAAGAGCTTTATTGCCAAGTGTGCTTGCACACACAAGGAATTTGTCTTGGTATTGAAGCTTCCAGTGCACATATACAACACAACATGAGTTTACATGGCAAATAACAATAACAATACATAACATACACAGTACATGTGGTCACATGCTGGGATTTTTTGTATGGAGTGGGAGAGGGGATAGATTGTCAGCCATAACATCCGTCTGTATTGTTTCTTTCCCTGCGCTCTGCCCAGCATTTTATCTCTTATCTTATTAATTCAACTGTTCAAGAGGGAAATGGCCTGTGGAAAGAAACTGTTCCTGTGCCTAGATGTTCTAGTGGCCAGTGATCGTAGTCGCCGTCCTGACGGTAACAGTTCAGACAGGGTGTTTCCAGGGTGAGCAGAGTCCATGATGATTTTACCTGCTCTCTTTTTCACTCTGGAAGAGTACAGGTCCTGGAGGACTGGCAAGGAAGCACCAATAATCCTCTCTGCAGTCCGGATTGTGCGATGTAGTCTCCCGATGTCAGATTTGGTAGCTGAACCAAACCAGACAGTGATGGAGGTGCACAAAACAGACTCAATGACGGCTGAGTAGAACTGTATCAGCAGCTCCTGTGGGAGGTTGAGCTTCCTCAGCTGACGAAGGAAGTACAGTCTCTGCTGGGCCTTTTTTTACAATGGAGTCAATGTGATTGTCCCACTTCAGGAACCTGAATGACTCCACTGCTGCCACTGTGCTGTTCATGATGGTGAGTGGAGGTAGAGCAGGGCTGTTCCTCCTGAAGTCCACTATCATCTCCACCGTTTTGAGCGTGTTGAGCTCAAGGTTGTTATAACTGCACCAGACAGCCAGTTGTTCAACCTCCAGTCTGTGAGCAGACTCGTCACCGTTTCGGATGAGGCCGATGGCGGTGGTGTTGTCTGCAAATTTCAGGAGCTTCACAGAAGGGTCTTTAGAAGTGCAGTCCTTGTTTTCCCGGTTAGTTCCGTGATGCGATCTGCTCGGAACAGCTGGAAGCCCGGCAGATATAGTGCGTTGTCCGGTGTGTTTATATTTAGCCAGGTCTCAGTGAAGCACAGAGCAGCAGAATTGAAGAAATCCTTATTAATCCGGGTGAGGAGAAGCAGTTCATCCATTTTATTAGGAAGAGAACGGAGATTAGCAAGATGAATACTGGGAGGAGGAGTGCAGAAGCCCCGCGAGCGGAGTTTGACCAGTGCCCCAGATCGCCTCCCTCGCATGCGTCTGGCTGCTGGGTTTAAAGAGACAGTCGCGACTCCAACGAGGATATCGAATAAAACGTCTGAATAATCAAAAACCACAGAAATATTGTCTGGTGTGTGTTCACTAATGTCCAGTAGTTCGTTTTTGGTGAAAACAATCGGAAAAGAGTGACTAAAAGCAGAACAAACAAACAAAGACAAGACAATCACTGAAGAGCAAAAAAACGAGGCTGCCATACGAGGGGGTACGTGGTTACAGCGCATGCTCTGCTGCGACGACACGCCTTTTTCGTCATTTATTTGAGTTATTTGTTACGTTTTTGGTTTTTGTTTTGTCAAATGAGTGCGGTTAAGAACAACATCATGCTGAAATTGCTGTGGATTACCCTCGCGATTTTATGGATTATAAAGAATGGCACAGCGCTCGCGCTACTACAATCAGATGTCACCCGAGGCGAGCTACTCACGTACAGCCGCGATGAGCTTCTGCGACTCCGGGCATCTATTCCCTGCAACGAAAAACCAGCTGACATCCCTTCGGAGATCCGACCGAGGAAAAGGGGCAGGCGTGGTGGTGTCCGTGCCCGGGTAAGGAGGTGTCCTTTTAGACCTTCGTTACCCTCTGTCATTTTGGCCAATGTACGTTCCCTTCGGAATAAGATGGACCAACTTCATGCCAAGTGTCAGGGGGAGAGACTTTTCAGGGACGCGTGTATCATCGCATTAACTGAATCCTGGCTCGATGAATCCATTTCTGACTCTGAGATTAGCCTTGACAACTTCTTGACCGTCCAGGCTGACAGGACCCGTCAGTCAGGGAAGGAGAGGGGTGGAGGACTATGTGTCTTTATAAACAAGCGCTGGTGCACTAACATAAAAATACACAGCATCATATGCACACCGGATGTAGAGATATTAAC
This sequence comes from Rhodeus uyekii, assembly GCA_037043235.1. Taxonomy (NCBI): domain Eukaryota; kingdom Metazoa; phylum Chordata; class Actinopteri; order Cypriniformes; family Acheilognathidae; genus Rhodeus; species Rhodeus uyekii. Next base: position 235,761 of record JAWRVZ010000281.1, read on the forward strand.
ACTATCATTACGTCCCTTCTATCTGCCAAGAGAATTCCCCACGGTGGTTTTTGGGTGTGTTTACTGTCCACCAGACGCTAACACACGAGCAGCAGCAGAGCTAATAGCAGAAAATGCTAACTCAATGCTATGTAAATACCCCCAAGCCCCGGTGTTTTATATGGGCGATTACAATAACTGCAGTCTTGACAGCGTACTGCCTTCATTCCATCAGTATGTGCATTGTCCCACAAGGAAGGGAAAGATCTTGGACCTGTGTTACGGGAATGTTTTAGATGCATTTACTGTGCGGGCTCATCCTCCTCTGGGCTCTTCGGACCATAATGTTTTGGTCTGTCTCCCTGGTTACAGACAGGAACTGAAGCGCATCAAGCCACAAGTCCACAGCGCTCCTCAGTGGTCGGCGGATGCAATTGCATGTCTGCAAGGTTCTCTTGCATGCACTGACTGGAGCGTTTTCGACGGCAGTGTGGATCAGAGACTGTCAGTTATAACAGACTATATCAAGTTTTGTGTGAGTAACTGTATACCAACAAAAACCTACAAAACTTTCCCCAACTGTAGGCCTTGGATTACTCCAGAGATTAAACAAAAACTTGTTGAAAAACACAAAACATTTAAATGCAAGGATTGGCTTTCACTTAAAGAACTGGACAGACAGATAAAAAATGACATTATTAAAGGAAAACTTAAATAGAAAGAGAAAATAGAACACGAGTTTTCCACAATGAACACAAAACAAGCCTTCCAGAAAATAAAAATATTGACGGGACAGAATGTGAAACAAGATCACAGCACAATCACCAATCCCATAACCTTTGCAAAAAGTCTTAATGATTTCTACTCCAGATTTGACATCACTGACTTTTCGGCTGTCTGCAATGAGCTACTGAACGCTCTCCCTTTAAATCCACCAACAACTCCTCCCTTTACAGAGGTGGATGTTCGACAGGAGCTGAGCAGGTGTAAAATTTGCAAGGCCATGGGGCCGGACGGCATCCCTTCCAGGGTGCTCAGGCTTTGTGCGATGGAACTCTCCCCGGTTTTCTATTCCATAATGCATGAGTCATACAATACAGCACAGTGGCCCACTCTATGGAAACATTCCACCATCATTCCTCTACCAAAGAAACCCCGTCCATCAGAACTCAACCATTACAGACCAGTTGCTCTAACACCCATAGCAAGCAAATGCTATGAAAAACTGATTCTGCGCAACATCCTGTCAACTGTCAACCCACAGCTGGACAAACATCAGTTTGCTTATAAGGCCAGGCGAGGGACGGAGGATGCTGTTGTATGTCTCCTTCATTCCCTCCTTCAACATCTGGAAATACCTGGTAATTTTGCTGCAGTTCTTTTTGTGGACTTAAGCTCAGCTTTTAACACAATCCAACGTCATCCGATGATAGAGAAACTACACCAACTCAATGTTGCACCCCAGCACATCCATCTGATTCACAGCTTCTTGAGCAACAGGCCACAGGCTGTGAGGATCGGGTCTGTCACGTCAGACACCATCATAACCAACACTGGAGCTCCTCAAGGATGTGTCCTCTCTCCCTTTCTCTACACACTCTACACCAATGACTGTATTATTCCTTCACCTGTTACAACATACTACAAATATTCTGATGACACTGCAATTCTGGCTCTCCTCAATGATCACACTACCATTGCTGCTTATCATGACACCATATCACACTTCACACACTGGTGCACGGACAATTTTCTCCATCTCAATGTTGAGAAAACAAAAGAACTGGTTTTTAATGCACCCAGTCTCAGTCAAATCTCCATCCATGGCAACATCATAGAAAGGGTTGAGAAATTCAAATATCTTGGACTTACCTTGGATAGCAAGCTCACTTTTGATCATCACATAACAGACATCCATAAACGCTCACAACAACGTCTTCATGCTTTGCAAAAACTCAGTTCCCTTTACATTGCCCCTCACCTTCTGTTATTACTGTACACAAGCATTATCCAGCCCATTTTGTTATACTGCTCCACTAGTTTTTACACCATGCTGTCAGTCATCAACAAAAATAAACTCAATAAAATAACACACATAGCCTCAAAAATAACACATTCCCCTACACCGAACATCTCAGAGCTCAACGACAGAGCAATAGCCCGCCTTGCACAGAACATAATAACAGACCCAGAGCACCCCCTCAACCTCCATTTCACTCTCCTGCCCTCCGGGCGCAGGTACAGGACCCTGACGTGGAGAAGGGCTCGCTTTAAAAAGAGTTTTGTTCCAAATGCCATCTCCATCCTTAACAGGTTACAAAACTGAACTTGCACATTTATTTATTTATTGTTTGTTTTTGCTTTATGTGGATATGTTTTTTTTTTTTTTTTCGTTTTCTTTGTGAGCGTGTACTGTATGACAGTGTGTGATAACAAATTTCCCGTAAGGGACAATAAATGATTCTATTCTATTCTAAGAGCAAAAAAACGAGGCTGCCATCCGCGGCGCCATCTTGTATCAACCTGTAAATGCTGTTTATAGACACCTAAAATTATATTTATAGCACGCACTCACCTGTTATAGTAATAACCCTCTGTATATTTATATTCATTGTACATATTACCTGTAAATCCTGTACATCTCCATATCCTGCACTTATGCAACCATTGTATATATCCTGCACTTACTGCTATTGCACTTCTGGTTAGACCTAAACTGCATTTCGTTGCCTTGTACCTGTACTTGTGTAATGACAATAAAGTTGAATCTAATCTGAATCTAAAATGAGAACCACAGGAAAAACTCTTTTGGCAGCATGTAAATATTTTTTGTTATAGTAGTTGTTTTTCGATTTTCAAAGAATGTGTGAAAGATTGTTAGTCTAATCTTATATTGTTATGATTATCATCTTCTTGGCTAAAAGATGGTACCATTTTGAAAGACGTGAAAAACACACAGTGGCTGCTATCCGGTCCTGAAGTAAACAAGACAGCGGGGGGTTAGTTGTAACACTAAGCGGCATTGAACAGGCTGCATCAATAATCATATATTTTGCATTGTATTAACCTATTAAAACGTTTTTCATGTCATTACATTGTTCAAAACACAACAAATGTAAAAAATAAAGGAAAAATATATATTTCATTCATAAGTTATGCTGATGATCATCAAGACGCAACTTTTTTAAACAAATAAAAATACTTGAATGAACTTGCATTGGATAACATGGTGTTACAACTAACCCGCTGTCTGTTAAAACGAGCCCCGCTCACGGGGTAAGAAGTCACATTTTACTCCTTGTGCTTTTGCCGATACTGCAGAGAAATGGCAGGTCCGACGAACATGAAATCAGTGCTCATTTGTAGGAGAGGCTTATATGTTGTTTGTATAAAAATATGGTTTGTCTAACCCTATTACTTTGTTTATTATTTGTCTAAAACCGTGTATATTTCACTACGTAAACAATAGTGATCACAATTAATTAATGTTTAGAATATGAGGTAAAAACTTCTGTAAATCACTTATAAAAGTATCACTGTGGTGAATGATAGAGCCAATGAATGAGTTAAGGGGTGATAAAGGGGTTGGAACCTCCTGACTGTGTTATGAGAGGCTGTCATTAGGATATTTCATGTAAAAATGCGCACAAGGATGCTGAGCGTTAGGACTTTTTCCACACAAAACTGCGCATGGGTGAGGAAATTTTTTCTCGTACACCGATACAATGCTCGTACACCGATTCGACCCTCCATGCTCGTACACCGATTTGCTCGTATACCAAGTCGCTCGTAAACCGAGGTATTACTGTACGTAACTATACACTTTCCTAAATCATTGTTTGAAGCATTTCCGAGGATAAAACCACACACTGCATTAATGAGGTCGATGGAAAACACGTTATGAAATATTCGCGTTGTTTGAGGCGCGGACGCGCACGGTGGGCGGGGCCTAGAGCGCGCACTCGCTATCTAGAAACAGCGCTGAGTCACGGTACACTGTAAATTCTAATAGCTTTCCTGACTCACATATACTTAGTTAACTTTACTCAGTAATATAAAATACATACTTCTTACTAGGTTTTGTTGAGTTACAGTCAATTGCAGGTTGAAAATAACAATTTACTTAATTGTTTGAGTGCCGCTTACTTGAAACAAACAAGTAGCAACAAAGGATGCAATGACATTATTACACCACTGAGAGGCAGTAGTGCATTAAAGCGTGCCTAATGTGCAGAAAAAACGAAGAAGAAGAAGCGGCACTTGAAAGAGCATGCGCGATAGGATTTGTAGGTATCTCGGCGCCAATTTTGCAGATGTGGAAAGACGTTGACAGGCTGCCTACGTTTTTATCCGGAGCTTCGTTACTTTTTTGCAAGAAGAAGAAAAAGAAGAATAATAAAGGTAAGTAATCAGGCATGCAACATTTGAGTGATTTTTTTTTTACTGCCTGTTGCTAGTTTTTGCTGATCTACTTAATGTGTACCAAATAATTTTGATATTATTCAGATCTTGAAGAATATGGTGTGACCTGTTTTTTGCATATAAAACTATCAGGTACCGCAACGTTTCCTGGATTGACTAAAAATTGTTTTAATTGTCCCAAATACAATATTAATTATGGTTTCCTATTTTACCCTGATGCATTCTTTACAAATGTTTATAAATGATTAACGTTACAAATCTGTTGAAATGGCGACATTTAACGTACAGTTATATGTTAACCTGCAGCTTATGCAGAGATGACGTTTGTGATTATTTTTGACATGTTTTGTGATTCCACAGTAGCATTATACTATTATTTTTAATGGAAAATTCCTTTGTGTTAAAGGAATATTTTCTGTAATGATTGTAGAACATGCACATATCAAGGAATGTGTTTTTAATTTTGCAAAGCAGAACCTCATGTTAATTAAATTTTGTTGTCTTTTTTTAGAAGTAGTCCTTCTGGCAGCTGCCTCCTGATTGGTCTTCAACGCACAGGTCTTGGTACACTGGTGAGGACTTTTCCTTTGAAGAAATAGGTTGTGACAGTGTTCACTATGCTGCACTGTATATTTTGTTAATATTTTGTTGACTAAACCAACTTAAAATATGTCCACTTCAAATAATTTCTTGCAGATGCAGTGGAACTGTAAGCACTGTATTTTTTCTGCAAACAAAAGAGGACTTTTGTTAAAACATTATCGTCTAGAACATGGAGGCTTCACTCGGCAACAGCCAATACCATGTCTTCACATGGATTGCTTGTGCTCTTTCAAGTCTTTTAACGCACTCAAAGTGCACTTATCTGTATGGCACTCTCAATCAGACAGTGTCAGGGTTATAATGAAGGGAAAAACTCAGGATCCAAAAGCAAGTAAAAGTTTATTGAACAGAAAATAAACATAAATGGTCAGTCCAAGCCAAGGGAAAAAACAAAAGAAAATCCAAATGAAAGGGAATCCAGGTCGATGGAAAACACAGGCGAACCAGGCTGCTGGACGGTGAGACAGGGACGCAATGGGGAACACCTCGGCTGCGAAGATCCAAAGAGAAGGTCCACCGGGAACTCAGGAAGACAGGGAATAACTCCAGCACCCATGGAAGGTCTGTAACGATCTGACACAGACATGAGTGTGAGAGGTGCTTAAATAGAGGAAGGTGATCAGGTGCAGCTGGAGAGTGAGCCGATGAGGCAATCAGTAGCCACGCCTCCAACACAACCACACAAACACAGAGAGAATGAATCAATGAACCCATGAACCGTGACAGACAGACAAACAAGTGAACCAAAAGTTGCGTTTCACTGCCAGTTATGTGAGTATGTGCAGCCCTGCACTGAAGCTGAGTTTTTCACACATTTACGCAGCCATTTAAAACTTAAACAAAGCGTTTCATGCCCATATGAAGGCTGTCAGTTTGAGAGTAATGTATATTCAACGTTTAATGCTCACAAAAGCCGAGTACACAGTGGGAGTGCTACAACCCAATTTAAAGGTCCAATACTCTTAAACATTGAACAATCAGATCAACTGATTGAAATGGACGAAGAGGTGCCTTTACAGAGTGATGATTGTGAAGAGTCTGTAGATGACATGCAGGACTTAGAAATTCAGTTGGAACGTAACCTGGCTTCATTATTTTTGAAAATGCAATCAGTCCTGCACATATCTGAAAGCACTGCACAAGAAGTAATCCAGCAGATTAATCAGATCCAAATGCTTTCACAGCCGTTACTACAAAATGCTGTCCAGAAAATTCAGTCAGCACTGTAGTGATGTTGATAATTCCATAGTAAGTGACATTGTAAGTGTAGTTTCACAAAGTAATGTCCTGCTGAAATTTACCAGTGCAGAAGGATCCCTGTCGACAGCTAGCAGAAGAGCATCTTATATGCTGCGAGAATTTCCTGTTGTTATGCCAGTTGAGTTTGCTCTTGATAAAGATCACTCATTTGTGTATGTCCCCATACTGAAAATGTTGAAGACATTGCTTAACAATAAGGACATTTTGGATAAGGTGCTGCAAGCAGAGGGGATTTCACCTGAAGGATACCACTCATTCAGAGACGGCTCTCATTTAAAAGAAAATATTATTTTAAATGTAGAAGAATGTAGGATTGCCCTTGGTCTCTACATTGACGATTTTGAAGTTGCTAATCCAATTGGAACCTCCAAGAAAAAACACAAACTATGGTATCGGTCAGCTCTTCACTCAATCCAACTTGCACTTTTGTGCAAGGTTAACACTGTAAAAGAGCATGGCTATCATGAAGTTCTTCGTCCTCTCATTCAAGACATTGCAACACTTGAGGAAAGTGGCGTTTATGTTGATCGATTAGCAGAAAGTGTTAAAGGCACTGTACTGTATGTGGCAGTGGACAACTTGGGGGCTCACTCTTTGGCTGGATTCCAGGAGAGTTTTGCAGCTGATTACTTTTGTCGTTTTTGTATGTGTAAACAAGATGGCATTCAGGATAAGGAGGTCAGATCTGGTCTACTTCAGCCAAGGACAAGAGAGAACCATGAAAAACATGTGCACGAGGTTTCCCGTGACCATACTATGGCAAAACATCATGGCGTAAAAAGAGGATGTCCACTATCTGAAAAATTGACACACTTTCACGTGGTGGATGGTTTCCCACCTGACATTCTCCATGATTTTTTTGGAGGGTTTAGTACCAGCAGAATTGTCACTGTGCCTTAAGGATTTGATTGCCAAAAAATATATTTCTTTGGAGTCTTTGAACAGGGCTATTAGGCAGTTCCCTTACACATTTTCTGATAAAGCTGACAAACCACAGATCATTCCAAAAACTTCATTCTCTAGAGGAACTACCCGGGGGGAAATGGTCATGAAAATTGGTCTCTGCTGAGGCTGCTTCCATTGATGATAGGCTACAACGTGCCTGAAGGAGACCAATCATGGGAGATACTGATGCTTCTTAAAGATACACTGGAGTTGGTAATGTCAGCACACTTTACGGAAGAGTTAATACACGTCTTGGACAGCAAAATCTCAGAACATCGCGAGTTACTGCAGAAAACTTTTCCTAACTACAGACTTCGTCCCAAACATCATTTCATTGAACACTATCCTCAAATGATACAAATATTTGGCCCTTTAGTAGATGTGTGGACAATGAGATTTGAAGGGAAGCACAAATTTTTCAAGAAAGTTGTGCATGACACATGCAATTTCAAGAATGTAGCACATACCTTAGCTGTAAGACACCAGAAAATGATGGCCTTCCATTTGGATTCCTCAACATTCTTCAAGCCTCCTTTAGAAATTGATAAAGTGAGATCAGTTATGGTCACATCCTTCCCTGAGAATGTTCAGAGTTCACTGGATCAGCAAAATGGCAAGCAATCTTCATTGCTGGTTGCATCCTCCGCATGTGTTCATGGTGTGAAATACTGTGCAGATATGATCGTCTCCGTTGGCAGTTGCTAAGGTCTTCCAGAGTTTAGACAAATAACACACATTGTTATCAACACAGAAATTCTGTGATTTTGAGCTCCTGGTACATTGAACATTTGCGTTCTTATGAATTGTGCTTTGGTGGGGCAGGGTGTCTTACAGTGACCCATCTGTCTGAGCTTAATGATGTTTTCCCCTTATCTGCCTACCGAGTAAAAGGCCATGTGTATGTGACACTGAAGCGTTACATTCTGTGCTGAATGACAATGCATCAAATGGCCACTAAAGACAATTTATTTTTCTTCTTTTTTTTTAGGACCATGGAAAGCTATAAAGTAAGACTCATCCTTACTGACCAGGACATAAGGAAGTTGTCACTAGATGCAAAACCCAAAACTGTTGAGCTGAAGATAAAAATCAAAGAAAAATGCAATCTGCAGTATGACTTCAATGTGATGTATGAAGATTCAGACTTTGACAATGGCTTCTGCAACCTTGAAGACATAGCTGACCTTCCAGCTTCAAGAGCTACAGTGAAGGTAATCCCATTGTTGGTTACTGCCTCAACAACCAGCATGTCTGATGACTCCTGTATTTCCGATGATACAGTGATTCTGCCCACAGACAGCTCATCTACAAGACACAATCCATGGCCAGAGATTGAGAAGGAGCAAGGTTCGCCAGATGGGTGTTCTAGCTGGAAGCATAGCTTGAAATTCAAAATGGGAAACTATCGCACTAAACTAAGAAAAGCAGGATGTGTAGAGGTTGGTGTAAACGGGGGCAAAACAGGTGGCCCAGGAATGGCAGCAAAAGGACTGAAAAGGGCAAAAAGATCTGAGGTAAATTACTTACCAGAACACCCTGAGGGGCAGAATGGAGACAGCCTAGAGGCTGTGAGACAGTGTTTGGTTGAAGAAATGAGGAAAGTGAACCATAGTGGAACTTTCATTGCCTCAAAGATGGACCAGACCTTCTCAATGCGAAGACATGAGATTGTGAATGCAGAAACTCCAGTAAAAACACTGATGGAGCGGTGGCCAGCACTTTTTACGGAGAGACAAGTTCTTATTCATATTCCTTTTTCGACCATGAGAAACTGCATTCTGTTTAGGTTTGTCTTTAGAATTGGCCTGTAGGCCTGACCATGCATTAACAAATGTCCACACTGTCTCAGCCCTCAGTCTTTTTTTCTTTTATTTTTTTGCATGTGTTGTAGGTGTTTGCAGAGTTTAACAGGATAGTCAGAGTAACTTTTATGGTGCTGTGGATCGCTACACACCACGCTTTGTCACAATCTTCAAGTCCAAGAAAGGGGCCGTTGGAGAGAAATTGGATGAGCTTATGCAACAAATGAATACAGGGGTGAGTTTACTGCAACCTTAATTTTATTATTCTGTGACAGAATTAATTTAATCAATGACAGAATTTAAATCTTTAGGTGAAGCAAGCAAATCTATTTTTACTGTAGCATGATCTAGAACTTGATCTTTTTTTTGCCATCCACTTCCAGAAAGCAGATGTGACAGCGATGCGCACTCTTGTGCTCCGGGGCTTACCTATCCTACTTGGTGATGATGCCAGTAACTTCTACAACACCTGCAACGTAAGTTCTCATTGTAAAAAAATTTAAAAGGGTTACTTTTCCCAAAAAATAAGAATTGTCATCAATTGCACTTCTGTGCTCCGAAAGTTTTTACCAAAAACTCGACTAGTTAAAAACGTTTCATAATTTTTTTTTAAAGTATAAAAATAATACAGCATTTCTTTAAAAAAATTAATAAAACTAGCTTTTTCCGAAATTTTGACCGGTAGTGTATTTGCTGGCATTTTATTGAGACAACACTTAATCTTGATTATATCCTATGAGTGCAGTAAAAAGACAAAGGCTCCAAAATGTGGCAATTCAGTGTAAGCCAGAAGGGTGATCAGAGAAAATAAATAAAAAAACTTTACCTTTATTTTCGTAGCATTTATACGATACAAAAGTTAGTTCACAGTGCATTAACTAATGTAACAAGATTTTAATAAAGTATTAGTAAATGTTGAAATTAACATTAACATACAAGAAAGTGCAGCTTTATAAGTGCAATTCATTTTTAGTTCATGTTAACTAATGCAGTTAAAAAACCTATAAGTGTTACTAAATGTGTATTGTATTTGTAAGGATATTAAACAATCAACGTCAATTAAGTAAAAAAAATATATATATATTAAAAGTCCATGAAAAAATGGGTCTTATGTCTGGTAACAATTGTGACCAGTAGTAGAACACTGGGGGTCTAGGTCTGTGGTGTTAAAGCATTTACAAAATGACAAACCTCCAGCAATTAGTAAAGACTGTGTTAAATAGGAAAAAATAGCATTCATATGCAGCATTACAGCAGGTCAAATTATAGGAAAATGCAAGGTAATTATTATAAACTTCATAATAAACTTAAATTACAATTAATAAAGATAGATAGATAGATAGATGGATAGATACACACACAGATAGACACAGACAGATTGATAGATGGATACACACACAGATAAACACAGATATATAAATAGACAGACAGACCGATAGATAGATGGATAGATGTACGCACAGACAGACAGACACACAGATATATAGATAGACAGACAGATAGATGGATAGATACACAAAGATAGACAGATAAGACGCACATATAGACACAGATATATAGATAAACAGACACACAGATAGACACAAAGCTCTTTTAGGATGGCAGTACCATGAAATCAATTTAAGTGGTCACATGATCAAACTACCCAACACTGTTAGACCTGCCCAGAATTTTTGTAGACATCTTAAATTTGCATTATAAATTAACATGTGCTTCATAATAATAGTTGCTTTTTAATACCACACTAAAATATAATGTAAAACTGTTGATTTTCACATTTCCCTGTAGTAATATTTTTATTGTTTGGTTTTATTCAGGCATGTGATGTTGATGGCTGGCCACAAGTGTCCGTTGGGGTGCTGACTGTTATTGATGAAGAAGAACCTCTCATTCCAAATAAACTGTACCTTGACTCAGTATCTACTGCAATCATTGTGGAGGGAGGTATAGTACTGGATAATCTGCAGAATCTGCCTCAGGCAATTTGCGTCTTGTTTGGTCTGACTTATGCTTTAAATTTGAATTACCCAAAAGGCATGATAAACACTTTCAACTTCATTCAGAAAGTGATGCTTGGTTTGGGACAGAACAAACTGCCACCAAAACTACAATCTCTGAAAAATCTCCTGTTGAGCTGAGATGTAATCAAATGTGTAAGACAGTGGAATTAGATTAGTTGATAGAAAAAAAGGAAACTAAGGCACTTGCTTAAAATTTTCAGCCCAATGGTTCTTGAGCAAGTTAAGAGGGTGCCAGTGTATTAATTTCTAATGGACATGTGTGCCAGAGACATTGTTCAACTTGTTTGTTCTCTGCAAGTGTTATTGATTTAAAGATATTAAGTGTCAAGGTATGGCCTCAGAAAAAAACATTTACTTTTATATAGATTTTATATACATTGATTTAGATTGTTGTACTGGAAAAGGTTTTTGTTTTAAACATTTTAAAAACCTAAAGTGACTATTTGCATTTGTTTTTACTCCAGTGCAAACTTGTTTACCATCCTTGTGTCAGTTGTTAAGAACACAAATACAATACATTTTCCTTTAAAAATCATTGCCTTAAATTTGTCCAGTTGTAAATGTTATCCTTGAAAAATTGTGAACCTATTCTCTATGATTTATAATAGATGATTGTTAGCACTTGAATTATTTGAGTAACGCTTGTTTTTTTTAAGGCAATCGGTTTGCATGGTTTTAACAAGTAAACTGGATTGCCTTTGAAGTAAAGTAAACTCAGTAATTCCAAGTTGTATACATAAAACATCACCTTAGCACAACTTGCATAAATGAGTTAGGAGTTCTCACAAAGTGTATTTTACTTGTGTAGGGGAATTTACAGTTAAGACCCGAGGACCAGATATGTTGAATGAAGACCAGGAGTCAGAAGTGAGTCAATAGAAGAAATTTTAGTGAAGTTTAGTTTGCAGTTTCATCAGCAGAAGCCAGCTTCAGGTCTCACAAGGAGTTCGTAGGCCGCCCCACATACAGGGAGTGCAGAATTATTAGGCAAATGAGTATTTTGACCACATCATCCTCGTTATGCATGTTGTCTTACTCCAAGCTGTATAGGCTGGAAAGCCTACTACCAATTAAGCATATTAGGTGATGTGCATCTCTGTAATGAGAAGGGGTGTGGTCTAATGACATCAACACCCTATATCAGGTGTGCATAATTATTAGGCAACTTCCTTTCCTTTGGCAAAATGGGTCAAAAGAAGGACTTGACAGGCTCAGAAAAGTCAAAAATAGTGAGATATATTGCAGAGGGATGCAGCAGTCTTAAAATAGCCAAGCTTCTGAAGCGTGATCATCGAACAGTCAAGCGTTTCATTCAAAATAGTCAACAGGGTCGCAAGAAGCGTGCGGAAAAACCAAGAGGCAAAATAACTGCCCGTGAACTGAGAAAAGTCAAGCGTGCAGCTGCCAAGATGCCACTTGCCACCAGTTTGGCCAAATTTCAGAGCTGCAACATCACTGGAGTGCCCAAAAGCACAAGGTGTGCAATACTCAGAGACATGGCCAAGGTAAGAAAGGCAGAAAGTCGACCACCACTGAACAAGACACACAAGCTGAAACGTCAAGACTGGGCCAAGGAATATCTCAAGACTGATTTTTCTAAGGTTTTATGGACTGATGAAATGAGAGTGAGTCTTGATGGGCCCGTGGCTGGATTGGTAAAGGGCAGAGAGCTCCAGTCTGACTCAGACGCCAGCAAGGTGGAGGTGGAGTACTGGTTTGGGCTGGTATCATCAAAGATGAGCTTGTGGGGCCTTTTCGAGTTGAGGATGGAGTCAAGCTCAACTCCCAGTCCTACTGCCAGTTTCTGGAAGACACCTTCAAGCAGTGGTACAGGAAGAAGTCTGCATCCTTCAAGAAAAACATGATTTTCATGCAGGACAATGCTCCATCACACGCGTCCAAGTACTCCACAGCGTGGCTGGCAAGAAAGGGTATAAAAGAAGAAAATCTAATGATATGGCCTCCTTGTTCACCTGATCTGAACCCCATTGAGAACCTGTGGTCCATCATCAAATGTGCGATTTACAAGGAGGGAAAACAGTACACCTCTCTGAACAGTGTCTGGGAGGCTGTGGTTGCTGCTGCACGCAATGTTGATGGTGAACAGATCAAAACACTGACAGAATCCATGGATGGCAGGCTTTTGAGTGTCCTTGCAAAGAAAGGTGGCTATATTGGTCACTGATTTGTTTTTGTTTGGTTTTTGAATGTCAGAAATGTATATTTGTGAATGTTGAGATGTTATATTGGTTTCACTGGTAAAAATAAATAATTGAAATGGGTATAAATTTGTTTTTTGTTAAGTTGCCTAATAATTATGCACAGTAATAGTCACCTGCACACACAGATATCCCCCTAAAATAGCTAAAACTAAAAACTACTTAAAATATTGATACAAAAATATTCAGCTTTGATATTAATGAGTTCTTTGTGTTCCGTGAGAACATGGTTGTTGTTCAATAATAAAATTAATCCTCAAAAATACAACTTGCCTAATAATTCTGCACTCCCTGTACAATAACATTGTTACAGCAATTATACTCTAACAGAGGGTGCTAACTACGTCAATGATGACGTTTAAATGATTCTGATTGGCTAAGAAAGAAAGAAATATAAACAAAACTAGTAATTTTCCACACAAGAGCAGACAGTCTGAAGCATATCTTCGTTGATCACATGGTTGACAGGTTGGTGACGTGGCTTGTCGAGAACAAGTTTTATGGTGCCAGCTAAACCTCACCAATACAGACCATATTAACGCACACACAGATTCACAGCTTCTCCAAGGCTGAACTCAGCTCAGGCTCCAACAATCAACAGAAACTTCTCAAAACATTCTGATAACATGTTCTGTTGAGACGTGCAGACAATATTCATCCTTACACAATGGAAAACTACAGAAAAGTAAAGAAAGGACATAACTAATAGAAATCCTTAACTTGATTATAAATCACTCTTTACAACTACATTGAAATAAGAAGGGGAAAAGAACATATGAAAATTTTCATGTTTCTTTGTTTTATTTAAGACAAAGAAAAGAATATAGGTACAAATAAGAAAAATGAAAGAATATATATACACAAGCGGCAATGGATTTCCGAATAGTATCTTTCACTTGAAATGATTTAGTTGTTTAAAATAGTAATTCTGAGTAGTCTATACTAAGACAAGTACATCTAAAGTAAATGATTAAGTATACGATACAAATTTGTTTTAAGTTACTGGAACTCTCTTGTAAGTGTACAATACTAGACAGGCACTTGTTAGTTCTACATACTATTCCTATTTCACCTTACTTGGTTTTTTCAAGGCAATCGGTTTGCATGCTTTTTTTAAGGTTTACTTATTGGATTTTACAGTGTAGGTTACAGCTCTTCTAAACAATTAAACGCTTTTCAAATTTCAAACTAAGCCGATTCACTGTAGGTTTGACAGACTACAGAACATCGCAAAAAGGTTTGAACGATCATTATTTTCTGCAGATAGAAAACTTCTTTTTTCCCTCAGCTTACTTGTCTTTGATTTTCAATTTCCTTGTAACTATCCTTTCACTCTTATATACTTGAGATTCTCTCCAAGAAAGAAAAACTAACAATTGTCAATAGTATACACTTAGACCATTTCAGAGATGGAAAAAAATTTTAACTGAGGGAGACTGAGGGAAATTATAGTTGAAAATGTTCCAAATTGTATTGACGTGTTAATTCCTGTTCAAACAAAGTTACTGTTGTTAATTCTGTAGGAAACCTTCTCTGACTAAAACAAAGGACAATGAACTCAGGGTGAGAAGTCCAAGACTGTAACTGTTGAGGAACTGAAAGTCAAGAATATATAAACTGTTTGCATATGCTTGTAAGACATTCTGGACTGCCCAGATGTCAGCTTTTGGCATTGTGGTCCAGTAATCCTGAGCTCAGAGCTCTTTTGATTCTCTATTAAATTGATTTCATTTATCTACGAGTAGCGTCTTTGGATCAAATCAACGGACTGGGGGGAAAGAATATTTCCAACAAGACAAAGACAAACAGCACGCCTCCGCCTCAGGTTTGACGATTCACCAGACACTATTCCTGAAAACCCTCCAGAGAGATATTTTCACAACACAAACACACATTTTCTCTTAACGTGAAAGCACAGACTGGTCCGACAGACACACATATAGTGGCAGGAGAGCAAGAAGGGAGGAACACAGAACCCTTTAGAAATTCAGACGGACAACTAGACCATAGAAGAGATTGCAGAGATCCACACACAACCCCCATCAAGAACAAAGGGTTCTAGATCAAAATACTGAAATGAACCCTAACTAAGCTCCAGCCTGGTTTAGGGTCACATGATATATCGAAATATTGGAACAGCAGAAGTGAAATCCTGTCATTTTGAAATCTGGGTGACGTCTTACAATTTAAAATCACGTCCAGGTGAAGTTTTGTCCAGTCAGCGAGGCGTGCGAACATGACAAGTCAAGCAGCTCTTAGACCGAAAGCTTTTCTTGCATCTTTTTAGGCCTGTGATCTTCTAACATTGTCCTTGGAGATAAGGCAGTTCCCAGGGAAAGAGAGAGATACCAGGCTGTCCGCTGGCTTCCCAAACCGAGAGTAGGGGCAAATACAGTTTTTAATCCATTTGCTGTTATCCGGATCATAAACAACCAATCAGTTCTGGTCCTCAACGTTCGCGTTCGATCCTCGTCTAAAAGTTCACCGATCTGACTCACTGTTTGGACTGCGTTGTTACGGTTCAGTTCGCATAAATTGCGGTACAGTTCCTCAATCTGTGTCATTCTCTGATCGAATTCCTTAAGTCGGTCACTCACAGCTGTCCTACCAGTCTTCCGATAGGTCAGGGCAATCCCAAAGCCAAAGAACAGGAACCCTGCCATCAGTAATCCAATCATGCATAGATCTTCTGCATCGGACAGTGTCTCCAAGCACAGGACCTGCCAGTTGTTCCATCGGTCCATCGCAGTATTATCAGGAGTCCAGCAAGCAGCGGGTCAGGGAAAAAAATAGACAAATAGACGAAATACCGAAGTGCCAGGGCAGAGCAGAGGGGAGAGCAAATGAAACACGTCTGCACTGTTCGAGATCAGGAAGTAGAAGATTCAGTGAATCCACGTCTGTTGCGAATTAGGAAACAGACCAATATTATTATGCAAAACTTTATTTCTATAAATCTCTGCGAGGTATCACAGTTATGACTTCTACAACATTTTCACTAGCCACTAACAAGTTTTAACAACTCATGCACTTCGTTGCACCATGTTTGCTGTCCATGGACTCGTCCCTCTGGATGCACTTCTCCATCTGATTGGCCACGTTCCTGGACATGGCCCACACTCTTCTAACCATTGCAGTTGGGCATCGGAGAGAGGAGATTACATCCGTTCCATATTTCTACTCTTTAAGCACAGTTTGTGCAATTATCATCATTGCTTCTTTGAAAACCTCCCGTCTGAAAATATCTTCTTTTTCTCAAGAAATGTGTAGCTCTAAATGAGGCTTCGGTGGCTTTTTGGGAGTTTTTCTCGTGAAAAAAGACTGTTGTTTTCACAAACCTGCCTTTAACTCGCGGGCTTTTCCCACTTAGTGTGCTGCCCGGTGGCATGTTAGTGGACTTATATATATAACTAGAGAGGATAAAGTTCGTTGAGACAAACTTTAGAAGTTGGCTGAGAACGTCGCACCGGAACCTTTAATTTTGCATGTTGGTAGCACAATTTAACATTATCTACGAAGTATGTTACGATAAAAGAATTAACAGGTTGCTAGGGTGTTGCTAGGCAGTTTCTAGGGTATCCGGGGTGGTTGCTAGGTGGTTGCTAGGGTAACCGGGGTGGTTGCTAGGTGGTTGATAGGGTATCCTGGGTGGTTGCTAGGCTGTTGCTAGGGTATTCAGGTTGGTTGCTAGGGTATTTTGGGTGGTTGCTAGGCAGTTGCTAGGGTATCCGGGGTCGTTGCTATGATGTTACTAGGTAGTTGTGAGGTCTTCTGGGTAGTTACTATGGCATTCCTAGCACAATTTAACACTTAGCTAACCAATATTAACATGTAGCTATTCACTGCTAGCATATGTAGCATGTTGGAAGTCCTGTTTGCTAGCATGAGTCAATAGAGCCAACCCCCATGTCTCTACGACACTCAGAAGCAGAGATATAGGTCTGGCTAAATGGTTGCTAGGGTTCTCTGTTTGGTTGCTAAGGAGTGGCTTCACAGCTACAGTGATGTTACTCCAAAGGCTCCTTGTGAGTATGAACTATATAAACCAACCACTACGCCTCTACGACATTCAGAAATGAAGATATCTCGCTTTGCATTTGGTTGCTAAGGTGCTCGATAATGGTTGCTAGGGCGTGGCTAGGAAGGGTTGGAGACGTTTGTGATTGGCAGTTTGCTGCCCTGAGTCAAAAGAGCCCACCCTCAAATTTCTAAGACTTTTCTATCCAGAGATAGAAGTCGATCTATTTGAATGGAAGTCTATGGGATTTGTTGCCAAGGTGCTCTAAATGGTTGCTAGGGCGTGGCTTAATAGCTTCACTGTGATCCTGAGACACTCATTGGTCGCCTGAGTAAAATGAGCCCTCCCCCTTGTCTCTGTGACGCTGTGCTGCAGAGATATGTTCAATTCAGAATCCCTATGCAATTTGCCATAGTAGATGCTGTTTCATGGGACGGCCTTCCCCATTCATCTCTATGGGGCAGATTTGGGCAGCTCTAGCACCCCAGGGGTGCAACTTTCACCCCATTGTGTGGTATGTTCTTACAGAGGCTGTCACCCTCTTCAAATGTGGCGAGTTTCATCTTTTTACAAATTCCTCACTCAGAGTTATTAATCGTCAAAGTTCGTCGCAATGTTAAGTCAATGGGATTTTTCGGCTGCTTTTTCGCCCCTGGGGCGAACATCGTACCCCCGATCCCTTAGAAACGATATAGCAACTTGGTCTGAAAAGATATAGCAACTCGGTCTGTAGCACTAAAGCTGTAGGACGAGATGCGTATAGAAATTCTAGTCTCAGAAAAATAATAATAAGATTAAGTCGAACAACAGTAAAGTTGGCTGCTTCTCAGCCAACTTAATTATAACATAAGTATAAATACACAGGGGAATGATGAGGAACCGGTAAAAAGACTGAAAAGGAGCGTGATTACAGGACAGGTGGATGAAAACACACTGGGAAAGTGACATGAAGAAACGGGAAGTGGGGAAAGACGTGACATAAGTGTAACACAGACAGGGAGCAAAGTGGGAGAGAGAGATGGGATCGGGAAAGGGTCACCCATGAGACTATCGGCAGCGACGTCACACTGGTGCTGATTGTAGTCAAAAATAGCTGCCATGAGGAAAGAATGGGAAATAAGAAAGAATATGAAAATTCAGGTTCAACAAAAAAAGTGCACAGCAACAAAGGGGTGACGCTGTAAAATATCAGGAGAGCAAAATAAACACCAAACACACACATATGTACATACATTTTGTTGTTTATTGTATTTTTTAAAAACAAAGAATGAATTTTATATTTTAGAAAAAGAAAAAAATAGAGAAACAGATATTTTTCATATATGCTTGTCCAGACTTGGAAATCACTAAAAACAAATTCCATATTGACAATAAAACCTAATCAATAATTAAACTAATCAGAACATGAACTTTGTTCAAGCTCTGCTCCCAATAAGGGTTTTGCTAAAGTGTACTTGGTCCCGGCTCATCGGTGAGGAATACCCCGGCTAAAGAAAAGAGATCGATCACTAACCACTCTTAACGAATCTCACGCCTCCTTAATAAAGCACATTTCAAAGTCCCTCAAAGTAATCTCTAATCCGCTCTTTCTAGGCTTTCAATTACATCTCATATGTGTTTCAGTGTCCGCTAGTCACAGCTACACTCACACATCCCTGATCCATGCAGATTCATCAAACCAGAGTTTAATAAACATGATTCTTTGAGATTTTCATGAAGAATAGAGTGTCATCTTACCATATCCAACAGCTTCTCTGACTCTGGCTTCTTAATACATTTGATGAGCACCTAAAAAATGAAGAAAAGTGTTGCAAACGTCAGTAAACGGATCCATGTTTGTTTGTGTCCATGATAATCTACAATCTTTACATCTCTCATGAAAACTGTAAACGTGTTTCTGTCAGAACTGAGAGACTGAAGACAGACGGGAATCAGAGGCAAAGCGTTTGGTGAATTCAGAAAGAGCAACATACTTTTTTCCCATCCGAGAGCCTTCTTTTCAGATGAACACTGACATTGCCATCGGATTTCAGTTTCTTTCCCACTTTATAAAGATCCTCAAAGGATCCTGAAAAACACACACAACATGTTAATACACAGGATGAGTCTGAACTCGTGACGAAACAGAGCCGAGCAGATCAACAGCAGCAGAGATTAAACTAAAGCCACAATCATCCGCTGAATGACGTGATGAAAGATAACTGGAGACTCACTGTTAGACTGGAGTGCTTCTGCCGGCTGGGACTTTATTAAAAGCACTCTTCATACCACCATATAACTTGCTTTTCATTGGATATTTACTATATGGAAACTTATATTACTTACCTGGTCTCTCCTGACTTTTTATTTAGTTATTTTATAAGGATGATCTGTTACTCTTCACTGCCGGCACTAGAACAAGTGACACTCTTGTGAAAGATGCTCTTGTGAAAATCAGTGTAGAGTTCGTTGAGAAAAGATCGATACAAATCAAACTGCAGAAGTCATTACTAAATCAAATTTCTGGCCAATGTAAGTACAAAGTTTTAACACTGTCAATTATAACTTTATTAGTTAACTTCAAGAATAGTGCACCGTACAAGAGAGCTAAGATTATCAATGTTTACTGAACAGAAAACTCATTGCTAATATAATGCTGCTAATAAATATAAGAAATGCTAATTACAGTTGCACATCTGACCCATGTTACATTTTTGTAATATATTGTACTGTACATCTGGAGTCAACATTACCATATTGGTCCTAATATAAGATATATTATTACTAGAATATGTATTCAGCCCAATATAGTTATGCATGAAAATAATTTTAAACTGACATTTTATTTAGTCAGGATTATTTTAGTGGGTAATTATGTGTTGCTTCTCCCAACAGTTGACAGGGATTCCATTTTCACCGTCTTGTGTTCAACAAAAGAGGCCATAGTCCAATCTAGCTACGCCTAATCAGAGCATCTGGACAGAGATTAGTAAGCAGCTGGAAAATAAGATCACTGCAAATACACCTTTGTTAAATTAAACAGACACAACATCTGGACTGCTTTAGGGTTTACTCATGAAAGTGATCATGAAACGAGTGGCAGGAGTGATGACGCTGATTGTGAGGCAGGGTCCCTTTCCCCCAGACCAACAGATTCCTGGACTTTTGATCCTGAAGTTCCATTTCAGAAATGGATTGAATTCATGCCTGAGACGGTAAAATACAAAAGTTTTGAAGCCTGGCATCTGGACACGTCATAAATCATCAAACGTGGTATTTTCAATCATATTATAGGGAATTAAATCTATGCTTGTAAATAATGTTCTGCAGCTTTAAATGTGAGCGTGAGGATAATCTCGCGAGAACAAATTATTCGATTCTCGGTCAAGCGCGAGCACAAGGGATTTTCCACTAGTACTACAGCACTGCCTCTGGCGGTCTGGAACGATAGGAGATAGAACAGCATTATCTGTATCTGTTAACCATTTGAATTTTCTGTATCTGTACTCGGACTGGGCGGGGCCTAACCCGGAAGTGGGCGGGATTTAACCGGTATGTTATTTTTAATCATGCAATTGATATGGATTGATCAGAAAATGTTCTACTGGTTAATAAGCAAGTACTACAAACCAAAATAAAAACAAACCTGAAGCTGAAGAAACCCTAAAGGTTAACGGAAAAGACCCACGAACCTGAGTGACTGAGGGAGAGAGAGAGAGAGAGAGAGAGGTGTTCTTGTCTCAGTGTTCTGTGTGTGAGTGAGCAGGGCGGGACGCAGCAAATCTGCAGCTGTAGGGGAGGGGCACTGTGACTATCCTATCACAGAATGCAAACCGTCAGCTACTATGGGATCAATTTCACGCCTAAAGTACTGTGGTCGAGGAGGAAAAATAACAAGCGTAAATCAAATGTTTAAGTGTACTTTAAAAAATAACAAGCATAAATCAAGTTTCATGTAAATTAGGGCGGGTGTAAGCGTCACCATTGGTCCACTGCTTCTAGATTGACAGCTCGCCTCCAGCCAATCAGTGGAAACGAGGAGTTGACGTCACTCTGGTGCGACTCATGGCTGCTGTGATACATACAGGTGTGAAGATGGAGAATTGCCGTCAGCCTGCAAATGCCGGACAATCTCAGGTAATTTAACAAATATATTGTTAGAAAGTGGCAGGTCAGTTTTATTGATTTTAGCCAAGGTGCAGGGAATTGATCGCTTTGATTTGTCTTTGTAATTTCTCTTACGTCGTGTATTTTTCACAGGCAGTGTTAAGGCTTCTTTTAGAGCAGGGGTCTCAAACAAAACGATATTTTGTGGCCCGCGGGACCATTTGATAGTTTAATGTAAGTGTGGCCCGCGAGTGCTGAATGAATAGCGCTTTACCGCGTTGTGTGAGGAAGATTCCTTTTTCGTGCGAGGTGGAGCTGTACAAACCAACCAATCACAGTGGAGTACATGACTCCCGGGGGCCAATCACAGTGGAGTAAATTGTGACACTACCACAATAAACAATAAAATGCCTAAACAATATTCCCTGATAGAAAAAAATGTTTTTCTTTTCTGTATGTCACCCATATGTATATATGCATGAATAATACTTGTGGTTGAGGGGGACTTTTATTATGATGGGCCAGCTCATAAGAGGGGAAGGGCGGCCATTTTGAGGGTGGCTGTTTTTTTTTCCTGGAGGAATGATGTGGCAAGAGTTGGTGGAGAACTTATGATTTTTTGGGGGCCTACAAACAGTTGGAATATACCTTCCTCATGCAATTGTTCTGAACATTATCCTTCTCTTCAATTGAGCCCGTGGGGGTGGGGGGGGGGGGGGGGTTATTAAGAAATGACAGCTGGTGTTTTGTTCATGTTCACTTCTTAGTAAACAGCAACCTTATACATGATTTCCTTTCTTTTGGTAATAATTTGACCCTTTTATTAGAGTTCTAATTGTTACAAAATGACTCCCGGAGGCCAATCACAGTGGAGTAAATGACTCCCGGGGGCGGGGCATCGGCCGGGCTTGATGCAGACAGAGAAACAACTGTGGAGCTGCCCGTGTGACATCACATTTGTCAAAGCCGTCATAGAATTATTACTTCTTATTGTGATTGAAATTGAGTATGTTCTACTTTGAGCTGGACGAAGTGAATGTTACTGTTATCGGCGTTGGATTTAGCGTCATGCGGATTGTATTTGTTTTTCCATAATTTGAAATAAGCTGATTTGCGGGACATCGGTGTTATAATATAGAAAATAAAATCCAGTAAATATCGCCTCCGTGGCTGCATCCCATTGTTTGTATATAATACATTTATTAATGGTGTCCCACAGTCCCAGCTAATAATTAACAGCCGGTAGCAGTCGCCTGTATCTGTATTTTCTACCATATAAAATATTACGATGTTCATATCATCAGGAAAGTATGGAAGCCCGTTTCCGCCACAGTTGAGAAAAAAAATGATTATTTAAGTCATAATAATGAGAGTGTTTCTCATAATAATGACTTTGTATCTGGACAGAATTAGAAGTTTCATAATAATGACTTAATATCTCAAAATAATGAGAGAGATTATCATAGTAATGACTTAGTATCTTAAAATAATGAGAATTTCTCATAATAATGACTTAATATCTGGAAAAAATGAGAAAGTTTCATAATATTGACTTATCTCAAAATAATGAGAGTTTATCATAATAATGACTTAGTATCTCACAAAAATTAGTAATTTTTTCCTCAACCTTGAACTTCAGTAAGTCCAAGTACATAGAAGAACCCATTGAAGTTAAAGAACTGTCAATAATGACGTTTGAGAAAAAATTTTTTTTTGTGGAATACTTGATCACCCTGCCTCCTGCGGCCCCCAGCTCATTTGAGTTTGAGACCCCTGTTTTAGAGAGACTCTTGTCACGACTGCTGAAAGCCATGCAGCGCTCGCCTCTGGACCGGGATAATTTATATTTTATTTGCACAAATGGGTGGATATTGATCAATTCACACACAAATCGTGTACATATGCCTCAAGAGATAATGCAGTGTCTTTCAAACCTGTGTGCTGTACTTTCTAATCGACGGGACACAGGACGTACCTCTTCAGTTGCTGTGAGTGAAATCGCTGGACCAACGGGACGTCCCAAATTCAATGTATCTGAGCAACACCTCAGACGATTGATTGAAATTGGTCTCACTATACCTTGCATTTCCTGTAACTGCATTTCCTTGCAACTGTTTGGCATCTCAGCACGAACCATGGAAAGGAGAAAGCAAGAGTTTGGCATTACAATGAGGGGAACATGTAATCTCTTAACCGATGAGGAGTTAGACAATCTTGTGGTTTCAATCAAAGCAACATCACCACACTCAGGTTACAGAATGGTGAGAAGACACTTGAAAGCTCCTGGCCAGCAAGTCCAGTGGAGCAGAGTCTGGGACTCTATGAATAGAGTCGATTCAGCTGGCATCCTTGCTAGAATGTCACAACTTGGACATGTTGTGAGAAGATTGTATTCAGTCCAGGCTCCTCCGTCCCTTGTGCATTTGGACACCAACCACAAGCTGATCAGGTAGGTAAACTTGGTATATAGTAAGATATCTTAAAATGTTTTCAGAGCTGTTTAGGTACCTGTGTGCATAAGATGTTCTTTTTTATACTATTCAGATATGGCTTAGTGATATTTGGAGGCATAGATGGGTACTCAAGAAAGGTCAGTGGTGGATCTTTATTTGTGAAACTAATAATTGTGTACAAAAATTGTATTCATGTCTTTTTGTATATGGCAATAACATTGCAAATGTGTTATTGATCAGATCATGTATCAGGGGTCTGCAACCAACAACAGAGCAAAGACCGCTCTAGGTTTCTTCCCTGAGGGAGTAGAGAAGTATGGAGTTCCCTCACGGTATGTGTGTACATTTGAGTGCATATATACACCATGTGCTTAATTAGGCAAGTTGTATTTTTGAGGATTACTTTTGTTATTGTACAAATACAGTGCTCTTGGTCAATCCAAAATGTTAACAAACCCTCGAGTGTTAACATTTAAGTAGTAAAGGTGAAGTTTTGGCTTTTCTTAAGAGAATATCTAGATGTACACCGTTATTAGGCAACTATTAGTGTGCAGAATTATTATGCAACTAGATGAAAAACAAAGATTTTCCCATCTCACTTGTTTATTTTCACCTGTTACAGTTTTTCTCAAATGCTAAAACACATTTCACACACGTTTCCTCCATGTTCCCCAATGTCTAAACACAACACCCTTTTCTAAAGCTACACAAACACAACCACACCTTCTCACTTCAAAACTCAAACTTTCACACCAAAAGAGCAGCTCGAAGCTTTCAAAACTGTAAACACTAAACACATCATTACACACTACAGCAAAACAATTGAAAACACAATGCTCAATTTGTGAGAAGGTTTTTTGTTTCATAACTGCCAATGCATATTTGAGAAACTTTACAGTAATGGTTCTTAGATCTCCACAGAGGATTAGGCATTTAGATTTGTGAGTTTCATATGAATTGAGTATAAAGCTACAGTAAATTCTGCATGTACACTATTGTAACAACTCAATGCAAAAACAGACTCTATGGCACACAACAGTACTCTTGAAAACATGATCAGGGTGTGAAGGTTTTTATTTACTTTATTCACACCACAATCACTGCAGCTCAGCGACATGATGCTGCACATCGGGCCACATCACCTCATCCACGTCGCAGGCTATATTGTGTCTTGCCAGGCACTGCGAGAAAAACGCCCTGGAATGGTGAATCCATCCTTGGAAGGCCTCCACTGGGATGTCCACACAGGCCAGCTCCATTGCCCTCAGGAGGTTCTCTCTAGTTTCTAGTTGCGCTCAAAGGGAACCCTATAGACCCATTTCATCTGCATCTTTTGGCGCCGGAGAACTCGGTCTATTGTGGCCAAGCTGACATCATCAATGCTCTCAAAGTTGACATTATCAGCAATGACTTTGTCTCGGATCTCCCGGAGTCTGATGAGGTTGTTCTCACGAACCGTATCCACAATGAGGGTTTCTTGTGCCGCTGTAAACATGGCAACCCTCCCACCTCTATGTGGCATTCTTTCAACTATAAAAAAAACAAAAAACAAACATGTGTTGTCAATGGACATGTTTTACAATACAGTAACAACTGATTTGAAACCAATAGACTACTTTCACAGCCTTTAAAATTCGTATTGTGAAAAAGCAATAGAGTTCAATACCGGTTGTGTTGCCTGAATGCTCTGATAATGGTGGCCACCGTGAACCTACTCAGGTTTGGACAGACTCTTAGTCCTGCTTCAGCCATGGACAATGATATGGTCAATGACTGTTGCTCGCATCTCGTCCGTATTGATGGAGCGAGGTTGTCTTGCTCTCTCCCTTGTTGGCCTGCTCCTCTTCTTCCATGGCCAGCTCTTCTCCCTCCTCTGACTCGACTTCCTCGTCCCCTGACTCTACCTTCATCCATTGTGTTTGTTTGGGATCTTCAGTAAACTGCACTCTGAACTTGCTTTCATACATGTTGTCACAGCATCAGCAACAAGTGTCTTCAATTTTGAGTTGTGTGTAATGAATGAAGCCAGGTGTGTTCATTGTGTTCAAATATTGCTGAGTGTGGCAAGCTTTTTGCATCACATGAGCTTTCATTTGAGAATATGAGCAGAGTTCTTTTGCAACTTGTGTTTTAGCAAGGAAAACTGTGTTAAGATTTATGAGAACGGAGGATTGTGTTTGTGAATTGTGTCTTCATGTGAAATGTGTTTGTGATATTGGAAAATGATGGCTAGATTTAGTAAATGTGTTTAGACAACTGGTCATTTGGTTTAGAGGATTGGATTTTGTGTTTTAGCATTTGAGAAAAACTGTAAAATGAGAATAATACACAAACTCAATTTACAAATAAATACTTCTGAAATGCCCACACCCAAAAAAAAAAAAACCCTCACCCTTCTTTTTAAATTCCAGTCACAACCCTTCCATTCAGACAATCAGTCAGTTTCTTGATCTGGTCAGAATCAGCTTTTTGTGCAGCCGCATCCACAGCCTCCCAGACACTGTTCAGAGAGGTGTACGGTTTACCTTCACTGTAAACTTCCTGATTAAGAAGGCCCCAAAAGTTCTCAATAGGGTTCATGTCAGGTGAAGCCATGTCATTCGTTTTTCCATCTTTAAGGTCTTTATTGGCCAGTCACGCAGTGGAGGACTCTGATGCATGTGATGGAGTGTTGTCTTGCATAAAAATCACAGTCTTCTTGAAAGATGCAGACTTTTTCCTGTACCACTGCTTGAAGAAAGTGTCTTCTAAATATTGCCAGTAGGTCTGAGAGTTTATTTTGAGTCCATTTTCAACTCGAAAAAGGTCCAACTAGCTGATCTTTAATAATATCTGCCCATACCAGCAGCCCACCTCCACCTTGCTGCCTGAGTGGAAGTGGAGCTCTGTGTCCGTTAGTGATCACTGATGATGAACCACTGGCCCATCCATCTGCTCCCTCAAGAATCACTCTCATCTCATCAGTCCACAAAACCTTTGAAAAACTGTCTTCAGATATTTCTTGGCCCATTCTTGACGATTCAACTTATGTGTCTTGTTCAGAGGTGGTCGGGTTTCAGCCTTTCTTACCTTGGCCATTTCTCTGACAACTGAAAATCTCGTACTTCTTGACACTCCAGGTCGGTTGCAGTTGAGGAATATGGGAGCACTGGAGGATTATGGGATCCCGGTAGCCTCATGTTTGATTCTTATCAAATATTTGCTGATTAATTTACATATTTTTGTCTTGACGCGTTTCTTGTGACCCTGTTGACTATTTGCAAGAAAATGTTTGATAGTTCTGTGTTCACGCCCCAAAATCTTAGGTATTTTAAGAGTGCTGCATCCCTCTGAAAGACTTTTGACAATTTTTGACTTTTCAGAGTCAGTTAAATCTCTTTTTTGGCCCATTTTTCATGAAGAGAATAATCTGCCTAATAATTTTGCACACCTTGATACAGGGTGTTGATCTCCTTAGGCCACACCATCCCTCGTTACACAAATACACATCACTTGTTATGCATTATATCCAATTAGCATTCAAGTGTATAGAGATTGGAGTTGGAAATTATGGATAAAATGATGATATGGTCAAAATAATAACTTGCCTAATAATTGTGCACACAGTGTATATATACATATATATATATACACACATTTGAGTGCATATATACATTTATAGTAATACCTTGGTTTACGAGTTTAATTCGTTCCAAGAGCGAGCTCGTCACCAAAACAATTGTTTTCGATTCGTTCCACATGACCATGAATGCCCATTTAAAATATTTTTTTGATTTTAACCTATTACATTTAAATTATAACCATTAAGATCTCAAATACTAATTAATAATTGACAATTAAACTCTAAAAATACTTGACAATTTACTGTAATGCGAGAAGAAAATATTACGGACAGTGTGTCAAGAATTTGTCACCTTTGACCTCCGAGTGTTTATACAGCTGTCTAGTAGGGTGAATCTGTCCCCATCGGAGCTGTTTGAGTTGTTCAGAGCTTTCCACAATCCAGGTATAATGACTGTGAATTAAACAAAACAAATGAGTTTAAGAAATAAGATACAAAACAATGAAGGTTGAAATAATGATTTGAATTTTAAAAGTGTTTCTGAAGTTTTAAAAAGATCTTACTTGAGATGTGAGATCCATGCTCGTCTCTCTAGAGCCCAAATGAAAATGAAGTTGGGTTGGGTGGAGCCGGCACCTTCCTGGCGGTTGAGGGGGCTTTGGATATGGAAGTGTTGATTATTGGAAGTAATAAAAGATTAATAGCAGGGGTATTGGTTTTAATTTGCAAAGTGATATCTCCCCAGACCTCCTGTATCCATCTGTCCCCCATCCTGTATTTCAGACTTGGTCTTTGATGGAAAGGAAGAGCTTTTTGCAGGATCGACACCTCCAAACGTTGTTCAAAGTCTTTAGGTGTCATATTAGCTCTGAGGTCTTTCCAAAAACACAAATGGTTAGGAAGAAAAGTGAAACTTCACCCAGACAATGTCTCCATCCTTTCTGTGATTCACATATCTTTGAAGGAAGGTAAAAACCAACACCTCTTAAAAGAGAACTTGTGGCAGATGTTTTTGTTTCAAATTCAATATTTCAAATCAGAAAGATCAAAAGCTTTTAAAGTGGTTTAAACAGTGATAAATTAAAGAGATATCTTACCTCTGATTTCATAACGATGGTAAATGTTTTTATTTGGTACATTATATAGTTTGTACTTAGTAAATTTGATAGAAATCTTTTTTTTTTTTTTTGCTATAGACTTTTTAGAGATTCAATCAGACCGTTTAGTTATCTGTATAGTGAAAACAGTTATATCTGATCAAGTTTATAGACTTCTACATCTTTTATTCTTTGAAATGTACATATGGTATATCAAACTACTCTTTCACAATTACATTATATATACCTACATTTTATTTTATTACAACTTAAACTAATAGCTAAATGTAGTGACAAATGTTGTTATATTTCATGTTACATATATCTGTGCCCCTTTGTGTGTGCCCCTTTTAAAATGTAAATATGGTAGCCTTTGATCCATAGCTCCGCCCCTAGGCATTCAAAAGCTCGACTTTCTCGGCAGACGGCCTACAACAATTCCACATCGCATCTCAGAGCAGGATCAGGATCTCAGTGACTGTAAGAAAGAATGTTTTCCTTCTATGGCGTTGAATTTATAACATTATACTTTTTTTTAGGATGTATTCATTGTAAAATAGGTTTATTCTGTTTTTTATCTTTATTTATTTAACAGGATTTAAATTATATCTATATAAGATACAGGACTGAAGGAGAATGCAGCATTTAACCAAATTGATCTACTATGTAAGTAATCTCTTTATATTTTTATTTGTGAACACATATGTCAGATGATTACATGGACTTATGGTTAATATTTATATAATTATTTTATACTTTCTGACCAATAGTGAATTATCTTTTTTTTTCTGAAAATATTGTTAGTTACATGTTACGTATTGGTATTTTGAAATCAATAACGCTTTCATTTCTCTATCATAGATCGTTTGGACAATGTTGCATTGCTAGTAACTCAACCTGGATTTATAAGTTCGAGTACATCGTCTGGACCGCGCTTAAGTCTAAGTCGGAAACGCGCCGCCTCAAAGTTGATTAACACAGCTAAACGTTCTTTTCCCAAAGGTTCACACTAAGTGACTGCAGTGTGTGATCCGCCAACATTGCCACAGAGTAATTCATCAGAACCTGTTGAATTAGTAGGCGAGTATTTTAACTCAATATATATTTAGTTAAAATAAGTTTTATGGAGGTTGCTATGTATACTAATATATTTATTACCGATTCTACCTAACAGACTTGTACAGAGAAAATCTGTTGAACGCGCGTGAAGCGACTGTTACGTGGGACGTCGTAGTGCCGAAGGAGAGCGCACGGGAAAATGCCGAGGCCTGTTTGAACGCTCCATTACCGATTACTGAAGTGGGGATCCCAGCAAATCAGGACCATTTCAACAACGAGTTATTATTGGAGTTGCATGAAGAGTGTCGTCGTCTGGATGAAAAACTCAGTTTACAGAACGAGGCCTCTCTTCCATCAAATCAACAGCATTTGAGTAATGAACTACTTTTGGAACTGCATTCTAAATGCCGTCGTCTTGATGAAAAAGTGAATCTCCAGAACGATCTTCTGCGAAAAATGTATGGCTGGTTTAAGACACTGACGGGGAATGCTGCAGAACAAGGACCGATAAACAGAGTCATCCTTGATCGTACAGCATGTGTTCTGGAACACTTGGGGAAAATTGATGACGGACGGCGAGACAACCTCAACCTCAGAGAAAGACAACTCATGGTAAATCTGCTGTCTAACCTCAATCAGGCTGTTTCACTCCGTGTTCGGTCGTGATTAATTGTTTTATATCTGCTGTGATTGATTCAAATTTGCTGTGATGGTTTTTTATATTTGGTGTGATTTTTACATGGATTTTTTCTCTGTTTTCAGTTGTTGATTGCTAAATACTTTAATTTATTATTATGTAGTCATATTAAGGTTTGGTTTGTACTGTGTGTGATATAGTAATGTTAATTTGATATTTTGTTTTATTGTTTAATTGTTTTGGCTGGTAAACGAGTGCGTTCGGATGATGATTTGCATTGCTGTCAATAGAATCGATCTGCAAGAGTTAGACATGAACATTTGACGAGAACCGTTCAGTTAAAAGACATTATCGATCAGCAGATTGAAATGTTGGGGGTGGGTTATTTAAATCTAGTAGACAGAATAGAGGAGATTACACTAGATTGGGGTAATGAGGAGTTTACTGAATTACCAAATGACACACTGGGTGTAT
Source organism: Rhodeus uyekii (assembly GCA_037043235.1). Taxonomy (NCBI): domain Eukaryota; kingdom Metazoa; phylum Chordata; class Actinopteri; order Cypriniformes; family Acheilognathidae; genus Rhodeus; species Rhodeus uyekii. The sequence continues at coordinate 266,398 of JAWRVZ010000281.1, forward strand.
CATACAATTCAACCTTACAAGAGCCGATAGCCACCGAGACTGCTATGAATGACCGTTCACCACTTAACCTGTGTGAAAGGCTTGAAGAAATGATAAAGATGCATAATCATGATTTTGAAGCAGACACCGATTTTTCACAAACTGGAAGTGGTAGAATAAATAATTCTGCAGAAGCAATGACAGACCCCTCAATGAGGTTAAGCCAGACTGATGTGAACACATTAGCACGTGATGGTGGAACTGTGGGTGACTACACTGTCAACCCAAGGCCTTATTTTAATGGGTTAGAAATACACAGAGCTGAATTTTAGAGAAATAATTACCACAGATCGGGCCGCGTAGTTCAAGTCTATTTAGAAGGATTTTGTGGTCAATTGTATCAAATGCAGCACTAAGGTCCAGTAACACTAACAGAGAGATACAACCACGATCGGATGATAAGAGCAAATCATTTGTAACTCTAATGTTAACTATAATGTTGACAAAAAAGGTAGATTTGATATCGGCCTGTAATTAACTCATTCTGTAGGATCAAGTTGTGTTTTTTTTAATAAGCGATTTAATTACGGCTAGCTTAAAGGTTACAAACAATTTGTGTTTCGCTATCGGTATAACACAAATAACTTCGGTATAACACCCTTGATGGAAAGGTCTTTAACTTAGCGCCTCCGTTAACGGGCGTCCGGGCGTAATTTACGTCCGAAAATCGCCAGCGTACGCCGAAATTTTAAGTTCAGGAAGTCCGCGGGACGTCCTGTTTAATGGTTTTACGCCAGATCACAGAGCGCTCGACGTACATGTGCATTGCAAAGTGACCAAATGCATTGTAAATCACCACATGCGCCGTAGGCGTGTATGCTAAGCGACTCCTTTGATAAGGACACAGCGGGTCACTTAATCTCTTTCGTCATACAACTCCTGTCAAGATGTACACTAGTGATGTAACTATGGTAATTCCCGCGAACTACTGAAACTCCGCCTACTGCGGGGATCGCGAAAGCCATCAGCGAGAGCTATGGCCATGAACTAATTGATAACTATGCACAAACTTGTGGGGATCGCGAAACTGTGAGAGATGTGTTATATTGAAGGGTAAACTTTCCCAAAACTCCCCAAAATAGCCTGGTTATCTGTGCATGATACGGAATGCTCCGCCTCCGTGAAATTTGTGGATATGTTAATAATTATCTACCACTACGGATCCTTCATCTACTCCTTATATATATATATATATATATATATATATATATATATATATATATATATATATATATATATATATATATATATTCGATCTTACGAGAACGTCTATGCTTCGAAGAAATGATAGACCAAGCAATAATAGTAATGGGCGCTATTATCAAGGTTAATAGTTTATGCAAATTAACCTTGACATAGACCTATGGACGAGCCGATTCGTCAAAGTTTGAATTGCAGCGACTGTTTAAAGTGCTGACATGTGTGTGTGCTCGATTGTCGGCAGTTAATAAGTGCAATCAAGGTAAAGTTTGATTGTGGTTTCTAATTGGCTTCGTCTATCCCGCTTGATTAATTTGTTCAGACGGCATTCAGCAGGTTTTGATGTCCATTCAATTGTTTGTTACAGCCGTATTAATTCGACCTGTCTTTAAAATTAATACGCGCTTTGAAGTCAGTAATTAATACCATCGCCGATCAATTAATAACACTTAGAATATTTAATTATTCGAAGCTTGTAGTAAGAAGTGATAATAATTGGATCCAAAACTAATATAAATTCTGTTTCTAAATTCCAATTTCATTCCATTGCGTCAACACACGGTCAAAACTGTGTGAATGCACTCGGTGTATTGTGGGTAAAGTAGTTCTTCAGGATGTAAACGGTCCATAACTTGAATGTATTGACGTCACACGATGTTTATAGAATGGGCATATTACTGTTTAACGAAAGCGAAAGAAGCAAACTTGCTCATCATATTTGTTCCATTTATAAATATCAAAACTTCTAAAGTTTCTGGACATAGAATAAAGCCTTAGAATGTGGTTGTTTAGTCATTTATCTTAATTCAATGATTATTATAATCGAACGTTTTTCCCACGCAGAACCATTTTTATGCAGGCACAAATCTCAAATTTTGGGTGAGTTTTGAGTAAAAGTATAGAGATAATTTGAACGTAGTGACGTCACATGCTATGTATGGAATGAATTTCATTTGTTTGCAAAATGGCACAAAGGTCACTGCTTGATTTTGTTGGGTCTAAGACGCCGCGCAAGTTAAGCGAGTCGGAGGATGATGAGGCACTGCTGCAGCCAATTAAGAAAGTTGCCATTGAGTCAAAAATACAAACTTTTCAGTCTGTTTGGCCAAATCAGTTCTCATGGCTAGAATACAATGCTGACACTAGGAAGATGTTTTGTAAAATATGTAGAGCATCCAACAAACAGAACTCCTTCACGATGGGCGGTGCAGGCAACTTGCAGAGATCAACTGTTGTGAAGCACAATGAAAGCAAAGAGCATCGGCAAACTGAAGAGGCAGATCAACTTCGCAGACAGATTTTCAATGTCGAAAAGTCACCAACAGAAGAAAGAAAAGTGGTGGCTTCAGAATCAGAGATGCACCTTTTCCGGACAGTTTACTTCGTCGCCAAAGAGCAGCTTCCGAACAGCTTTGTTAACATGCAGCTGAAGTTTTTAGCACTGAGTGGGATCAACCCAAAGATGCAGGACCTCCACAGTGACACCATCCATGATGTTCAGAGAAGCCTAACTTGGGTCATTTCTAAGAAGATAAAATCTGACCTTCAGGCAGCAGGATTCTATGGTGTTCTTTGTGATGAGTCGACAGACTTGTCAGTTCACAAGAAGCTGATTATGTACATTCGTTATGTGAGCCCGCACACACAGGATGTGGAGACTCGATTCATTGGAAATCTTCGCATACCAGATAGAACAGCAGCCACCATTAAAGAAATGCTTCACAAAGAGCTAAATTTGCTTGGACTGGATTTAAGTAAGCTTGTTGGACTTGGCAGTGACGGTGCTTCTGTGATGGTTGGTAATCGTGCAGGAGTAGGTCAGCTTCTTAGGAAGGACTCACCTCAGTTGACACACATTCACTGTGTCGCTCATAGACTTTCACTAGCCTGCTCTGATACTGCCAAGGACATTCCCTACCTGAGGACATACAAAGACACTCTCAGAAACCTCTACATTCATGTGTCTGGTTCAGGTGTACGAACATACAAGCTGGAAGCCCTGCAGAAGATCATGGATGAACCGACACTGAAGCTGAAGGATCCCATCAATATCCGGTGGCTGTCCATGGAAAACGCAGTTAAGGTCATCCATCAGTGCTACGGCTCCATAGTGGCATACTTGGAGTCAAATGAAGGAAAGAACACTGTGGGGGATGTCATCGCAGATGGTCTCCTCAAAGATGTGCTCCACTACAAATTCGCAGTCTTCACAGCGTTCCTAGTGGACATTCTCTCAGTAGTTGGATTGCTGTGTCGACAGCTTCAGTCTGAAACACTTGACATCAGCCAGCTGGATGGCCTTTGTGGCAGCACCATCGGAAGGCTGAAGGCACTCAAAACTATGTGTGGCCCTCACACTAAGGAGTTGGAAGATGGCCTGTCCCATACATCCAACAAGATATTCTACAAAGGGATACAGCTAACCCATGCCAATGAGAAGTCAAGCATCGACAAGATGAAAACGACTTATATAGAGAGAGTAGCTCATAGCATCACGTCTCGTATGCGAAATGATACAACACCCATTCTGAAGGCCTTTGAGGTGTTTGTGCCAGCATCACAGGACTTGATGAAAGATGCTGACATCAAGAAGTCTGTAGAAGATCTCTCATGCTTGTATGAAGTTCCAGTAGATGAATTGAAATTAGAGCTCTGTGGCCTTAAACCACTACTGGAAGGAACTTACAGATCACTGACTTTGAGTGGCATAGCAAAAGTTCTTCTCAGGAGACATCGTGTAGACTTCCCACACTCTGTTCGACTCACCACTTCGCCATGTGCATCCCAGTGAGCAGTGTGGCCTGTGAGAGAGGGTTCAGCCTCCAGAATCGAATAAAGACAAAGGCCAGGACAAGTTTGACACCAGAAAATCTTGATGTTCTGATGCAGCTGTCTGGAGGGCCTGAAGTTGATGTGTTTCCTTATGAAGAGGCAATCAACCACTGGAAACAGGAAAAGAAGAGACGCCTGGCAAGGCTATATCAACCAAGCAAATCAAGGACCCAGCTGGAGAAATGTGACTGAATTTCTGATATGAAACTTGTTAGACAGTTAGGTCATACTTGTGTGATGTATATTAAAAAAGTTGTGTTCCAGGGCAAATAAAATGATTGTGTTTCAGTAGACTGCAGCAGCTGCGCGTTTCACTTACTCTTGTTATGCATGTACATACTAGTTTATATGTAAGTCACAGGTCTAACATATAGGGATATTTCATACTAGGGAAGGGAGATGTGTTTTACATTTGTGATTACCACAAACTTAAATTTATGTGAATTTGTATGACAGTGTGTTTTTCATGTATGTGTTGTTCTTGTTAAATAAATATTTCTGCACAAAACTCATAAGTATTTGTTACTTTAACCCTCTAGTATCTTTTCTAGTATATTTTATATGTAACAGGCATAAAATTATTGTGCTTTACGACGTAGTAGTACTGTAACAGGGACTTCCAAAAACTAACATCTGGAAGTCTGGACTTCCAAAAAAAAAAATCTTAGTGGAAGCGCTGTTTAACTTAAGGAAAGAGATTGGTTTATACTGCATGAATGATGTTGTTTTACTGCGTGAAGCGTGCATGAAGTACAGAGCAGAATTCATACAATCTACACAGATAGACCCGTTCAGTTTCACAGCTCTAGCGTCATGTTGTATGGGCGTTTTCAAAACTCATTTCATCACACCCGACACATTACCTCTGACACACAACAACGCATACGTCAACCAGCGTTGTTGTTGTTTACGTCAATAAGACTTTTTCGAATGCATCCATCGAATGGCTTGAATATGTGAAAAAGACACGTAACGTTGACATCCATGCTTTAAATCATGGTGAAGAGAAGTTTGGAGGGTACTTTGGTACACTTATGAAGATGTTTAACGATAGAGTAGAGGTTTTGCTAAAGACGTACAATCTTGATGTTGAGATTATGCCTACAAAGTTATACCAAAGCTGTTGAGGGGGAGAAAATCATGCATCTTGATTTTACGAGTTTATACCCTTTTGAACAGTCTCGAAAATCCTATCCAACAGGACATCCTGAAATAACCTTCAAGGATTTTCAAAACCTTGAAGATCATTATGCATTATGGGCTTGTTAAGGCAAAAGTGCCCCCCCCCCCGGACATAAAAACACGCCGGGCCGGGAGTTTGACACCAATGGTTTAGGGTTTCTTCAGCTTTAGGTTTGTTTTTTATTTCAATTTGTTTGTATTACTTATTAGCCAGTATAGTTCTGGTAAACGTGGGGTTTGTTCGGTAGAATGCGACTAGCGTTGCGTCTCTGCCTGTCGGAGATTTTTTTTTTACCGTCTGCTGCTCTAACGAGTGTTTAACGAGTGTCTGACACATTATTGCTGTATTTCATACATAATAAAGGAATGCAGATCTTAAAAACAGCGTCAGACTATTTGATCCATAGAACACACACACTCACTCACTCACACAAAAAAAAAACAAAAAAAAAACACTGATCATAAAAAATTTAAAGTTAAAAAAAGTTGTTTAAATGAAAACTCTTGTTCATTACATTTTTATTCATAATTGCAACCGCATGAGTTGTATTCATTGTTGCAAAACTTATTTTATATAGTTTGTTTGTTATCGTGATCAAAACCGTTGATCTGAAGCTCAATGCTGATGCTGTCATGTAAATAGTTTTCTAATCAGCAATAAATATAACAATTTCTAATCGACCCAAATCAATTGCATGATTAAAAACAACATAGCAGATAAAGCCCCGCCCACTTCCGGGTTAAAGCCCCGCCCACTTCCGGGTTAAAGCCCCGCCCACTTCCGGGTTAAAGCCCCGCCCACTTCCGGGTTAAAGCCCCGTCCACCTCCGGGTTAAAGCCCCGCCCACTTCCAGGTTAGGCCCCGCCCAGTCCGAGTACAGATACAGATAATGCTGTACTCGCTCATCCCTAATAGTGTTATCTTTGTGTCTAGAGACGGTGAATGGAACCCTCCTTTGGGACCCTATTTGGGAGACCTCACAGATGAAATTGGTGATGGTGATTACATCACAGAATTTTGCTCTGGAGGTCCAAAAACGTATGGCTATCGGACTGCAAAAGGGAAAGTTGTTATGAAGGCTAAGGGTATAACACTGAATTCACTGAATTCTGAAGTCATTAGATTAGACTCTTTGATTGGTCTTGTTGACCGCTTTGTGACATCATCCAACAGCACTCAGCAAATCCTGGCACATGCTGACAGCATTGTGAGGAGTAAAAAGAACTTTACTCTTCAAAACAGGTCAGTTCTAAAACGATTCAAGGTTGTATATAACAAGTGCCAGCTTCTCCCTGATTACACAACTCTTCCCTATGGCTACTGATGTTTACAGCCACCGGGGGGGGTAAGAGACACTGAGGGGTTTGATTTTCATTTTCAGCACCCATTTTCATGTGTTATATCTGGTCCCTCAAACTCAGGGAAAACTTTAAAATGTCGTTACAAAATGCTAAAAGTCTATTAACTTGAACAAATTATTTGATATTGCAACAGTTTGTCTTAATTCAGACTCAAGTCACTAATTACATAATAAATTGAGGGACCAGACATCCTAAATTGCAATGAGTCACCTTTAATCCTTTAAAGCACCCAACAACAAAATCGTTCAAAAATCAACTTAAATACAAACACAAATTACTTCCTTTTTCCCTTTTTAAGAGCAGTCCAATTGTAGCTTTAGGCTACCGAGAGTTCAGTCCTTGCAGAGGTAACAGTGTGAAGAAAGAGTACTTAAGCTGGTTGCAGTTGAAGACATATCCGCCAGTGGACAGAAAACACAACTCCAGCCGATGTAGTAAATGCTTGAAGCTGAAGGCGTGGTCGATTGGTGATCCTCTCTTAGACAAGTCCTATTAATGTTAGCTGTATCCTCATTCTTACAAAGAACCCGCTGCATTAAACAAAAATGACAAACTTAGTGCTACTCTTTACATGAACATTAATTACACCTAAATGACCTAAACATCATACACAAAGACAAAATAATCGTACTCACAGTTGAGCCTTTGAACTAAAAGTTCCTCGAACACCGGGTACAAAACAACAGCTTCTCGCAGGAGGATCCTTAGGTGCCTAGCACATGCTTCCTACCTCCTGCTTCTCTACCACCTTTTATACTAATAGGTAGCTCACAGGCTACAGCACTACCTAGTGGTACATTCAGACATTACATGTATAACCAAATACTGTCACAAAAAGTAGCAGTAAAACTGTTACACACCCCTCCCCCAAAAGAAACATTACACAGTCCCAAAAAAAATCTCTTTAACTTTTCCACATGGTAAGTATCATTTTGGTTCGGGTTATCAAGCATTACAACTTTGTAATTGACATTATTGACCTTTTTTATAATCTTAGCAGGACCTTGCCATTTTGGAGCTAATTTAGCCATAAAATAGTCGGCAGCACGAGATTGAGGGTGAGTAAGTATCCAAACTAGATCCCCTTCCTCAAAAGACTCAACTTTTCTACGCTTGTTGTAGTACCTGCCTTGTCTCTCTTGAGCTTGGCCAGTTTTCCTCCTCACTTGGTCAAGAAGAATTTTCTGCCTTTCAACCGTGTTATAGGCTAGGTGGTCAGGATTTGGTGGTTTGCGTACCAATCGCTCGAGTGGACCTTTCAGTTTACGTCCTAGTGCGACCTCTGCTGGAGTGAGATCTGTACTTTCTTGCCACACGGAATTAATGGCGTACCTGAATTCTGGAATCCATTTGTCCCAATCTCGGTGGTTGTCATGAACGTAAGAAGAAATCATTGTCTTCAATGTCTTGTTAACTCTTTCAGTCAGGTTAGTCTGTGGGTGGTAGGCTGTGGTAAGTTTCTGGATAACACCCCACCGTTTGCAAGCATCGTTGAGCAACTGAGCAGTGAACTGAGGCCCACGGTCAGAAACTAAATACGCTGGAGCGCCCCAACGGGTGAACATTTCCTTTGTTAGGATGTTGGTTATTAGATGAGTTTTTGCGGATCGCAACGGAAAGAGTTCTACCCACTTACTGCAGTAGTCTACAAAGACTAGTAGATATTCGTTGGATCTAGGGCTTCTTGGGAATGGACCCATCAAATCTACTCCGATCATATAACCAGGTTCTACTACCGGGGTTGACTGCAACAGTCCGGAGAGTTTTGAGATTCTAGGCTTGTAAGCTTGACATGTCTTACACTGAGTGCAGAAACTCCAAACATCTTTGCGAATCTCAGGCCAATAGACATTATCGAGTAGTCTCCTCAAGGTTTTCATTCTTCCTAGATGTCCACTCAATGGGTTTGAATGAGCGAAGTGCAAAAACGTTTCTCTTAGCGGTGTGGGTATGATTAACTGATGAGTGCAGCCGTGTTGCTTGTCAGGCACACTACGAAATAAGTAGTCATTCTGTATGAGGTAAGTGATGCGGTTAGGGTCTGCGGCAGGTTGTTTAGCTGCTTCCCATAAAGCCTCTAAAGTCACAGCAGTGAATGATTTCCGATTTTCTGTCTTGTGTAATGTTTCTTTTTTTTGGACACATTTCAATACAATGAGTGAATGATACAAAACAAGACAGCTTCTCGCAGGAAGATCCTTAGGCACATGCTTCCTACCTCCTGCTTCTTCTCTACCACCTTTTATACTAATAGGTAGCCTAGAGGCTACAGCACTACCTAGTGGTACATTCAGACATTACATGTATAACCAAATACTGACACAAAAAGTAGCAGTAAAACGGTTACAATATGGTTTAAAAACCCCAGAGACAATACGCAAATTAACATACTGGCTCGACAGATGTACCCTAGAAACACAAAGCATTTTATGGAATGCTATCAAGATGCAACCGATAGGCCATTTGGATATATTTTGATTGACTTTAAAGCGAAGACACCTGAGGCATATCGTCTCAGAACAGATCTGCTCTCACAAAACCCTGTTGTGTACCTCCAGAAAAAAAGAACACGCTGACGTTGTTAAAGATTTGGTGAAAAATAAAAATGTCTGCAAGACTTTTAAGAAACCTCACTCTATTAAAAATGTTATTAAAAGCTACACCGAGGCAAAGACGTGTTATTTTAGAGACGGCCTCAGACGAGTTTGTTGTAACACTTTGTGAAGTTGCTCTTAATGTACTTCACGGTAATATACCCCTCACAACACAGCAGTATCAGAAGCTGAAAAGAAGAAAATAGATACAAATTGTTGCTAATAAGAAGGTCGGTGTAAGAAGAAAAAGACAATTAATCAACAAGGTGGTTTAATGCTCCCCCTTTTAAGTGTCGCTAGAATTTATTAAAACTGTTTGATAATGTATGGCTAACCCCATCACTTAGTATATTTTTTGCTGCTGATTTAAGATGCGATTTTGCTACGCTAAATCCACGTTTTAGAAATGGTATAGCCATTCGATAAAGTCCCTTAAGAAGGCCACCGATCCCACCAATCCCTCCGCCATACATAACCAGGGAGTCCATGCCCCGCCTGATTTTGGTAATAGCTTACGTAGCGCATGGGGTCATTATGGTGGTTGTTGAAATATGCCATTTTACACTGTTTTATTAAAAAATACAGTAATACCTCGGTTTACGAGTTTAATTCGTTCCAAGAGGGAGCTCGTAAACCAAAATGCTCGTACACCAAAACAAATGTCCCCATAAGAATGCACTAAAAATCAATTAATTCGTTCCACATGACCACAAATGCCCATTTTAAATATTTTTTTGGTTTTACCCTATTAATTGCAGTTAAAATTGTAACCATTAAGATCTCATATAAATACTAATTAATAATTGACAATTAAACTCTAGAAATACTTGACAATTTAATGTAATGCATGTGAGGTTTGAGCAGCCTGTTTGGAGGAGAGAGAGGAGGGAGGAGAGGGGAGCGGGGAAAGCAAGGATGAAAGCAAATGAGTGAATTTATTATAATAGTGCAGAAAACAAACGAGTGATAATCCAGAGTTAAAGTCGTGGAACATGGGAGCCGCGAACAAACGAATTCGCGGGAGCCGCGAACGAACGAATTCGCGGGAGCCGCGAACGAACGAATTCGCGGGAGCCGCGAACGAACGAATTCGCGGGAGCCGCGAGAGAACTAGGGGAGCGCGGGGCACAAAGTAACGCGGGCTAAATAATAACAGCGATTTTTTTTTTTTAGATAGTTGCAGGGGCATAAATGTGACGCTAAAGGGCTTTTCATCACACTGTTTGCACATGTCTTCTGGCCATTTTTCGAGAAATTTCATTGAAGTTTGGATGAGAACCACAGGAAAAACTCTTTTGGCAGCATGTAAATATTTTAAAATTTTGTGTGAAAGATTTTTTGTGTTAAAATTCTTTTCAAAGAATGTGTGAAAGATTGTCTAATCTTATATTGTTATGATTACCATCTTCTTGGCTAAAAGATGGTACCATTTTGACAGACGTGAAAAACACACAGTGGCTGCTATCCGGTCCTGAAGTAAACAATACAGCGGTTAGTTAATAGTTGTAACACTAAGCCGCATTGAACAAGTTGCATCAATAATCATATATTTTGCATTGTATTAACCTATTAAAACGTTTTTCATGTCATTACATTGTTCAAAACACAACAAATGTAAAAAATAAAGGAAAAAAGTTATGCTTATGATCATCAAGACGCAACTTTTTTTAAACAAATAAAAATATGTGAATGAACTTGCATTGGATAACATGGTGTTACAACTAACCCGCTGTCTGTTAAAACGAGCCCCGCTCACGGGGTAAGAAGTCACATTTTACTGCTTGCGCTTTTGCCGATACTGCAGAGAAATGGCAGGTCCGACGAACATGAAATCAGTGCTCATTTGTAGGAGAGGCTTATATGTTGTTTGTATAAAAATATGGTTTGTCTAACCCTATTAATTTGTTTATTATTTGGATAAAACAGTGTATATTTCACTACGTGAACAATAGTGATCACAATTAATTAATCTTTAGAATATGAGGTAAAAACTTCTGTAAATCACTTATAAAAATATCACTGTGGTGAATGATAGAGCCAATGAATGAGTTAAGGGGTGATAAAGGGGTTGGAACCTCCTGACTGTGTTATGAGAGGCTGTCATTAGGATATTTCATGTAAAAATGCGCACAAGGATGCTGAGCGTTAGGACTTTTTCCACACAGAACTGCGCATGGGTGAGGGAATTTTTTTCTCGTACACCGATACAATAATCGTACACCGATTCGACCCTCCTTGCTCGTACACCGATTTGCTCGTATACCAAGTCGCTCGTAAACCGAGGTATTACTGTACTCTGCTTCACAGGTCTGAAATGTAGTTTAGCAGTGACCTTTCCGTAGCTAAACCGCACGTCTTGATTTCTATCGTCCCGAGTCTGTATGGTAATCTCCGTAATGGAGGACTTATTTACCGATACGTAATGGGGTCTGTCGTATCTAACACTAACAATCATCTATATGTACACATCTCAGAAGTGGGACATACTGATCTCCAACTGATTGATAACTAATAACGTCTGTGTATATATACATAGTATAGAAGCCTCCATTTATGTCAGCTTGATAGGGAGCATACGTCACAGGTGTATTTCTAATACCATGGTATTCCTGCGTTTGGGGACTAGTTTCAAAAACAACCCCCGGTTTGAGCCCCAAAATAATGGCCAGTTTTCCGTAAAATTTAAAACCTATGTTTGCCTGTCCTTTCAAAAACACCTTGTTTTTGACATGATGGAAGCACCTGATGGCAGGTTTGCATTAATCTCTCTGATAAAAAACAACAACATCATAACTAGACTTTAGTCTGTAAAGTACATTTGATTTCTTTTGATCTCTGTTGATGAAAATCTCAATTTCTTTCCCTTCCGTAGGGTGTTCATCAGTGTGGTTCTGCTGTTTTGAAACCTGTTTGTCATTGTTTTTCCACTAGGGAGTTAGGGAATGTCTTTTGGTTTTCTAACTGGTGAGGTAATTTACTTTATTCTTTTTGTTTGTACTTGTTTTGTTTGTTGTTTTGGCCTTGGGACACCCTGAAGAGATGCTCTTTATTCACTGGTTCATTTAATACATTTAATCTTACTTTCAGTTGTGTTTGTTTGGATTGATTATCAGCCGGAGTGAGTTTTTATGGGATCCATCTTCACTAATTACTTTATTATTATTTGTTTACCGACCCCTAGACGCGGGGTGTAATACTGAGAATGAATGCAGCATCTTCCTCGTTGAATGTGTTGATTCTAATTATTAGACCAAAAAAGTTCAGCACGTAATAATCTAGACTACTGCCTAACACTCGATGGCTGCTCTGTCAAGTCTTCGTCGTCAGTTAGAAACCTGGGTGTGCTCTTTGATACCAATCTTTCATTTGAAAGCCATGTTTCTAGCATATGTAAAACGGCGTTCTTCCATCTTAAAAATATATCTAAATTGCGACATATGCTATCTAAGACAAATGCGGAAAAATTAGTTCATGCGTTCATGAGTTCAAGGCTAGATTATTGTAATGCTCTACTAGGTGGTTGCCCTACACGCTTAATAAACAAACTCCAGCTGGTCCAAAATACAGCAGCTCGAGTTCTTACTAGAACCAGGAAGTATGAGCATATTAGCCCAGTTCTGTCAAACCTGCACTGGCTTCCTATTAAACACCAAATACATTTTAAAATCTTGCTAATTACTTACAAAGCATTAAATGGTTTAGCTCCACAGTACTTGAGCGATCTCTTAACACATTATAGTCCTTCACGTCTATTGTGATCCCAAAATACTGACCAGCTTATAATACCTAGAATATCAAAGTCAACTGCTGGCGGTCCATCCTTTTCCTATTTAGCTCCTAAACTCTGGAACAGTCTTCCTATTACAGTTCGGGAAGCAGACACACTCTGACAGTTTAAATGTAGACTAAAAACACATCTTTTCAACCTGGCATACACATAAAAATATACACATAAAATCTTGCTAATGACTTACAAAGCATTAAATGGTTTAGCTCCAGTACTTGAGCGATTAATTATGTGAGTAGTTATGATACACCAAAATGATCATTTATGATGTTATTTATGGACATAATTTATGTCCACCCTGTTCACCTGCCACTCAAACTGACTGGTCAGCGTTTGTCAGACATGAAATTATTATTAAATAAGTGTTTATGGGGTGAATGTTGTTACACAGATTGTTTGCCCACTGGCTGTCAATGATTGTTTTATCGTTAGAGTTATAACTCAGTGTCACAAACAGGCAAGTCATTTTTATGACACTGCTCCTCTTCTGGATCCTTCCAGTCTGTTGGGGGAAAACTGTTGGTGGTCATGTTTGTTTCTTTGATTGTCTGTGGAGTAACCCAAGCAAGTTTTATGTTGTTAACACCCCAGTGTCAAAATCAGTGTTGTTTAATCTAAAAACTGCAGGCAGAGAGTTGTGGCATAGAGCTCAGTCCTATCTTATATCATGCTGAGCAAAGAAGAGGCTTCTGTGTTTTACCTTCCAGAAGAAGAAAGACTGTTTGTGTTTTAGTATGATCAGTTGCTTGTTTATCTACTATCATCTCCTACTGTGATGCAGGTGAGGTGTCTGATGCCATATGTTTGTTAACAGTTATGCAGAAGACACAAAGATCTCCTGAAAGACTTAAATTATGCTTTATTCAAATGAGGCATTCCAATAAAATAATTAATTCTTGAAGAATTCATGCATTCATTCACTTTCACTTCAAAATATCTGAGTAATTTGGAAAATGTCGAGTTAAACATTTTAAAATGTTACATACATTTAAAAACTTTTCTAACTACCTAATGTTTTGAAAACATTCATGCGTTTATATTTAACTATACTTTAAATTATAGACATGTTCAACAATAAATAGGAAATAAATAAAACATTCATCATCAACCATTCAATCCACAGATTCTATAAACAGATGTTTTTAATGTAACAATTGTTCAAATCAGTTTTTCCTGGTAAGTGACCGATTAAAACATTACTTTAATTTTCAAAGTAAAATATAATTCACTTCACCTGAAGTTTCTCCACAGTGTAGACTTCGTCACGTAGATTCTTTGTAGTTGAATTCTGAAACCAGTGGCTCAATGATTTAGCTATTATGTGTTTGAGTTTGTTATGTGACAATTCCTCAAAGTAGGTATCAAAGAATACATTTTATTTAAAATGCGCTTTTCTTAAACCCAAAGCGCTACAATGCAAAGAGTGTACAAGTACAAAAGAGAAAATACAATCATAAAAATAATAAATATTAAAATTAAAACAAAAACCACCATCTTAAAAGATTAGTTTTTAAACGGTTTCTTAAAAATGCACACTGTAGGGGCATTCCTAATAGTTAAAGGAAGTGTATTCCATAACCTAGGGGCTGCTACAGAGAAAGCGCTTTCACCCATGGTTTTTAATCTGAACAAGGCTGTTTGAGGAGGAAAGCATCAGCAGAGCGGAGAGATCTGGAAGGCACATGAGGTGCAATTAGATCACAAATGTCTGAAGGTGCAATTCCTTGTACAGCTTTATATGTTAAGATTAAAGTTTTAAAACCAATGCGGACATGGAGCGGAAGCCAGGTTCATAAATACACCAGAGATGTGCTGACGAGAAGTGTGTGTGTGTGTGTGTGTGTGTGTGTGTGTGTGTGTGTGTGTGTGTGTGTGTGTGTGTGTGGACACGTGCAGCTACGTATGAATTGAAAACAGTTAACAGATTTTGCAGGCAGGCCATTAAAAAGGGCATTACAATAATCAACCCGAGAGGTAACAAATGCATGGACAAGCCTTTCTGCATCAGCTAGAGAGATAAAAGGTCTAATCCTAGCAATATTCCTGAGATGGAAAAATTCAGATTTTGATGTGCATCCAGTGTCAAGTGAGAATCAAAAATAACACCCAGATTATGAACTTGAGAAGATGAGAGAAATACACTAATCAAGGTGCAAACTGAAATTGCTGACATTACAGGTAGTTGTAGGAGTGCCAACAAGCAAGACCTCAGGCTAGGCACCATTTAATTTAAGAAAATTGTGGTGCATCCATAGTCTAATTTCCTGCAAACAGTCAGATAGTGTTGCTGAGATACCTGTGATATTAGATTTTGTACTAATATAGATGTGTGCATCATCAGCATAAAAGTGGAAACCCAGACCATTTTCCTAATAATCTGCCCTAGAGGAAGCATATAAATACTAAATAGTGTGGGGCCAAGAACAGACCCCTGAGGAACACCATGACAGACATTACAAACATTAGATGTATTGTTATCCAAGACAACAAACAGTGTACGATCAGTAAGATAAGACATGAACCACTCCAGTACTGTACCAGAAATACTGAGCCATGTCTGCAGTCTCTCAATCAATATAGAGTGATCACTGATATAGAGTGATCAAAGGTGGCACTCGGATCTAAAAGGACTGAGATAGTAAGGGCACCAGACTCAGCAGAAACAAGAAAGTCGTTCATAACGCGAACCAAGGCAGTCTCAGTACTGTCCTGATCCAAACGGATCTAAAAGATTGTGTGAAGACAAGTGAGAGTTGAGTCGTGACAAAACCACACGCTCCAGAACCTTTGCCAAAAAAGGAAGGTTAGAGATGTTCAAAATGAGAGGGCTGATAGATGACAGACATTGTCTCTTTAAGAACAAACGTTGGAACAGGGTCGAGCACACAAGTAGTTGAATTCATCTTCAAAATTAATTTTGAGATGTTAATCGTGACCGTTTTAAAGCAAGAAAACTGATTTAACAGCATGTTAGAAGGACAGAGCTCAGGAGATACAGAGTAATGGACTGATAAATGTTCTCGATCTTTACATTAAAAAAATTCTGAAACTCTTTGCACTGCTGCACAGAGGAACAAATACATTAATTGATAGATTTGAGGAGTTTGTTGACTACCTTAAACAGCTTATTTGGATTTGAAGCGCCATCATTAATGACTTGAGGGTAATACTCAGTTCTAGCAACTTCGCAATACAGAACCAATTGCTCATCATACATCCGTTTATGGCAAATAATATCTGATTTTTTAAATTGCCATTTCGATTTTAAAAATGAAACTGTTTGTGAGGAACCAAAAGATCAGAACAAGGAACACCAGCTTTTACTTAAAACCAGGCCTTTATTGGTACCCAAAAACAAAATAACTTACAACATGACAAAGACTAAACCAAAAACCCCAGAAAACAACCCATGAGGCTAACGGAATAAACTAACCCCCCACACTTCTTATAGTGTTTAATGGCGTTTGGCAAGCTAACGTAAAAGGTGCATTACCGCCACCTACTGATGTGGAGTGTGGAGTGCCAATGGCTTTGGAAGGACAAACAAATAAATAAAGCTACTAGTAAATAAAAAGAAAAGGATATTCTATTTATTGTTTCCATTTTTTTTTAGATAAATAAAATTTCTTGAATTCTTGATTGTCTTAAATTGTTTCGTAATATATTTTTTAATGAAATTGGATGAATTCCCATACTTTCTAATTCTTTTAGTTGTTATCTCTCCCTATCATATGCAGTGCATTCAAAAATAATATGATGCACCGTTTCATCTTCTCCGCATTTATCACATTTTCCGGTTTCATGCTTTCCAATTTTATTAAGACTATAATTTAAAGCAGCGCGCCCAAATCTTAGCCTGGTGATGATGTCTTTTCCTCTCCTTTCCAACACATTCTTGAATCTGATACAGATGTCTTCCTTTGCCACTAATATTCCATTCATTTTGCCATTTCTTATTTACTTCAATGAAGATCAGTACTTTGACTTCAATTTGTGAATTGTTTAATGCTTCCTTTGCCAGTCGATCTTCCTCCTCAAACCCTCCACACTAAACAAAGTAACAGCTTATAAAGGGAAAGATGGGCCCATGAAAACACAAAAAGGGGAAAACAAAATAACTTTAAATTCTACACAATACTAAACAATTTACAATTAAACCCAACATATAGATATACCAAATCAAATGAAAAGAAAGCCAAATTTAATGAAATACTATAAAATATACAACTTATGAAATCAATTTATAAAGAGAACACATTTTCTTCCTCCCCTGGGAAATCTCAGCACATGGTAGATCCGGGCGGAACCAATAATTTAAATTCTTTGTTCCTGCCCGGACTCTAATTTCTGTCACCCCAGAATGCCATGTCTGCTTTACCTCATCACTTCTCCCTGGTCAACTTAAACTCAAAAAGAAACAAATATGACCAATAGATACAACGCAACTAATTTGAGTGTACTTGAAATCAGTAACAATGCAACTAAAGATGTAAAACATTTTAGTGTGTTTGCATGCGTGTACACGTTACCACTTTTGTGTGGCCTCCACTAGGGCATCACAGTGTTCTTCCTTGGGTGCTAATATGATAATGATAATGATATATATGATAATATTAAGTTATATTGAGCAACAGTGTTACCTGTAGGAATGTCACTGATCATACATGAAAATTGAGTAAGATAATAAGTAATAATAATAGGTAATAACCCTCTTTTGTGATTTCAGTAGAGGAACAGACTAATTGAAACTCAAGAGCTTATGATCACTAATGCACAAATCCTTCCCTTCAAGGTGATCAATATCAGCACCAGCTGAACAAACCAGGTCAAGTGTATGACCTTTCCTATGCGTAGGAATGTTAACATGTTACAAATTACAACAATCTAAAATATCCAATAAATTAGCAGTATGATTGTAGTTAGGATTATCAACATGAATGTTAATATTTCCAGTAAGAATCATAGATGGACAAAGAGAATTTAAAGATGCAATTAGCTCAGTGAGTTCATCAATAAACAGAGGGTTTGGTTTTGGTGGACGATAAATAAACAGGATAAGAACAGGAGCATATTCATCGTACGTCGCTTACTACATCCAAGATCAGATGACACATCCGGGATGAGATAATCGCGCTAACTATGATCTGGATGATTCGGTTCTTCAAACGCACCTGTTGTTGACGATTAGTATAGCTGGATTGAGTTATCTGAGATCATTGCGCGTTCATGTGCTGCTTAAACATTTTGATTGGTCAGCGAGCATGCTGAAAGAGCGCGCACAGTGTTTCTCTGCGGCACGTCGCTGAATTTCAGTGTTTAATTAAAACACAAGGCAACACTTTAAAGCTGCAAAAGTCAGGAGAGAGGACTGGCAAAAAGTTGCCGACAAATTAAATTTGTGAGTAGCCTAGTGATCGTGTGTGTAATTATATTGACTCATATTAATTGTACTGTATTTCATAATCGTATTTTATATTAGAGCCACCGCAGGACCCACTAGAACTTGGGAACAAGTAAAAGCAAAATGCTAAAATATTCTACAAAATAGTATCTTTACTACTTGCGCTGTGCTGCAAAAAAAGTTAATGAAATAGAATTGCAAAAAACTAATAAAGCAAAAAGTCAGACTTGAGATTGAATTGCTTCAAAAGGAACTTCAAAGTTATTAAAACACACTAATAAACACTGTACTATTGATGACTTTGCATGATTTAATTTATTTCAGGCAAGAGATGATCAGCTGGATTTTTTAAATAAATAAACTAAACTGTGTGTAAAGTTCCACATCGCTGGGGTTCAGGTTCCAGCGTGTTGCTTCAGTCTCTGTTGCTGTAGCAGATTCTTGAGACATGCATAACTAATGTGGTGATGTAGACGTTTTAATGACTAATAAAAATGCTAATTTTAGAAATGTGAGTCACCTTTATTTCTACAGTGCAACTTACAATAGAGATTGTTAGACATAGGATAATAATGCAACAAAGTTAGGCTGTATAGCAGATCTAGAAGATTAGATCAATCAATATCAGTGATGAATATGAAGTGGTAAATGTCTCTAAGCATGCCAGATGCAAAAGGCTTTTGAATGTAAATTTGTTTTATATATACTCATAATTTTTAGAGTGTTTGTACCAACAACGCTAACCTAAAGGGCCAGTCACACAGCGAAAACGCATGAATCACGCACGAATTACACACAGATTTTCGTTTCTGCGCGGAGCGTGCGTCATATGCGTAATTCGTCGGTGGAACGAACGTGGACCGTCAGTGATTGTGCGTCGAAGCCGGTTTGTGCGTGATTTTGAGTTTTGAACGGTTCAAAAACCTGTGGCTCCTCTCGTACTGAGCAGGATTACTATTACAACAACACGGGCATCAGTAGGGTTAAACTAACCTGTCTCACGACGGTCTAAACCCAGCTCACATACCGTACCCTGCTAGTGGGTGAACAATCCAATGCTTGGTGAATTGTACTTCATAATGATGAAGGATCAAAAAGCAACGCTGCTTTGAACGCTTGGCCGCCACAAGCATGTTATCCCTGTGTTTTTCTGATCCCTCCTGCTTAAAACCCCAAAAGCCAGAAGGATCGTGAGGTCCCGCTTTCACAGTCTGTACTCATTCTGAAAATCAAGATCAAGCTATCAAAAGCTTTTGCCCTTCTGCTCCGCGGCAGGTTTCAGTTCTCCCTGAGCTCGCTTTAGGACACCTGCATTACAGTTTGACAGGTGTACCTCCACAGTCCCCACATGCCAGAGAGCGAGAGCCCGCTCGGGTCGCCTCCTAGGGTGAGTGAGGAAACGGTAAGAGTAGTAGTTTCACCAGCTGTGCCCGTGGGCCATGGGGGCCCGGAGCCTTCCACTTATTCTACACCCCTCATGTCTCTTCACTGTGCCAGACTAGAGTCAAGGGTCTTCTTTCCCCGCTGATTCTGCCAAGCCCGTTCCCTTGGCTGTGGTTTGGCTAGATAGCAGGTAGGGACAGTGGGAACCTCGTTCATCCATTCATGCGCGTCACTAATTAGATGTCGAGGCATTTGGCTATTTGCCTGTTTTTAATCGCAAGAGGCCACCCCGAGGAACCCCCAGGGCAACGAACCGAAGGATGCATCCAGAGATGCTAGCATCTAGTGGCAAGGTGTTCTGGGTAGGCCGAGGCAGGTGACCTGGGCGATCCTAGGTACTCCTACAATAGGTATCATAGCACCTCAAGGAGCCTAGGACCGCCAGTAAGCACAGGTCACCAATGGCACGATGGGAGAGACTGTGGCGACGGAGCCCCCCCCCCCCCCCCCCCCCCCCCCCCCCCGATGGGCCATACATTAGGCCCCCGATGAAAATGATGACTGGAAGGTGATGAATCTTCTGGCAGCTGGAGGCCCACTGTTGGATGGAGACCGAATTCGTGGGAGAGCCGTACTTGGATATCTTCAGTCTCTTCATCTGCTGCAAATAATTAATAAAAACATAACTCTCCTTTAGACAGCATGAAGACGGCACATGCAGGCAGAAACTCTTGGATGCTGAACTGAAGGGATGACAGAGAAAACAGTTTAAGTTTTCTGAGGTTACATTTGACTGTTTTTATTCACTTTGAGAAACAATGAATCTGGTATTGTGCAAGTGAGATTAGTATATAATCACATTTCGGCCTACTCATCCAGCCAAGCCAGGTCCAAGCCCTCTCCACAGAAAGAGTCTCTTTTAATGCCATAGTCAAATGTCAACTGTGTGTCAATGCTGATGTCATGCAGTGCCTTAAATTATGACATCCTTGTCCTCTCCATTCCCTTCAGCACATCATGAGAGGGTTTCAGGTTGGGCATTTTGCACGAATGATTAATTCTGCCAACTGTGTCAAGTTCAGGGTGGCAGTCGCAGGGGAAGGTCTCAGCGTCTATTCAAAGGTCTCTCCGGCTTTAAAGAAGAACAGGTACCCGGCTTTTGTCTTATTCTCTTGAGCGGCCATCATCGCCCTGGCTTGGGCACCTGAGATCAGCTTTCCATGATAATAACAGACAACGTCACCTTTCAAAAACCGACGGGTTGCAACCACACCTGTAAACAAGAGAAAGTTAAGTTTTGAGTTACATAAAAACATTACATGTACACACGTTTACATGCGAGTACTTTTGCCATAATAAGACAACTGAAAGGTTTCTTTCCGTGACCTAGATCTGTACCAAAGTGCTTGATGGCCGGTGAGGATATGTGAGGATCTGTCTCCATCATGCTCTTGGTGGCTGGTTTCCACACTCGCTCAATGTCTTCGGGCTTTGGACAGTTGCCCGCCCGCCCCTCCTTTGCAATCAGCCTTACCACCTTTGCAGCTGAAGGTTTTCGGAGTGTAAAGTACGCTGAAAGAGAGAATGAAATGACATTAATCACGTGGCCTATTTGTGTTGCGATAATGAGTGTCAAAACTGCATTGATGGATTTGGATACACAGTAGATGTGCCTCTCTCTGGGCGTACGGTGCCACGCACCACCTGTCGTACAAGTAGCGATCGTCCGGAAAGCCCGAATCCACCCTCTGTTTCTTGGCAGGTGGATTGCCCTCCAGGGAAACCGGTAATCTGCCTACAAAGGCATCGAAGTCTTTGCGCGAATCGCCCTCCTTCAGAGGTACTGAGGTGTCATCATCCGAAGAACAGCTGTATGAGTGAGAAATACAAGGTTTAAAATATACGCAAAATAGGGAGATCTGCTGTACAAATTGCATGCAGTGTGTTAAAGAGACATAGGAGTCCAGCAGCACGGCTGCATCTACAACAGACCGCACCGACCCTGTTATTCAAATATCTCTTCACAGAGTCACACTGCTGGACGCTGAGGTCTAATGCAGCCGTCATAACAGCCCTCCGTACCCCGTGCCACAGCAGTGACAGCGTCGCCTTCAACTTCTTGGGCCACGTCCTGCGGCAGACCTTCAAGGAGGAGCCCACGATGAAGAAGCTCCTTCGCCATGGCGATCTGAGAGCGTCTGTCAGGCAGGATCTCGCAGAGGTGTTGTATTTCCATGTTCTGTTGCCAAGGACCCACTCTCTGCTGGACGCTTTGGCCGTCTGCACCTCGGCGCTCTTTCCGCTTGAGAACGGTCTTTCATGCAGACCGGGACAGATGCACAGACAGTGTGCTGTGGCTTGCGGCATCTCAGACAGTGTACAATGCTGCGATCATCAGACCTAAAGACAAGACGTACAACAGAGACGTCACAACAAAATTCCTGTGAGTTTGTTTCAGCTTGGATGTGATCACTGCATGATTATTAATGAGTCGTTCAGTTTATAGCTAAAACTACACGAAAAATCCCACACAAATAAAAGATAACAAAAATATTTGTTTGGGTTGTTGTAAAAAATATGTATTAAAACACTGTAGTCAGAGGTAATGCAGGGTAAACTTGAATTAGGCTTTTGATTTGAGGAGACAGACCTATTTTTTCTTAAATACAAACTTGTGAACCATATTTTAAAAGTTAAAATTGAATCTAGCTCAATTATCAATAACTCAAGCAAATACAACAAAACACACTTATTCATAACAATTCATTACAAGCAAACAGTTATGAATATAAAACACAAGCCTCTTTTCATTTGTTCTTGAAGCCATTGCAGTAGTTCAACAGCAGTCTCAGCAAACGCACAGTTGAAGGGATGAACGTACTTCTCAACGCAACCACAGAGTGATTGAGAACAGCGGAAAGTGCACTCTCCTTTACACCAATCTGGGGTGGGAGGAGCTGAGAATGTAAAGTATCTAAAGTAACCTCACAAGTACGTTCCAGTGAGTTAGGGCAGTTTGGATGATAATCACTGCATGATCACTTAATGGGCCATTGAGATTATAGCTTACAATATTGGAAAAAGGTCAATGGGCCCATAGGACCATGAGTGTGAGAAACGCACATTACATTGGAATGCAAACCCTAATTAACCCTCAATTTGAATTAAATGAAGTTGAAAAAGTTGTTTTCTAAATGTAAAACCTCCGACCAAATAAGAAAGTCCACTTGTATACAAGTTTTTGACTGCTGCACTGCTGTTTCCTGTCTGCTCGAGTGGATTGCGTTTGTTTGTCGTATAAACTTGTTTTTGTTTTAGATCTTAAACTCGACGTTCGTTTATATTGCTAAATATAATACTAGATTATTAAATAAACTGTAATCGTTAGCTTTAATCTAAGTTGCTAAATGCGTTAGCATTGTGCTTTTTTCCCCCCCGAGTTTATCAAGCAACTGGTGAGTTGGATCAACACACACGGTGAGTCATGTCATCTCCTGTAATTATCTCTTGCACTTCCTGCTTCATGTATAGTTTGTCTGTCTCTGTCAGCTGTGAGGGCTTCACATGCGATAAATGTAGGGACATACATTTATCATATATCATGTATCATATTACATTTACATACATCAGGCTGACAGAAGATTTCAGAATTAGAGACACGCATCCAAACTTTAATCGAGGATAGTAAGAATGCAAGGGCTTTAGATACTACTTTGGATGCGACTAGCTTAGCAAACCCTGTACATTGTTCGGTTCCGGCTGTAGGGCCTGTGCAGCAGGGCAACTGGGGGACTGTGAGACGGCATAATCGCGGGTCAAAAAACCACTGTTCCATTCCGATCAGAACATCAAACAGGTTCTCCCCACTCAGTGACGCACCCACTGAGAAACCTGTTGAAAGTGCCCTAGTGATTGGCGATTCTATTACTCGGAATGTGAAAATAGAGACTCCAGCCACCATAGTCACATGTTTGCCGGGAGCCAGAGCGCCTGACGTCAAAGCAAATTTAAAAGTGCTGGCTAAGGCTAATCGTAAATATTCTAAGATTGTTATTCACGTCGGCGCTAATGATGTCCGACTTCGCCAGTCGGAGATCACTAAAACTAATATTAAAGAGGTGTGTGAACTCGCAAGTACGATGTCAGGCACTGTAATTTGCTCTGGCCCTCTTCCTATGCGCAGGAGTGATGAGATGCTTAGCAGATTATCCTCACTCAATGGCTGGATGTCTAAGTAGTGCCCGCAGAATAACATAGGGTTCATAGACAATTGGAAAAGTTTTGGGGGCAGACCTGACCTGTTGAAAAGAGATGGTATTCATCCCACCTGGGATGGTGCCGCTCTTCTCTCTAGTAATTTGGCATATAGTCTTAGAGCTAAACCTTGACTAACTGGGGTCCAGGTCAGGAAGCAGACAAACTGGCTAAACCGACCGTCTGTTCGGTGTCTCACGTCACAGAGGTCAGATAAATTACAACACATAGAGACTCTTTCACCTAGATATCATCCTATAGAGACTGTGTCTGTTCCCCGAATTAGCAAATACAAAAAAAACTCTCAAAAATGTTTAAGGGCAAATATTCAATTGATGTACAAACAACTAAAATCCATATAACTTATGAAGGAAATTATAGTTTAAAATGTTCCAAATTGTATTGACATGTTCTTTTCTGTTCTAACAAAAGTTACTGTTTTAATTCTGTAACAAATCTTTCCTGACTAAAACAAAGAACAATGCACTCGGTGAAAAGTCCAAGGCTGTAATTGTTGACGTTTTTGTTTGCTAGAAAAGTTACAGATAGAAAGGGATGGGGCAAGGGGGTTCTTGCATTCTTGTGTGCAGATTGCTGACTGCTATGATGTAACCAATGAAGAAATCTACCTGACAACAGTCACTGTATGGAGAGGTGGACTCGAGGGATGAACTGAGAGTCAAGAATATATAAACTGTTTGCATATGCTTGTAAGACATTCTGGACTGCCCAGATGTTAGCTTTTGGCATTGTGGTCCAGTAATCCTGAGCTCAGAGCTCTTTTGATTCTCTATTAAATTGACTTCATTTATCTACGAGTAGCGTCTTTGTTTGACATGGCAAATCAACGGACTGGGGGAAAGATTATTTCCAACACAATGACAGCATCATAGTCTTGAAAGTTGACCTGCAAAAGAGTTAAAACGCAACACATTATGCCTGTTGTCCCTCTAAACTTTTTAATTTAATAACATTTATAAAGTTTTACCTTTCGCATTCTGTGATTTGACAATGCAGACCTCTTGCCAAATATGACAACACCAGCAGAGTCGTGGTTGAATATAAAGAGTTTTCTTCCACAACCTTTTGAATTCAGCAGTGCTTGGAAGTAGCATTGAATAGTCTAACGAATATTCATATAAGAAAATTACATTCATGCCCTTAAAATTCATTACAAACAACACATTCATGCATAAATAAAAACTTGTCAAATGTATCTTTACTCATCTAACCACCAGTATGTTATTGAGACTCCAAAGAGAGCAATGACTGCTTAACATTTTGTAATATGCAAGTATGTATAAATCAACAGTACAAGCCAAATAATGTAATGTGTCCTTTGATGCCCAATAATTGCATTTTGTGTCTTTTCACATGCAACTTAAGCAGAACAAATATGAAAATATAGCTTCAAAATACCATGCTGCATTAGATAATTGCAGTTTGTTCCTAAATCACAGCTTGTTGAACAAATGTAGACACGTGATTGTGTGGTTTCAGAGTGTTGAACTGTTAGTCGCAGTGTGTGTATCGCTTCCCTGTCGACTGACTGAATCTCTGCAACCACAATTTCACTGTCCTTTGAATTACAAAGAGCCTTAAAAACTGAACGGACAGAAAAATAATCAGTGATGATCATCTTTTTTCTGCTTTTAACTTAAGTCATTGCACAGCAACATTTCACAAAGATACCTTTGTCCGGGTATATACCTTTTTGTTTGTGTCAGTTTGACAGTTTTGACTATTTTTTTTTTCTCCAGTTTTCCCAATAAGTTCCATTCACTTTCTTTACAAGGCTTCATATTGTTATTGTATCTTTGTAATCATAATAATCATTTTGTATGAATAGTTTATTAATGTCCTCAATACTTACATTGTCTTTAGGAGTCGGCATAACTTCTGGGTGTGGAAGTACTTTGTTTTCTTTTCTTTTCGGTCTTCTTGGCCCATTTTTCTTCCTCCAAACGGCGTTTCTTCAAGTTGAACCTCTTCTGAAGCAGTCTTTCCGGAAACTCGTGTTGCAGAATATGTTCTTTACATCTGCCTTGTAAGGAGGCATACATTTTTTGAACAGATTCTGCTGGGCGATGGTATAGTTTTTTTCTGTAGGATTTTATTTTTGTCAATGGAGAACCAGTTTTCAGCGGGACAGTTTGTCACATGTTTTCTGTGGGTCATTGTCATCTCTGACAGACTCTTATCATTGTACCTTGTCAAGTCGCCAAGCAAAATCCCTGACCAGAGTGGGAAAATTGGTATGCACTCTTTCATCAGAGCATCCATCATATCCCTGGACAGTAATATTTGTTCTGGTGAGTTTCGATTTCCTCATCAGGACAGGGGATGAAAGAGCCGCGGGTTGCCGACCCCTGTCCTGAGATACATGATAGATGACATTTCCTTTCACCAAACTCTAGCTTTCCATTAGGTAGGCGTGTGTGTCTTATTTATTGAAAGACTCTGGATGAGTGTCCAGCTATAGTCGCTCTCAACCTGGTGTTTGTTGTACAGAGTGAGTTTATGAATCTTTGTAATGGTCTGATGCAGCCAAAAAGAAACGTCTAGTTGTGTGGACACTCGTTCTTATTTCAGACACAGGAAGAGCAGGTTTGTCTTGGTCATGTCCTGGTAGATTAATGCTGTAATACAACACTCTCTTTGGCTGATGTGGAATTCGACTCTCAATCCCTCCGGTCCAAATACAGGGTAACAGTTTTTCTCAGATACCAGAATGACAAAGCCCTGTCTCAGTGTACAGATGAACTCCAAATGAAGAAGTTGTACATATCCTGGACAAAAACTATAGGATAGATCTGTGTCTTAAGATTTGAGTTCACATCATCGCCAGCATCACATCATCATGTCGTCTGCGGCTTTTATTAATCTCACAAGAAACGGCTTTGAGGATGTTTAAACTTCTTGTGATGTTTCCAGCAATTAACTCAGGCGCAGGTGTTTTTGGGAGATTCCTGTAGTGCACATTACGTGCTGCAACACTTCTTTGCCTCTCTTCTGGTGTCTTGCTGGACGGGACCTTTCCTCCCCTTTCAAATGTGTAACCTTACCAATTCTGCTCACCTGAACTGGAATTTGTTTGTCCCGTCTACATGGTTTGTGTGTGATCTGAAAAAGGTAATGAGCATTGCAAGTTTTGAAGGAGCAGGATGCCTTTATTGTCTTGTTTGGACACTGATATTTTCGACTACGAGTGAGCTTTGAGTGCTGGTATGTAAACACCAGTGAACAGCATGGATTTATGTGCCGGAGTATTTGATATATTACATGTGTCCATGATTTCTGTAATCTTCTGATATCTGGCAAAGGCGTTATCCTTTTCCATTTTCGTGTGGATAAGTAAATTGTGAAAGATTTGGGTCCTGGCCAAGTGCTCCTATATGGCATCATTTGTCATGCCGCGCTCTCCATGTTTTATGACTCGAGTTCTGACTCCTCGTCTATTTTCATTCCACACAATATTAATCCATTTTCGATACTGTGCAGTATTTACTCCAAACACAGCTATAGACAGTTGTGGCCAGATCTCTGAACTGTGTTCCTCTTTGTTACACTGGCACTTTGGAGCATGGCTGTCAGTTGTGCAAGTCCTCCACATCTACTCCATAAATCAATTTTTTTAGATATTAATTTTTTTAGCCACTTTTCCCTCTAACCATGTCATCAAACACGTTCTAAACCAATATCTTGGAAATGAATCTGATATAACCTACTGTACAGGACACAGGATCCAGCATGAAGAACAGCTCCACATTTTCCATACGGCACGCGCAGGATGACTGACTGCTGTTCATGATGCTACTGACATAACCATTTTAAATAAATAACTAGAGAGGATAAAGTTCGTCGAGACAAACTTTAGAAGTTGGCTGAGAACGTCGCACCGGAAGCGTTAATTTAGCATAACTGGAGTGGTTGCTAGGGTAACCAGAGTGGTTTCTAGGCGGTTGCTAGGGTAACTGGAGTGGTTGCTAGGGTTTTGCTAGGTTAACCTGGGTGGTTGCTAGGGTGTTGCTAAGGAGTTGCTAGGGTACCCAGAGTGGTTGCTAGGGTGTTGCTAAGGTAACTGGGGCGGTTGCTAGGGTATTTTGGGTGGTTGCTAGGGTGTTGCTAGGTGGTTGCTAGGGTAACCAGAGTGGTTGCTAGGCGGTTGCTAGGGTATCCTGGGTGGTTGCTAGGGTGTTGCTAAGGAGTTGCTAGGGTAACCAGAGTGGTTGCTAGGGTGTTGCTAAGTGGTTGCTAGGGTAACCAGAATGGTTGCTATGCGGTTGCTAGGGTGTTGCTAGGCAGTTGCTAGGGTATTTTGGGTGGTTGCTAGGCAGTTGCTAGGGTATCTGGGGCGGTTGCTAGGGTGTTGCTAGGTGGTTGTTAGGGTAACTGGGGTGGTTGCTAGGGTATCCTGAGTGGTTGCTAGGCAGTTGCTAGGGTATCCTGGGTGGTTGCTAGGGTGTTGCTAAGTGGTTGCTAGGGTAACCAGAGTGGTTGCTAGGCGGTTGCTAGGCAGTTGCTAGGGTATTTTGGGTGGTTGCTAGGCAGTTGCTAGGCTATCCTGGGTGGTTGCTAGGGTGTTGCTAGGCAGTTGCTAGGGTATTTTGGGTGGTTGCTAGGGTGTTGCTAGGCAGTTGCTAGGGTATTTTGGGTGGTTGCTAGGCAGTTGCTAAGGTAAACAGGGTGGTTGCTAGGGCGTTGCTAGGCAGTTGCTAGGGTACTTTGGGTGGTTGCTAGGGTGTTACTAGGGTATCTGGGGCGGTTGTTAGGGTGTTGCTAGGTGGTTGCTAGGGTAACTGGGTCGGTTGCTAGGCAGTTGCTAGGGTATTTTGGGTGGTTGCTAGGCAGTTGCTAGGGTATCCAGGGTGGTTGCTAGGATGTTACTAGGTAGTTGTGAGGTCTTCTGGGTAGTTACTATGGCATACCTAGCACAATTTAACACTTAGCTAACCCCTATTAGCATGTAGCTATTCACTGCTAGCATATGTAGCATGTAGGAAGTCCTGTTTGCTAGCATGAGTCAATAGACCCAACCCCCATGTCTCTACGACACTCAGAAGCAGAGATATAGGTCTGGCTAAACTGTTGCTAAGGTACTCTGTTTGGTTGTTAGGGAGTGGCTTCAAAGTGATCATGAGACACTCATTGGTTGCCTGATTAAAAAGAGCCCTCCCCCTTGAATCTATGATATTGTGATGCAGAGTTACATTCAATACAAAATTCCTATGTAAGTTACCTTGAAACATGAAGGGAATGAGGCAGGAAACAGGAAGTGCAAGCACTTCCTGTTTCCTGTCCTTTGCCATATAAGGTAGAATGGCAGCATCACTGATTCTGATTGGATGAGAGACAGTTATAGAACCGCCCCTGCACTGACTCTCAGCAGCTGCAGTGTTTAGATTTGAATTTGGAGACAGTTGGAGTTTGAAATATCTGAACATTCCGCAATGCAAAGTCAATGGGACTTTTTTTCGGGCTTTTTTCGCCATTTTTAGGAAAACCGTAGGTCCGATCCCTTAGAAAAGACATAGCAACGCGATTCAGAACAGGCCTGCGGCCTGTTCTGATTTTGGGGTCTGTAGCACTAACGCTGTAGGACGAGATGCGTTTAGAAAAAGGTGCTCAGAAGAATAATAATAATAACTAGAGAGGATAAAGTTCGTCGAGACAAACTTTAGAAGTTGGCTGAGAAGGTCGCACTGGAAACGGTAATTTCGCATGTTGGTAGCACAATTTAACATTAACTATGAAGTATGTTAAGAAACCAGAATTAACAGGTTGCTAAGGTGTTCTGGGTGGTTGCTAGGGTGTTGTTAGGTGGTTGCTAGGGTATCCTGGGTGGTTGCTAGGGTGTTGCTAGGCAGTTGCTAAGGTATCCTGGGTGGTTGCTAGGGTGTTGCTAGGGTATCCTAAATGGTTGCTAGGGAAACCAGAGTGGTTGATAGGGTGTTGCTAGGGTAACTGGAGTGGTTGCTAGGGTGTTGCTAAGGAGTTGCTAGGGTAACCAGAGTGGTTGCTAGGTGGTTGCTAGGGTAACCTGGGTGGTTGCTAGGGTGTTGCTAGGTGGTTGCTAGGGTCACCAGAGTGGTTGCTAGGCAGTTGCTAGGGTATCCTGGGTGGTTGCTAGGGTGTTGCTAGGTGGTTGCTAGGGTAACCAGAGTGGTTGCTAGGCGGTTGCTAGGGTATCCTGGGTGGTTGCTAGGGTGTTACTAGGCAGTTGCTAGGGTATCCTGGGTGGTTGCTAGGGTGTTGCTAGGTGGTTGCTAGGGTAACCAGAGTGGTTGCTAGGTGGTTGCTAGGGTATCCTGGGTGGTTGCTAGGGTGTTACTAGGCAGTTGCTAGGGTATCCTGGGTTGTTGCTAAGGTGTTGCTAGGCAGTTGCTAGGGTATCCTGGGTGGTTGCTAGGGTGTTGCTAGGGTATCCTGGGTGGTTGCTAGGGTGTTGCTAGGCAGTTGCTAGGGTATCTGGGGCGGTTGCTAGGCTGTTGCTAGGTGGTTGCTAGGGTAACCAGAGTGGTTGCTAGGTGGTTGCTAGGGTAACCAGAGTGGTTGCTAGGCGGTTGCTAGGGTAAACAGGGTGGTTGCTAGGCAGTTGCTAGGGTAAACAGGGTGGTTGCTAGGGCGTTGCTAGGCAGTTGCTATGGTATTTTGGGTGGTTGCTATGATGTTACTAGGTAGTTGTGAGGTCTTCTGGGTAGTTACTATGGCATTCCTAGCACAATTTAACACTTAGCTAACCACTGTTAGCATGTAGCTATTCACTGCTAGCATGTGTAGCATATTGACAGTCCAGTTTGCTAGCATGAGTCAATAGAGCCAACCCCCATGTCTCTACGACGCTCAGATCCAGAGATATAGGTCTGGCTAAATGGTTGCTAGGGGACTTTGTTTGGTTGCTATGGAGAGTCTTGGCATCTGCTGGCGATGTTACTCCAAAGGCTGATTGTCACATAGACCCAACCTCCATGTCTCTACGACACTCAGAAGCAGAGATATAGGTCTGGCTAAATGGTTGCTAGGGTTCTCTGTTTGGTTGCTAAGGAGTGGCTAAGCGTCTGCCATTGATGTATCTTCAAAGGCTGCTTGTCAGTATGAACGATATAAACCAACCACAATACCTCTACGACATTCAGAACTGAAGATATCTCGCTTTGCATTTGGTTGCTAAGGTGCTCCATAATGGTTGCTAGGGCGTGGCTAGGAAGTGTTGAAGAAGTTGATGATTGACAGTTTGCTAGCCCGAGTCATACGAGCCCACCCTCAAATTTCTATGACTTTTCTATCCAGAGATAGAAGTCGATCAATTTGAATGGAAGTCTATGGGATGGGTTGCTAAGGTGCTCTAAATGGTTGCTAGGGCGTGGCTTAATAGCTTCACTGTGATCCTGAGACACTCATTGGTCGCCTGAGTAAAATGAGCCCTCCCCCTTGTCTCTGTGACGCTGTGATGCACAGCTATGTTCAATTCAAAATCCCTATGCAATTTGCCATTGTAGTTGGTGTTTCATGGGACGGCCTTCCCCATTCATCTCTATGGGACAAATTTGGGCAGCTCTAGCACCCCAGGGGTACAACTTTCACCCCATTGTGTGGTATATTCTTACAGAGGCTGTCACCCTCTTCAAATGTGGCGAGTTTCATCTTTTTACAAATTCCTCACTCAGAGTTATTAATCGTCAAAGTTCGTCGCAATGTTAAGTCAATGGGATTTTTGGGCTGCTTTTTCGCCCCTGGGGCGGACACCGTACCCCCGACCCCTTAGAAAAGATATAGCAACTCGAGTCAGAACAGGCCTGCGGCCTGTTCTGATTTTGGGGTCTGTAGCACTAACGCTGTAGGACGAGATGCGTTTAGAAAAAGGTGCTCAGAAGAATAATAATAATAAAAATAAGTTTATTAGCATTTCAATATGTTGGCTGCTTCTCAGCCAACTTAATAAAAATAAGTTTATTAGCATTTCAATATGTTGGCTGCTTCTCAGCCAACTTAATAAAAACAAAAATTAAATGTCTCCTACCTGCATAAAACTATTTATATCTTTTTTTAAATGTATATGTAAATAACTGTATATCGACTGTAATTTTATATACACGTGTGTAACCTAAAAAACTTCCTGAAAGATTGTTTAGGCGCTATACTAACTAAGGCCGTTTGGTGTCACCCATAAAAACACACACACACACACAATTTTTGCACGCAACACAAATTAACACTTTTTAATTAATTAATTTTTACATAGTAGAGCTTTCCAATGAATATTTATGACAATTATAATATAATTTAATGGTAAAATAGTGCAGTTAAATTGTAGAATTGGGCATATTAAACAGCCCACTAGGGGGCAAAGGCTGGTATATTACACACAGAAATTAAATTAGAGGATCTGTTTTAAATGTGGATTTTACATAAAAAGCAAACAGTTTCTTCAAATGCAAATCTTTTCATCATTTTTGTGTCGTATACAAAAATTATATATATATATAAATAACAAAAAAGATGAAGAAAAAGTGAAATCCACTTTTAAAACTGATCTACTATCCTCTAATTTAATAAATTTTTTCATTTTTACATTTTACTCCTGATGTTTGTTACCACAACTGTAGTTGATCACTAAAACAAAGTGATCGGTCATAAAAATCATAACACTTAAATCACATTTTTAATTATCAGTGCATAGTACAGTAATTAGATATTTAAAATGTGACAATGTATGTTTTTAAATGTTCTATTGAATCTAATATTCGATTTATAGTGAATGACATATAGTGAATAATATATTTATATATTTTTGGTTGAACAAAATCATATTTGTAGTCTGCTTTTGGCCTAGACATGTGGACATAGTGTTAAGCAATCCAAGTGTATTTAAGATGTAATTTCTGATATAAAAACAAATGCAGCATTTTAACAAACTATTCAAAAACCCGTCAAAGTTGTCCACTCTGGTTTCGTGTCGCTTTGTCCCTGTTGAAAAAAGCTATTACAAAAAGACAGATCATTTTGAACATGCAATTCTTTTTTCAGCCAGTAGGGGTGAAAAAAAAGGTTGTGAAAGTTGTCCACTGTCCCCCTTTAATGACTGGCAGTGGTTTCTTGTCTCTTTGTCCCTGTTGAAAAAATCTATTACAAAAAGACTGAAGTTTTTGGACATGTAATTCCCTTTTCTACCAGTAGGGGTGAAAAGGGTAAGAAAGTTGTCCACTGTCCCCATGGTCAGAATGACAGTGGTTTCGTGTCTCAATGTCCCTTCTGGTGAAAGCTATTGCAAAAAGAAAGGTAAATTTGGACGTGCAAACACAATTACAGTGGAGTGCTCTTATCTCGAGTCACGGTTAACTCGCCAATCCTATTATGTCGATGTTTTTGAAGTAGAACTGCTAAACTCCCTATTTGTATTTTCTTGTGGGTTATGTTGATTCTGTTATGTTGCCGAATCCTAGTATCTCGAGCACAAACGAGGGACATATACGGCACTTCACATGCTTATCTCGTGACGGAGTTCATGCGCTGAGTTCGCGGTGCCCGCAGCAGATGTTCACTCCTCCACGTGCAAATGAATGTCCGGGAAGCCGCCGCTGGATGATTAGTGGCAGTACGGGATGTCAAATGTTCTTTGTCTAAAAAAATAATGAAATCTCTGCATTTGTTTGAGTCACACAGCCTCAGTCACGTACTCTCGTCCACTGTGTGTGTGTGTGTGCGCCTGTCTGTGACGAAAGCTTACTAGCTGCTTGCTAATCATGTCTCAGTCAAAACTGACATCCAAAAATACAGGAAATAGTGGGAATCAAACCCTGAACTCCAAGGCTGGTTAAAGCCGTTTATTGGTGATAATACACGGCATACTTGTTGAGAAAGCACATAAGACAGACAGAACGCAAGAAAGTCTGCAATCTAGTACAGCGTGACCTCACGAATATATTATGACTGTTTACACTGAGTGAAATTGTGTTTGCAATGTTGGAGAATATAACTAAAGGTTTGTATGGAGAATGGAAGGTGTTTTTATTGTATTCTGGTAAATCTCTGCTGTTAGTTGGTGCACATATGCCTTTTGTTGTTAGCAAACATATACAGTGTGTGTACATTTTATATAGCATGCCGATCACTTCATCAAATAAATCACCATAATGGCTGCTGGTTATCTCGATAAACTGTTATCTAGACGCTTTTTTGCCCCCCGAGGCCGTCGACAGAACCGTATTCCACTGGACATGTCCAAATTACCAGTAAGATCAGCCAATCAGCTCACGGGATCCCCTCGTGCTCTCATTGGTCGAGCTCGCGCCGGGAACCAATCACGTGTCTTGTCTGAGTGCTGTGGGCGTGTACAAAGCCTCAGATAGTTTCTCTCTGTCTGTCATCCTGGGAAACCGTTTCTTGTGAAACCTGTGGTGGATTTGATGTTGTAGTTTTTCTCTTTATAGAAACAACACTTCTCAAAGGTCTTTGAAGCCAGAATTTAGGTTTTATTCTTCCAAACAAAACCGAGTCGATCTGCAGATCTCCTCACGACACAAAGAAATCCCCCATTATATACTCTACTTTCTAGACATTTAACACATCTCATGTGACAGTTTTTCTCTCTATGCATTGTATTTTGGCCTGAGCTCAACACTCTGTATTCATATAGGCTTTCAACAATTAGAACCATTCATAGAATACAACACTCAGAGCCCTGAGTTTTTGCAAGACATATGCATCCTGTCAATTTGCAGACATCACGAGTTTCTCAGCTGATAACCATCATACATATACAAATAATGGTGTATAATCATACAGTTGAATTATATTTTGATACTTATTATTCATGCAATAAAAACTCCAACAAACCTCGCGTCACGATTAAGCAACGCTGCTTTACGCAATACGGCTGTACATGGGGGTATTTTTTTACTTTTATTTTTGAATAATCCACGATGCGCTGAGGCCGCGAAGTGGCGAGGGATTACTGTATCTACGTTATCTACTGTATCTTGTTGCCCATTTAAATTGTTCATTAAAATGCAAAGCTTTACAAATAAAACTGCATTAGTTAATCAGATTAAAGTTGTTTTATATTTATTTTAAATATTATGAAATAAACCCATAACAACTTTAATGTAATACAATTTGTATACATTTATGATGCAAAATGTACTTTTGGCCCACGGCTCTCAATCAAGTTTGATTTTTGGCCCTTCATAGGAAAAGGTTTGGGCACCCCTGATTTAACTGACCAGGGGAAGGAGTTTGTAAATGAGGTAAGTTATGCGTAAAGATAATGTCCATAGAACATAGCTTTGTATGCACAATATAATTTTTATATATATATATATAT
This sequence comes from Rhodeus uyekii, assembly GCA_037043235.1. Classification (NCBI taxonomy): domain Eukaryota; kingdom Metazoa; phylum Chordata; class Actinopteri; order Cypriniformes; family Acheilognathidae; genus Rhodeus; species Rhodeus uyekii. The sequence goes on from JAWRVZ010000281.1 coordinate 301,755, forward strand.
ATTTTTTTTTTACAGTGTGCTTGTCTGGAAATGTTAATACATTTCTTTTACAATTCTAGCTCAATAAACATGTGTGCAGAACATTAAACATTAATCGTTCATTGTGTGCTCTTTACCATCCACAAACGAATGGGCTTGTGGAACGGATGAATGCCACAATCCAAAGGTGAATTTCTATACATTATAATTTAAAATTGATATATCTTTAGCCGAGATGTTCCCAAGCAAACATTAAATCCGAACTATAAATGTATACATTCATTGACAGTTAGTTCTAGTATCATGCTGTACTATCTGTGTAATAAGGGGTAGTTTATAAATGTTGGGTGTGACATGACAACACAATGCTGTTGTGTCAACAGAGCCCTTTGCAAAGATCGCTCGATGGATTGGGACAAACATCTCGATGCAGTGATGTTCGGGATTCGAACAAAAAAGCAGATGACCACCAAATATTCTGCTCTTTTTTTATGTTTGGGACAGAGGCCCGTTACCCGTGTGAGATTCCAGAACAATATGGGGTAACTGAAAATAAAAGTTATTCATGCAAATACACCTTCTCACAATTTTTATTTTGGGGTGGAATACTCATACAATTAGCCTGTATCAGAGTAAAAAATATTTTTATTATTTTATTTTTTAGATCAATGACAGCATTGAAGACACGGTGACAGCAGAGCAAGTGGCAGAGTCAGCAGTGAGGATGAGTGAAGTTTTCCATCTACTCATGCTTTCAAAGTGGGAGACAAAGTCTGGAGACAGAATGTCAGTCTTTCTACGTGTTTAAATGTTTGCGCTTTAAATTTTGCTGTGTTGTGCACTACTGGGCCATTTTATCTTTCAATTTTAGAAAAGATAATAAATAGGTACATGTGGTACATAGATGTGTTGGACTGTGTTTTCTGTATGCATCACATGCAATGCAATGTTAGGAGCAGAATACATCCCTTTATTGTTTCCATTTTCCAGGTGTGAGAGAGGCTTGGAATGGGAGAAAAGTTTATGTATTGCTTTCCAAAATTGGGCCCTTCAAGCTGTTTTATAGTGACATCTACAACACAGCACCAAAAGGGAACTGGAAAGTGAGGTTAGACTTGATCCAAGCAGTACATAATTTTGTCAAACACATTGCAACATCATTTAAACATTTCACACTGACATGAAAATTAAGTCATTTACTCACTCTGCCCTCGTTGTGAATTTTCCTTTATTTTCTGCACCCACAAAAAGAACACATTTTAAAACATATCTCAATTATTTTGGTTATATAACATATTTTTTTCCTCTCAGGTCATGAATGCATATTTGCGACGGCCATGCTGTACGGCAAGAACAGCGTGCAATTCAATATTTGTGAAGCGTAAACAATCGATAATGTCAACAACGGACACAAACATTATATCGCCAGAGGCAGTCCAGTCAAAAGTGCTGTACAGAGATCCTCTGGACACAATTACCAAGGCAAGATACTTAGACAAGATGAAAGTAATTGATGGTAAAGACCCGTATGAAATCAACAAAGCTGAATGAGCTTTAAAGTGTCGTACAGAGATTCTCCTCTTTGCAGTCGAGGCCGCAGTGAAGATCAGAAACACCAAAACAGTGACACAAGAAAAGGTATACTGGCTTTTACCATCAGCAATATCAAAGGTATGTTTCAGCATAACTACGTACCATTTTATTAGATATACACAATGTATTAAATAATGGGAAAAATGATTTCGTTTTGCATGACTGTTCTGTAGTTATTATATTTTTTTATAGTGTTTTGCTTACAAAATGCATGTATTTATATTTCTGCTGTTAACACATCTATTTGTATTAAGCTGGAGAGCTTGATGAATTAGAGTTCAACAAGCTAAATACAATTGTTGATGTTTTAATTTTTCAGGTTAACTACAAAACAGTGCAAGAAATAGACTTTACATCGGCAAAAACAAAGAAAAAGCTACTTGATCAAGCGACTTGGATTGCTTTCAATGAACACATTGACATTCTAATCAGTTCTTGTTTTCCCTGGGAATCAAACCCATGATCTTGTACACGCATTTCATGAATCTTTATTACAAATGATTTGTATGCATTGTTTACACTTAATAAAACAGACTTTAAATGTGTGAACAATGAGTGATTGTCCTCTGCTGTTTTTTCTGCTGGTTCAAGAAAGAACTGAACTTTTTCAACATGTTCATTAACAATGGGAACATTTTCATCAATGTCTGGATTGATTTATACTATTTATACTAGTTTTGTACTTGATTTTGTACCTGTGTTGTTTATATTGCTGATATGGATGATCAAAGTTTATGGCTTTTATGTTATTTTCTGGTTAAAATGTTATTTAATTTTGTCAGAAAAATTCCTATCGGAGGTTTGTATGTGAGCATAGAAATGCAAACAGTAAAATGTTGTGTTTGTACTGGAAACGTGTGCGTGTGTTTGCACAGTGACTGAATCAGGAGGTCTTCATTAAAAAAAAAGAAAAGAAAAAAAAATCAACATTCCCTATTTTCTAGTGGTCACATCCAATAATTATTTTTTTATTACAGTGTTGTATATGGCTCAGTCAGTACTCCTACTCCCATATATGAAATACAGGGAATACAATGGCATAGTGGATTGCAGTAAGGTTAGTAGCATACCACCCTACCCTAATAGTCAAATTATATTTTTTTAATCACACCCTTATTGGGGGCTGAGCCCCCCTAAAATCAAAATCCTAGAATCGCCCCTGTCTAAAGACAATAGTAGAGCTGCCATTAGACACGGTACAGCCGTTGTAAGTAAATTATAGCAAAAAAATTCAATAAATGTACTTATTTTACAGTGTAATATAAAACAATATTCAACAAAAACACATTGTCTATTATTTATGTAGCTATTTATTAAGTTTGCAGAATGCATCTTGAAGGAGGAGCCGATAGACTTCTCCTCATCTGAAGAAGCTGTGAAAGGTCTGAGGGAGGAAAAGCCACTGTCCTTCTAAAAACACAGGTAAGAATTCTGGCCTTAAAATGAACTGTATTAAAACTAAATATGGTGTTTAAAAATCACACTGTACTGTTTTTTTCTACCCTGGAATCATTGTTCACTAGAAGATCTTAGGGACTTGTGTCATTTCTGTGGGGAGAAAGAGAATGGGTCTGACTGGCTAAGTACGACATGTTTTTCCTTATAAAAAGCATAAATTATTTAAAGACATTGGTATTGCAGTTTTCTTGCAAGACTAATCGCTGTTGTATTATTATAGATATGCTGTGATGTGTGCTCCAGGTGGTTTCACTGCAACTGCCTAAAAACTCCAGTGACAATGAAGAGCTTCCTATGCCTGGCATGTGCCATGGGAAAAAACAAAGGCCTTTCTGTGTGTAAATAGTTCATTTTTAGGTAGTGTTTTGTGTCATTTTGGAATTGTTTGTACATTTATTGTAAAATGTATTGGTGTATTATGGTGAGTCTGTGACATTTTTATCCCGAGTTTTTCACAAGAGTATTTTCCGCTGGGAAAATCTCACTCCAGATTGATCGACGCATATCACCCAGCACCAGCAGCCAATCAGTATCCGCAGACCAAACAATCATCCCATGGCGCGCAGTGCGACGTTGGAAGTTGAATTTGTTTGAGTGCTGTTGTGGACGCTGAACTTGCAATAACATATCAGTAGTTTGTTTGTCTATTTAACTGGTGTTGTGCGTCAATGCAAATAAAACACATTTATACACACCTGCACAGACAATTACAGCTGCCTTATCCGAGTTGATGTGGTGAAAATTAAACAGATTATTGACTACAACTTGACATCTACCGACCAGTCTCTTACCGGACTCCTGTGGCGGGTTTAAACCTAACTAATTTTTTCAATGTGTTTAAGTGTGGAATTGATGATGATTATTAGTTGATTAAGAAATGTTAAGTTTTATTGATGTATAATTAAATGCTTACCTAGGAATGATATGGCCCAAAAAGGGGTGGAGTTTGGCCTATAAAAGCCAAGGCCAAACCAAAAACCAGGACTTGTTAACCAAGTCAGAGAGTGCTACTGTGGTGCCTCAGCAAAACCTCCCAACAGTTATATATCGTTGATATTCTGTTTTTGTATTTTCTGGTTTGTTTTCCCTTTTTGTTGTTTCTTTGGTACTTTTAGGATTTGTTTTGTTTGGTTACCGTATTTTCCCGCGGGTTATACCAGATTTTACAAACCCCGCAGGGGGGTTGCGGGATATATAAGGGTGCGGACTATATCATCATTTTTTTACACGTAATACTATTTCAATATAAAAAAAATTTTGCGGTATTTTCTTTCTGTTTTTCTGTCTTGCACGGGTTGTCTGCCTCTGTACTGTCAGTTTTATCAGCTGCTCTGATAGGCTGTCTGACCTGTCAATCATGCAAGAAGACGTCATTGGCTGTGCTGCCATGATAGCGTGCTCTTCTCGTCCGATCAACATGCTTCCAGGGGGAGAAGCATTTATTTTTCTTCTGATTTTGACTTGTGTTTTTCTTATTGTGTGAATTTCACGCACAAGCACTGTGTACCCGAGCTTGAACAGTTATGGATAATTGACATCATGCGAGCAACATTCGAAATTCGAATCGTGAACTTGCACAAAAAAAAAATTCATCATGGGTGCGGGATATCTGAGGGTGCGGATTATACCAACTATTTTTTACACAAACCCCCAAATCCCGCGGGATATATGAGGGTGCGGATTATATGCGTCTGCGGATTATATGCGGGAAAATACGGTATTTTGTGGCACTTGTATATACTTTTCACTGTGGATTATCTTTTTGGACCCTGTTAATAAATTTCACCTTCAGTTAAGAGCTTCTACGAGTGCGCCATCCTTTTTTACATCCCTTACGGACTCACCCTTATCCCCGAAGGCGAGCTGGTTTGCTCGTCTTCATCACAGATAACCATGCTCCAAAGTGCCAGTGTAACAAAGAGGAACACAGTTCAGAGATCTGGCCACAACTGTCTATAGCTGTGTTTGGAGTAAATACTGCACAGTATCGAAAATGGATTAATATTGTGTGGAATGAAAATAGACGAGGAGTCAGAACTCGAGTCATAAAACATGGAGAGCGCGGCATGACAAATGATGCCATATAGGAGCACTTGGCCAGGACCCAAATCTTTCACAATTTACTTATCCACACGAAAATGGAAAAGGATAACGCCTTTGCCAGATATCAGAAGATTACAGAAATCATGGACACATGTAATATATCAAATATTCCAGCACATAAATCCATGCTGTTCACTGGTGTTTACATACCAGCACTCAAAGCTCACTCGTAGTCGAAAATATCAGTGTCCAAACAAGACAATAAAGGCATCCTGCTCCTTCAAAACTTGCAATGCTCATTACCTTTTTCAGATCACACACAAACCATGTAGACGGGACAAACAAATTCCAGTTCAGGTGAGCAGAATTGGTAAGGTTACACATTTGAAAGGGGAGGAAAGGTCCCGTCCAGCAAGACACCAGAAGAGAGGCAAAGAAGTGTTGCAGCACGTAATGTGCACTACAGGAATCTCCCAAAAACACCTGCGCCTGAGTTAATTGCTGGAAACATCACAAGAAGTTTAAACATCTCTGTTTCTACAACCTCTTTAGTGTCCCCATCTGCACAGAAGAAAGAGTCAGATAAATCTATATCATTGTCTCTCTTAGATTGAGCACGTGTGACAACGCATGCAGGAAAAGCGCTCGGGTATTCCTGAGCTAGTTCATCGGTTTTAAACTGAACCAACGGAGCATCCATTACCTCTAGTAAAGGTATGACTTTCCCCCCAGCTAAATCATTGCCTAAAATGAAAGACACCCCCTTCACTGGCAATACAGGACGTACTCCTACCTCCACAAAGTCGGTTATCAAGTCAGACTGGAGATGGATACGATGTACAGGTACCTTCATAATCTCCATACTGAAACTCTGCACCAGTCTACTAGATCCCACTGACGATTGACCTGAAAAAGGTAATATGTCAGCACATACAAACGACTGCGCAGCTCCAGTATCACGCAGCATCTGGACTTCTACCTGGTCCTCTTTTTTAAACACAAACTCATCTGCTAGTACAGCAGCCTGTGAAAGAGTCGCCACCTTCTGTTCATTTAAGTACAACACCATCCGCTCGGGAAGACATTGCTTAAACTCCTCTAATAACAAAAGTTCTCTCAGAGAGTTAAAATCATCAGCCTTACTAGAAGTGCACCATTTATCAAAAATATTTATTTTCTCTCGTGCAAATTCTACAAAAGTTTGAGTAGCGGTTTTCTTGCAATTTCGAAAATGTTGTCTGTAAGCCTCTGGTACCAACTCATACGCCCTAAGAATGGTCGTTTTAACTACGCCATACTTAAGACCATCTTCTAACGATAGGGTAGAATAAACTTCCAATGCTTTACCAACTAACTTGCACTGCAAAAGTAGTGACCAAACATCCTTTGGCCAACTTAAGGAAGTTGCTATTCTCTCAAAAGCATTAAAATAACTGTCCACTTCAGACTCTCTAAAATTCGGTACCAAGGCAATATGCCTTCCCACATCAAATGTGGAAGAACCAGAATAAGCCGAATTGTCACTCACCGGCAGGAAGTTCCGCTGCATAGAGACTGAAGTAGCCTGCGCCGCTTCTATCTCCAATTTAAGGAGCTTTACTTTCTTCTCTGCCTCAATTTCAAGCCGACGGATTTGTAGACGTAGATCCAGCTCTTCTCGGCGGGCTTGTGCTCGTGCTTCCATGTCCATTCTTGCTATTCGCACTATAGCCTGTAAATCACCCCTTGTACTAGGAGTACCTGGTGAAAAAGGCTCAAAAGAAGGTAAAACACCAGCCTCAACAGTGGCCTCCACCACTATCGGAGCTATTTCTACCTCATCTTTACCAGCATCGCACACTTCTTGCCCCTCGCCAAAAGGATCAGTCTCTCCATCAACGTCAGAGAATCTCAAAATCTCCAATTCAGACAGGCGATCTATTACCTTAGCTTTAATTTGCCTCTTTAGTAATTGCTTCGAAATAGGAATCTGAAAGTGGTCAGCTATTAACAAATCCTCCTTCCTACAAGTTTCAATCACCTCCAAAGAGGGATTATCAATGAAACACTGCAAATTAAATGCCATCAGGAAGCCTAAATGTACCACAACTTGCGTTAACAAGCTCAAATACAGACAACATACGAATTAATCTCTGCCAAAAACTGATTCTCTGCCACAATCAAGTCACACACAGCTTGATAACAGTAACAAACGACGAGCCCCCAATTATGTTACGTCTCCCTATTTAAGAGGGTCAGAAAAAACACCTAAAAGGGTCGGCAACATATTTATGAAAGTAAAAGTAAAGAAAAAAGAAAAAGAACGGGTTCAATTACTGAGACGAAACATGGGCGTGAAATGAATCAGGCAGAGACATGAGTCAAAATAATAATAATTTGTTTAGTAATTCAAAAGTAACACGATAAACACCCAGTTGCTTTACAAATAAATAGTGGATGGTAGTAAAAAAATATATACAAAAACATGGAACATGAAAGTGTGGGACTATGAGCGGGGACCAAATCAAAGAAATCAACAAAACAGAAACAGCTAACTTATTAGTGAGTTCCCTTATCTACCTTTAAAAATAAAAACAATAATAAACTCCTACTAAACTACACTAACTAACAAACATAAATACATAGAATAGCCGCCGCTCCTTACCTGGTGTATATAACAGTCACAGAAACCTACGTGCGCTATGTAAGTCACGTGACATGCTTCCCTAATCCCAACACTGCAAGTCCAAAATAAACAAATCAGTGTCGAAGCAAAGTTGTAAACAAAACCAAATCTTCCAAAACAAAGTTTACCAACAGAACTTCAAACAATGAAAAGTCAAACCACAAGCAAGCAGAAATCAAACCAACAAAAGAAAACGCGCCTCTCTCTTCCTCCAGTCACTTCCGGGTCTTTATACAGGTGACATGGGCTCCGATTGGTTCTTGAGGAAGGTTGTCCCTCGTGGGCAAATGGTGATTGACATTTGAGACAACTAATCGCGAACCTATAAACAGATGACAGAAAAGAGGGAGAGAGAGAGAGAAAGAAAACCCAAATACGTCGCAGACGTAACGGTCTGTAAAGTGGTTTTGAAACAATATCTATTGTGAGTTGCACTGTAGAGACAGTGGGGATTGAAAGTTTGGTCACCCCAGGTTAAATTTTTTATTAATGTGCATAAAGAAGCCAAGAAAAGATGGAAAAATCTCCAAATGGTATCAATATTACAGATTAGACATTCTTATAATATGTCAAAAAAAGTTAGATTTTATTTCATCATTTACACTTTCAAAATAATAGAAAACAAAAAAATGGCATCTGCAAAAGTTTGGGCACCTGCATGCACCGCCCTCTTTGGAAAGCTGAGACATGACAGTGTCATGGACTGTTCTCAATCATCGTCTGGAAAGACCAGGTGATGTCAATCTCAAAGGTTTTAAATGCCCAGACTCACCTAACCTTGCCCCAACAATCAGCATTGTTCTTCTGCTCAGTTGTCTAGAAAACTTAAACTGAAAATAGTTGACGCTCACAAAGCAGGAGAAGGCTATAGGAAGATAGCAAAGCGTTTTCAGATGCCAGTATCCTCTGTTCGGAATGCAATTAAGAAATGGCAGTCATCAGGAACAGTGGAAGTTAAAGCAAGATCTGGAAGACCAAGAAAAATATCAGACAGAACAGCTCGCAGGATTATGAGAAAAGCAAGTCAAAACCCACATTTGACTGCACGATCCCTCCAGAAAGATCTGGCAGACACTGGAGTTGTGGTGCACAATTCCACTATAAAGACATTCTTGTACAAATATGGTCTTCATGGATGAATCATAAGAAGAAAACCTCTTCCACGTCCTCACCACAACCCAAACCTGATGGATTTTGGAAACAAGTTCTGTGGACCGATGAGGTTAAAATAGAACTTTTTGGCCGGAATGAGAAAAGGTACGTTTGAAGAAAAAGCACAGAGTTTGATGAAAACAACCTCTGTCCAGCTGTTAAGCATGGGGGGGATCAATCATGCTTTGGGGTTGTATTGCAGCCAGTGGCACCGGGAACATTTCACGAGTAGAAGGAAAAATGCATTCAATAAAATTTCAGCAAATTTTGGACGCTGACTTGATGCCATCTGTGAAAAAGCTGAAGTTAAAGCGAGGATGGGATGGCGTCTACAAATGGACAATGATCCTAAACACACCTCAAAACCCACAGTGGATTAAATCAAGAGGCATACACTGAAGGTTTTGCCATGGCCTTCACAATCTCCTGACCTCAACATCATTGAAAATCTATGGATAGACCTTAAAAGAGCAGTGCGTGACAGACAGCCCAGAAATCTCAAAGAACTGGAAGACTTTTGTAAGAATTGAAAAACTCTTGACTGGCTACAAAAAGCGTTTAACAGCTGTGATACTTGCCAAAGGGGGCAGTACAAGCTATTTACTCCGCAGGTGCCCAAACTTTTGCAGACAGCATTTTTTTGTTTTTTTGTTATTTTGAAAGTGTAAATGATGGAAATAAAATCATAAATAGAAAAAATAAAATAGAATGTCTAATCTGTAACTTGATGCCTTTTGGAGATTTTTCCATCTTGACTTCTTTATGCACATTAATAAAAAATCTTTACCTGGGGTCCACAAACTTTCGATCCCCGCTGTATAAAGGTGACTCACATTTCTAAACTGAGTCATTAAAATGTCTACATATCACTACATTCGTTATTAGAGTTGAGTATCCGGTACGGATAATGCATTTTTGCCGAGTAATACGAGTAATAAGTAATACGAGTCAATATCTGTGCTAAATAAAAATTTAATAAAAATCCTCATTGGGTAGCTGACTGTGTCTGCGTTCTGTGATAGGCTAGTCACAGCGCACCTCCCCGTATGCAGATTTGATTCGTCTTCAAGTTCAAGTTCAAGTTTTATTTGTCACATACAAATCATACACAGTACAACATGTAGTGAAATGCTTTGACGCCTGACCAAGAGTTCGTTTTAAGGGAGGGGAAGGGAGAGCGATGGAGAGATTGTACAGAGGGAGGGAGAAATGTACAGGTTGCAGGATAATCAGTGTATACATAGTGTCGTAGATACAATATACAATTATGTACATTTATGTACAGTGTTTATAAATAGTGGAAGAATGTATATAAATAAATGCAGTATGTTCAATAAGTACTACGGGTGTGTGTAGTATATGGATGTACATTAGCTATGTGCAAACGTGTATATACATTCTATATACATCAGTATATATGTATATGTGCAAAAAAGAAATAAAGTGCATGAGTGTGAAGGTGCAAAAGTGCATGACTGTGCACCATGGAAAAAAAGAGAAATAGAAATGTTGAGTCCAATTGTATGTGTGTGTGTATTTGTGTTATCCCGGAAAGTTCTGGTTGAGGGTCCGTATAGCTTGTGGAAAGAAGCTCCTCCTCATTCTCTCTGTGTTCGCCCTCAGGGAGCGAAAACGCTTCCCTGACCGCAGCAGAGAGAACAGACCATTATTGGGGTGGTTGATGTCTTTCCTGATCTTCCTGGCCCTGTTCAAGCAGCGTTTGCTGTAGATGGAGTGCAGGTCAGGAAGTTCAGTGCGGATGGAGCGCTCAGCTGACCGTACCACCCTCTGCAGAGCTCGTCTGTCCTGCTGGGTGCTGTTCCCGAACCAGGCTGTGATGCTGCCTGTCAGGATGCTCTCAACGGTGCAGGTGTAGAAGGTCCTGAGCACCTGAGAGGGCAGTTTAAAGTCCTTTAGGCGTCTGAGGTGGAAAAGACGCTGCCGGGCCTTCATGACTGTGTGGTGGATGTGACGTGACCACGACAAATCCTGGGCGATGTGAACACCAAGATACCGGAAACTGTCAACTCTCTCCACTGGGGTCCCGTTGATCGTGATGGGTTGGTAGTTCCTCCTCTCCTGCTTTGTACTGAAGTCCACTATCATCTCCTTTGTCTTGCTGACGTTCAGGAGGAGATTATTTTCCTGGCACCATAGCTCCAGGAGTTTGGTCTCCTTAAGGTAGGCCGTCTCGTCGTTGTTTGAGATCAGGCCCACCACAACCGTGTCGTCAGCAAACTTGACAATGGTGGTGGAGTTGGAAGTGGCCAAGCAGTCATGTGTGTACAGTGAGTACAGCAGGGGACTCAGAACGCAACCTTGGGGGGCTCCAGTGCTGAGAGTGAGGGTAGATGAGACATGTTTGCCCATCCGTACTGCTTGTGGTCTGTCCGTGAGGAAATCGGAGATCCAGCGACAAAGCGATGTGCTGAGTCCCAGGATCTCCATCTTGGAGGTGAGTATGGAGGGAATTATTGTGTTGAAAGCTGAACTGTAGTCCACAAACAACAACCTAACATAATTCCCTTTGCGGTTGTCCAGATGGTCCAGAGCCGTGTGGTGGAGATGTGCGATCGCATCCTCAGTGGAGCGGTTAGGGCGATACGCAAACTGTAGCGGGTCCATTTTGTCCGGTAGTGAAGATGTGATGAAGTCTCGTACTAGTCTTTCGAAGCACTTCATCACGGTGGAGGTTAGGGCTACTGGACGGTAGTCATTAAGACAGGCAGGCTGGGGTTTCTTTGGGACAGGAACAATGATGGACTTCTTGAAGCATGATGGGATAACAGACGTCTCCAATGAGAGGTTGAAAATCTCAGTAAATACCGGGGCCAGTTGGTCGGCGCAGGTTCTCAGGATCTGACCTGTGATGCCGTCCGGCCCTGCAGCTTTCCTGATATTTACATTCTTGAAGGCTGTTCTCACGTCATGCTCAGAGATAATGAACGCGACGTCTGCATCAGCACTCTCCATTGTCATGCAGCCGGCGGCACTGTTAGAGCCATCAGCGCCGATAGCACTGTTGACACCTTCAGCGCCGTTAACTGCAGCCTCGAAGCGAGCATAAAAGGTGTTTAGCTCGTGTGCTAATGAAGCGTCAGCGTTCATTTTCCGTGATGGTGGCATTTTATAGTCCGTCATTGTTCTAAGTCCCTGCCATGTGCTTCTTGAGCTCTGATGGAAGAGAGACTCAAGTTTAGCACTATAACGACGCTTTGCCCCTTTCACGGCTTTGCGAACGTTGTAGGCGGCAGCTTTGTAATCCTGCATGTTACCGGTGGCAAGTCCCACGTTATAGGCGGCAGAGCGAGATTTTAGAGCCTCGCGGATGGTTTTATCCACCCACGGTTTCTGGTTGGGAAAAGTCCTGATAACAGTTTTCTCTACTGTATCATCCACAATTTTCCCAATGAATCCCAGAACTACCTCTGTAAACTCGCTGATGTCATCCGAGCTGTGCCTAAACATGTCCCAGTCTGCATCCCCCAGAGCGTCCTGAAGCACGCCCGCCGTTTGGTCCGTCCATCGCGCGGCCTCTCTCTGTACAGGCGCTTCCTGTTTCAGCCTCTGTTTGTATTTTGGCATCAGGAAGATGGCCGCGTGATCAGACTTTCCGAATGCTGGGCGCGATTGCGCTTTGTAACTGTCTTTGATGAGTGTGTAGCAGTGATCTAGTGTCCTTTCGCCTCTGGTGGGGCACGTGATATGTTGGTGGAAGTTCGGCGCTGCCCGTTTAAGATTCGCGCTGTTAAAATCCCCCACAACAATAAGCACAGCGTCCCGGTGTTGTGTTTGGTAGAGGGTGAGCTCCTCGTGCAGATCACACAAAGCGCTGTCTGTGTCCGCCTGTGGTGGAATGTAAACAGCGCTGATTATGACCGAGCTGAATTCCCGAGGAAGATAAAAGGGTCGACACTTTAAAGTCAGTAGTTCCAGATTCGGTGTGCACGAGCGTGAAAGTGGTAAAATACTAGTGCTGCTGCACCAGGATTTATTTACCAACAGACACACACCCCCTCCTCTTGTTTTTCCTGACTCTATGGTTCTGTCCATGCGGTGAACCGAGAAGAACTCGGCCGGCTGGATGGCGTGGTCCGGTACCGCTGGGTTCAGCCACGTTTCGGTGAAACAAAGGAGGTTGCAGTCCCGAATATCACGCTGGAACTTGACCCTGGCCCTGAGGTCGTCAAGCTTGTTTTCCAGAGACTGGACATTGGCGAGCAGGATGCTAGGTAGGGGAGCGTGGTGTGCGCGAGCCCTTAGCCTGTTCCTGACACCGGCTCGTTTTCCTCGAGGCCGCTTGTTGCGTCTCCCGTTGTTCCTCAGGATTCCGCTCGGCACGCTTGGATCCAGCGTTAACAACGGCGTTTGGTAAGTAGTTTTTTTAATCGACATAAGAGTCGCTCTGCTGTACTTAATGTACTCCATGGTGAAGAGGAGAGTGCAGGAAAAAGTATAATTAAGCAAAAATAAACGAACTATGTTTGGAGCAGACGCGACGGCAGCCTGTTAACACGGCGCCATCTTCCACATCATCGTCTTGTGGCTCCGCCCTGCTCATTCACACACAGAACGCTGAGACGAGAACAGGTGTCTTTTTCTCTCTATTTATCACTCAGATTCGCGCATCTTCCGTTAATATTTAGGTTTGTTTTTATTTCGGTTGTTTGTAGTACTTATTAACCAGTATAGTTCTGGTAAACGTGGGGTTTGTTCAGACGTGGTGCTTGATAGAATGCGACTAGCGTTGCGTCTCTGCCTGTTGGAGATTTTGTTTTTTTTAACTGTCTGCTGCTCTAACCAGCTTTTTAATTTCGCGCACTGAGTGTCTGACACTTTCTTGCTGTATTTCATACATAATAAAAGAATGCAGATCTTAAAAAAACGTCAGATTTGATCCGTAGAACACACAGCCCCCCCCCCTCTCTCTCTCTCTCTCTCTTACTCTCTCTCTCTTTCTCTCTCTCTCTCTATCTCTCTTTCTCTCTCTCTCTCTCTCTCTCTCTCTCACTCACTCACACGCATACCTGGTGTGGAAATTACAAAAATGACACTGATCATAAAAAAAATTTAAAAGATAAAAAAGAAAGTGGTTTAAAACTCTTGTTCATTAAATTTTTCTTCATAATTGCAACCGCATGTATTCATTGTTGCAAAACTTGTTCTGTATATAGTTTGTTTGTTATCGTGATTAAAACCGTTGATCTGAAGCTCAATGCTAATGCTGTCATGTAAATTGTTTTCTAATCAGCAATAAATATTACAATTTCTGATCAACCCATATCAATTGCATGATTAAAAATAATATACTAGTTAAAGTGGCATTCTGGGGTGACAGAAATTAGAGTACGGGCAGGAACAAAGAATTTAAGTTATTGGTTCCGCCCGGATCTACCATGTGCTGAGATTTCCCAGGGGAGGAAGAAAATGTGTTCTCTTTATAAATTGATTTCATAAGTTGTATATTTTATAGTATTTCATTAAATTTGGCTCTCTTTTCATTTGATTTGATATATATATGTTGGGTTTAATTGTAAATTGTTTAGTATTGTGTAGAATTTAAAGTTATTTTGTTTTCCCCTTTTTGTGTTGTCATGGGCCCATCTTTCCCTTTATAAGCTGTTACTTTGTTTAGTGCGGGGGTTAATTTTACTCTGTTAGCTTCATGGGTTGGTTTCTGGGGGTTTTGGTGGTGCCTTATTTTTTGATGTTGTAAGTTACTTTGTTTTTGGGTACCAATAAAAGCCTGGTTTAGTTAAGTAAAAACTGTGGTTCCTTGTTCTCATCTTTTGGTCCCTCACAAACACACAGTTTTATTTTTAAAGTTTTCACTCTGGTTCACAACTGAGCTTAGGGCTCTCAAAGCTAAGAACAGGCAACTGGAACGGCAATGAAAAAATACAGATATTATTTGCCATAAACGGATGTATGATGAGCAATTGGTTCTGTATTGCGAAGTTGCTAGAACTGAGTATTACCCTCAAGTCATTAATGATGGCGCTTCAAATCCAAATAAGCTGTTTAAGGTAGTCAACAAACTCCTCAAATCTATCAATTAATGTATTTGTTCCTCTGTGCAGCAGTGCAAAGAGTTTCTGAATTTTTTTAATGTAAAGATCGAGAACATTTATCAGTCCATTACTCTGTATCTCCTGAGCTCTGTCCTTCTAACATGCTGTTAAATCAGTTTTCTTGCTTTAAAACGGTCACGATTAACATCTCAAAATTAATTTTGAAGATGAATTCAACTACTTGTGTGCTCGACCCTGTTCCAACGTTTGTTCTTAAAGAGACAATGTCTGTCATCTATCAGCCCTCTCATTTTGAACATCTCTAACCTTCCTTTTTTGGCAAAGGTTCTGGAGCGTGTGGTTTTGTCACGACTCAACTCTCACTTGTCTTCACACAATCTTTTAGATCCGTTTGGATCAGGACAGTACTGAGACTGCCTTGGTTCGAGTTATGAACGACTTTCTTGTTTCTGCTGAGTCTGGTGCCCTTACTATCTCAGTCCTTTTAGATCTGAGTGCTGCCTTTGATCACTCTATATTGATTGAATATACCTTGAATATACCTTTGGTACGGTGTGTCAGAGCTTGAAATTGTAGATGCAGTAATAAGAGCAATAGCACCAGGCATGCAGCTGCGGAGTTACCTGGAAGGAAAACCAAACCTAACCCTGCCAATATTAAGGAGCATCCTACGAGCACATTATCAAGAAAAGGGTGCAACTGAATTGTACAAGCAGCTTACCTCAGAGGTGCAGAGTAGCAAAGAAACGCCACAAAGTTTTCTTGTACGCTGTCTTGATTTGAGGCAGAAAATTATTTTTTTCATCCCAGAAAGCAGAATCGAGTTTGAAATATCCTCCAAATCTAATTCAGAGCATGTTTCTGCATACAGTCCTTACTGGCTTGCAAAATGATAACACATGACAACTGATGTGAGCGATGAACTGCTATTGGACCAAGTTAATGTTGCTTGTGCGAATGAAACAGAGCGTCAAAGCAAGAGGAAGCTTCTGGGTCAACAGGATCACACTAAAATGCATCCAGCACTAGCCAGTGAAGTTGCTGTCGAAAAGAAAGTAAAAATACCTTGCAAAAACACAGAGAAACTTGAACCGGACATTTTGAGTGAGTTAAAGGAAATGCGATCAGACATGGCATTGTTGAAGGATCTCAGTGCAGAGATGTCTCAAATTAAAGAGTCCATTCGGCAACCTCAGATCATGTCCACACAATGTCCAACCCATGTGATGAGTCAAAACAACATGCCACCCCTCCAGTCTCCGTATCCACCTCAACGGTATTTGCACCCTTATGACAGGAAAAGAGTATTCCAACGGGAACAATGGCTCCCTGCAGAACGTTACTATCCTCCTTCGGCCCAGGTGAGGAAATGCCTGGCATGCCAGCAAAGCGGATTGGATGTGTACTACAATCATTGTTTTAGGTGTGGCAGTAGTGACCATTTTCTGGTGGGTTGCAGGGCATGAGAGCCTAAAATGTATAGAGACCATTCTTTAAACGAGACAGGGTCACCGCCGCGGGACAGGGAGTGACCAGCAACATGACAAAGTCCCCACAAAGCTGTGCACATTGCGGCATCACGAATCCTCACCTCATTTTGCGACAATGCGCTGTGTAGGGGAATTTACAGTTAAGACCCGAGGACCAGATATGTTGAATGAAGACCAGGAGTCAGAAGTGCAGTCAATAGAAGACATTTTAGTGAAGTTTAGTTTGCAGTTTCATCAGCAGAAGCCAGCTTCAGGTCTCACAAGGAGTTCGTAGGCCGCCCCACTTACAATAACATTGTTACAGCAATTATACTCTAACAGAGGGTGCTAACTACGTCAATGATGACGTTTAAATGATTCTGATTGGCTAAGAAAGAAAGAAAGCAAGAAAAACAAAACTAGTAATTTTCCACACAAGCGCAGACAGTCTGAAGCATATCTTCGTTGATCACATGGTTGACGGGTTCGAGAACAACACGTTTTATGGTGCCAGCAAATCACCTCACCAATACAGACCATATTAACACACACACACATATACAGCTTCTCCAAGGCTGAACTCGGCTCAGGCTTCAACTCTCAACCAAAACATTCTGATAACATGTTCTATCTGTTGAGACGTGCAGACAATATTCATCCTTACACGATGGAAAACTACAGAAAAGTAAAGAAAGTTTTTAACTAAATAAAAATCCCTAACTTGATTATAAATCACTCTTTACAAATCATCCAAATCAGAAAGGAAAATAACATGAAAAATAAGACAAAGAAGCATATGAAAAATAAGAAAAAGAAAAGGATATAGGTATAAATAGAAAAAAAATAAATAATAATATATATTCAAGCGGCAATGGATTTCCGAATAGTATCTTTCAGCTGCATGTAAGAAAACGTGTTGCTCCAAAGCATGTCAAGCTAATCACTGGGTGAATCATAAAGACCAATGCAGTCGTTCTTTAAATGTAAATATAAACTCGGCTATGTCTAAAGGGAAACGGAAAGCTAACTGGTCTACCTGCATTGCCTTGAAAGGGAAACAGTGCCTTGTTCAGTGTTACATTCAAGGCCTGCTGGTAGATGCATTATGGGATACAGGATCTCAAGTGTGTATAGTTGACGAACTTTGGAAAAATGAGCACTTGCCAAATATCAGACTGAGGAATGTTGCCGAGGTAATTGATGCACCTGAAGGACTCCGCCTAGTGGCAGCGAACGGACAAGACATACCTTATACAGGGTGGATGGAAGTGACTATTGGTTTGGCATCAAATGAGATGAAAACAAAAGAACTCGTCATCCCGGTGTTAGTAATGAGGGGCAGACAGCTTTGTCATCCTATTATCGGATACAATGTGATCGAACAAATGGTGACTAACAAGCAATTAACCGTGCCAACCACCAATGAATCTCTAGGAACAGTTCTTCCTAGTGGGGAAAACAACAAAATTCAAGCTTTTATTGAACAAGTTCATGCAGACACACCATGTGAATATCTAGTCAAAACAACAAAGGAAAACGTTTCATGTGCCTAAACACACATCAGTACAAATTTAATGTAGAGTCCAGTCACATCGACCAAAGGAAGAGACTTTGCTCATTTTTGAGCCTGACATTAACCCACAGTGGGCAGAGGGGTTGCAGTTCTGTGAGACGATTGTGACCCTGCGGCGACATACTTCTCCATACATAATTCTCAGTGTACAGAACCCTACGGATCATGACTTGCTGTTAGCTGGTGTGACACTAGGTTAAAGAAAAGACCATTAAAACAGAAGACCCCCCTATTTAAAATGTATGTTTTGAATGCAGCAGCTTTAATTATCCAGACCGCTAGAGGAGCTCTCGCCAATATTTGCTCAGGTGCGCAAAGTACTTCAGATAACAGAAACAGAGTATATGATGCACAGCAATTGAGATGCTCCGATGTGCTTGAGTTTACACTGTGATATTTCTTTACAGGTAAGATTAATCCAGTGTATTATGAGTTAATAAGATCCATAAAGTCTGTGATTGATGTACTGTTGTGTTGAATGGGTTTTAAGTACAAAATAGTCTTTCAATATTCATGGGGATAACGTGATCAGACACAACGAGAGATAAAGTCTGTACTTACCCTTGATGAAACACAGATTAACTTTGTGCACAGTACTGTAAAGACGCTGTGGAAAGTAATCATCATTTTATTGCTTTAGTAACACACGTGAAGTTCACTGGTGTCCGCCATTTTGTGTAAGCTGTGTGCCGTGATGGGGGAGGGGTTAATGAACCTCACACGAGGTGATATGCTCAATGATGGAAAGTGAAACTGTCATGATTGATGTAATGCATATGTGTCAAGTGAAGAAAATCGGTTCAGTTTGAGTTTAACACTGTTTACTTTTGATTTTGATCTATTGAGTAACATGTGAGTTCATATGGTTGATATGTAAACTGTATTAATACGTGAATGTTAATTTGTGGACAAATAAGAGTTATATTGCATTGAGAAATGAGTTTGTAAAAATACTTCAGATAACAGAAACAGAGTATATGATGCACAGCAATTGAGATGCTCCGATGTGCTTTTGAGTTTACACTGTGATATTTCTTTACAGAACCCCAGCAACATTAAATGTGTTACATCAAAGGAGGCATCGACTCTCTCTTTTCGTACATGTAACACAGGCAAGATGGTAATAGGCATGGTGCAACCAATACAGGCTGTGTACCCAACTCCTGCTTTGGACACATCTGGTTTAACATCCATGGAGGTCAATCAAATACAAAATGAAACCAGTAGTACCTCAGAATTTGCTTGGGTTCCACCAGTCAACTTGAGCCATCTCAATGAGTCTGAGAAACAAATTGTTCAGCAAATGTTAAAAGCGGAAGCAGCTTCATTCTCCAAATCTGAAAGTGACATTGGTTGCATATGTAGTGGGTCTCCCAGGTTATCAAGGGTTGGGCTTAATCGATCAATATCCAATCACGTAGCTTTAGGGCAAATATAAGGAGGCAACCAAGGTATCGCTCGTGCGTCACTGCTGGTGGACCGCCCCCTTCCGGTGTCCCTTCCGCTCGTGGGTAAGTGGTTGGGTTGAAGTACTAGTAAATGCATCGGTGTTTATATTTAGTTAATCTTTGTGTCTAGAGCGCCTTGATTAAAATCTGAGTGTCTGGTTGGCGGCTGCCTACCCCTCATCAACGCGCGTTCAGTTTGTCCTGTTGTATTGGCTGTGCGTACATGTTGATCACGCTGTATTGGGCAACAATGGTGTGACTGCGCGTGATACCAATAATACACAGGTATGTGAATCCGCCGCTGCTCGCACAGGTTTTTTATTATTGTGATAACATGTTTTTTAAATGTTTTAGGAGGAATGATTGAGCGCCAGCTCAGTGTTGGTTATATACCACTCAACGCATAAGAGGAAGAATCTACAGAGCCTGCAGGGCAATATATTGACACTGCTGTTTTCTTCACGCTGTTTCCTCCGTGCTGACTTTTACGAACATTAATCCCTCCAGCGAGCAATCGCTGTGTGTTGGCCTTCCCGAAGATCTTGGTCCTTAAGTAATTAATGTGTACGTTTCGGTTTGGATGTTTAGTTTCATTTTACTGGTTTGCCTAATTTGTGTTGTGTTTGTTTTGAACTTGTTTATTTCGTTTGCTGATGATAATTCGTTCAGAGTTTGTTTGTTTAGTTTGTTTCTTTTGGCTCCTGTCCTTGTTATATTGTTTGTCTGTTCCGAATTTATTTTGCTTTACTGATATTTCATTGTTTATTTATTTTGGGCTTTGTTATATCGTTTGCTTGTTTCTTTTTGTTATTTTGGGTTTTGCTTTATGCAAATTCATTCGTTGCAATTTTTCTGTTTGTATTTATTGTTATAGTGTTTAGTTTCTTGATGGTGTACAGCTATTTCTGGTTTTATTTTATCATTTATTTATTTTTTTCATTTTTGTCTGTATTTTGTATTGTTCGTCTTCGTCTTTTTATTGTGTGAATGTATTGTTGATTTTCATCTAAGTATTGTGGAAAATATTGCGTTAAACAGTTAATTTTCCCTTCTTCTGTTATAGGAACTGAGGCTTCGGGGCAGTGCGGTGGTGGGCCTTTGTCACAGTGTGTGAGTGTGTTTGTGTGTTCCTGCATGAGATTACCCTTGTGTGCAGTGAGACCTTGCACTTGGTGGTAAGATTTCTCCCTTTTGTAGAGACTTCGTGCTCTCTTTAGTTACCTGCCATAGGTAAGCCTCAGTTCCTGTGGGTAACCTGATGTATGGCTGATGCACAAGTCATTCTCAATTAGTTTTTTAAGAGTTTGAGTAGTTTTAAGAGTATTTTTCTATATCCACGTCTCTGGTCCTCTTTCAAAACCACGGACCTGTGTCCAAGAAATATTCCCTTTGAAGGGTGGCGTAGTCAGCTGTTATTCCCAGTGGTAGCTTTATCTGTTTCAAGGCCTCGCTACACATAGAGAAACTACAACTAACCATTTCACTGAAAGACACTACTCCTGTTGCACACACTTACCGGTCAGTACCTAAACCCCTATACCAAGAAATTAAAAATTATCTGCATGATCTCATTGCACAAGGATGGGTGCAGAAATCAAACTCTTCATATACCTCACTGGTGGTATGCGTCCGCAAGAAAGATGGCAGCTTACGTCTATGCATTGACTACAGGGAGTTAAACCGTAAAACGCATCCGGATCGACAGCCCATTCTCCGTGTACAAGACATAATGGACCGTTTGGGAGGGAACTCTTGGTTTTCGCTTCTCGACCAAGGAAAAGCATATCATCAGGGCTTTATGGCCAAGGAGAGCAGACCATTAACAGCCTTTGTGACACCATGGGGCTTATATGAGTGGATAAGGGTACCTTTCGGTCTGATGAATGCTCCTTCTGCTTTTTAACGCTGTATGGAAGAGTGTCTGGATGATCTAAGACACTGACAGCTGCAGAAAAGAAATACCACCTCCACTCAGGGAAATTGGAGTTCTTGGCACTAAAGTGGGCCGTAACAGAAACATTTAAAGATTATCTGTATTATGCCCCTACATTCACCGTGTATAGTGATAATAATCCGCTCACTTATGTCTTCACAAGTGCAAAGCTGAATGCGACAGGATGTAGATGGGTGGCAGAACTTGCAGATTTCCATTTCAACATCAAATATCGACCAGGAAAAGAAAATGTGGATGCAGACAGCCTGTCTAGAATGCCCTTGAGCATCGAGGAAACAATGAACGAATGCACAGAGGAATTGCCATCTGACTGTGTCGAAGCAACCATCCAATCAGTAGAGGTACCATATTCTAACCTCTCCTAGACAGCAATGATTTCTTTTAATGACACCATGGCATCCGAACGTGTGAGCCATTGCCTGCGAATGAGATCAGACAATCACAGCAAATTGATGACAATATTGGACCTGTTTTACAGTTTAAGCTTGCTGACAAAAAGCCAACTGGACTTCTGTTTAAGACTTTGAGTGCACAAAGTAAATGCTTGCTGCGCAGTTGGGACAAAATTTTCTTTGGAGACGATGGCATCCTCTATAGAAAGACAAATACCCGAACACAGCTGGTTTTACCTGCAAAGTACCAGCCACAGGTTTTAAGAGAGTTGCATGACAACATGGGACATCAAGGCCTGGATCGGACCATGTCGTTGATCAGCGAAAGGTTCTATTGGCCACAAATGCATAATGACATTGATCAATATGTGACCAAAAATTGTGTTTGCCTGAAACAAAAGAAACCATCTAGGGAAAGCAGAACACCTCTTAAAAGTATTGTCACCACTCATCCCTTTGAACTGGTTTCCATCAATTTCTTACATTTGGATAAAGGTGGGGGGGGGTATGAGTATAAATTGATAATCGTTGACCACTTCACCCGATTCGTACAGGCATATGCCACTGCCTCTAAATCTGCCAAAACTGTTGTTGACCGGCTTTTTAATGATTATGCACTGAAATTTGGGTTTCCTCAGAGAATCCATCATGATCAGGAAGTAGAGTTTGAAAACCAGCTGACTGCTCAATTGAAAAAGAGCTGTGGCGTTGCTGGATCAAGAAACACCCCGTATCACCCACAAGGAAACGGACAAGCTGAACGCTTCAACCAAACGTTAGTCCAGATGTTAAAGACATTGACCGAAAAGCAGGAAACCAACTGGAAAGAGTCACTAAACAAACTTACCTCCGCATACAACAGCACAAGATGTGAAGTAACTGGATTTTCACCATTTTACTTACTCTTTGGTAGGTCTCCCTTGTTACCTGTTGACTTGCTGTTTGGCCTGACTTCCGACACAGAAACCATTGACCATAAAGAGTATGTGAAGAGATGGAAACAAGAAATGAAAGAAGCTTTTGAAGTTTCCCGACGGACACCAAAGAAGTCAGCAGAAAGGAATAAGAGGAATAAGATGATGGAAAAGTCAGGAGCTCCACATTGTGTCCAGGAGATTGTGTTTTAGTGCAAAATTTGACACCGAGGGGTGGGACTGGGAAGCTTCGTAACCACTGGGAAGATGTTGTACACACAGTGGTCCGTTAAGTAGGAGAAGAGGGCCCAATCTATGAAGTGAAACCAGAACGGGGAAAAGAAGATCCCGTGTTCTTCACCACAATCTCTTGTTGCCTTGTGACTACCTACCATTGGAGATCGAACTCAGGGAGGACTCAAGATAAAAACAACCAGTGCACAAACCAGACGAACATGAGTCTAGACCAGATGAAGAAGAGGATGAAGACTATGACTACTACTACTTACCTGTTTTCTAGCATCCGCAACCTGTGGAAGAAAATAGTGAGTTAGACAATACATACTTACCAGTTGTCCAGCCCAGCGAACCTGAAGAAGAGAGGAAAGAAATTGATCCAGAGAGGATAGCTAATGAGTATGAAATAACGGGACAAACAGAAAACGGAGTATCTCAAGAGGAAGTAGATGTGATGGAGGAGGAACAAACTGTTGGAGAGCCCGACAACTTGCCAGATGTGCATGAAGGCCCAGATAAGAGAAACGGTGAAGAAGGACATGGGTACAGGTGGCCTAGGAGAGAAAAGAGACCACCAAAAACATTCACATATGATTACCTTGGTACTCCAGTAGGGATGGGCATATCGATACTGCCGTATCGATATATCGATACTCACAAGCTACTCACTTGGTATCGATATCTCCACAAAAATATCGATACTAAAATTAAATTAATAATTTCTGCATCAATTTTTGCAAAAAGTGTTTTCTGTACTTCTGTTTAATGTTTGTGCTACAACTGAAATCCCCCTCTGACATTTAGCTCACCCATGTCACGTGATGACTGTGAGAAACACGAATGGCAGAAAGAAAGCGTAGCGTGGTGTGGTGCTATTTTTCAGTGGCAGAAAAAAAGGTGATAAAAAATACCTTGGAATTGTCGCAACCTCTGTTCCAGCAGAGAGGTTGTTCTCCAAGGCAGGAGAGACAATTAGTCAGAGGCGAAATCGTCTTAAATAAAAAAATGTTAACATGTTGCTTTTCCTAAACACAAATCTGAAGCTTAAAAATTAGGAAATCTTTATTAACAATTCAAAATGAAAAGACACTGAAATATCTTTCTGAACATTGCTAAATTGGAAAAATATGTACAAAGTTGAAAATAAAGAAATAAATGGCCTGTTTAAAAATAAGAAATATTTCATACAGTGCAAATATGCACAATTTTTGTTGTTAGTATTTTTTATTATATTAATCTTTGTTATGATGTATTTTATTTAATCCATTTTTTTTTGTAAAATACTGTATTATTTTAAACATTTTTATTTATTTGTTGTCAATTTTACTTTTGTAATAATTTTTTTAATAGCCAATATGTCTTGTATGTATGTATGTATGTATGTGTAGCCATGAACATTTATTGTTAACTGAATAACAGGTGAATAGTGGTAATAACGGGTTTCGCCAGCAGGGGGCAACCGAGTGCACACAAAGTGTCGGTAACGAACAACACCGAAGCAGTGTTAGGAGTTGAGGAGTTGTAGTGTGCACACAACGTGGTGTTGCTCTTGGAATAAACTGTGTTTTTTTGTCGTTTAACAGGTAAGCTGGCGGGAAATGATGATCATATTAATAATAGTATACTGTAGTGTAGTGTCTTAAAGTGAAAGATCAGACCCGAGTCATGGAGAGATGTGTAACCTGTTTGATTTGAGGAATGGCATTCACAAAATGGCGGACGAGAGTTTAAGTCCGAAAATGAAACTAGTAAAGTTCTATATTAGTTAAGTGAGTGGTTGAGTTAGCATCTAGCAATGTGTTTGTGGGGGGGATAATAGTGAATGAACGTGTGAATGAACGCGTGAATGGACGCGTGAATGAACGAACATACTGAACGTGGGTTGAATGTGTGTGGTGATGTGCAGTCTAAGTAAAAGTGTGTGTGTTCATGATCAGTGACACCTTGCATGTTAGTGAACGTTGTGCTGCCCATTATTATAGTTAAGTGTAGCCTGAATGTCTTCAAAGTAAAGATTAGTCAAAGTTCTGTAGCAAAATGAGTTTATTAACTGAGTGACATTGTTTTAAAAGAAAATATAATAAGTGGTGTTATTTCCAGTTATTTCCAGTGTTATGGTTGTTAAGTGTATGCAGTAGTTGTTTATGTTGGAGGTGTTTTTCATATTTAGTTATTTGTAATGTTAATTTATTTAGAGCAGGTCTGTCTGAGGAATTAATATATACACCTAGTGACCTGTTTACTGCTATATACTTGCCTAACTATGTGTTCTGTTAGATTTGTTGTGATTTGTGCAACTGTGTTAACAAAAAGTGTCGGTAACGAACAACACCGAAGCAGTGTTAGGAGTTGAGGAGTTGTAGTGTGCACACAACGTGGTGTTGCTCTTGGAATAAACTGTGTTTTTTTGTCGTTTAACAGGAAAATAAATGTGTTGCCTCAAGAACGGACGTCAGTTCATTTTTAAAAGTGTAACATATTTTGGCGAGCCAGCCAGGAGGAGGCGATAAAGTGCTCAACATCACTGATCCCCCTCCTTCCCAACGAGTCGAGCTTTCAGCAGGATGGACGAGAGTCAGATCCTGCGTGATAAAGTGAGTGCAGCTCTGTGGCAGCTTGGAGAAGGGTCTCTCATGAATGTCTGCAGGCACCTGGAATGTGATGGCCTGGACCGTGGGGAGGCCCGCAGCAGAACACGGAGGGCGCTCATCAAGATGGCCGAAAATGCATTAGATGAACTTGAGGAGAAAATGGAGAACAAGGAAGTAAAACAGTGTTGTGCCGACCTATTATTATTCATGGAGAGAGAAAATAAAGTGGGTTGTCAACCGCACCAAGAGAATGAATCCAAGGAGTCAGCTTCAAAAGAAGGGTCGGAGAAATATTTCGCACCACTCACATCTCATCAAAAATCAACAGATTCCCCGTTCAAGGGCCGACTAGAGCCACCTCGCCCGTTGCCAGAGGTGACACTGAGAAGAGAGTTTAAAATCTGTGGGCAAATCGGAGAGAGTGGTCAGCGTGATAAATTGTCATACCTCAGTTTAGTGCGCCAGATTGAGCTGGGAATAGAAAAAGGACACACACCGGCTGAAGTGGTTAAGGCAGGTTAAGGCAGTAATCAGGGCTGTCAGTCCAGGGCTACCGTTGAGAGACATGTTAGAGATCAAGCGAGGGCTGACTCTCAGTGCACTCCTCACCATTCTGAAAGGCCACTATCGGGTAGATAGTTCTACAGAACTTTACCACCAGCTTCTTAACATTTCCCAAGAGCCTAAAGAGACTGCTTTGAACTTTGTATTCCGTGCAATTGAGCTCAAAGAGAAACTGCTATGGAAAACGGAGAATGAGGACTCAGATGAACAGTACAGCAGAACCGTCATTCAACGCAAGTTCCTCCGCTCAATAGAAACTGGACTGTTGAGTGATTCAGTGAAGTTCCAAATTTTACCATGCCTCAGCGAATTGGGTATAACTGATGAAGAACTCATACAAAAAGTGGATGAAGCTGCCAAGGTTGAAAGTGAGCGACTAGAGAAGCGGAAAAGATCCACGGCTGGAAAGATTCCCAAAGTGCAGGAGCTCCAATTAGACTGTCAGCCGAAATCCACACCTACCCAGAGCCCCTCTAAACCTAAGGAATCCAACCTAGCAGCTACAGCTACTACAGTAAAAGGGTACGAGGCAAAATCTGACACTCCAAACACACAGCAGATCCTGGAAGAACTTCGCAAAGAAATGAAGCAGATGTTTCTGGCTGTAATGGAAGCAAACCCCCGTCCTCCTGAACAAACACAGAGAGTGAAAGGTTGCAGGAAATGCAGAGAGGAGAGAATAGGTGAGAATTGTGCGCATTGTTTCAAGTGTGGGCAGGAAGGCCACTTCTCTCGGGGGTGCAGAGCTACTTCGGGAAACGGGCAGGGACTACTGAGGTGGGGCCAACAGTAGTCCAGGAACGAGCGCCCCAAAATGAGCAACTACCTCCAGGTCCAGTCACGCAACCAATAACAGCTAATAGGAAAAAACCAGCGGGCCCTTCATCAGCCATAAGTGTGATTAACTATTTACCGCCTCGACACCAGCCACAACTGGTAAGCCTTGTAGGGAGCAGGTGTATAGTGGACTGTGTAATGGACAATTGCCCAGTTAGAGCTCTGTGGGACACGGGTGCACAGTCCAGCATAGTGAATGACCTTTGGCGATTGAACCACCTCCCTCATACCATGATTAGACCCATCTCAGAGTTGTTGGAAGACGAGACATTGACAGTCCTGGCTGCTAATGACACACCCATTCCATATATAGGTTGGATTGAAGTCAGGTTCAGATTAAACAATGATCCCACTACGACAAATGACTTACATGTGCCAATACTGGTGTCGAGTGACCCAGCAGTTGCCAGGGACCCCATCATCGGCTACAATGTCATTGAAGCCATCATTAACAGAAATGAGGAGAAGAGTAAAGGTGGAAGAAAGCAGTTGGCACATCAAGTAAGTAAAGCCTTTGCAATAACAGTGAAGAATGCTCATCGTGTGGTCAAGTTGATGCAGAGGGGTGATTCAGAGTCAGAGACTGGTGTAGTTCATACGGGCAGAAAAAAAATACCCTTACCAGCAAACCATGTCACCACTGTCTATATAAGAGCGCATGTGAGTTCACGAGCCCAAGGCCAACATATGTTCTTTTCACCTGATGTGCTTAATCCTCCACCAGAGGGCGTGATCTACAATGATGGGCTGGTGCAGATCCCGGAAAGAAGAGTGCCATACATACCCATCTCTGTGACCAACACTACGAATCGCACCATCTGTTTGGACCGTCATAGATTAATTGGATACCTGGAACCTGTTAAGACCATATATACAACGCCTGTGCAGAAGAAGGAAAATGAAACAACAGTTGGAATGACTGACAGAGCAGAGACCAAGCCCAGCAAAGCAAGTAGCACACCACAGTCAGAAGGCAGGAAAGTAAGAAGACCAACTGCATGGGACCCCCCTGTGGATCTCAGCCATCTATCAGCTGGGCAACAGGAGGTAGTAAAGGGAGTGTTGCGAGAGGAATGTGAGGCCTTTGCCTATGACAGTGACGATGTGGGTTGTATACCATCTCTCAAGATGCATATAACCCTCCAGGATACCAAACCAGTGCAAAAGACCTACATGTCCGTCCCAAAACCCCTTCACAATGAAGTCAAGGAGTACCTGCAGGACCTATTGAGAAGAGGGTGGATTGTACCTTCCCGATCCCCTTATTCGTCGCCAGTGGTGTGCGTGCGCAAGAAGGATGGCAGTCTTCGTCTTTGTGTTGACTTCAGGGAACTCAACCGCAAGTCAGTCCCCGACCGACATCCAATCCCAAGGATTCAGGATATGCTGGATGCCCTGGGTGGGAGCTCATGGTTCTCAGTGTTAGATCAAGGTAAAGCATACCACCAGGGTCACCTGGATGAGGAGAGCCGCCCTCTCACCGCTTTCATCACACCCTGGGGGCTCTATGAATGGGTTCGCATACCTTTTGGCCTGAGTTCGGCACCCGCAGAGTTTCAGAGAAGTATGGAGCACTGTTTGGCCGGCCTGAGAGACACGATCTGCCTCCCATACCTGGACGACAACCTGGTGCACAGTAGTAGTTTTGAGGATCACTTGGAACATATCCGTCTAATCCTTCAACGGTATAAAGAACATGGGGTGAAGTTGACCCCAAAGAAATGTGAGCTGTTTAAACCGAAGGTGAGGTTTCTTGGCAAACTGGTGACGGCAGAGGGTTATACTATGGACCCTGCCGAGATGGCTCCGGTGATGGCTCTTAAAGAGAAGAAACCTGCCACCATCGGTGAAGTGCGTCAGATGCTCGGGTTCCTCTCCTATTACAGACCATTCATTCCCAACTTCTCCCGCGTTGCTCACCCACTGTATGACATACTCGCCGTCCCAAAATCTGAGAGTCACAACCCAGACCCAACCACAAAGAGGCCGAACAGAATGGGAAAGAAAAATAAGGGACACTTACCATCAAAGACGCCCATACAGTGGACTGGCTCTCACCAGGAAGTGTTGAATCAGCTTGTAGACACACTCACAAAGCCTCCCGTACTTGGGTATCCTGACTTCACCCAGCCGTTTGTATTACATTGTGATGCATCCCAAGTTGGTCTAGGCGCAGTGCTATACCAGAGACAGCAAGGAAAAATGAGAGTGATTGCCTATGGCTCCCGCACCCTGAGTCCATCTGAAAAGAGGTACCATCTGCACTCTGGAAAACTAGAGTTTTTAGCATTAAAGTGGGCCATCTGCGAGCGTTTCAGAGATTATCTTTACCACGCCCCATCATTTGTGGTATATACAGATAACAACCCACTGACATATGTGCTCACCACTGCAAAACTCAACGCAACTGGACATAGATGGGTGGCGGAGTTGGCTGATTATAACTTTACCATCCGGTACCGCCCCGGAAAGAATAACTCTGATGCAGATGGGTTGTCACGGATGCCCTTGGACATTGAGGACTATATGCAACACTGTACAGCCAAGGCCAGTCAACATCTAATCAGTGCATCTATGGAGGAGGTCCTAGCAGAAAGGCAGAACCCCTGCCTGGGTGTGGGATTGATCCAGGTCAGTGCTTTGAGCTTGGTGAAAGACAGCGAAACCAGCCAACCCCTCAGCTCAGAGCAAATCTGCAAAGCTCAGAAAGAAGATGAAACCTTGTCAAGAATCCTTTGGTACAAGTCACTGGGCAGGAGGCCGAGTAGAGCGGAAGTGAAAGCAGAGAGTCCAGCAGTGGGCATGCTCTTGAAACAGTGGCTAAGGGTTCATGTGGGTCAAGATGGTATTCTGCGCCGTAGGACGTCCTGTCGAGAACAACTGCTGCTCCCCAAAATTTATCATCCACTAGTTTTTAAAGAGCTACACCAGGACATGGGTCACTTGGGGTTTGAGAGAACGCTTGACCTGATTCGGGAACGATTCTACTGGCCACAGATGAGTAGAGATGTTGAACATTTTGTCACAAGGGTGTGCGAGTGTCTCAAGAAGAGGAAGCCAAATAAGCAGAGCCGTGCACCTCTGACACCGATTCAGACCACTTATCCGTTTCAGCTTGTCTCCATAGACTTTTTGCATTTGGAGAAATGCAAGCATGGGTATGAGTATATCCTGGTGGTCATGGACCATTTTACAAGGTTTGCACAGGCCTACGCAACAAAGAATAAGACGGCAAAAGCTGTAGCTGATAAGATTTTCAACGACTTCGCACTGAAGTTCGGGTTCCCGAGCAGATTGCATCATGATATGGGCAGAGAGTTTGAGAACCAATTGATGGCCCGCCTGAAGAAACTTTCTGGCATCCAGGGCTCGCACACAACACCATACCACCCCCAGGGCAATGGCCAGGTGGAGAGATTTAACCGTACCCTTTTGTCCATGCTGCGTACGCTGGAGGACAAAGAGAAGGAAGATTGGAAGGAGTCTCTTGCTAAGGTGGTTCATGCGTACAACTGTACGAAGAACGATGCAACGGGTTATGCGCCCTACTACCTTATCTTTGGACGTTCTCCTCGCCTGCCCATCGATCTGTTGTTTAGTCTTGAAAAGGATGAGGCCCATGACACCTATGATGACTATGTGAGTCAGTGGAAGAAGAGGATGCAAGAGGCTTATCAGATGGCGACTAAAACAGCTGTCAAGGGGGCAACTCGGGGAAAGGTTTTCTACGACAGGAAAGTTCAGGGGAGAGATCTCTGCCCAGGTGACCGAGTTCTCCTCCGAAATCTCACCCCGATAGGGGGCCCAGGAAAGATTCGGCCCTACTGGGAAGACCAAGTGTACAAGGTAAAGGTGAGAAAAGCAGATGACAGCCCGGTTTATGAGATAAGTCCAGAAAATGGCAAAGGGAGGAACAGAGTTGTGCACAGAAACCTCCTGCTGCCCTGTGACTTCTTAGTTTCTGACCAGCCACCAACAGACACTCGCCAACCACAGAAAAACTCTTCGAGCTCTTCCAAGGGAAGAACCAGATCCCAACCTCAGCAGCGACCACCGTCAGAACAGAGTGACACCTCCGACGAGGAACACAGTGGAACCTACCGTTGGCACCTCAGATCTAGCAGCCAGCGAAGACAGAAACCTCTGAATCCTTTGGCAGAGAACTTCCAGCCCCAACAACATCACCCTCACCACCACGAAGAGGATTTGCCACTACAGAGCGAAGAGGATTTGCCACTACAGAGCGAAGAGGATGTGCCACTACAGAGCGAAGAGGATTTGCCACTACAAGCTCAGAGACCTGATTTGAAACTTGACAGGCCTGAGTATGGTGAATCAGAGGAAGGCTCTCTGATCCCGACACAGAGAGAAAGACAGACAATAAATCAGCGACCCCAGAGACTGAGACATCAGCCTGTGGTAATGAGCTATGATACATTGGGTCAACCGTCGTTGGTAAAAAGAAACTGTAAGGTCACAGTGACTCAAGCCACACGGACTAAAGGGTATTGGAGGCCTTGGATGGTTGGGGTGTTCTAAAGAAAGGTTGTGTTCACGGAAATGTCAGGAGACATTTAGTTTTGTGGGGGAGAGTGTAGCCATGAACATTTATTGTTAACTGAATAACAGGTGAATAGTGGTAATAACGGGTTTCGCCAGCAGGGGGCAACCGAGTGCACACAAAGTGTCGGTAACGAACAACACCGAAGCAGTGTTAGGAGTTGAGGAGTTGTAGTGTGCACACAACGTGGTGTTGCTCTTGGAATAAACTGTGTTTTTTTGTCGTTTAACAGGTAAGCTGGCGGGAAATGATGATCATATTAATAATAGTATACTGTAGTGTAGTGTCTTAAAGTGAAAGATCAGACCCGAGTCATGGAGAGATGTGTAACCTGTTTGATTTGAGGAATGGCATTCACAAAATGGCGGACGAGAGTTTAAGTCCGAAAATGAAACTAGTAAAGTTCTATATTAGTTAAGTGAGTGGTTGAGTTAGCATCTAGCAATGTGTTTGTGGGGGGGATAATAGTGAATGAACGTGTGAATGGACGCGTGAATGGACGCGTGAATGAACGAACATACTGAACGTGGGTTGAATGTGTGTGGTGATGTGCAGTCTAAGTAAAAGTGTGTGTGTTCATGATCAGTGACACCTTGCATGTTAGTGAACGTTGTGCTGCCCATGATTATAGTTAAGTGTAGCCTGAATGTCTTCAAAGTAAAGATTAGTCAAAGTTCTGTAGCAAAATGAGTTTATTAACTGAGTGACATTGTTTTAAAAGAAAATATAATAAGTGGTGTTATTTCCAGTTATTTCCAGTGTTATGGTTGTTAAGTGTATGCAGTAGTTGTTTATGTTGGAGGTGTTTTTCATATTTAGTTATTTGTAATGTTAATTTATTTAGAGCAGGTCTGTCTGAGGAATTAATATATACACCTAGTGACCTGTTTACTGCTATATACTTGCCTAAATATGTGTTCTGTTAGATTTGTTGTGATTTGTGCAACTGTGTTAACAAAAAGTGTCGGTAACGAACAACACCGAAGCAGTGTTAGGAGTTGAGGAGTTGTAGTGTGCACACAACGTGGTGTTGCTCTTGGAATAAACTGTGTTTTTTTGTCGTTTAACAGGAAAATAAATGTGTTGCCTCAAGAACGGACGTCAGTTCATTTTTAAAAGTGTAACATATGTATGTATATTACTTTTTTTTTTGAAATATCACATACACATTTAAGAAATAAGCGGTATCGATATCGGTAAAATTATACCCAAAAGTATCGATATCGTATCGAATCTAAAAAGTCTGGTATCGCCCATCCCTATACTCCAGCATGTTATAGTGTAGAGCTAGCCAACACAACCACAATTAGGCCCACACCATATGAAATGCAAAACATTACCCTATGGACTTACCCAGTATCAAATTACCCGCCTGTTTATTTGTACGCATACTGAAGAGACTGAGATAGAGGGAAAAAAACTATGCAATTTCCAAAATATGCCTTTACTGATGATCTGTGGATGCAGCTATCCTGCTGTGTACATGTAGTTTAAAAGAGTTATAAACCAAAGGTCAATGAGTCCAGACTGGGTTCCCTCCGTCAATGTGCTGTAAGCAGAGGAGTGAGGCTGATCTAAAGACCCCCGCTGTAAGTGCACGATCCCTCAGAAAAGTGGACAAATCAACTGCTGCAAGGGCACTTCTAGATCTAAGCCAGTCTGATTCAGTAGATACTGGAAATACATGTACTAACATTGATTCTGAAATGCCAGAAACTGGAACAACTTCTCAGACAGAAGTTGATCAACCCCTTTTTTTGGCAATGACAGAGGAACTTCAGAGTTTGAGGTCAGAAGCAACGACCTAAAAGAAAAAGTTACAACATTGTCAAAGAAACATAAAGTTGAGGAATTCAGAGGTGAAAATGACAAGGTTAAATATTTCACAGGCTTGCCAACATTTTCAGTACTTTTAGCTCTGTTTAATTTTCTTATAGAGGAATTACCGACGAAGCAAACACTTGATAAGTTTCAGAGACTGATTATGTGCCTAATGAGAATGAGACTGAACTTGCCTGTTCAATTTTTAGGATTTGAATTTGGCATTTCACCAAGCACTGTGTCAAGGTATTTTACAGAAGTTATAAATATAATGTATGTTCGGTTTAAGCCAGTTATACAGTGGCCTGAGAGGGAGTATTTGAGAACTAGAGAGGATAAAGTTCGTCGAGACAAACTTTAGAAGTTGGCTGAGAAGGACGCACCGGAAACGTTAATGTGGTAGCACAATTTAACATGAACTACAAAATACGTTACAAAACCAGAAATTAACAGGTTGCTAAGGTGTTCTAGGTGGTTGCTAGGGTGTTGCTAGGCAGTTTCTAGGGTATCCAGGGTGGTTGCTAGGGTGTTGCTATGTGGTTGCTAGGGTAACCAGATTGGTTGCTAGGCGGTTGCTAGGGTATCCGGGGTGGTTGCTAGGCTGTTGCTAGGTGGTTGCTAGGGTAATCAGAGTGGTTGTTATGGTGTTGCTAGGTGGTTGCTAGGGTATCCTGGGTGGTTGCTAGGGTGTTGCTAGGTGGTTGCTAGGGTATCTGGGGTGGTTGCTAAGGTGTTGCTAGGCGGTTGCTAGGGTATCCGGGGTGGTTGCTAGGGCAACCAGAGTGGTCGCTAGGGTAACCGGGGTGGTTGCTAGGCAGTTGCTAGGGTATCCAGGGTGGTTGCTAGGGTGTTGTTAGGTGGTTGCTAGGGTAACCAGAGTGGTTGCTAGGGTGTTGTTAGGTGGTTGCTAGGGTATCCAGGGTGGTTGCTAGGATGTTACTATATAGTTGTGAGGTCTTCTGGGTAGATACTATGGCGTTCCTAGCACAATTTAACACTTAGCTAACCACGATTAACATGTAGCTATTCACTGCTAGCATATGTAGCATGTTGGAAGTCCTGTTTGCTAGCATGAGTCAATAAACCCAACCCCCATGTCTCTACGACACTCAGAAGCAGAGATATAGGTCTGGCTAAATGGTTGCTAGGGTTCTCTGTTTGGTTGCTAAGGAGTGGCTTCACAGCTACAGTGATGTTACTCCAAAGGCTCCTTGTGAGTATGAACTATATAAACCAACCAGAATGCCTCTACGACATTCAGAACTGAAGATATCTCACTTTGTATTTGGTTGCTAAGGTGCTCCATAATGGTTGCTAGGGCGTGGCTAGGAAGTGTTGAAGATGTTGGTGATTGGCAGTTTGCTGCCCCGAGTCATACGAGCCCACCCTCAAATTTCTATGACTTTTCTATCCAGACATAGAAGTCGATCTATTTGAATGGAAGTCTATGGGATGGGTTGCTAAGGTGCTCTAAATGGTTGCTAGGGCGTGGCTTAATAGCTTGACTGTGATCCTGAGACACTCATTGGTTGCCTGAGTAAAATGAGCCCTCCCCCTTGTCTTTGTGACTCTGTGATGCAGAGCTATGTTCAATTCAAAATCCCTATGCAATTTGCCATAGTAGTTGGTGTTTCATGGGACGGCCTTCCCCATTCATCTCTATGGGGAAAATTTGGGCAGCTCTAGCACCCCAGGGGTACAACTTTCACCCCATTGTGTGGTATGAATTTACAGAGGCTGTCACCCTCTTCAAATGTCGTGATTCACATGTTTCTACAATATCCTCACTCTGAGTTATTAATCGTCAAAGTTTGTCACAATGTTAAGTCAATGCGTTTTTTCGGCTGCTTTTTCGCCCCTGGGGCGAACATCGTACCCCCGATCCCTTAGAAAAGATATAGCACACTTGGTCAGAACAGGCCTGCGGCCTGTTCTGATTTTGGGGCCTGTAGCACTAAAGCTGTAGGACGAGTTAGAGTCAGAAAAAGGGTCTCAGAAGATTAATAATAATAATAATAAGTTTAAGTCGAACAACAGTAAGTTGGCTGCTTCTCAGCCAACTTAATGACCACGCCAATGCAGTTTCGGAACAACTTTGGGCAGAAGATAGCAGTGATCATTGATTGTTTTGACATTTTTATTGAAAGACCATCCAATTTAATTGCGAGAACTAAAACATGGTCTAACTATAAACATCATCATACTGCAAAGTATTTAATTGGACTTACTCCTCAAGGGTCTGTGTGTTATATATCTAGAGCAGGGGTCGGGAACCTTTTTGTCTGAGAGAGCCATTGTAACGTCATGTGACGTTTCTGGTTCGTTACTTTCTTTTTGTTCCTTGTGAGTTTTTCCCGTGCTGTTCTGTCGTTTTCCGTTGCCTGTCCCTTTACTAACAGGTGAGCGCTGATTGGTCGCGGTTGCAGTCAGTCATCTCAGAGGGGCGGGATGAGCGCTTGTGACGTCAGACAGCGAACGGAGATCGGAAGTGAGGAACACTATAAAAGGACGAGCCAACGCAGAAGACTCCACGGCCTTTTTGTTTTGTGAACTTGAACTGTGATTGTGTGCTTTTTGATTTGTTCTTGTTCATTTCGTTTTGGGTTGTTGTTAATTTTGTTAGTGTCATGTTGTTCATGTTAGATTAATTTACTTTGCCGTCCTCTTCTTTTGAAGTGTTAAACACTTGTTGAATATTTGTTTATTCGTTAATAAACAAGGAGGGGAAGGAATTAGGTAAGTTGTCACGTGACATACATTGTGCACACTTAGGTTTGATTTGTGTTATACACAATAGTTTAGGGACATGCGCCACTTATTGTAATTTTTGTTTAGTTAGTTAGTGTAGGTAAGATACGACGTCAGAGGACGTTGAAGACTTTCTTTCTACATTTTTCTTTCTAGGTAGGTTTAGTTTCAATGGGTTAGTTAATGTGTTTTGTTTTATTGATTTCTTTGATTTGGCGCTGTTCGATTTTCCTTTATCCTCCTTAAGTTGATTCTGGAATTGATTTATGATTTTTCTCTCTCTTTTTGGTGTTTATCACGTATGTTGTTTTGATTCATAAATATCTTTATTTAATATTATTTACTGGCTCACTTCACGGGTAATAAATTGTTCACTTTTCGTTAAAAGCTTGTGTTTGTCTGATTTCCTCGCGGTATAAACATAGTAGGTATTGCCCAGAGACGTTTTAATGTTCCCCTTCTCTCCTAGACAATTAATATCATAGAAGGGACGTAACATTATTGGGGGCTTGTCCGGGATCATAACAACTTATCGAATCCAACAGTAGAACAGTTAGATGGGTGCAGAAAGGATGATTTGTTGGCTATTGCAAGTCACTTTCAAATCGTGGTGACGAGACAGTCTCTTAAAAAGGAGATTAAGTCTTGCATTTATGATCAGTTAGTTGCATGGAAAATGCTTGTGGTACCAGAAACTGAGGATACAGCAGCAGGTGCTGTGGATGTTTGTACACCTGTTGAGAGAGTGAATGAGATTGGTGAGGAACGGACGCCTTCAGAAGAGGCTGGTGTTAGGGCAGGTTTACCTCCATACGATCCGTTTTCTCCCGTTTCGTTAAGTTCAAAAGGAGATACGAAATTAAAAGTGCGTATGACCCGATTACACCTGGAAGCGCAAGAGAAGGCTCAGAACCGACAGTCTGAGATGGATTTGCGATTACAGATTCGTAAATTAGAAATCGAGGCAGAGACGCAAGTAAAAATGCGACAGCTGGAGCTTGATGCAATGAGAATTGTGGGAAGCTCTGCTGTACAAGCGATCCCCGCTCACCCTACGGTTTCTCCCGATTCTGTTCCTCCTCCTTTACCGTCCGCTACTGGTTCTTCTGTTATTGTGTCACCATTAACACCTGCGACATTTGATATCAGTAAGCATATTACGTTGGTTCCACATTTTAGAGAGACTGAGGTTGATTCATATTTCAATGCATTTGAACGCATTGCTATGTCCCTTGGCTGGCCGAAAGAGGTTTGGGCTCTCTTACTTCAATGTAGGTTGATTGGGAAAGCTCAAGAAGTGTTTTCTACTCTTTCTTTGGAGGACAGTTTGAAATATGAAAATGTGAAGCTAGCGATACTGCGCGCTTACGAGTTGGTTCCAGAGGCGTATCGTCAGAAATTTCGAAGCCACAAGAAAAATTCGAATCAGACATTCGTGGAATTTGCAAGAGAAAAGAGCATTCTGCTTGATAAATGGCGTACTGCGAGTAAAGCCGATGATTTTAGTTCCTTGAGAGAATTAATTTTGCTTGAGGAATTTAAGGGATGTTTACCTGAACGTGTGGTGGTGTACTTAAACGAACAAAAAGTGAATTCACTGTCGCAGGCTGCTGTCTTGGCAGATGAATTTGTACTCACTCATAAGAGTGTATTTTCAGTGACCCGTAACGAAAAGAGTGGGACCGGCATCCCGGCTCAAAGTCAGAATGTTCGAGTTAAGTCCGGAACTTCTCCATCAAGGGAGGTAAGAGAATGTTTTTACTGTCATAAGCAAGGACATCTGATTGCAGATTGTCCTATTCTTAGACGTAAGCAGCAGGCTCAGACTCCTAAAAGTGTTGCGCTATTGAAGACCGTGCAGTCACCTACATCATGTTGCACAGATGTTTTCGATGCAAACTATAAACCTTTCGTTACGAAGGGATTTGTATCTTTATCTGGGAAGGAAGATGATCAAAGAGAAATTAATATTCTCCGAGATACTGGGGCAATGCAGTCCCTTATGGTTTGTGACATCTTGCCTTTTTCTGAAGAGTCGTACTGTGGATCGAATATCCTAGTCCGCGGGATTGAAATGCAGGTAGTACCAGTTCCGTTACATCGTGTATACTTGGAGTGTACCCTAGTGTCGGGGTTTGTAAAAGTTGGTATCCGTAATTCATTGCCTGTAAAGGGAATAACCTTTATTCTAGGCAACGATTTAGCAGGAGGTAAAGTTATGCCAGTGCCAGAAGTGACCGACAGTCCAAAAGTCTGTCTAGTTTCTGATGAGTTGGCTAACCTATATCCTGAGGTATTTTCTGCGTGTGCAGTTACGCGTGCCCAGTTAGCAAAAACCACAGACTCAGTTGTTTTAGCTGATTCATTGATGGGGCAGACGCTAGAAAGTGATGTGTTAATTTCGGAAACTAAGGTAAAGAGAAAATCCTTAGACTCCAATCTGATTAATTCAGATAGTGTGTTGGGGAGTTCGAATGCTTTGGATTTGCCCATTACCCGTTCCCAAATTATTGCCGCACAACAGAAAGATCCGTCTTTACTGAAATGTTTTTCGAATGTTCTTAGTCAGGAGGCTGCTAAGAAAAGACATACAGCATATTTCGTGGATAACGAATTACTGATGCGAAAGTGGTGCTCTAAGATAGATCAAGATGACTTGGATTGGAATGTGGTTTATCAGGTTGTAGTTCCAAGCATATATCGTTTGCAGGTATTATGTTTAGCCCATGATCATGTGCTATCTGGACACTTGGGCGTAACTAAGACCTATGATCGCATTCTTCACCATTTTTTCTGGCCAGGTTTGAAACGTGATGTGGCTAAATTTTGTCGAACTTGTCATGTTTGTCAAATAACAGGAAAACCGAATCAAATTATTCCTCCCGCTCCGCTTTCCCCTATTCCAGTTGTGGGTGAAGCATTTGAGGAAGTGCTGGTCGACTGTGTCGGACCGTTACCTAAGACAAAATCAGGTAACCAGTATTTATGTACCATCATGTGCAGAGCGACTCGATTTCCTGAAGCCATACCATTGCGTAAAATAACAGCTCCTGTGATTTTGAAGACATTGATAAAATTCTTCTCTACCTTTGGTCTTCCCAAAGTTATTCAGACTGACCAGGGAACAAATTTCTTGTCACGTGTGTTTGCTCAAACATTGAAATCTCTGAGTATTAAACATCGGATCTCAAGCGCATACCATCCTGAGAGTCAAGGCGCAATCGAAAGGTTTCATCAGACCTTGAAAGCTATGCTTCGAAGGTATTGTATGGAGACAAGTAAGGATTGGGACGAGGGAATCCCTTTGATGTTGTTTGCCATACGTGAAACTGTACAGGAATCGCTCGGTTTTAGTCCGGCCGAGTTGGTTTTTGGACATGCAGTCCGAGGCCCGTTAAAGGTTCTCCAAGAGAAAATGCTAGAGACTAATTCAGAGTCTAAAACAAATATTTTGGACTATGTTAGTCGGTTTAGAGAACGGCTTAACAAGGCTTGTGATCTTGCGCAGAAATCACTAAGAACGGCTCAGTGTGATATGAAAAAGCGGCATGACATTAAAGCAGTCGCACGGTCCTTTCAACCGGGTGATAGAGTGTTGGTGCTAATGCCCGTTCAAGGTTCTGCATTGTCGGCTCGATTCACTGGACCTTATGAGGTGGTAAGAAAACTCAGTGAGACAGACTACGTTATCTGTACTCCCGAAAGAAAACGTAAAACACGGGTTTGTCATGTTAATATGCTTAAAGCATATCATGTACGAGAAGCAGGTTCATCAGCAGATGCTGAAGAGATTGCACCTGTCATGGTAACCTCTGAAGTTGTTTCTGATGCAGATGAGGATGGACTCGTGTTGAGAAACACTCCTCAGCAGTGTAATAAGTTAGAAAATTCAGTTGTTCTAACGAACTTGCATTTTCATCTTTCTCATTTGCCTGAAGAACAGTTGCAGGAAGTGACTGATCTTATTGTTGCATTTCCAGAGTTATTTTCTGATGTTCCATCTCAGACTAATGTGTTGCGACATGATATTGATGTTGATGGTGCAAAACCTATCAAACAACATGCCTATCGAGTCAATGCTATTAAGAGATCTGTCATGAAGGAGGAGACTGAGTATCTGTTGACAAATGGATTAGCGCGGCATAGCTGTAGTCCATGGAGTTCACCTTGTCTTTTAGTTAAAAAGTCGGACGGGTCGTCTCGTTTTTGTACGGACTACAGAAAAGTGAATGCCGTGACGGTACCTGACTCTTACCCTCTTCCCAGAATGGAAGATTGTGTGGACAACATAGGTTCTGCTAAGTTTGTGAGTAAACTCGATTTACTAAAGGGATACTGGCAAGTACCTTTAACTCCGCGTGCATCAGACATTTCGGCATTCGTAACCCCGGATAGTTTTTTGCAGTATAATGTAATGGCTTTCGGGCTACGAAATGCACCTGCTACGTTTCAGCGGTTGATCCAGATAGTGTTAGCCGGAGTACCCAACTGCAATGCATATCTGGACGATCTAGTGATCTTTTCTAAGGACTGGACCGAACACCTGTCCTTACTCCGAACGGTGTTTGAGCGACTGGCAGCAGCTTCATTGACACTCAACTTAGCAAAGTGTGTGTTTGGTCAAGCTAGTGTCACCTATCTGGGAAAACAGGTGGGGCAGGGCCAAGTGAAACCTGTGGCAACGAAAGTTGTGGCTATTACGGAATTTCCTGTTCCTAAAACACGACGGGAGCTGAGACGATTCTTAGGTATGGCTGGATACTACCGTAGTTTTTGTAAAAATTTCTCTGCAGTAGTGTCTCCTCTTACGAATCTTCTTAGTCCTAAAAGAGTTTTTACATGGACTGACGAATGTCAAATAGCCTTTGAGAGTGTTAAGGCTCTGTTGTACAGTTCTCCAGTTTTGGCTGCTCCGAATTTTGACCGCCCGTTCAAACTGGAAGTTGACGCGAGTGCGGTAGGTGCTGGAGCGGTGTTGCTTCAAGAGGATGAGGATTGCGTGGACCATCCAGTATGTTTCTTCTCCCGTAAGTTCAATAAACATCAGTGTAATTATTCTACGGTTGAAAAAGAAACATTGGCTCTGTTGTTTGCTCTACAGTTCTTTGAGGTTTACTTAGGTTCATCTAATTTGGCTACTATAGTGTACACGGATCATAATCCCCTTGTCTTTTTGTCCCGAATGTACAATGCGAACCAACGTCTTATGCGTTGGGCTTTATTTGTGCAAGGTTACAATCTTGAAATTCATCACAAGAAGGGATCTGAAAATGTTCTTGCTGATGCTCTTTCCAGAGTTGAATAGGCCTTTTTGCTTGAATTTATATGTACGCATATATATTCATGTCAGTTTTGTTTTATGACAAACAGTATATGTTTGCTTTTAAAGGTGGGGGTGTAACGTCATGTGACGTTTCTGGTTCGTTACTTTCTTTTTGTTCCTTGTGAGTTTTTCCCGTGCTGTTCTGTCGTTTTCCGTTGCCTGTCCCTTTACTAACAGGTGAGCGCTGATTGGTCGCGGTTGCAGTCAATCATCTCAGAGGGGCGGGATGAGCGCTTGTGACGTCAGACAGCGAACGGAGATCGGAAGTGAGGAACACTATAAAAGGACGAGCCAACGCAGAAGACTCCACGGCCTTTTTGTTTTGTGAACTTGAACTGTGATTGTGTGCTTTTTGATTTGTTCTTGTTCATTTCGTTTTGGGTTGTTGTTAATTTTGTTAGTGTCATGTTGTTCATGTTAGATTAATTTACTTTGCCGTCCTCTTCTTTTGAAGTGTTAAACACTTGTTGAATATTTGTTTATTCGTTAATAAACAAGGAGGGGAAGGAATTAGGTAAGTTGTCACGTGACATACATTGTGCACACTTAGGTTTGATTTGTGTTATACACAATAGTTTAGGGACATGCGCCACTTATTGTAATTTTTGTTTAGTTAGTTAGTGTAGGTAAGATACGACGTCAGAGGACGTTGAAGACTTTCTTTCTACATTTTTCTTTCTAGGTAGGTTTAGTTTCAATGGGTTAGTTAATGTGTTTTGTTTTATTGATTTCTTTGATTTGGCGCTGTTCGATTTTCCTTTATCCTCCTTAAGTTGATTCTGGAATTGATTTATGATTTTTCTCTCTCTTTTTGGTGTTTATCACTTATGTTGTTTTGATTCATAAATATCTTTATTTAATATTATTTACTGGCTCACTTCACGGGTAATAAATTGTTCACTTTTCGTTAAAAGCTTGTGTTTGTCTGATTTCCTCGCGGTATAAACATAGTAGGTATTGCCCAGAGACGTTTTAATGTTCCCCTTCTCTCCTAGACAATTAATATCATAGAAGGGACGTAACATTATTGGGGGCTTGTCCGGGATCATAACAACTTATCCTGGAAATTTAAATCAAAAACTGTCTCGAGGCATTTCTACTATTTTATACTGAGAGCGTGGTGAGAGTATACGGTAGCCTTGGTAATCGTGCTTGAAATGGCAGCGTTCGATTTGAAAAGCTTTGTGGAGAATCCAACAGTAGAACAGTTAGATGGGTGCAGAAAGGATGATTTGTTGGCTATTGCAAGTCACTTTCAAATCGTGGTGACGAGACAGTCTCTTAAAAAGGAGATTAAGTCTTGCATTTATGATCAGTTAGTTGCATGGAAAATGCTTGTGGTACCAGAAACTGAGGATACAGCAGCAGGTGCTGTGGATGTTTGTACACCTGTTGAGAGAGTGAATGAGATTGGTGAGGAACGGACGCCTTCAGAAGAGGCTGGTGTTAGGGCAGGTTTACCTCCATACGATCCGTTTTCTCCCGTTTCGTTAAGTTCAAAAGGAGATACGAAATTAAAAGTGCGTATGACCCGATTACACCTGGAAGCGCAAGAGAAAGCTCAGAACCGACAGTCTGAGATGGATTTGCGATTACAGATTCGTAAATTAGAAATCGAGGCAGAGACGCAGGTAAAAATGCGACAGCTGGAGCTTGATGCAATGAGAATTGTGGGAAGCTCTGCTGTACAAGCGATCCCCGCTCACCCTACGGTTTCTCCCGATTCTGTTCCTCCTCCTTTACCGTCCGCTACTGGTTCTTCTGTTATTGTGTCACCATTAACACCTGCGACATTTGATATCAGTAAGCATATTACGTTGGTTCCACATTTTAGAGAGACTGAGGTTGATTCATATTTCAATGCATTTGAACGCATTGCTATGTCCCTTGGCTGGCCGAAA
Source organism: Rhodeus uyekii (assembly GCA_037043235.1). Taxonomy (NCBI): domain Eukaryota; kingdom Metazoa; phylum Chordata; class Actinopteri; order Cypriniformes; family Acheilognathidae; genus Rhodeus; species Rhodeus uyekii. Next base: position 345,010 of record JAWRVZ010000281.1, read on the forward strand.
GAGGTTTGGGCTCTCTTACTTCAATGTAGGTTGATTGGGAAAGCTCAAGAAGTGTTTTCTACTCTTTCTTTGGAGGACAGTTTGAAATATGAAAATGTGAAGCTAGCGATACTGCGCGCTTACGAGTTGGTTCCAGAGGCGTATCGTCAGAAATTTCGAAGCCACAAGAAAAATTCGAATCAGACATTCGTGGAATTTGCAAGAGAAAAGAGCATTCTGCTTGATAAATGGCGTACTGCGAGTAAAGCCGATGATTTTAGTTCCTTGAGAGAATTAATTTTGCTTGAGGAATTTAAGGGATGTTTACCTGAACGTGTGGTGGTGTACTTAAACGAACAAAAAGTGAATTCACTGTCGCAGGCTGCTGTCTTGGCAGATGAATTTGTACTCACTCATAAGAGTGTATTTTCAGTGACCCGTAACGAAAAGAGTGGGACCGGCATCCCGGCTCAAAGTCAGAATGTTCGAGTTAAGTCCGGAACTTCTCCATCAAGGGAGGTAAGAGAATGTTTTTACTGTCATAAGCAAGGACATCTGATTGCAGATTGTCCTATTCTTAGACGTAAGCAGCAGGCTCAGACTCCTAAAAGTGTTGCGCTATTGAAGACCGTGCAGTCACCTACATCATGTTGCACAGATGTTTTCGATGCAAACTATAAACCTTTCGTTACGAAGGGATTTGTATCTTTATCTGGGAAGGAAGATGATCAAAGAGAAATTAATATTCTCCGAGATACTGGGGCAATGCAGTCCCTTATGGTTTGTGACATCTTGCCTTTTTCTGAAGAGTCGTACTGTGGATCGAATATCCTAGTCCGCGGGATTGAAATGCAGGTAGTACCAGTTCCGTTACATCGTGTATACTTGGAGTGTACCCTAGTGTCGGGGTTTGTAAAAGTTGGTATCCGTAATTCATTGCCTGTAAAGGGAATAACCTTTATTCTAGGCAACGATTTAGCAGGAGGTAAAGTTATGCCAGTGCCAGAAGTGACCGACAGTCCAAAAGTCTGTCTAGTTTCTGATGAGTTGGCTAACCTATATCCTGAGGTATTTTCTGCGTGTGCAGTTACGCGTGCCCAGTTAGCAAAAACCACAGACTCAGTTGTTTTAGCTGATTCATTGATGGGGCAGACGCTAGAAAGTGATGTGTTAATTTCGGAAACTAAGGTAAAGAGAAAATCCTTAGACTCTAATCTGATTAATTCAGATAGTGTGTTGGGGAGTTCGAATGCTTTGGATTTGCCCATTACCCGTTCCCAAATTATTGCCGCACAACAGAAAGATCCGTCTTTACTGAAATGTTTTTCGAATGTTCTTAGTCAGGAGGCTGCTAAGAAAAGACATACAGCGTATTTCGTGGATAACGAATTACTGATGCGAAAGTGGTGCTCTAAGATAGATCAAGATGACTTGGATTGGAATGTGGTTTATCAGGTTGTAGTTCCAAGCATATATCGTTTGCAGGTATTATGTTTAGCCCATGATCATGTGCTATCTGGACACTTGGGCGTAACTAAGACCTATGATCGCATTCTTCACCATTTTTTCTGGCCAGGTTTGAAACGTGATGTGGCTAAATTTTGTCGAACTTGTCATGTTTGTCAAATAACAGGAAAACCGAATCAAATTATTCCTCCCGCTCCGCTTTCCCCTATTCCAGTTGTGGGTGAAGCATTTGAGGAAGTGCTGGTCGACTGTGTCGGACCGTTACCTAAGACAAAATCAGGTAACCAGTATTTATGTACCATCATGTGCAGAGCGACTCGATTTCCTGAAGCCATACCATTGCGTAAAATAACAGCTCCTGTGATTTTGAAGACATTGATAAAATTCTTCTCTACCTTTGGTCTTCCCAAAGTTATTCAGACTGACCAGGGAACAAATTTCTTGTCACGTGTGTTTGCTCAAACATTGAAATCTCTGAGTATTAAACATCGGATCTCAAGCGCATACCATCCTGAGAGTCAAGGCGCAATCGAAAGGTTTCATCAGACCTTGAAAGCTATGCTTCGAAGGTATTGTATGGAGACAAGTAAGGATTGGGACGAGGGAATCCCTTTGATGTTGTTTGCCATACGTGAAACTGTACAGGAATCGCTCGGTTTTAGTCCGGCCGAGTTGGTTTTTGGACATGCAGTCCGAGGCCCGTTAAAGGTTCTCCAAGAGAAAATGCTAGAGACTAATTCAGAGTCTAAAACAAATATTTTGGACTATGTTAGTCGGTTTAGAGAACGGCTTAACAAGGCTTGTGATCTTGCGCAGAAATCACTAAGAACGGCTCAGTGTGATATGAAAAAGCGGCATGACATTAAAGCAGTCGCACGGTCCTTTCAACCGGGTGATAGAGTGTTGGTGCTAATGCCCGTTCAAGGTTCTGCATTGTCGGCTCGATTCACTGGACCTTATGAGGTGGTAAGAAAACTCAGTGAGACAGACTACGTTATCTGTACTCCCGAAAGAAAACGTAAAACACGGGTTTGTCATGTTAATATGCTTAAAGCATATCATGTACGAGAAGCAGGTTCATCAGCAGATGCTGAAGAGATTGCACCTGTCATGGTAACCTCTGAAGTTGTTTCTGATGCAGATGAGGATGGACTCGTGTTGAGAAACACTCCTCAGCAGTGTAATAAGTTAGAAAATTCAGTTGTTCTAACGAACTTGCATTTTCATCTTTCTCATTTGCCTGAAGAACAGTTGCAGGAAGTGACTGATCTTATTGTTGCATTTCCAGAGTTATTTTCTGATGTTCCATCTCAGACTAATGTGTTGCGACATGATATTGATGTTGATGGTGCAAAACCTATCAAACAACATGCCTATCGAGTCAATGCTATTAAGAGATCTGTCATGAAGGAGGAGACTGAGTATCTGTTGACAAATGGATTAGCGCGGCATAGCTGTAGTCCATGGAGTTCACCTTGTCTTTTAGTTAAAAAGTCGGACGGGTCGTCTCGTTTTTGTACGGACTACAGAAAAGTGAATGCCGTGACGGTACCTGACTCTTACCCTCTTCCCAGAATGGAAGATTGTGTGGACAACATAGGTTCTGCTAAGTTTGTGAGTAAACTCGATTTACTAAAGGGATACTGGCAAGTACCTTTAACTCCGCGTGCATCAGACATTTCGGCATTCGTAACCCCGGATAGTTTTTTGCAGTATAATGTAATGGCTTTCGGGCTACGAAATGCACCTGCTACGTTTCAGCGGTTGATCCAGATAGTGTTAGCCGGAGTACCCAACTGCAATGCATATCTGGACGATCTAGTGATCTTTTCTAAGGACTGGACCGAACACCTGTCCTTACTCCGAACGGTGTTTGAGCGACTGGCAGCAGCTTCATTGACACTCAACTTAGCAAAGTGTGTGTTTGGTCAAGCTAGTGTCACCTATCTGGGAAAACAGGTGGGGCAGGGCCAAGTGAAACCTGTGGCAACGAAAGTTTTTGGCTGCTCCGAATTTTGACCGCCCGTTTAAACTGGAAGTTGACGCGAGTGCGGTAGGTGCTGGAGCGGTGTTGCTTCAAGAGGATGAGGATTGCGTGGACCATCCAGTATGTTTCTTCTCCCGTAAGTTCAATAAACATCAGTGTAATTATTCTACGGTTGAAAAAGAAACATTGGCTCTGTTGTTTGCTCTACAGTTCTTTGAGGTTTACTTAGGTTCATCTAATTTGGCTACTATAGTGTACACGGATCATAATCCCCTTGTCTTTTTGTCCCGAATGTACAATGCGAACCAACGTCTTATGCGTTGGGCTTTATTTGTGCAAGGTTACAATCTTGAAATTCATCACAAGAAGGGATCTGAAAATGTTCTTGCTGATGCTCTCTCCAGAGTTGAATAGGCCTTTTTGCTTGAATTTATATGTACGCATATATATTCATGTCAGTTTTGTTTTATGACAAACAGTATATGTTTGCTTTTAAAGGTGGGGGTGTAACGTCATGTGACGTTTCTGGTTCGTTACTTTCTTTTTGTTCCTTGTGAGTTTTTCCCGTGCTGTTCTGTCGTTTTCCGTTGCCTGTCCCTTTACTAACAGGTGAGCGCTGATTGGTCGCGGTTGCAGTCAGTCATCTCAGAGGGGCGGGATGAGCGCTTGTGACGTCAGACAGCGAACGGAGATCGGAAGTGAGGAACACTATAAAAGGACGAGCCAACGCAGAAGACTCCACGGCCTTTTTGTTTTGTGAACTTGAACTGTGATTGTGTGCTTTTTGATTTGTTCTTGTTCATTTCGTTTTGGGTTGTTGTTAATTTTGTTAGTGTCATGTTGTTCATGTTAGATTAATTTACTTTGCCGTCCTCTTCTTTTGAAGTGTTAAACACTTGTTGAATATTTGTTTATTCGTTAATAAACAAGGAGGGGAAGGAATTAGGTAAGTTGTCACGTGACATACATTGTGCACACTTAGGTTTGATTTGTGTTATACACAATAGTTTAGGGACATGCGCCACTTATTGTAATTTTTGTTTAGTTAGTTAGTGTAGGTAAGATACGACGTCAGAGGACGTTGAAGACTTTCTTTCTACATTTTTCTTTCTAGGTAGGTTTAGTTTCAATGGGTTAGTTAATGTGTTTTGTTTTATTGATTTCTTTGATTTGGCGCTGTTCGATTTTCCTTTATCCTCCTTAAGTTGATTCTGGAATTGATTTATGATTTTTCTCTCTCTTTTTGGTGTTTATCACGTATGTTGTTTTGATTCATAAATATCTTTATTTAATATTATCTACTGGCTCACTTCACGGGTAATAAATTGTTCACTTTTCGTTAAAAGCTTGTGTTTGTCTGATTTCCTCGCGGTATAAACATAGTAGGTATTGCCCAGAGACGTTTTAATGTTCCCCTTCTCTCCTAGACAATTAATATCATAGAAGGGACGTAACAGCCATATACCCATTTTTTTTTTTTAAATATTAAGCTGTGAAGAGCCATAGTCCGAAGCGATCGATCTGTCGACCGGGGGGGGGTTGTCTGTCCTCCAAACGCGAAAGTAACGCGGGTGCGGCGGCGCGATCTGCCTGTACTGCGAACGCGGAAGTATCTGTCGACGGGCGGCGGCGTCAAAAGAGCCATATGCAGCCATCAAAAGAGCCATAGGTTCCCGACCCCTGATCTAGAGGATGGGGTGGAAGAACGAGTGATAAGTGCATTACTGAGCATAGTGGTTTTCTAAATAACATTAACCCTGGTGACATAGTAATGGCTGACAGGTTTTGATGTAGGAGACTCGCTCTGAACCATTGGAGCTGTCGCAAAGATCCCTGCATTTACTAAAGGCAATCAACTAGAAAGCTTGCAAGCTGCAGAGTTCATGTGGAACGTGTTATTGGTGTTGTAAGACAAAAATGTACTATGCTAAGTGGGACAGTCCCCATTGATTTATTAACATGCAGAGGCAATGAAGACAGAACAACACTGGACAAAGTTGTGCATGTTGCATGCACTTTGGCAAATGTGTGTCCTTCTGTTGTAAATTTTGATTGTTAATTTAAAGAATCTCTTGTACTGATTCTTTTATTATTTGGTTTGTGATATGCAGATTTTCACAAAGACACATTGAGATTTGTATTTGATAATATATTGCCTGATTGCTTACAGTGTCACATTGAAGTTGTGTAAGTGATAGCATGTTTAAAATAAAGATTTAATCTTCTGCCAAGTGTTCACTATTCTTTTTATCCAAACATATACATATGAATGTTATAACAGTACATACAACAATAGACACTATCTAAGAGTAGTTAAAAGAGCTTTATTAAAGAGTTAACCACTGGCACATATAACATATGTTAGGTCAAGTAGTTGCAAAGATTACATGCTTTATTAATAATAATAATAATACATTTTATTTGTAATGCACTTTATATTTCTGTAATCTCAAAGTGCTACAGAGCATCTAGGATACACTTTAAAAAAATCAAAGTAATTTATTAGAAAGAGAAAACAAAATAATAAAAACCTCTAAAACACATTCATTTGAAAGCTTTTGTAAAAAGAAATGTTTTTAGGTTGCGTTTAACAGCATCAGTGGTCTGTGGGGCCTCAGGTGGTCCGGGAGGGCGTTCCACAGCCTCGGAGCAGCCGATGAAAAGGCCCTATCACCCATGCTGCAAAGTTTTGTTCTGGGAATTTGGAGGATGTTTGAGTTTGTAGAACGGAGAGAGCGTGCAGAGTGCGAAAAGCTCGGTTGGGAGAGAAGTTCCTGGAGGTAGAGGGGGGCATGTCCGTGAATACACTGATGGGTGAGGAGGGAAACTTTATCCTCAATTCTCAGTGTGACAGGGAGCCAGTGAAGAGACTTCAGGATGGGGGTGATATGTTCATGCTTGCGCACCCTCATCAGGATTCTGGCAGCACTGTTTTGGATGTATTGGAGTCTCTGGATGCTTTTGCCAGGAATCCCGATGAGGAGTGCATTACAGTAGTCCAGCCTGGAGGAGACAAAGGCATGGACGAGCTTCTCTGCATCCTCCATGAGTGTTGGACGGAGTTTGGCGATGTTCTTGAGGTGGAAGAATGAGGTCCTGCATAGGTGTTTAATGTGGGTGTCAAAGGTGAGTTGAGGATCCATTTTGACACCTAAATTACTGACAGATGTGGAAAGGGAGATATTTTGGCCAGAAAAAGTGATGCTGGTGATGGTTGAAGTGCGAAGTTGATGTGGTGTACCAATTAAGATGTTCTATATAATACTTAGCCAAGCAGTTTTCAGTCATTTAGTTAACTTTTACAGTTCTTGCAAAACCACTTTCCACGAGGGACCTTCTTCAGCCCAACACAGTCAATATGGTACCATTGAATTGAACAATTTTCATTATCACATGCAATCATTCTTCCATGCTCCTCTTCTCTGCAGGTGCACCATTTGTCTACAGAGTCAGATGGTTCCACTGTACTCGCTGCTGTATTAGTGTCATTCTGCATAGAAAGCTGAAGAACGGGCTTCCTTGTTGTTACTTTTGCCACTAGTTCAGGCAGTATAGCTGAATGAAACAACACTTTTGCCTTGTCACAAACAGTGCCGGCCCGAAGGGTTGTGGGGCCCTAGGCGAGATAAAAAAAAATTGAGCCCACTGGTGTAAAAACAGCGAGAAGAGAGCACAAAAAATACAATTTCAATGTTTAAGTGTATAGATTTTTATTACCAAGTGTGTTTTAGGCATGACACAGTTGTGGCTGAGAGGTTAAGGCGACGAACTACAGATCCATTGGGTTTTCTCCGCGCAGGTTCGAATACTGCCGACGACAACAATTTTGCAATTTAATGGGGTGTTTTTGGAGGGCTTGGAACGGAATAGACATTTTACATGTAAAATGTGTTCCAAGAAACGAAAAACTCATTATACGAAGTCCACCTCGGAACGGATTAATTTCGTATCTTGAGGTAACACTGTACCTCGATCAAAATAGCAACCAGACTTATGACGTTATATAACTTTAGACTTATTTAAGACACTTTCTCGAGTATATATCGAAAGGAATTTACAGAGATATGTGGCTAAGTGGAATATGTGGAATCTGTACTAGGAATACGTTACGACATTCTAGTTCATCCAATAGCCTATTGCGGGAGGTGTTATGCTAAATAGAGTGTGGTGCTGCTGTGTATGTTTCTAATCTTTTTTCCGCTTTTATTTAGACAGTTTTTTTATTTTTATTATTATCGTTTTCAGCTATTTGTCATGTATGAATTATTCAGAGATATTCTTTTAATAAAATATGTTTTATATTTTGCTCACCGTCATTGTGAATTGTATCGTGTTTAATGGGGTCTGTGCACTACAAATATGTTATAATTGATACATGACCACCCATACTATGTGTGGACGTTTGGAAAAATAAAACTTCTAAAAATGCGTGACATCATGTGCGGGTCGCGGGGCCCCCAAATCAAAGAGGGGCCCCAGGCGACCGCCTGTATCGCCTGTTGGACGGGCCGGCCCTGGTCACAAATGTCACTGTAAACAGACTCATCAAACACAATTCTCTCAACATGACTGTCCTTAGTGGTCCAAACAAAAACACACGTCTTTTCCAGTCACACCCAACTGTGTTTGGATTTGATAATAATAAGGGTGATCCTTCTTTAAGTGAAATTTGCCCTCATCATTCTTTTCTAAGTAATCAGTAGATTTATACACAGAGTTATTCCTTGCACTGTAGGGACATTTGATTTCTAACAGAAATGATCCGCAACAATCACAAGAAATCCACAGGCCTCGGCTGAAAAGTTTTCATGAAAGGGTTTCATTTGGTCGACAAACTCCTTCTTGGCCACTTCCTCATGGTCTAATCCCCATTGTGTCGATTCTGTTTTAAACTTCATGAGGTCAGGGTAACAAATCGCCTTTACCAGACTGGGAGCTGGGGATGCAGTGTTAGTCTTCAGCACCGCACTTGCCTTGCTGGCTGTCACTCGTCCTGTCCCAAAGTTACTCTGCTGCCTAGTTGCCATTTCCACATTTTTTGCCTGTTCCTCTGTCACATTCAAACCTTCAAGTACACTTTCACAATGCTTCAGTACATCGTCTTTACTAGCACTCAACAGATTTGGCACATACAGACAGTCAAAAGACTGTAAATTCCTCCGTGACCACTCGTGGGATATGTGATGCACAGTATGGGCTGACTGTAGACAGCAGCACTGGTTTTGTACCGGTGTTAAATAGGTAATCATAGAACTCTTGGAATCTTGGCAACAGTTTGTTGGAGTTTACTGTCAAATTGCCTTTTCTTACCCCTTACACTACTCATATCGATTTCACATAGTCTACCAAATTCTACCTTTTTAAGTTCAGCAGGCAATTTCCAGTATGCTGGCTTATCTGTCACGGTCCTTTCATCTCTGATACGAGCGACAGCCTCTATTGAAAATAAAAGAGCTGACACATGTGTGCAGACTTCACCCAATCCAGCCTGGCAATCACAGTGGGAGCAGACAACAACTTCCTTTTCTGCCAAAACCCATGGACGCAACGGCTTTTCTCTCAATTTCTGTGAATGCATCACCTGCAATGGAAATGGAGCATACATTTAACAACATTTACTGCTGTCTATCATTAACTTTTAATGATGTGGACATTAGTTATATTAACTACATGTATGACAAAGTAGTGTAAGATCTACGAGAATATTGAGTTCATAGGTTCACCCTACCTTAGCTGAAACTGCTACATGTTTGTTGTCAGCACACACACGTAAGCTCTTCTATCTGACACCCATCCACAAACAAACTGATAGTAAGTCCTTTAAGTCCTTTCAAGGATGGGGTCTATAGCACGGGAAAGTAAAGTGTGGAATATATGGTGATATGTTCATGTTTGTTTAGGTCATAGGAACCTGTGTTTCAGAGAGAGTATATGTATTGTTTCATTTAATTGTTTTGGATTTATATGTGTATGTAAAGTTTCCCAATTACATGTTTTATCTTGGTTTATCTATGAAGAATCTATTTATTTTTCTTATGTAAAATTGTGCTTGAATTATTGTTATTTTTGTCACTTAAGTTTAACTGATTGATTTATTTGAAATTTAAAGATGTTTACACTTAATACAGAGACTCTGGTGAAGCAGCAGCGTCCTGTTTATTAAACCCTAAACTATTTCCCCCTCATCAGGCGGTGAGGGTACTACACCTCCTTGCAAAATACGTTAACTGTTTTCAATTCATACAGAACGCAGCAGCACGTGTCCTCACACACACACACACACACACACACACACGCACGCACACACACACACACTTCTCGTCAGCACATCTCTGGTGTATTTATGAACCTGGCTTCCGCTCCATGTCCGCATTGGTTTTAAAACTTTAATCTTAACATATAAAGCTGTACAAGGAATTGCACCTTCAGACATTTGTGATCTAATTGCACCTCATGTGCCTTCCAGATCTCTCCGCTCTGCTGATGCTTTCCTCCTCAAACAGCCTTGTTCAGATTAAAAACCATGGGTGAAAGCGCTTTCTCTGTAGCAGCCCCTAGGTTATGGAATACACTTCCTTTAACTATTAAGAAACTGTTTAAAAAACAAAATCTTAAAAAGATGAGTTGTTTTAATTTCTTTTTTTAATATTCATTGTTTTTATGATTGTATTTTTTCTTTTGTACTTGTGCACTCTTCGCATTGTAGCGCTTTGGGTTTAAGAAAAGCGCATTATAAGTAAAATGTATTATTCTTTGATACCTACTTTGAGGAATTGTCACATAACAAACTCAAACACATAATAGCTAAATCATTGAGCCGCTGTGGTTTCAGAATTCAACAGCAAAGAATGGGATCGGTGGACACTATTTTACATAATCTACGTGACAAAGTCTACACTGGAGAAACTTCAGGAAGTGAATTTTATTTTACTTTGAAAATTAAAGTACAATGTTTTAAACGGTCACTTACCAGGAAAAACTGATTTGAACAATTGTTACATTAAAAACTATCTGTTTATAGAATCTGTGGCCAAGAATTTATTTCCTATTTATTGTTGAACATGTCTATAATTAATTTAAAGCATAATTATAATAAAGTATAGTTAAATATAAATGTATTAATATTTTCAAAACATTAGTTGAACAGTTTTTAAATTCCACATGTAACATTTTAAAATGTTTAAATCGACATTTTCCATATTACTCAGATATTTTGAAGTGAAAGTGAATGAAGAATGCATGAATTCTTCAAGAATGAATTATTTTATTGGAATATCTCATTTGAATAAAGCATAATTTAAGTCTTTCAGGAGATCTTTGTGTCTTCTGCATAACTGTTAACAAACATATGGCATCAGACACCTCACCTGCATCACAGTAGGAGATGATAGTAGATAAACAAGCAACTGATCATACTAAAACACAAACAGTCTTTCTTCTTCTGGAAGGTAAAACACAGAAGCCTCTTCTTTGCTCAGCATGATATAAGATAGGACTGAGCTCTATGCCACAACTCTCTGCCTGCAGTTTTTAGATTAAACAACACTGATTTTGACACTGGGGTGTTAACAACATAAAACTTGCTTGGGTTACTCCACAGACAATCAAAGAAACCAACAGATTTCCCCCAACAGACTGGTATGAACCAGAAGAGGCCCACCCGTCTTGATCCGTTGTTGTTTGATTTGCTCCGCCCTCGATCAGATATTCCTCTGATCTCCAGTCACATGGGACTGGTATTGGTGGCGTCAACAGGTTGGTGAATTAAAGATTAAGATTAATTAAATCAACGATTCTGGTCGTGTCAGCCTCCTCATGCAAAAGTTGAACATTTCTTCAGCGGTTGCAACTATAGCCCGCCGAGCTTTGACAGCAGTCGAAACCACCCTCTTAACACACGCCTGGCGCACGCATCACACGCCGACCGGACACGCCTAACGCACGCATCACACGCCGACCGGACACGCCTGACGCACGCATCGCACGCCGACCGGACACGCCTAACGCACGCATCGCACGTCGACCGGACACGCCTGACGCACGCATCGCACGTCGACCGGACACGCCTGACGCACGCATCGCACGTCGACCGGACACGCGTAACGCACGCATCGCACGTCGACCGGACACGCCTGACGCACGCATCGCACGTCGACCGGACACGCGTAACGCACGCATCGCACGTCGACCGGACACGCCTGACGCACGCATCACACGTCGACCGGACACGCGTAACGCACGCATCGCACGTCGACCGGACACGCCTGACGCACGCATCACACGTCGACCGGACACGCCTAACGCACGCATCACACGCCGACCGGACACGCCTGACGCACGCATCAAACGCCGACCGGACACGCCTGACGCACGCATCACACGCCGACCGGACACGCGTAACGCACGCATCAAACGCCGACCAGGACACGCCTGACGCACGCATCAAACGCCGACCGGACACGCCTGACGCACGCATCACACGCCGACCGGACACGCGTAACGCACGCATCAAACGCCGACCAGGACACGCGTAACGCACGCATCAAACGCCGACCAGGACACGCCTGACGCACGCATCAAACGCCGACCGGACACGCGTAACGCACGCATCAAACGCCGACCGGACACGCGTAACGCACGCATCGCACGTCGACCGGACACGCCTAACGCACGCATCACACGCCGACCGGACACGCCTGACGCACGCATCACACGCCGACCGGACACGCCTGACGCACGCATCACACGCCGACCGGACACGCCTGACGCACGCATCAAACGCCGACCAGGACACGCCTGACGCACGCATCGCACGTCGACCGGACACGCGTAACGCACGCATCGCACGTCGACCGGACACGCCTAACGCACGCATCACACGCCGACCGGACACGCCTGACGCACGCATCACACGCCGACCGGACACGCCTGACGCACGCATCACACGCCGACCGGACACGCGTAACGCACGCATCGCACGTCGACCGGACACGCCTAACGCACGCATCACACGCCGACCGGACACGCCTGACGCACGCATCACACGCCGACCGGACACGCCTGACGCACGCATCACACGCCGACCGGACACGCGTAACGCACGCATCGCACGCCGACCAGGACACGCCTGACGCACGCATCAAACGCCGACCAGGACACGCCTGACGCACGCATCACACGCCGACCGGACACGCCTGACGCACGCATCACACGCCGACCAGGACACGCCTGACGCACGCATCACACGCCGACCGGACACGCCTAACGCACGCATCACACGCCGACCAGGACACGCCTGACGCACGCATCACACGCCGACCAGGACACGCCTGACGCACGCATCACACGCCGACCGGACACGCCTGACGCACGCATCACACGCCGACCAGGACACGCCTAACGCACGCATCACACGCCGACCAGGACACGCCTGACGCACGCATCACACGCCGACCAGGACACGCCTGACGCACGCATCACACGCCGACCGGACACGCCTGACGCACGCATCAAACGCCGACCAGGACACGCCTGACGCACGCATCACACGCCGACCGGACACGCCTGACGCACGCATCACACGCCGACCAGGACACGCCTGACGCACGCATCACACGCCGACCGGACACGCCTAACGCACGCATCACACGCCGACCGGACACGCCTAACGCACGCATCACACGCCGACCAGGACACGCCTGACGCACGCATCACACGCCGACCAGGACACGCCTGACGCACGCATCACACGCCGACCAGGACACGCCTGACGCACGCATCACACGCGTAACGCACGCATCTCTTTTAATGTTTTCTCCATATATCTGTTGTACATATCCTGGACAAAAACTATAGGATAGATCTGTGTCTTAAGATTTGAGTTCACATCATCACCAGCATCACATCATCATGTCGTCTGCGGCTTTTATTAATCTCACAAGAAACGGCTTTGAGGATGTTTAAACTTCTTGTGATGTTTCCAGCAATTAACTCAGGCGCAGGTGTTTTTGGGAGATTCCTGTAGTGCACATTACGTGCTGCAACACTTCTTTGCCTCTCTTCTGGTGTCTTGCTGGACGGGACCTTTCCTCCCCTTTCAAATGTGTAACCTTACCAATTCTGCTCACCTGAACTGGAATTTGTTTGTCCCGTCTACATGGTTTGTGTGTGATCTGAAAAAGGTAATGAGCATTGCAAGTTTTGAAGGAGCAGGATGCCTTTATTGTCTTGTTTGGACACTGATATTTTCGACTACGAGTGAGCTTTGAGTGCTGGTATGTAAACACCAGTGAACAGCATGGATTTATGTGCCGGAATATTTGATATATTACATGTGTCCATGATTTCTGTAATCTTCTGATATCTGGCAAAGGCGTTATCCTTTTCCATTTTCGTGTGGATAAGTAAATTGTGAAAGATTTGGGTCCTGGCCAAGTGCTCCTATATGGCATCATTTGTCATGCCGCGCTCTCCATGTTTTATGACTCGAGTTCTGACTCCTCGTCTATTTTCATTCCACACAATATTAATCCATTTTCGATACTGTGCAGTATTTACTCCAAACACAGCTATAGACCGTTGTGGCCAGATCTCTGAACTGTGTTCCTCTTTGTTACACTGGCACTTTGGAGCATGGCTGTCAGTTGTGCAAGTCCTCCACATCTACTCCATAAATCAATTTTTTTAGATATTTTTTTTGTGCCACTTTTCCCTCTAACCATGTCATCAAACACGTTCTAAACCAATATCTTGGAAATTTGTCTCAGTATTTTCTTGTGGGTTATGTTGATTCTGTTATGTTGCCGAATCCTAGTATCTCGAGCAAAAACGAGGGACATATACGCCACTTCACATGCTTATCTCGTGACAGAGAGTTCACTGCGCATGCGCTGAGTTCGCGGTGCACGTTGAAAGTTGTCCACTGTCCCCATGGTCAGAATGACAGTGGTTTCGTGTCTCAATGTCCCTTCTGGTGAAAGCTATTGCAAAAAGAAAGGTAAATTTGGACGTGTAATTTTTCTTTTCCACCAGTAGGGTGAAAAGACAGGCTGTGAACGTCGTCCTCTGTGTCTCTTTAAGGAATGCCACTGGTCTCGTGTCTACACATACTTAACAAATTATAGCAGAAAACGAAACGAACTTGCACTTTTTCCACGGTCCCTTACAGCAATAATACTGGGTTGTGTGTGGACTGACTGATTGCTGCTGGAAGTGGTGTTAGGAGGCCAGCAGGGGGCGCTCATCCTCTGGTCTGTGTGGGTCCTAACGCCCCAGTATAGTGACGGGGACACTGCACTGCAACAAGCACCGTCTTTCGGATGATACGTTAAACCGAGGTGTCCTGACTCTCTGTGCTCATTAAAAATCCCAAATCTGCCCATTGGCCTTGGTCCATCATGGCCTCCTAATCCCCCCATACTCTAATTGGCTTCATTGCTCCTCTCCACCAATAAGCTGGTGTGTGGTGAGCGCGTGTCATAACCTCCACCAGCCGCTGGAGCGTGTAGAGCGTATAGTTCCACCTTGTTTTTATATCTGTTATGAGCGTGTGCTGAGGGAGGTTCAACTGTGTTTGCAGCTCATCTAGTCTGTTGCTGGCTTTGCTAGAGCGATGAACATGGCCAGATATGCTCCTGGCTTTGGAGAGAAGGGAAGTCACAACCTTGTCCTTCTCCAGTGCTTTGATCACCACCAAGTGAAGCGTATGAGACACGCAACGGATGTGCCCATATTCAGTCAAAGCTTTCACATGTTCGCTGCATTATCTGAAACAACAAACCGTATGCTGACAGACTCTTCCCACTCTCTCATCTTCTCCTTAAGGCAGCACAGAATGTTGTTTGACGTGTGCTCAATGTCATTTAACAGCCCTGCTTTCCTCTGTACTGACGCTTCTCCTACACGTTCACACCAGTGCCCAGTAAGACCGAGATATGCATGTGCGTTGAGATTGCTGGTCCAGAGATCTGTAGTGAGGTTGATGACACCTCCTTCAGAAGTGACTGGACCAACTCCCCTCTCATTGCCTCATACAGCTCAGGCACTACAGTTCGACTGAAACAGTGCCTCGATGGGATCTTATAATCTTATATATAATCTTATATATCTTAACTCTAAAAACCCAACAAGTGTCTTGAAGCCTTTCCTCTCCACCACAGAGAAAGGTTCAAGATCAGTGCAGATCATTTTACCAATAATCTCTGTAATGTGCTTTGACCGGGGATGGTTTGCTGAGAATGGCTGCTTTGCTGCAAATGCAGTGAATATTGGTGAAGAGGAAGATGAATGTGAGCTCTTAGCAGCAGCCAGCTGAACACCTGTGACCCGGTAAGGAAGAGGAGAGGAGGAGGAGGTGGCTGATACAGAGGGCTTTTTCATGTGATGAACATATAGCAGATGGTTATGTAGAGATGTTGTGTTGTAATGTTTTGCATCTCTACCCCTGCTTAGCTTGGACTTGCAAATGGCTTTGGAGGGATCATTTTCAGAAACAGTGAAAGAGTTCCATACTGCAGAATTCCTCTTGGTCTTTGGTGGAGGAGGACCTCCATCCCGATGCAATATTGGTCTCAGTGGGGGAAAGGTGGGTGCTACTGCCACTGTTTTCATTGCCACTGATTGACCCTCACTGTCATGATTAAGCAAACTCATGCTGGTGGTGCAGTGTCAGCCGAAGTGCTCTCTGTATACTCATCATTACTCTGTATACTCATAATGAGAGAGAGGGTGTGTGTGTGTGTGTGTGTGTGTGTCTGGAGCTTAATTTGTAATATTTTTACCAGAACTACCTTTTATTTTTTTTGATAAAACACGGCAATAAAGTGTCAGACAGACTGAATCAAACCAAAATTAAGGAATAATTAAGTTATATGTGGAAAAACGGATCATCAGAGAAAAACCCGCGCTCTAATTTAGCGCGCAGGCGGCAACATCAAACAAACACGTGTGCGCATATAACTCAGAAAATACAACCGATCCGTCAAAACAAGTGCATACATCAACTCGTTCTAGCTTTATGAAACTTCTACAGTTAATAGTAACTCAAAACTGCACTTAATATGGCATATTTTCTCTCTTTATTGCAGAGCACTCCAGAAACATACCTGACTCTCTCCAGTCACAGACTGTTCTGCGAGCGCGCGACCCGTCGATCAGTAGTGACGTCACTCAGGGAACAAACTCTACACATCGATTTTAAAACACACATGAATCATTGCCTCATGTTACTATAAGGATATTAACAAACATATATTCACAACAACACAAAAATAAAATGCAAGTACCGTATTTTCCCGCATATATCCCGCGGGTTATACCAGATTTTACAAACCCCGCAGGGGGGGTGCGGGATATATAAGGGTGCGGACTATATCATCATTTTTTTACACGTAATAATATTTCAATATAAAAAAAATTGCGGTATTTTCTTTCTGTTTTTCTTTCTTGCACGGGTTGTCACAAGCACTGTGTACCGACCCTGAACTGTTATGGATCATTGACGTCATTCAAAATTCGAATCGTGACCTTGCACAAAAAAATTCATCATGGGTGCAGGATATCTGAGGGTGCGGATTATACCAACAATTTTTTACACAAACCCCCCCGCGGGATATATGAGGGTGCGGATTATATGCGGGAAAATACGGTAATTTCTGAGTAGAATCACTTAACGTTTGCTGGAATGTAGGGATGGGCGACTTTTTAAATTCGATAAGATATCGATATTTTTGGGTATAATTTTACCGATATCAATACCACTTATTTCTTAAATGTGTATGTGATTTTTCCCAAAATAAATAAATGTAAAGACACTTAAAGGCAAATTGCATCCACACATGACACATAAGACATATTGGCCATTAATAAATGTATTACAAAAGTAAATTTGACAACAAATAAAAAAAAGTTTAAAATAATACAGTATTTTACCAAAAAATATTGATTAAATAAAATACATCATAACATGTCACAAATATTGCATCTCGCAATACTTTTTTCTGCCGTTGAAAAGTAGCACCACTCCACGCTACGCTTTCTTTCCGCCATAGTGCCGTTCTGTTTATGCGCGCGGACAATATGCGCGACGTGTGCTGTGAAAGAGACGTGAACGTGTGGGCAGGACATGTTGCTCGCGTTTCTCACAGTCATCACGTGACACGGGTGAGCTAAACGTCAGAGGGGGATTTTTTAGCACAAATATTAAACAGAAGTACCGAAAACACTTTTTGCAGAAATTGATGCAGAAATTATTCATTTAATTTTAATATCGATATTTTTGTGGAGATATCAATACCAAGTAGCTTGTGAGTATCGATATGCCCATCCCTACTGGAATGATTACCAGCAAAACTCCCAACACCACAACACGACAGAGAACATCACTGGTTTCAGAAGAAATTCAAAGATGCTGCGTAACATGCATTGTTTGTTTGTATATTACCACAAAGTAATACCGTTGCTTTTTTGCAATTGTGTTGTCACTATTTTCCATTAGGTTGAAGATGCAACTGATCTGACTGAACCAACAGATGAAATCATCAGCATAGAACAAAAACAAAAATCAACATAGAACAAAAACATGCCATAATTCGTTATTATGAAAAATAATTTCTTCCATTTCGCCTTTTACGTGCTCTGTTATGAATGCGAGAATTTCAATGACCAGCTAATGTTATATTCAGTAAAACGAATTAAACTTGTGTTAACTTGTTTGAAACTTGAAACAGACTGTTAGTAGTTTTGCAGTTTTTCTTTGTGTAATAAATTTGTAACTTTTGTTCATTTCCACAAGAGCAATTGTTCTCCGTTCAGCCAATGCTTGGAGACTTGCGCAACGGCCTTCAGCTGTTTGGTTTCCCTGCAAGACTCTGTTTGTTCCTGGGGAAGATTGCTCAGTTAGTTAAACATTAACAATTTAGTGTTTTGAACCAAACAGCAGTTTGCTGTATTTTTGACACTGTTTTCCAGCCGGATGCTGACCATGTTGGAACATCTAGAGCTTCAGAAGAGACCAAAATCATTGAGTATTTTCAGGACGTCCTGCAAGAAATTGAATGTGGAGCTTTGCATTGTCTTGTACTTTTATCTATCATTATTATTTTAATTTGAATAATTTTCTTGATGGGATGTTTCAACTGAAGTGGCCAAATCTTTTTTTTAACCATCAAAAATGTATGAGAATTTTGCATTGGAAGAAGCTACAGATAAATAAATGTCAGTGTTTTGATCAAACTGTCACGTTCACTGTCATTCAGGACTCTTATTTCGTCTCCTCACATGTTGTTTTTGTTCCAGAACTTTCCAGCACTCATCGGTTACCTTAGTCTCTAATCATCACAGGTGTTTGTCTTTGGTTTAATCACTGTTCGTATATTTAGTTCTCCTTGCGCACTCTTTGGTTGTAGGTTCTTGTTGTAGGTTCTTGTTTACGCTGTGGCATGTAGTTTCTTCGTTGAACCTCGTGTGTAAATAAAATACAATGTATGTTATATCATCGTCTTCGTGCCTTCCTTCTACACGCACCGTGACACAAACTGGAGTCTCTGTCATTTGTTTGTTTTTCTTTACACAAAGCTGTGGCGAGTACTGCAGATGCAGGAGAAGTGGGCAATGAACCATCCTTCCTCACTGTCTCCAGAGTCATGCAGTGGATCTCTGGCCAGCGGCATAAGCCTCTACTGCTTTCAGAACAGGAGGATTTTCGGATTGTTGTTAAATTTGACCATGACCGTAAAGTCCAAATGCCACAACAAACCGTATGCTACTGTTAGAAATTCCTGAGCATATTCCCATTGGACATTACATAAGTGCTGATTATGTGTTGGGAGCGGGAGTAGCTAAACAGATCAGAGAAAACTACGGGGTTGAGCAACTACGAAAGAACATTTCTACACCTGGACAGTGTGTAGAAACAAGACACGGGACAAAACGTATTTCTCACTTGGTGACAAAGTGGTGCAGGTGTCAGCTTTTGGCATTGTGGTCCAGTAATCCTGAGCTCAGAGCTCTTTTTATTCTCCATTAAATTGATTTCATTTATTTACGTGTAGCCTCTTTCTTTGACATGGCAAATCAACGAACTGGGGGGAAAGAATTATTTCCAACAATTCTGAGGGGGCACCCGGATTTGCCACAAATTTCAAACACCAAGACTCAACTTTCTGCGCGCAGCACATCTTAAACAAGGTAAGCAGATGCCTTTTTCATAAAAATCTGCAAATTGGACAATCTAAATTAATGAGTTGAGTGTTGGGATGCTGAGTTCATTTCTGAGAGAATCAAAAGAGCAAAAGGTCAAATGAGGTATTTGACGGTTAGGTAAGAGTGCATCATTGTATGTGATAATGTTAGGAATCAGGATATATTATTGTATGTAATGTCATACGGAATTGGCAAAATAATCTAAAATTGTAACTATAGGGTAAAAAGAAAAAAGGGGAATAATTGATAAAATCATAACAAATGGGGATGTTTGAAAGTTAAAAAAAAAAATATATATATATGAATGAGAGATAAATTAGTTTGGGGAACCAGCCTCGTAAAAAAGAGGCCAATAAAACATGATGAGGAAACAGTGCTATTGTTGAAATCTGTAATGCTTCCTGAGCAAGTAGCTATAGTAAAGTGTGAAGCGCATACTGGGGGAACGGATGTAATAGCGTTGGGCAACTCGGCAGCTGACGAGGCGGCCAAACAAACAGCTGGATATACCGTTCACCAGTTAATGGTGAATTCTTGTGATGAACTGACTGACATAGCAAACGAATTAACTGTTGATTTCATTCTCAGTGAACAGCAACGAGCTGCAGCAGAGGAGAAGTCTCAGTGGATAAGTAAGGGGGGAAAAATGAACGAGACTGGCCTATAGACAGGACCAGCGGGTAAACCCACCTTGCCAGCAAAAATTGCAGTCAGTTTATTGAAGGAAGCACATAGCCTTGCACACAGCAGTGAGCGTGACATGACTAGAAGAATTAAAGCCTGGTGGCACCCATTCATGCCACATATAATTAGAAGAAATATAGCTAATTATAAGATCTGCCAAGAACATAATGTCAAACCAACATTGAAATAAGGAACTGGCAATTATAAAAAACTAAATATATAGAAGAGGACAAGTTCAAGATAAAGGAGGAGTTAAGAAAAATAAAATAAGTGATGAATAAATATATAAGAAGAATGCATGTGATTAAAATATTATAAGACATTTAAGATATGCATCTCATTATCCCTGAAGGCTGCATGTAAAATGATTCATGGCAGTGTAAAATAATAACTTGTGCGGAGTGTTGAATGAGAGCGAGTGACCAAATAAAGAGAAAAATAGTTTAAAAGGGAATTCTTTGATGATGGTTGAGACAAATTCACCACCATTAGATTATTTTGAACACTGCATGAAAAAAAAAATTGAAAAATGATGACAGATCTTATGATAGGGAAAATTATTGAATGATATTATACTCTGATAATTGAAGATAGATTATTGCTGCATAACGCAAAGAAGAAATGGCTTGCTTTTTCCTGCAACGAAGAATTTGCTTCAATAACAGAATGGGGGAATTGCTGTTGTCAACCAGTGACATTTTTAGATAAAGGAAACATTTAGGTTAAAGAGTGGAAATAGATAAAGAGCTGATTGCTCTGACACAATTGTGTTTAGAGTTTTGGAAAGTTCAATTTGATTCATGCGGATCTCTTGAGTGTTAAATTTCAGATGCTTCTGGAATTCTGCCTTGATGAGGGGAAGCAACAAGTGAGAAGATAAAGACATGTCTGCAGAGAGAAGAAGAGAGAGTGGGTGATGGGCTTCAAGCCCCTCCCTGAAGAATTCAACACTATCTGAGAGGACATCATGGAGAAAGACTGAAAGATGCAGGAGAAGGTGAAACTTTCACTTGAGACTTTTCCTGAGGACAATGAGAACATCCTGAGATACAAAAATGTGGCAAGATACATGAAAAGCTACAGCTAAGAGAAACGGAGGAAGAACAACAGGAAGGAGCAGAGCCGGTATTCCACTCTAAAACATCAAGCATTTGAGTGACATCACAGCCTGATGAGACATGCAGAGCAAGAGCCAAACGGCTTCAACAGACTGAAGATCCAAGCAGAAGAACTGACTCCACAAGGCACAGGTGTGACATCTGAAATGATCACAAGAGAGACCGCTTCAAATTTATTTAATTATTATATTAACTGAATTTATACTGATTATTCACTGGTCTAAAAAGCAGTTCCTTTTATTCTCTGTTAAACTAACCCTTCTGCTTTTTCAGTAGAAACCAATCCAGCCCAATATCTCAACAAAAAAGAAAGAAAAAAGAAAAAGGGAAATTAATTGAGAGACAGAAGTGGGTGATAAACTCACCAGACAGTTCGATCTGAGGCTGGATTTGGTATAGTGAGGGTATAGATTGAATTAAACACTTAGGGTTAAAAGTGTGATATGATGATGTTTGCCTTGTCAGAAAATAATTCTAAGTAGTATGTCAGAAAAAGACTTTACTGGTCACCTCATCTTGTTTAATGGTAATTTTCTAGAACTAGATTGAATAAAAATAATAAACAGCTCTAAAGTCCAAATTCATGAAATGAGGAATGCTGTCATCACTGGGGTAATGAGATGGAAATGTGGTTGGCCATGGATCCATGATTATGTAGAGATATAAGAATTATAAAAAAGATTAGCTCCTGAGCAGGAACAAAAAGAATCTGAAAAATCTTAATTAGATGAATAATAAAATGCATGTGGGAAAGATTCACTAAGATTAGGCCTAAAATTGTAAATAACGAGAAAACAGAAAAAGAGTAAAACAAAGTTTATAAGAGTCTAAGTGAATGAAGTGTAGGGCCTAGATTCAGAAATGTTTTATGAAGTTGTGTTCAGACCTTGTGGAATTAAACAGCTAAACTTGTATGTTTCCCATTTAGATCGGAACCGGCTGATCAACAGACTGAGAGAAATGGCCAGTGTGAGTGTGAATGAGTGTGAATGGAGTGAGAGATGGGGTTTGAAGGGACAAAAAGGCAAATCAAACATTTTGCCAAACAGCTGTATTTCAATTTTAATATGTGGGCCCACAGGGCAAATTATGCCCAAGTAAAACAATGACAATGGATGAATTGGATTGTTTCTTGGTCAAAACCCAGGTCAATATTGTTGTGGCAGAAAGAAACAAAAGTGCCACATTTGCGCAGCGAATAACATTTTTTCCTTTACAGAATATAACAATGGAGCTGATTGTGTGTCAAAAGTATAAATTGTTGTCTTGTGACTATTAATTTGCAAAAAGTGGGTTGAGTGATTTGAAAAAAGGTCTAAGAAATTATGAAATTACAGTGAAAAATAAGACAATAAAGGAAACAAGTTAAATTTACTAATTATAAGGGGTATTAAGGGATTAAACTCCACTGTTAAGACAGCAGGAGAGTATATAAAAAAAGACCAGGACAGCATTCAGCCCACATGAACTTCCCACAGGTTAAGATTTTTCCATAGGTCAACAAGAAGGACAATGAGCCAGAGGAGCAGATGTTGTCAATAACAAATGGTTCCGCAAAAATTCACTTTGATAATGTGAAGGCTGTGATTTAATTGTTTTCCCCACAGAAAGTGTCAACAAAAGAGGAACTGGTCGACAAATAGGTAAATGAGACAGGAGTGGAGTAGTGGGTAAGACTGAGGAAGATGAGACGGAAATGGTTTGACAACAGATGGTCTGAACCTTTAAGGGTCATGGCCATTGTTTTAAAAATAGTGGGTCACTGGAAGAGACGAGGGTTGACCTGAATACAGGTCAAAGAGAGGGAGATTTGTGAGAAGTTCCTGAGGATATTCAGAGTGGACATTAAATAAGTGGTGATAATGTGTTGGGGGTGGGAGTAGATAAACAGATCAGAGAAAAATACGGGGTAGAGCAACTAAAACGAACATTTGTAAGCCTGGACAGTGTGTGGAAACAAGACACGGGACAAAAACAAATGTTTTCATTGGTAACAAAAGTGGTGGTGTAGGAGATACCGACCTACAGCAATTTGAAAAAGAGTTTGGGGCCCTCAGAGACAAGTGTAGGGAAAAAGTTATTGAGAATGAATTGGGTGTGGGCTAGAATATTTGGGTTAGAATATAGCAACGTGGTGAGAATAATTGAGGAAGTATTAGAGGACGAAGACATTACAGACTAGAGTTGAGCCGGATAATGCACTTTTAGCAGTCCTATTACAACAACCTTTAACCTTCTGAGTCTGGAGGAAGAGTGTTTAGTCGTCTTACACCGCATCCCCCTATACATTTAAAATTAACATGACTCATTTTTATAATCCAAAACATAATGGCTCAAGTGGTAACAAAGAAAAGTCACCATGAGCTTTATAAAGCATCCATCCTCCCCTCAAACCCTCCATTTTTGGGAATGTTTCATGCAGCATGCTAGAAATCTATTGGAAAGAATATTCATTTACTTATGATTCTAGTAATAACTTACATTTTCCAGTTGTATAAAAAGAAAACAGGCTCCCTTACCTCTGAATGTGTCCTGTCCACTGAAACTGAGACGGAGTTTCAGTTCATCTGCAGCAGAAGGGTGCTCTCCACATTTATATTCAACAGAAAAACATTTACATCAAAAGGTTTAAAAAAAGTTGGACTCTTGGTGGATGCTCTAGACCAGGGGTCGCCAACCTTTCTGAAGCTGAGCGCTACTTCAAGGGCACTGAGTAATGAAAGGGCTACCACTGTGATAACACACTTCTGAAATCAGAAAGTTGCACAGTTCACCTTTAATTTTATATTCATGACATTCTACGTGAGGATGATTAATAATTTATCAATAAAGATTCAGAATCATTCAACAAGGTAGGAAACAGATAAACTTAAACATGCAATATTTTATTTCTTATTTACCTTTCCAATTGTTTAATTTTCAGATGATAACTTCCACAACATTCAGATTTTATCAAATAATGAACTCTGCACCATGTTTGTACAAATAATCAATAATCTAAGATTTAACAAAAATCAATTCATTTTAGAATAAGTCTTAACACATTTGTACTAATCACTACATTTGCAGCCATTAAAACAAATCATGTCTGTTAAACTTAGTAACATATCTGTAACAGTTTTTCATTCATTTTAAATCTCTTTGCCATGGCACTGACATTTTGCCACCAACAACATTTGTCATTTGTTTCTTTGCGTGGTAGTGGGAAGCCTGGCATTGCATGCTCTTCACCAGTGTACTGTAATCTGGGATGTAAGTTGATACTGCAACTCTCAGTGACTCTTGCAGATGTGCATCAGTGAGGCGTGTTCTGTGTTTGTTCTTAATGAAGGTCATGCCAGAAAAGGCTGATTCACACAGATAGGTTGAACCAAACATGCTGGCAACCTTCATGGCTACTGTGCACACACCACTGTACTTTACAGTATCTGCAAGGCACCAAAAGTTCGGTGCATCCTGGTTGGCTTTGAGGTGGAGGTCATTTTGCAATTTTGCGTTATAAATGTCAACTCCCCTGGTAGTTGTCTTCAGGGGCAGTAGTGTCAGCAGTTCTTCTTTTGTGGAGAAATCATCAAATACCATCCGTCTAAAGATCATCAGCTGTGCGGTACTACTGTTATCCACAGACTCGTCGCACTGGATGCTAAACCCCCTGCACCTAGCCAGATCCCGGTCCAGCTGTTCCGTCAGGTTCCCACACATAGCAGACACCCTTCGAACCATCGTGTTCGCCCCAGCTGGACATCGGAGAGAGAGGAAAGGAAATTGGTTCCATTCTTCTCGTCTTTGAGTACAGTGTTAGCAATAATCATCATTGCTTCTTCGAGAACCTCCCCGTCTGAAAATGCCTTCTTTATCAAAAAATGTGTAGCCCTAAAAGAGGCTTCGGTTGCTTTTTGAGAGTTCTTCACCGGCGTTGTAAAAAAAGACAGCTGTTTGGCCAAAGCAGCCTTTAACTCGCAGGCTTCTTCTTTTCGGAGAGCGCTGCCGGGTGTGTAGTTAGCATCGTAGCTTTTGTGACAAGTGCTGAAGTGTCTCTCAACGTTCTGTCGCTTTGCCGTCGCCACAGTCGCACCGCAAATGAGACACACACACTTTTCTTTCACATTAGTACAAAATAATTCTTCCTCCCATTCACTATTAAAATAATACGTTTTCTTCCTTTTTTCCACCATTTTTGTGGGTAGAAACCGCTTTCGTATCCTCGTCTTCGCAACGCTCAAGACCAAGGCTAAGTTTGTCATGCGCACTAGACTGACCTCTGCCTTATTCTCATATTAGCGAACATCACTGTAAATGCAATTCAAAAAGAATGGAAACACAACTTAATCAAATTTTAGACAGTGATAGTTCGTGATTAGGTCTATTTTTAGACTGATATGGTCACTGCGGGCGACGCGATGCCCGCGGGCACCAGGTTGGCGACCCCTGCTCTAGATGTTACATTTACTCTTTTTTTTCCTGAACATGCAAGGAAAAGCCCTGCAAGAAAAATAATTTTATTTCGTTCTTAGAAACTAATTTTGAATGTTGGTAGGTAAACAATAGTCATAAAAATGTTGTTTTGCTAAGTCATTTAAGTTTATAATGTCAACGTTAATAGTGTAGGGGTTTTCCTGTGTACATGACAGAGTCTGTTAGCGTATAATAAGCGCGTATCAATGCGCGGTAGGGGAGTCAGATTTCGGTACACCCGTTTTATGAAAATAAGGTGAACCTAGTGATCTAAAGCTGAAATGTAAGCAGTTGTAATGTTCTGTGCTATTTTGGGCTCTGCTAAAGCAAATTAATCAACTATATATAATTAAAATGATATTGCATATATGTGGAGATTGACTTTACATGATGTTTTACAGTGAATATGAGTCAGCGCACTGAGACGGGTCTCCAAACTACGGCCCGCGGAGACCTTTTTGCCTGCGAGAAAAAAATACTGAAATTTACGTGATAAAAAGGCCAACAATGTTAAGAATAAAATGCCTTCTAATTAAACTCTTTTTCTTTGCCGAGATTGATCGACGCATATCACCCAGCACCAGCAGCCAATCAGTATCCGCAGACCTACCTGCAAACGATCATCCCGCCCACGGCGCGCAGTGAGACGTTGGAAGCTGAATCTGTTGGAGTGCTGTTGTGGACGCTGAGCTTTGCAATAACATAATCTGTAGCTTGTTTGTCTATTTAACTGGTGTTGTGCGTCAATGCAAGTAAGTGCATCATCTGTGTAGTGAATGTAGTCACTTCGAGAACGATCGCTTATGTGTTTGCTGTTATAGCGTGCGTTAGATCGTTAGGGAAAATGACGACGTTCAAACGCCGTCATATATGTTTTCTTTTATTTCCGCTTTTATACATGTATATTATCGTTAATTTCCGGTTATATGTATACGTGTTAAATGCTTATTATCATTTGTATTTCATTTGTTTTCGGTGCATTGAATTGACCAAGTCTTTGTTCTTCGGGGCTTCATAACTCGTAAACAACTTAATGCGCATGTGCGTGTAGGAAGCTCAGCGCGCTGACTAGTGCTGATGATTCAGCTAAAACTGTTTACGGTTTAATTTTATTTCGTATCTTATGTTTGTATTTGGTAAAACTATATATTGTATTTAAACTACTTGCTGTTAATACCATGTATGCTTATACTTGTTTACGTTTTCTATTTTCATAGATAAACCACATTTATACACACCTGTACAAACAATTACAACTGAGTTGATGTGGTGAAAATTAAACGGATTATTTACAACTACTTGACATCCTTTGACCAGTCTCTTACCGGACTCCTGTGGCGGGTTTAAACCTAACTGGCAATCTTCATAAATGTGATTGTGCCATCAACAGCCAACTCATTTTTTCATTACGTGTATAAAGATAAGATCAGCCGCCGCTTACGTGAACATTATGTGCGTCATGTTTTCCAACCGATCACTACATTGTGTAGCGGGTTGTGATCACTTGGCATGACCATTTTTGGTCTTTCTGGTTCTTCCGGCTGCAATGCATTTAGGGATTGGGCGCGCTTTGCAGCTTTACATGCTGATTATGATTTTACAGCGGTAGTTCGCATTAATTTGTGGTCGTGTCATAACAGCCTTATGTTGTGTAATTGATGATTTCACGTTATATACTTGTATAATTGTGATCTCGAGCACTTTTGTGATATACGCACAATATTAGTTGTGCGTAACACCCTCCTATCTGACCGATCTTCTTCACCCTTACACTCCCGTGAGAGGACTGAGATCGGAGGAAAACTACTCCTAAAAATCCCCAGAACCCGCCAATCATGCCTTAAAACTCATCTTTTGTCTCTCGCATTTGGTGTATAATATGTAGTTATTTGAGGTCTTTATGCATGTGCAGTTATTTATGCATGTGTAGATATGTATATGGTGACTTTGCCAATGCTTCTCTTTTTTTTCTTCTGTTTTTTTCCTTCTATTTATTTTCTATTTTTATTTCTTATTTCATTGTTTCTTTTATACTTTATGTACAATTTTCTTCAACTTGTTGTACAGCACTTTGGTTGGCCTTTGGCCATTTTTAAATGTGCTCTATAAATAAACCGAACTTGATTTCATTGATTATTTTCTTTAATCTTCTCTTTATCGTTCACAGCCCGTCGTGTATTGCTGCCGCACGCTGTTTTCATTGCTTCACGAGACCTCAAACTTATGTGTTACTCCAGGTACATGATTTATTGCTGGAATGTGCCTTCTCAAAATGTGTTTCTGTAAAATGCCCAGTCTGATTGTGATCTTACAGCGCCCGTCATGCATTCACTATTTATTCATGTTGAATTCACTTTACTTTAGTGCCCAGCGATGGTCGGAAAGAAAAGAAAAATAGACGATGAGTGTCGGAAATTTCAAGAGGAATGGAGTTCGAAATACTTCATCAAATCCGGCGCGAAAGCAGTGTGTGTGATTTGTAATGAAAGACCTCGAGTGTATAAAGTGATAGTGATTTGTAACGAAAGCGTGGCTGTGATGAAAGAATACAACCTGCGCCGTCATCATCAAAGCAAACGTCAGGAGAAATATGGACAGTTGGAGGGTAAAGTCCGTGACACAAATGTTTCTAAATTACACAATCAACTCATCTCAGAGGACATTGTTCAGTAAAGCCTCAAATGAAAATGAATCCTTAGTTGCATAAGTCCTGGCTAAAAGTGGCAAACCGTTTACAGTTAGTGAAGTTAGTAAAGAATTTGAAAATGTATCTTTTGGTGCAGATACCATTGCCCGCCGTGTTGCAGACATGGGCGAAAACATTGTGAATCAAATAGCAAAAAATGCAAGCAAGTTTCATCATTTTTCAACTGCAATGGATGAATCGCAGGACAGCTGTTCCACCTCTCAACTGCTTGTGTTCATTAGAGGTGTGGATAAAGACATGAACGTAACACAAGAGCTGGCTTCTCTACACAGCATGTATGGCACTGCTACCGGAGAGGATGTATTCAATGAGTTGAAGAAAACATCTGCCGATTATAACTTGGACTGGACTAACCTCAGTTGCCTGACTGTTGATGGAGGAAAGAACATGAGTGCATAAAGAAAGGCTTGGTTGGACAAGTGAAGCACATGTGCAATGAGAAAAACTTTCCACAACCAATGTTCCTGCACTGTATTATTCACCAGCAAGCTTTGTGTGCCAAGTATGTGGACATTAGCAGTGTACTGAATCCTGTGGTGAAAAAGATCACATGGGCTCAACCATAGACAGTTCAGGGACATGTTGAAAGATACAGACACAGAATTGCAAGATTTACCTTATTACACAGCAGTAAGATGGTTAAGTTGCGAGAAAGTTCTGGGCAGAATGTTTCAGTTAAGAAAGGAAATAGGTAACTTCCTGGAAAGTAAAGGCAAGCCACAGCCATTACTGTCTGATGAAGAGTGGGTGTGGAAATTGGCCTTTGCTGCATTTAAATTTCCTGAACCTAAAACTACAAGGAGAGGAAAATCCCCACCCACATAAAGGCCTTCAGATCCAAACTTGTCTTGTTCACACACTTTCAGCAGTGCAAGATCTTCATGGCTGACGCAACAGCTGAGTTCCCCACGTCATTTGCATGCGACATCATCAAAGACTTCCAGATGCAGTTTCAGCAGCGGTTTTCTGACTTGGATTCAAAGGTGAGACTGTTTCAAAACCCATGTGAAGCAGATGTGGCCAGATGAACTGCAGCTGGAAGTCATTGAGTTGCAAGCAAATGACCTCCTTAGGGACAAGTTCAGAGAAGGACTGGTGAGTTTTTGCCCAAGGAAGACTTTCCTAATGTAAAAACCTTCGCATCAAGGTACCTTTCAATGTTTGGAACAACATACATGTGTGAGCAAACATTTTCACGGATGAAATATGTGAAGAACAGCTTGAGAACAAACTTGTCAGAAGACAATCTCAGGTCACTGCTGATGTTAGGGACATCAAATTTAAAGCCACTAATGTCTGCTATTTTAGCATCCAGGAAACAATTTCACCATTCCCACTAATACAGGTGTTCATGTGTAGTGTTTTACTGTGGTATTAAATAATAACTGAATAAAATAATATTAAATAAATAATTAAAAACAAAATCCATGTTTTGTCTCTTTTTTTTATTTGGACCTCGAGTGTGTATTCGGCCCCCGAACTGCTGTTTGACAGTAAATGCGGCCCTCAAATGCTAACATTTATGATTGGGTAATCACGGAGTTTAAGTGTCTAAATTCAAATGACCACAGATCGCGATCTCGATAGCCTAGTGTACAGGCCCACAGAACAAGGGGACTGGCAATTTCTTTCTGGTGGATAATCCTGACAGGCGATCGGCAACATTGAAGCCTTGATTGAGCAGTACATCTTGCCAGGGAGTCACATAATTTCAGACGGCCGGGCGGCATATGCAAATCTTTCCTATTTACGCCAATAAATCTACACTCACGACGCTGTGGTTCATCAGCATGACAGGGAGATCGACAGGGAGATCCACACAAATGACGTCGAGAATATGTGGATGCGTGCCAAACGCGAACTTAAAACACAATTTAGCACGTCACGTATCCTATTTCCATCCTGCCTCACGAGTTTGTGTTCCGAAACCGATTTTGAAACGATAACGTTTGCAGCCGCATTATCTGCTATAGCTGCCAATTATCCCGTATGGAAGCCCATTTCCGCCACATAAGAAAAAAAAATGCGCATGGAAACTCGAAATTTACATAAGTCAAAATTATGACTTTGTCTTGCGAGCACATTGATCCAACACGACACAGGAAGACCTGTGAACATATTAAGGAATACTAATCGTGGTTTTACTAATGATGAAATTCTTGCATTGCATTGCATCACCCAAACAAGTAAGTCGGGATGTAGATAAATCGTACAGCGTCATATTTAGGAAATTTAGAACATTGTATGCTTGCGCATAAAACACAATATACGGTAAAATTAGAACCCACTATGAAGATGTTTAGTGGTATACAAGTAACATTTTACTTTATTGCCACATAAAAGTATATAGTTGATTACATTTTACTACATACACACATCTGGCTATTGTCATTTAATTGTATTTTTATTATATGTGTGTATGTTTAATAGTAATGGGGTAGCCGTTATCCATGTTGTGTTGTGCATATTATTAAGGAATCTGTCACAATCGTGAATTCAGTGTTGTGTTTTGAAGAGATTGTTTCCTATCGTTCGTTCAAAGTCGTATCCTCCACTAGATGGCAACAGACAGATCTGATTGCAGCGTTTATTTTGAAAGTCGTCACCAGCACTGTCGTTTTATATACTTGTTTATCCTTATGTCTATTCTTCTAGGATGGACGACCTTTGTGACTTTTTGAAGTCAAGAAACGTCTCTGATGACATTATACAGCAAATGCAGCAGGATAAGGTCATCATGAAACTGATAAATATGCATAACACGTGTAGTCCCTAAAAAATTATGGCTTATCCCAAAATCGCACCCTAAACCCTCAATCCACTGTCGTTAGTCCACTAATACAGTTCACGAGAAGTTGTGAACTACAAGGATTGAGCGAATTTGAACAGCAGTTGAGTGCACTCGATAACATCCACTGTGGTTTTGGACACCACATCAAATAGCTTTCCCCTTGAATAGTGCCCTATTTAAGTGTATAATGTGTGGTTTTGGACACAGCCTATGTCATAGAAAGACTTATAAAAAAGAAATAAAAATTTCTTAAACGGCTCTATCAGGTTTCTTTCTAGATCTGCCAAGTACTCAATACTGAGTACTGAATCCTGCGTTTCTGTCAAGAAACAAATCGTCTCTATAACTCTCTAAAACCCCAGGGTTCATAATAACCACTTGACTGTACATTATTCCTTATAGCTTACATTATAGTCAAATCACGTTTATTTCTATACTTCTTAATGCAATAAATATTGTTTCAAAGCAGCTTTACAGACTGGCTACTCGTGGATACTGCAGACGAGAAGAACAAGATCCCAGTGGGCGAAAATTGAAACGTCTTGATCGACTGAGAACCAGGCTAGCAAGAAGCAAAGGTGACACTGACAATGTATGTGAAAAACGAATGTCAAAAAATGCTCAAAGTATGCAAAAAATTGAGATGGGATGGATGCATTCAGTATACAGAGAGCAACAATCTCTGTCATTGGTTTATGTAGGTATTATGCATTCTTTCCATTTTGTTCTTTTTTCTTTGTATTATATTCAGAAAGAATCTGAAACAAGTGAAGAAGAATCAGATGATGATCGTACCGTATGTGTTCCAGCTGCAGAAACCGATTCAGAAGATGATGGAAAAGTAGACAGCTTGGCAAAATATACATTTCCGATGGGTAAAAAATCATCCATTTTTAACTCTCCTAACTTGGATAAAAGTGAAATCAGTGGAAAATCTCCCAGTGAAACAGACACTGAAGTTGCTCATCCAAACCAAAGGACCATGAACACAAAGGCAGAAAAAGAGTACTTGGCCTGCCATCAGTGGTGAAAGCCATGTGTTCAAGCACGGTTGAGGATGGGGTGATGAAGATGCTATGCCGTATGCATGACGATGACATTACTGATGTTATTCATAATGACTTTTGTCTCTTAAAGTCACTTTGAAGTAAACACGGCCATGACTTATCGAAGCATGATTATATCCGGCAAAAAATCCGCCAGCGTGGAAGATTTGTTCAAACAGTGCGCAAGACTTCTAACCTATCTTTAGAGGATGCTATGAAGCCAGCTAATTTCCTAAATCTGATTGAGGCTGTAAAAGAGACATCAGGATTCGACAGGGAGCAGAACACCAAATTCCAAGCCTTGCATTAAAAATTGGACACTCGTTATTAAAAGTAAATGACATTATTCACTGCCATGCTCTCATGGAGGAAGATGATGACCTAATTAAATGCTCTGATGCATTTCAGAGGTTTTATCGGGCAAAATGGTCGAAGTACATCTCACACTGTGCCTTAAGCACCTTTAGTGATTCGAAATACAACAAGCCAACTAAACTTCCACTCACTGAAGACATCACAAGATTTCACAAGTACCTTGATAAACATGCTAACTCCCCAAGCGCAGCACTGAAGGAGACGGCAACACCGCAGAACTATGCCAGTCTTGCACGAACAGCACTGACTAAGATAGTCCTGTTCAACAGAAAACGAGGAACGAGATTGCTCGAATGCCCATGAAAACTTGGGTCTGTCAGAGTATGAACAGAAGCTGTGCAGCTATTTTGAGCGAGTTGAACTAAAGGTAGCTGTGCTGCGAACACCGGAAATGACAAATGCACTAAATCTAATGATTGAGAAGAGAAAGGTGTGCCAAATGAAATCCAGTACTTATTTGGCATTCCCAACTGTCTGACTTTCTACCGAGGACATCGAAGTCTCAGAAGGCTCGCAGATGAATGTGGTGCGAAGAAACCTAATTAAAGATCTACTCAGCTACGCAAAGAAATCGCAACCACTTCGCAAATCTTAAATCTAAAGAACAACGAAATGGATCAACTTGCTGATTTTTTGGGACATGATATAGCAGTACATCGACATTTCTACCAGTCCACCATTCAAAGTGCAAACATTTCCAAATTGCTTCTTGCACTGGAAAAGGGAAAGCTGCGAGGGCTGCATGGAAAATCTCGTCCTGACTCAAAGGAGCCAGAAAGTAGAGGAGATGAAAAGAAGTTTGGTTTCACAACAGAATATGTTTTAATCACAAAGCGAGGCTGCTGTAAAGGCTAGTTATATAGTGGCAGCAGAGATCGCAAAATCAGCCCGGCCCTTTAATGAGGGTTAGGTAATGAAGGTTTGTGACCTCGTATGCCCAGAGAAAAAACAAGCATTTTCAAACATGAGCCTGAGCAGGAACACAATAGCTGATCGTACATGTGATCTTGCCACCAATCTGTATGACCAGCTGATGGAAAAGGGAAAAGATTTTTTTGCGTTCTCCCTCGCTGTGGATGAGAGCTGCGACGCATCTGATACTGCTCAGCTCTCAGTCTTCATCGTGGAGTCAACTCAAATCTGTGTTACGGAGGAGCTATTGGGATTCAAATCAATGCATCTTTGAGGAGGTTTCCAAATGTGTAACTGAAATAAAGCTGCCGTGGGATAAACTCGTTGGATTAACGACAGATGGTGCGCCAGCGATGTGCGGTAAAAAGAGTGGACTGGTGGGCATGGTTCGGGAGAAGATGCGGGAAGAGGACTGTGCAGGTGAGCTAACTGTTTACCACTGCATCATACATCAGGAAGCACTGTGTGCCAAAGCCCTAAAGATGGAACATGTTATGACCACAGTAACACAGGTAGTTAACTTTATAAGAGCCAAAGGTCTAAATCACCGCCAGTTTGAATCTTTTCTGGAGGAGTGTGGTTCGGAACATGCAGACGTGCCGTATCACACAGAGGTGAGATGGCTAAGCAGAGGAAAAGTACTGAACAGATGTTTCGAGCTGCGTGAGGAAATATGTAAATTCCTGGAAACCAAAGGGAAGGATACAGCAGAGCTCCGGGAGCAAAAGTTCCTGTGTGAGCTGGCCTTTCTCTGTGACATCTCGAGCCATCTCGATGCGCTGAACCTGCAGCTTCATCACAGACATGTACATCTTCAAAACTAAAGTGTGCCTGTGGGAGAATCAGATGCTGCAAGGAAACCCTTGCCATTTTCCCTGCTGCCAATCCATAAAAGCGCAGATCTCTACCGCCGTGTTCCCATGCGCACAGTTTGCTGAAAAACTCAGTCTTCTCGCTGCTGAGTTTAGCCGGCGATTTGCCGACTTCGATGGCCAGAAATGCAAGTTTGAACTGCTTAGTAATCCCTTCGCAGTTGATGTGGAAAATGCACCAACCAACATGCAAATGGAGCTGATTGAACTCCAGTGCAACGACACGCTGAAGTCAAAGTATGATGCTGTGGGCGCCGCACAGTTCTGACACAATGCCTCAGCTCCGCACCCGAGCTGCTCAGATGCTCTCCATGTTCGGCAGCACTTATCTATGCTGGCAACCTTTCTCCTCGATGAAGATGACCAAAACAACTCACAGGAGACGTCTGACTGATGAACATCTTCGCTCGATACTGAGGATTTCTTCAGCTCAGAGCTTGAGCCCAGACATTGATGAACTAGCATCCAAGAAGAGATGCCAGGAATCTGGCTTGGGCACATCAGATTAGACCAGTGTGCAATAATTAACATTTTCTTGCTACAAGGCATGGGCTTGAATGGTTGATTGATTTATTATCATTTTATTTGTAAAATTATTAGCCAGTGGATAAAATTTATTTTGGTATTTAAATCAGAAGGCTGCAAATAGAAAAGAGGCATACAATTTTTATTTAAATTGTATTTAATAAATGAATGCCATTGAGTTTTTTCATTTGAAATTCGATTTTTGCATGTCTCCACTATTAAATTATATATTGTATGGTAATAAGCTATGCTTGTTCCATATTCAACGTTAAAGCAAAACTTGTTTGGGTCCATATTAAAAGGTTAATTTGTTCAATAATGGCCCGCGACTTTGTTCAGGTTTTACATTTTGGCCCACTGGGTATTTGAGTTTGACACCCCTCATTTAAAGAATGCCAAGACGAAAGTCTTACACAGCCGACTTCAAGCTGTCTGCCATTGCGCATACATGCTGAAGAGCATAGTGATAGAACTACAGGCAGAATGTGATATTACAGTGATGAAGATGAAGCAGATAATTATGATATTATTAGTTTTAAATTTTATTATCAAGATTCCAGTTATTACTCATTGGTTACCCACAAGTTATAGTAAAATAATATCAACCAAAGAAAATAAAGTTTGTCTTCATCTTGGATATTTATAATGTCTTTGTTTTCAATCACCGTTAGCGGTCTTTGAGATGAGTTGACAAGATAAACAACAAAACAGGTGTATTTAACAAACAATATACTGAAATATTATTACGTGTAAAAAACGTGTGATATATCCCACACCCTTATATAACCCTCACCCCCCTGCGGGTTTTTAAAATCTGGTATAACCCGCGGGTTATTTGCGGAAAAATATGGTAATGCAGTTACAAGGCCAAACAGGTTAAACGGCATGCCATGTTTAAAATGCATATGCATAATTCACTTAAATTAAAAAGTTCATTTGAACTTGCAAGATCACAAAAGAAAATGACGACAACAAACATCATTCACCAAATACAGGGTTTATACAGAACTTCTTAAGTTGAATTTACTACCTTTTTACTACCTTCAAAATATTTTTTAATACCAGCGTCACTGCGATTATCTTGACCGACATAAAAAGGAGGGATTTTTTTTTTTAGGATTGGTTGAGCCTCTTGTCGAACATTAGGATGAACAGCCATGCTTGGTTTACGGTCTCCACCAGTTTTTCTTCTTAAAATATGGTGCAATACCAAATTTGATCATGTAAGCGTTCTTATTCTTGCCTAAAGCGAAGGATTTTGCTATGTCGGAGTCCAGAAACATTTCTAAACAGCTCTCCAAAGCCATCGTTGGAATTGAAAGAGTGGTGTTTAGCTGCTAGATCTAAACACTACGGACTAGTCGACTAGTCGAAACGCCACTGATTTGTGAGTCATTTAAACTAAAGTTTTGTAACTGATTAGACGACTAGACTAAAAGTAAGAAGACAGTCAAAAATACATTTAAATGCATCAATAATACATCTAAAATACTGAATCTATAAATCAAGTAAAATAATAATGAATTTTGCTGAAATAAGGTCAGTATTAGGGGAGCGCGGGGCACAAAGTAACGCGGGGTAAATGGTAACGCAGACTTTTTAGATAGTTGCAAAGGATATGATTAAATATGATGTACTAACGGGCTTTTCATCACACTGTTTGCACACATCTTCAGGCCATCTTTCGAGAAAGTTCAGCAAAGTTTGGAGGAGAACCACAGAAAAAACTCTTTTGACAGCATGTAAATATTTTTTGTTGTAGTAGTTGTTTTTCGATTTTCAAAGTGTGTGAAAGTATGTTAGTCCAATAATTACCATCTTCCAGGCTAAAAGATGGCACAATTTTGAAAGATGTGAAAAACACATAGTGACTGCTAGCCGGTCCTGAGGTAAACACGACACCGCAGGGTTAGTTGTAACATTGCATAGCCTATATCAATAATCAGATATTTTGCATTGTATTAACCTATTAAAAAATGTTAATGTTCAAAGCATAAACAAAATGTAAAAAAAATCAAATAAAAATATAATATTTCATTCATAAGTTATGCTTATGATCATCAAGACAACTTTTTGTAAGAAATAAAAATACATGAATGAACATCCATTGCATAACATGCGTTACAAATAACCCTCTGTCTGTCTACTACTTTTTAATGGCCTTAATTTTGGCTGATTTCATTTACTACCTTTTACAACCCCGCGGACACCCTGAAATAAAAATGTATTCTAAAAATATACATGTATCTTTTTCAAATATTAAAATATAATGTTGCTTTAGTACTACCAAAAGTGTGTGCTTCAATTTCTTTTAAATCATGACTCATTTTTCTATGACATTTGAATTGTGACATGCACTCAAGTCAGACAGAAAGTTGTTTGCACTGAGGTTAAGTTTAGGTCATTTAACACCACAAAACCTTCTAATCAAGAAACACAAATATCTCTCCTCTAATAATTTTAATTCCACTTAACATATTAAATTAATACGCCATGTGTCAATTAGAAACAGGTTCTGATTGATTATATGAGAAATCGACTCTGAACTTGGAAAGAGAAGGTGCAAAATGGACAAGAACCCACAAACCCCAAATGAAGACGAGGCTATCTGTGGATACTTACATAATGTCTCTCCGATAAAAACGTCAAGAAAAAACAGCCGTTATTTCAACGCCACTTTACAATTGACGCGAGACACTTACCACCATGCAGTGTTTTTTGAGCCGGAGAAACATGAGCCCTTCCAAACAAAAGCCCGTAACAAAACTCCAGTCAAGTTAAGAAACGGCAAACGAACTGTCAGTATCTCGATACCTACAACATTTTCTCCAACTCATTAACGCAAGGTTTCACAGTGGGAGAAGACTTTGATGTCCAGTGCAGTCGTTACACCACTGTTGAAGTGACTGAAGTAGCATTCCCGCACAGGCCTCCGAAAAACAGAGCGCAGCTGACCGTGACTCAAATACAGTCGTTGAGCTCCCGACAGTTGGTAAGTACAATAACGTTTCTAATCAATGCACTTGCACACCATATTCACATTTCATTGAATTTGCATGCCTAATTTTGCCACACTTGACAGTCTGTCGGTCAACGAAACAGATTTGGGTACCTCGTTTAACATCTCTTCTCAAACAAACGTGATACTTCATGTTGAGGAATGCCTCCGAAAGTTTTCTGAAGACCACAGGAAGAAAAAGAAATTCAGTTCACAGAACAGAAGACAATTACACTAACTAATGACTGTTGTAAAAATATTTTATAATAACAATGAACTTTGATCATGGGCAGATGACGTGACGCCTGTTTTTTTCTGTAATTAAGTGTAAATGCTTACTGAACTGCATTTCTCAACTAAAACAACACATGCCAGTGGGGCAAAGAACATCATTTTATTTCAACATTATGATTTTGGGACGTAAAATGTATTTGGTGTTGTTCATATTTCAAGATGAATAGCAAAATGTCCTGCGGTGTGACTGTAACATTGATGACTCCTCAAATGTAAATATTAGTAAAATAATGTTTGGAGCAGCTAATAAATTCCTTGGCATTATTTTGTATGTCTTTGCTTAACTTAAGTTTTCAAAATGCTAAAAAGTACTAAAATAATACAGTACATTTAGTTTTGTAACACAAAAGCTGTCCTGCAGTGTGACATAGGATATTAGACTTTTGTACTGGCAGTTACATGGACAGCCATAGGGGTCTTTTAGTCAACCCCCCTACCAGGAAATTCCCCAGATGTTTGGGTGTGCTATAGAAGTTAAAAGGTGACTGTTAATCTCTTATTAATTTGATAAATTTCATAATTTCTGTCAGACCATGAACGTGTCCATTTTTGATAGTCCTGTGGTGTGACTGATCTAGTTCGAGAAAATAAAAAAATAAATAATCATATTCAGGTTGAATAATTAACTTATTCAGTTACAGTAATGTCCAAGCTCAGTCTTGTATAGCAATGACTCAAAATGGCTGGCAAGGTGAAAAAGTCCTGTGGTGTGACAGCCCGTCCTGTAGTGTGACATAATTAAGTCAGATGTCTAGCTAGATTCTCGTCTGTTATGTTTGCAATATTAGACATAAATATCTCTCTCTCTCTCTCTCTATATATATATATATATATATATATTAAACAAATATTGTCAATATTATATATAATATACCTATATTACCCATAAATATATATCAGTCTTCATTATACTTAATATACCTATATTATACATATATTAAACAAATATATATCTGTCTTCATTTGTTCTTTGTTTTATGTGTATGTTAACAGTTACTGATCATTGTTTTTAAAGTGATTTTAGACAGTTTTTAGGGTTAGGCGTAGAAATGTTAGAATGGCAAATGTCTCTTCACCGGAATCTTTGTTTAAAGAGCTGAATTGATGATTTTAACAATTTTAATTATTTCAGCATGATTGTAATGACTTTCTCCTGAGAAACAAGATATTTCTTTAGCCTTTTAAGTTAAAAATAAAAATTAACGGTCTTTATGACTGGGTCTGATTTGACGCCTCAAATGTAAATTATTCTGTATGTCTTGTTCACTATGTTTTTAGTTCCAATTCATTCACTAAGTAATAAGAATGTACTGATATGTTGCATTTTCATTAATGTTCAAATAGAGATGAAAATTTATTTGTTTGTTACAAAAGTATTCAAAAAAATTTCACCATAAATGTTCATAAAGTGTCTCATTTCGTCCTATGATGTGACGGGAAGTCCTGTGGTGTGACATCACTTCAAACATAATTAAATGAATTTTACTATGTTAACTAGCTTCAATAATTATATGCATTTGAAAACATTGCATAATAAAACTATATAAAAAAATAATAAACATTTTGAAATATTTTTTCTCATTTTACACAATATTTCCACTGGAGTGAGTCGTAAAAGATGGCAAAAGCAAAGTATATAATCAAAAAACAGCTGTGGGAGAGAAAAAAAATGCAGAATTTTAATGATCATTCTTTAAGAAAACTTGTTAAACGTAAAGCATACCTGATTTGTATTTGAAATGAATAATATTTGAATTTTAAAGTAATGTCATGTCACACCGCAGGACATAATTTGCCTGGCGCTGTGAAAAAAGCTTAATAAATTATATAATGAGAAAAAAAAATCTGCTAACCTCATACAGTTTCAAAAACAACAGTATCTGGGGCCTCATTTATAAACATTGCGTGCGCACAAAAGAGTGCTTACGCCGCTCACTACTCAATAATTGGTATTTATAAAAAGCAAACTTGACGGGAAAATGTGCGGTCCTTCACAGAAGCTCTGACCCAGGTGTACAAACAAAAACGGGTGAAATGAGAAATGGCGACACCGTTGGCAGATGGAAGAAACACGTGAAAGTGAAACTAGACCAGTGTTTTTTAACCTTTTTTGAGCCACGGTACATTTTTTCAAGAGGCACACCGCCAACTGAAAATTAAAAAAAATTAAACTCTGTTGCCTATATTAACAATAGTCATTCTTATCAAAGTGTATTGAATAGGAATCAATTAAACACAAAAAATATAAATTATTTTAGGATTTAAAAAAAAGTTTAGACCAATTAGTTGAAATTGAATGATTTTCCACGGCACACTTGACGATCTCTCAAGGCACACTAGTGTTCCACGGCACAGTGGTTGAAAAACAGTGCTGTAAACTGTTGCGTAAAAGAAATGGCAATACTGCCTCTCATAAATAACATGAAGACTTCACAAAGCAATTCTTACAATTAACAGCCTACACGAATACCCGTTTGATCGATCTGCAGTGTAAAACAAACAAAATCAAACGAAAATTACAGCAGAAATGCAAATTAACACATTTTTGCAAAAAGTGAAATATGTTCTGCAATAATATTGGCATGTTATACAATTCATCCTCATAAATATGGTAAACAGAACGAAATAATGTACAAAACTGATATTCTCGTCAATGTGTCCGTCTAATGGAGCAGATATAGATGCAATTAGATAGACGGATAGATAGATAATTAGGGAGATAGATAGATAAATAGATTAATTGCCCACTGGGGAAAGTTGTTTTCTTATTAAAAAAAATGTTCATCAGCTACGGAATCAGATTTCCGCCACATAAAAATAAAATTAAAATGCGCATGAAAACTCAAAATTATGACTTATTAAATCGAAACTATGACTTTCTGTCTTGCGAGCACATTGATCCAAACTACACAGGGTGAACTACATATTAAGGAATACTTTAATCGTGGTTTTACCAATGATGAAATTCTCGCATTATTTGTGGAACGACATGGAAAAGCGCTGAGCAAATGTCTTGAAACGATTTGGCGCAGAAAGAACGAAACGGATGTTGCTGCGGTGGCAGCTTTCATTGAACAACAACTTTAAACCTCTGGCCAATGTCTTAGTTATAGATGATCCACAAAGTTAGGACTACAGCTATGATACACACGCCTCAGTCTCAAATCAACCCCTTCACATCTAAAATCTGCAACAGAACTCGAGTTCGATCGAGCAATCGCACCGTTTCCCTATCAGTTACAACACCATTTTTTGGTGCATCCATCTATAACTACGACATTGATCAGAGGTTAGAAGTTGATATTTTATCATTAGTAAAACTACGATTAAAGTATACCTTATTATGTTCACAGTTTAGCTGTGTCGTGTACAAGACTTTTCAAATCTCATAATTATGACACAGTAAGTCATAATTTCGATTTAGTAAATCATAATTATGTAGAATGTCACATATGGCACAAAAAGATTTGGGGCAGCGCCACCTTGTGGTCAATAGTTTTGACCAAATTTACAAATATGCTAATAACTTTTGATGACCTTAACCTATTGTAAAACAAATGGTCTCAATGTGTTCATTGGGTCACGCCAAGAGCACAGATACCAAATATGTCCTTTTCGGCCAAACGTCCTGTCCGCCATGTTGTTTTTCTTTAAAAACCTACTTTTTTTAACTCCTCCCACACCGTTTGTTCAATTTTCACCAAAATTGAATCACATCATCTTCAGACCATGTTGACAAAAAGTTATAGAAATGAAGTTGATTCGCCAAACTATTTTCAATAAAATTGCGAATGAATTTGACCAAATGGCCACCAAATAAAGCGAGGCGTATATCTCTGCAACGCATTAGCATATTCTGCCAAACTTTCTGTGTGTCATGTCAATCATTATCTGAGGCTACCTGCCGAGTTTTAGCACAGTGCAATCTAGTGGTCAGGAGATATAAACAAAGTGGTGTTGTTGCATAGAGCTTCTTTGCTTATCACTTATAAAAATTAAACTTGAAATGTCAACTACAGCCACCAGATGTCAGCAGGACATTACTCACCATGTCATTTGCCCTTTTGATGAAAATGATACGTTAAGGAAAGGTAGTCAATTAAACATTTATTTTATTCAAAATTCTGTTGTCGTTTTTATTATAACTATAAAAATACCATCTTCATAAAGAATAAAAAAATAGTTATACTTCTTAGAATTTATTAATAAGTTGTTGCTGTTTTCTATTCAAGAACTGTTTAAATGATTTAAAACAGACTAATAAAGAAAATACTGATATGTGTATTATTGTAAATCAAATCATACAATGATTAATTTGGCTTTAACTACATTGGATCTACTGGGTTTATTTTCCCCATTTTAAAAATGCACATAGTAAGAAGACTGTCAGTGTATGCTTAAAGTAAAATTATTTGCTAAAATTAAATTTCAGAGACAAAGGGTTTTCTCTCCGGTCAAGATTAAGTACTTTGATGTCAAAATGACTTTAATGCTTTATGTCAGCAATGGTTTACCCAATTGACACCAAACTTTGCATGTGTCATTGTCACCTCTCTCTGGACATACCACATGATTTAACACATCAGTTTGGTTACAGCGCTGCCTCTGGGTCGAACGTGATAAACCGTTAAATCGAACTACTAAAACAACTACTGTTGATGATTTTTCAGCCATTTAGACTGAAGTCATATTGAAATGTCTTTAGATGATTACTGCCATTGGTCTAATGCTGCCATTCATGTCGGCATGACATGTAATGCCCTCCTTGTGCTTGGCCCCGTCATGGCTGCTTGCAGCTATATTTTGATTTGTTATTGATGAAAAGCAAAAATTGTATTTAGATTTCCATATCTTGAATTTGTATAATTTTGACAGGATATATTTTTATGGAGAGAAAAATCTTTTGGGATATAAAAAATGTAAGTTTTATATAAAATGACATAAGAGTAAAGAAATTTGAATGTTTGTTCTTTTAAGTTTTAACGTTGACTATTTCTAGCTTGTATAATTTAGACAGGATATATTTTTATTTTTTTAAGTATTTTTTAAATAGTTATTTAAGGCATACGTTGATTTATTCCAGAATAATATTCCTTTCTGTTTTTATTCACATTTATGTTCAAAAAAGGTACGTTTTAAAAGTTTTGTTTTAGTGTGTTCAATAAATGTTTATCCTCTTCGGTCCGCGGCCTAAAGTGTTTTTGGATTTTGGCCCCCTGTGCAATTGAGTTTGACAACCCGTTGTAGATAATGAAAAAGACGCACTGGGATTGGCATTTAGAGACATTTTAAACTCTATTGGAGTTACACAACATCTATCAGGACCCACTCATTCTCGTAATCATACTTTAGATCTAATATTGTCATATGGGATCAATGTTGATACTGTTCAAATTCTGCAGCAGAGCGATGACATCTCAGATCATTACTTAGTTGCGTGTAGATTACCTTTAGCCAAAGTCGCAAAACTAACCCCGTTATAAATATAGTAGAACTATCACTCCTAACACAAAAGATAGCTTTATAAATAATCTTCCCGATCAGTTTCATCTACTTAACATCCCAGGTAGCCTAGAAGAACTTGATGTTGCAACAGAAACTATTAACTCTCTCTTTTCCAGCACTTTAGACACTGTTGCTCCGTTGCGCTTAAAGAAGATTAAAGAAAATAGTCCAACACCGTGGTACAACGAGCACACCCGGGCCCTCAAGAGAGCAGCCAGAAAAATGGAGCGGAGCTGGAAAAAAACTAAGCTAGAGGTTTTTCGCATTTCATGGAAAGACAGCTCTATTGCATTCAGAAAGGCCTTAAAATCAGCTAGATCTGCTTACTTTTCTACCCTCTTAGAAGAAAACAAATACAACCCTAGGTATTTATTTGATACAGTGACTAAATTAACTAGAAATGCTAGATGCTTTAAATCCCAGATGCTTTAAAACAGCACAGCACTAATGACTTCATGGACTTCTTTACTTGCAAAATTCATAATATTAGAGAGAAAATTATAACCATGCAACCGTCTACTACAATATCACAAAATACAGTAAATTTTAGTGTCCCTGAAGAAAAACTCCACTCCTTCATTGCTATTGGGGAGGAAGAATTGTCTAAACTCGTTAAATCATCGAAATCAACATGTATGCTAGACCCAATACCAACTAAGCTACTGAAAGAGATGCTTCCAGAGATCATAGATCATCTCCTTAACCCTTGTGGCTTGTTCAAATTCACTACCCTTTCGTTATGTTAGTGGATGAAAACATCCACTAAATTAAACTGCTGTAAAAATGTATCAGATCAATATTTTTAAAAAAATTTTTTGCACAAATCTGTTAATCAACCTCAGTCCTGATCAAAACTACTAAATGTTTAAAAAAAATCCAGGATTTTTACTCTTTAATTGCCAAATTCCTAAATGA
Source organism: Rhodeus uyekii (assembly GCA_037043235.1). Taxonomy (NCBI): domain Eukaryota; kingdom Metazoa; phylum Chordata; class Actinopteri; order Cypriniformes; family Acheilognathidae; genus Rhodeus; species Rhodeus uyekii. Next base: position 389,840 of record JAWRVZ010000281.1, read on the forward strand.
TGTCACTGACTTTAGGAAAAAAACAAACAAAATGACTTATTTTCAATATAAAAAATAATTGTGGACTGGATTTTTTTTACCTTTTATCACAGTCTTGGACATGTCAAAGATTAGTACTAACATTGGTTTTGATGCATTGTTAGTTTTTGTGCAGCATCAGATTTGAATTTTTTCTCCCTCATTTGTTGTTCATGGCTGTTTTTGCCCCATTGACTTCCATTATAACCACATTTTTTGATTGCAAAGCCGTGACACCATATAATCATGCATTCTTGATTGTGGTTTTCCCTGTTGGGAAGAGGTAAAATTTGTAATTTTTACTGTTGATCACCAGGTGGCGCAATTAACCCTTTAGATAGGCCTGTGCAAAAAAAGCTTAGTTTCTGGCTTTTATATGGAGTTTTATGGAGTATAACAGCATATTATAGTGTGTTTGTGTGTGTGTGTCTGAGAGAGAGTAAGACCTTTGCGCACTTACCTTGACGTGTCTGAGAAAATCAAAACATTTACATGGAGTAACAACTACATGGAGTAAACATGTAGAAAACAACTACATGGAGTAAACAAAAACAAAGTAAGTGTATTTATGCACCTGCTGCCTTTTGATGGTGAGAAGTACAGACTAAACAAAAACAAGGTAAGTGCATTTGAACACTTGCATTCCATCCTGCTGGTCATTTGATGGTTAGAAGAGCAGCAAGCAACATGAGAAAGGGCTTGACTTGTACCGAAGTTTTAGAAAGGATTATGCAGCCTGACCACTCCAGCGAGCTGCAGGATGTATTGTCTTCTCCCTCTGACACCACAGACTCAGGAGAGTCAGATCCTGATTTTGTTGTGGCACCCTCATCATCCTCTCCAACTTCCACTGAAGGCGAGGAGGATTCAGAAGATCCTGGACCTGGGTGGACTGGGAGAAACGGTGAAGTGTGGTTTTCAACCAACGTGGAGACAACTCCCTTTCTTCAGCCTGCCAGAGGCGTGACTCCAGGGCCGACGCGTTATGCCATCGCAAGGGTCCAGGATGTGGATTCTACAATCAATCTTTTTTTTACGGAGGAGATGGTTGACCTCATTGTCAGCATGACCAACCTCCATGGGGGCCGCACAATGAGAAGCTGGACCGAGGTGGACTCCACAGATCTCCGTGCTTACATGGGGCTACTGGTTTTGGCCGGCGTCTACAGGTCCAGAGGGGAGTCCACACAATGCCTGTGGGATGATCGCAGTGGTCGTGTGATCAAAAGGCAGCAGGTGCATAAATACACTTACTTTGCTTTTGTTTACTCCATGTAGTTCTGAGAGCTGAGGTGCATGTTTTGATTTTCTCAGACACATCAAGGTAAGTGCGCAAAGGTCTTACTCTCTCTCAGACACACACACACACACACACTATAATATGCTGTTATACTCCATAAAACTCCATATAAAAGCCAGAAACTAAGCTTTTTTTTGCACAGGCCTATCTAAAGGGTTAATGGTGCCACGTGGTGATCAACAGTAAAAATTACAAATTTTACCTCTTCCCAACAGGGAAAACCACAAACAATCAAGAATGCATGATTATATGGTGTCACGGCTTTGCAATCAAAAAATGTGGTTATAATGGAAGTCAATGGGGCAAAAACAGCCACGAACAACAAATGAGGGAGAAAAAATTCAAATCTGATGCTGCACAAAAACTAACAATGCATCAAAATCAATGTTAGTACTAATCTTTGACATGTCCAAGACTGTGATAAAAGGTAAAAAAAATCCAGTCCACAATTATTTTTTATATTGAAAATAAGTCATTGTGTGTGTTTTTTTTCCTAAAGTCAGTGACATCATTTAGGAATTTGGCAATTAAAGAGTAAAAATCCTGGATTTTTTTTAAACATTTAGTAGTTTTGATCAGGACTGAGGTTGATTAACAGATTTGTGCAAAAAAAAATTGAAAAAATATTGATCTGATACATTTTTACAGCAGTTTAATTTAGTGGATGTTTTCATCCACTAACAGTACACTGTGGGCAAATTCACTACCCTTTCGTTATGTTGAGTTTTTGAAAATTTTCAAAGCATTTTCCCAAAATATGTGTAAAAATAAGATTTGTCACCAAAAATCATTCCATTTGCTGAAACACAGAGAAAGTTGTGGCCAAATTATTACTCAATAGCGCCCCCTAGTGGCTGAAAACAGCCATTATTTATTCATCTTTGTCATTAGGATACGTACCTAAACCCTTAAACTGGCTGTAATTAAACCGTTTATTAAAAAAACACAACTTGATCCTACAGAATTAGTTAATTACAGCCCAATATCAAACCTAAGATTCTAGAAAAGGCAATATCTTCACAACTATGTTCCTATCTAGAAAGAAACAGCATCTACGAGGATTTCCAGTCAGGATTTAGACCATATCATAGTACTGAGACTGCTCTTATTAGAGTTACAAATGATTTGCTCTTATCATCCGATCGTGGTTGTATCTCTCTGTTAGTGTTACTGGACCTTAGTGCTGCATTTGATACAATCGACCACAAAATCCTTCTGAATAGACTTGAAAATTATGTTGGCATTAGTGGAGTTGCATTAGCCTGGTTCAAATCGTACTTATCTGACCGTTATCAGTTTGTAGCAGTAAATGAGGAGATTTCATATCGATCATTTTCTGATACTCAGCTCTATATTTCTTCTCATCCTGATGAAATGTACCAATTCACTGAATTAACAGAATGCATAACATATATTAAAAAATTGGATGACAAATAACTTTCTACTGCTTAATTCTGAAAAAGGAGATTCTAATTATTAGACAAAAGGACAAAGTGGCACCGGGCCGCGGAGCGCATTCGCTGTGCCTATGGAGGTGTTTGAACCCTCGCCAACAATCTCGAGCGTGCACCGGTCCGTGGCAAAATTATCACAGGTTTACCGGTCCGCGGCACAAAAAAGGTTGGGGACCACTGATCTAGACTACTGCCTAACACTCGATGGCTGTTCTGTCAAGTCTTCGTCGTCAGTTAGAAACCTGGCTGTGCTCTTTGATACCAATCTTTCATTTTAAAAATATGTCTAAGTTACGACATATGCTCTCAAAGACAAATGCGGAAAAGTTAGTGCATGCGTTCATGAGTTCAAGGCTAGATTATTGTAATGCTTTACTAGGTGGTTGCCCTGCACGCTTAATAAACAAATTCCAGCTGGTCCAAAATGCAGCAGCTCGAGTTCTTACTAGAACCAGGAAGTATGAGCATATTAGCCCAGTTCTGTCAAACCTGCACTGGCTTCCTATTAAACACCGAATACATTTTAAAATCTTGCTAATGACTTACAAAGCATTAAATGGTTTAGCTCCACAGTACTTAAGCGATCTCTTAACACATTATAGTCCTTCACGTCTATTGCGATCCCAAAATACTGACCAGCTTATAATACCTAGAATATCAAAGTCAACTGCTGGCGGGCGATCCTTTTCCTATTTAGCTCCTAAACTCTGGAACAGTCTTCCTATTACAGTTCGGGAAGCAGACACACTCTGTCAGTTTAAATGTAGACTAAAAACACATCTTTTCAACCTGGCATACACATAACACATTATACATACATTTTTAATCCAAATCATGTAAAATGATTGTTAGGCTGCATAATTTAGATAAGCCGGAACCGGGAACATTCCCATAACGCATGATGTACTCGATACATCAGAAGAAGAATGGCATGTACGCTGATATTGGTTTCTGTTTATTCCGAGGTTATCATGGTCAGCCGGATCCGGGCCGTATCCAGATCAGATGAAGGACCTGGACACGAGCACAGCACTGCCCTGAAGTGTCTGCGGAGACCGTGACTCTACTGGACCCTCCCTGTGACGATCATGAACCCATCTCTAACCGGACCAAATTGGACTTCATATTGGACTTGAATTGTTATCAATATAATAATGATGCACTGTTTAGCTGTTGGCCAGAGGAGAACTGGTCCCCCGACTGAGCCTGGTTTCTCCCAAGGTTTTTTCTCCATTCTATTCTTCATTCGTTACGTCACCTGCTGGAGTTTTGGTTCCTTGCCGCTGTCGCCTATGGCTTGCTCAGTTGGGGAAACTTAACACTTAATATTCATCAATTGTATTAATTCGCCTGGTCTTTTAAGACAGCTGTTCAGCCAAACAAACTTTGTTTATAATGTTTTCCTGTGACCACTGTAAAGCTGCTTTGAAACAATCTGTATTGTAAAAAGCGCTACATAAATAAAGGTGACTTAACTGAAAGCCCTACATTCTGGCAAAGACCTTTCAGACGTTTAGTTTTTTATAAAAACTGGTTCTTGCTGAAGCTCAGTTGTGCTCTGTAACTGTTCTTGACAGAGGACAGAAAATCACTACACGTCTTCAGATTCACTCTTTTTTTTTTAGCTGAAGGAAGGAATGAGAAAAGACACATTAAGTACTGTCCTCCCTAACAACAACTGCAATTCAAACTAATACACAGAACACCAAGATGACTATAAACACACAATCAACATAAACAAATGAAAGCTACATACATCTGCAATACTAACAGACACTTCTACAGACTAAATCCACCAAAATTATATGTGGAAAAACGGATCATCAGAGAAAAACCCGCGCTCTAATTTAGCGCGCAGGCGGCAACATCAAACAAACACGTGTGCGCATATAACTCCGAAAATACAATCGATCCGTCAAAACAAGTGCATACATCAACTCATTCTAGCTTTATGAAACTTCTACAGTTAATAGTAACTCAAAACTGCACTTAATATGGCATATTTTCTCTCTTTATTGCAGAGCACTCCAGAAACATACCTGACTCTCTCCAGTCACAGACTGTTCTGCGAGCGCGCGACCCGTCGATCAGTAGTGACGTCACTCAGGGAACAAACTCTACACATCGATTTTAAAACACACATGAATCATTGCCTCATGTTACTATAAGGATATTAACAAACATATATTCACAGCAACACAAAAATAAAATGCAAGTAATTTATTTCTGAGAGGGATCACTTAACGTTTGCTGGAATGATTACCAGCAAAACTCCCAACACTACACAACACGACAAAGAACGTCACTGGTTTTAGAAGAAATTCCCTCACTGGTTCTTGCTGAAGCTCAATTGTACTGGATAACATGAGAATGAAAATCATGGGTTCCTGATGGAGCTAAAATATGCTCTGTAACACGAGAATGAACCTCATTTAAGAATTGATTGATTCATTGAGAATGAACTTCAGTGTTTTTTCAAGAGTTTATAATCTTCTTCTTAACATGAAAATAAACCTAAGAGGTTCTTGCTGAAGCTTAACTTTGCTGCATATATGATATGTGTGTCAGGGTTCTGTCACTTCAGTTTGGGTTTCTAGTGTGTTGGTTGACAGAGCTCTGACACTGCCCCTTTGTGTCTGCAATTGAGTCCTGCTTTTATCGTTACGTGACAATGTGTGAATAATTAATTTTGATTTATTTTTATGTATTAATTTTTTTATTATTGTGTATTCGTTATTGTATGATATGAATAATAGTTATAAACACAGTGGAGTTCACTTATCTCGATTCACGGTTAACTCGCCAATCCTATTATGTCGACGTTTGTGAAGTGCAACCGCCAAACTCCCTATTTGTCTTACTATTTTTGATTCTTTAATGTCGATTCCTTAATGTCATCGAATACTACTATCTTGAGCAAATATCTCGGACAAATTCGCCACTTCACATGGTTATCTTGTGAGTCATGAGCGTACCTAGTTCACTGCGCATGCGCTGAGTTTGCGTTGCACGTGGATTGCGGTCCATGTGGTCGCTCTGTCAGTGACGCTTTACTCACAGCGGACTTTACTCACTCTGAAGTGAAAGCACATTCACGTTCTTACGAGAGCTGCCGTGGTTCTACCCACATCCCAAAGCCTCATCCGCTTCTGTGCGCCCATAAAGCCCACCTTCTCTGATTTGATTGGTCTTCTCAAATATTTTGACATTGGTCAGTAACGAGCGGTAACTACCAATGAGTATAAGGCTTAGATGAACAAATACACACGCACGCGTGCACACATTTGTTCTGAAGTGAGCCCTGCTCAGCGCCGCTGCGGGAACACTGTTATTAAAAGTTGTTTTAATAACACTGTTATTAATTGTTGAGAAAGCACATTAGACAGGCAGAACGCAAGAAAGTGTGCAATCTAGTACAGCGTGACCTCACGAATATATTATGACTGTTTACGCTGTGAGTGAAATTGTGTTTGCAATGTTGGAGAATATAATTAAAGGTTTGTATCAAAAATCGAAAATGTTTTATTGTATTGTTTTATTGTATACTGGTAAATCTCTGCTGTTAGTTGGTGCACAAATGCCTTTTGTTGATAGCAAACATATACAGTGTATGTACATTTTTATAGCATGCCGATCACTTCTAATACATAGATATATTGGGTGTGGGTTATCTCTCTTAACGGTTATCTCAACGCTTTTTTGCAACCCCCGAGGCCGTCGACATAACCGAACTCCATTGTATTTTGTGTTCAATTATAAGTAATAATTAATGCTTGTGATTGGATCGGTACCACTGTGGTCTCCTATATAAATCATCAGGTCATATGCTCGCGACCATTATACAACTGACGTGGTGCATCTTCCTTTGGTCCTAAGGGAGACTGCTCCATCTACAGGCAGTTCACATCCCTAGGACCTAGAATGTGGGAGCAGACTTCCTGTTGAGGCAGGGGCCGAGGCCCGGGGATTGGAAGCTCCACCCCGAGGTGGTGGAGCAGATTTGGTTGAGATTCGGCCGAGCACAAGTAGACCTGTTCGTGTCCAAGGAATCGACTCATTGCCCTCTGTGGTTTTCACTCTTGCATGTCTGTACGCCTTTTCCCCGATTGCTCTGATCCTGGGAGTTCTGGAGAGAGTTCGCCGAGACAAGGTCCGTCTCACACTAATTGCTCCATGTTGTCCGGGCAGAGTGTGTTTTGCGGATCTTGTGTCCCTTCTGGACTGAGTCCCCTGAGAGATCCCAGGGAGGACTTTCTGTCCCAGTCAGCGGGCTTGATGCGTCACCCCTGCCCAGAACTGTGTTAACTGTGGGCTTGGCCTCTGAGGAGGCCCAGCTCATAGATTCTGGTCTCTCAACTGAGGTTGTTGAGACCATCCTCCACTCCAGAGCTTCCTCCACTCCAGAGCTCCCTCCACAAGGAAGCTGTACGCCCTGAAGTGGAGACTCTTCACTTCTTGGTGTAACGAGAAGCAGGTGAACCCAGTTACCTGTCACATTGGCAAAGTGCTGGAGTTCCTGCAGGATAAATTCGCTGCAGGGTTGTCCCCGTCCACACTGAAGGTCTACATGGCTGCTTACCACGTACCTCTGGTTGGCATGTCCATTGGCAGGGACCCCCTCGTCACACGCTTCCTCCGTGGTACAATTAGGCTAAGGCCTGCAGTACAGACCAAGGTTCCTACCTGGGACTTATCCCTGGTACTCCAGGGGTGTTCCCAGGCACCTTTTGAACCTTTGGATGAGGTTCCCCTAAAGTTCCTCACTTTAAAGACATTATTCTTATTAGCTATAACATCGCTAAAAAGAGTTGGGGATCTACAGGCGCTCTCTGTTGCTCCCTCTTGCCTTGAGTTTGCGCCCGGGATGGTGAAAGCCTTCCTTCATCCCAGGCCAGGCTATGTGCCCAAAGTGCCCACCCATGTGGTCAGGTCTATTGTACTGTAGGCCTTCTGCCTTCCACCCTTCAGTGACCAGGACCAGGAATTTAAAAACAAGGTCTGTCCAGTGCGAGCAGGGTCTGTGCCCACTCCTCTAGGAGCGAGGCTGCCGCTAAGTTGTGTCTTTTTCTGATGTTTGTGATGCGGCGGGTGGTCTTGGCGTAAGTCAGACCAGTTGTTTGTTTGCTTTGGGACCCCTAATGGGGCCCTAGCATCCAAACCTACTTTAAGCAGGTGGATAGTCGAGGCTATCAACCTGGCTTACGAGTTGGCCGGATCCCCTTCGCCTCTAAGGGTCCGTACCCACTCCTCTAGGAGTGAGGATACCTCTAAGGCCCTTATATCAGGTGTGTCTTTATCTGATGCGGCGGGGTGGTCTTCCCCACATACCTTTCTGAGGTTTTACCAGCTGGACCTCAACTCCGCTCCGGGAACACGGGTCCTCTCGTAGTGAGCTACGAGACACTCGTCGGCCTTCGTCACTGAGGTGGCATTGGTATATCGTTCCCCAAAGCGATCAACGCAGCGCGAGTTCCTTTGAAAGGGAATGTCTCAGGTTACGTATGTAACCATAGTTCCCTGAGAGGGAACGAGACACTGCGTCTTTGGCCTCAGCTCCTTGTGCCTTACGGGCTCGCTCAGACACCTCTAAGCTGCCGTTTCCGGGTTACCGGCGCTCTTTTATGACCTGGTTTGTGATGTCACCGACCTGCGACCGTCACTCACACTCGGTCGACGGAACTTTACATATTGTGCTTCGCGAGGCAGCGTCCAAGTACTCCCCAAGCGTTCGACACAGCGTCTCGTTCCCTCTCAGGGAACTGTGGTTACATACGTAACCTGAGACGTTTTCCCCTATTTTTCACCTCTCGCCATTATTCAAAGTAACAGAAATACACGTTTTCACTTTCTTGGATTAATTACGGTTAATTGGTGGGTCGCATGCCAGTTTTCCAGGTATACATGGGATTCCACTCTCATTTACATGCCGATCAGCATTCATGAGGTGATTTGCATTGACTATTTATGGTTAATAATGTGCGTGTGAAGGGCGGGATATAAGGCTGCGTACGCACATTCACGATTCACGTACGCACATCTTCGGGTGATCCGTGATTTATAAAGGGAACATTGCTTACAGGTGTGCGTACGCACCGTTTTATTAATCTGAATATTTTTTGCCGTACGCCGTTTTTGGCTTTTGGGCTTTTGACACTCAGGCAGAAATTTAATTGCATGAAAAACTTTTAGTAGGAATCCTACGCACAGTTTTATAAATGAGTCTCCAGCCTTTTGCAGCGGAATCTCATCATACAGATACAAATAATGGTGTATAATCACACAATTAAAATACTTACTATTCATGTGTAACAGTGTGTAAAGAGTTAAATTCAGCACAAATGGAAACAGCGCCATCTGTTGGGTGCGTGATGGTATTTAGTACGTGGAATAGGGACCGCCCTCAGCAGAGTTAAAGGAAATTGCTGTAAGTTACAAATTCTGAGGAACGGGAGAATTGTCAGTTAAAAAGTGTACAAACACAATTATATTTATCCTATAATTAATATTTAAGAGAAATGTTGAGATGTGTTTGGCGTCTCAAGTATTTTCTTATCATGTGTTTTGATTTGTCTCACATAGAACTGATTTCATTCTCCATTCTGTAGAAAAAATTAAAATCAGCACCGGAGCTGCGGTCTATGCTGTGGTTGATGAAATAGACAACTGTATGTGCTCTGACGGCTTTAAAATCATAAAAGTGATTGTTGTGGTGCTCCTGGAGCATCTCATCAGCAAAAAATTTTAAAAAACGTCGTTTGGGCTGTGAGGTGGAGCATTTGAGCCAGATTAGGCATTCCTGTCTCTTTGAACCTGACGTCTATTTCTTTGATACCTACTTTGAGGAACTGTCACATAAACTGGTTAAACCTGGACAGACACAAATCAACTAGAGTTGAGCCGGATACTTGGCTGAAACCAGTATCCGGTATGGATAATGCACTTTTGCCGAGTACGAGTGTCATACGAGTAATAAGAGTCATTATCTGTGCTCGGATTGAATAAAAATCCTCATTGGTTAGCTGACTGTGTCTGCGTTCAGTGATAGGCTATCACAGCGCCCCTCCCCTATATACATGCAGATTTTGATGCGTCCCGCGGCTCCGCCCTGCTCATTCACACACAGAACGCTGAGACGAGAACAGGTGTCTTTCTCAGTCACTCAGGTTCGCGGGTCTTCCGTTAACATTTAGGGTTTCTTCAGCTTCAGGTTTGTTTTTTATTTCGGGTTGTTTGTAGTACTTATTAACCAGTAGAGTTCTGGTTGAACGTGTGGTTTGTTCAGACGTGGTTCTTGATAGAATGCGACTTGCGTCTCTGCCTGTCGGAGATTTTTTTTTTTAACCGTCTGCTGGCTCTATTCAGTTTTTTAACTTCACACATTGAGCTTCTGACACTTTCTTGCTGTAAAGGATAAAATAAATGAATGCAGATCTTAAAAACAGCGTCATTTGACTATTTAATCCATAGAACACACAGTCCCCCCAGCCCCCCTCTCTCTCTTACTCACTCACACACACGCACGCATACCTAACGTGGAAATAAAATAAAAAAATCACACTGATCATAAAAAAATTAAAAGTTAAAAAAAGAAAGTTATGTTCAAATGAAAACTCTTGTTCATTAAATTTTTCTTCATAATTGCAACCGCATGAGTTGTATTCATTGTTGCAAAACTTGTTCTGTATATAGTTTGTTTGTTATCGTGATCAAAACCGTTGATCTGAAGCTCAATGCTGATGCTGTCATGTAAATAGTTTTCTAATCAGCAATAAATATAACAATTTCTGATCGACCCATATCAATTGCATGATTAAAAATAAGGCAAAGCCCCGCCCACTTTGGGGTTAAATCCCACCCACTTCCATGTTAGGCCCCGCCCCACCCCGCCCACTCCGAGTACAGATACAGATAATTCATATGGTTAACAGATACAGATAATGCTGTACTCGTTCATCCCTACTAAATACCTATCGAGGGAGATTTGTTTCTGTCTCCCTATAAAAATAAGGTACGCGTTGTCAAAAAGCGCCGAAGCACAACCAGTAGACGATTTGTCAGGGTGTTTCTTTTCAATGCTGAGCTCTTGCAACACCTGCGTATCGTCTCTAGATCGATCAACTCCTCCTAATGCTCCTGATCACTCACGCGGCACCGCACCCATATTTATCGACAATTTCATGCTTCATTTCCATGGTCATCATACATTTCTTCTTCTCACTATCATCCTTACTAGTCACTTTCTTAGAGCTCATCGCTAATATGAAGAATAATGAACAAAATGGGGAGAATATCAGCTACTTGCGGATGATGCGTATAGAAGTCAGTGAACACTGAAGTGAAAGTGCGTCGTCATCTGCGTCAGTACGCGTGCTCGTATCTCGAATATTTACTCGTATCTAGAAGAAAAAAATCTGCCCGAAGGCTTGCTTGTATCTTGGAATACTTGTATGTAGAGACGCTTGGATCTCGAGGCATTACTGTACTCACATTATTAATGTGGCCAACAAGCGTGACATATCCTCCTCCTGTAAATAAATCATGTTCTTCCCCTGTCTTTGTTTTGGAGGATGGAAGGAGGACCTCCATTGCCGTCTCTTTCCCCAGTTGAGTAATTAGGAGGGGGCTGGTTTTATAAATACTAGATTTGTGATCAACCATGAGGCAGTCTTTGCCGTATTTTTTGTTAATTGTATAATTTCTAATGATATATGTTGAGTCTTCCTCGAAGGTTGCATGGTCCCTGTTCTGGGGACAGATGTATGTCATCTTTCCATTGCACAAAGCTACAAGGGCTTGTTTTGACGGTCGGTCCTTTGAGGGCGCCGGCGAATTGTGAGTTCGCGCTGCGCATTTTACAGGCTGTTTAAGTAGCAATATATGCATAAAATAAAAGGCAGACTTGTGAGTGCAATTCAGCAACTGTATTCAAACATAAACCGCGGCAACAACCGCAACATAGCCCAAAGCAATCGATTGCCGATTGCATGATACATTACATCCCGTAACACAGGCTGCAGCCTCTCACTGTACGTGAGGGCGAAGAAAAAAAAACGTCCCCTCGCCGCTTCATTTCCTCACCCACACGTTACGGAGAAGACAGGCATTTTGTGTTTTTTGTGAAGACAGGCAATAAAATGGACGGCACAGAAGACGACCTGCTGTGGAATTCAGACGCAGAAGAAACCGGAGAAACAGATGTTCCTGCCAACAGGGACACTGATGAAAAATTAACTCCAGAAGAATGGGAGCAACTCTTTAGTGTCTCTGATGAGGAATCTGACGTCAAAGGATTTTAAATAAATATTTTTACCGGTAATTCTCTTTCGGTATTGTGTTCATTAGTTTATGTTGTCAATAAATATATGTTATATAAATTATATATGTTATATAAGTATATGTTATATAATAAATAAATGTTTTTTATCATGGCTGCACGTGTTCAACAACGTTTTTTGTCAATTACAATGCTTGGTGTGAAACAAAATTTTATACCGATTTTTAATCGAAAATTAGGGGTGCGCGTTATACACGTGTGCGCGATATACTCGAATAAATACGGTATGTGTGTGTGTTAATATGGTCAGTATTGGTGAGGTGATTAGCTGGCACCATAAAACTTGTTGTTCTCAACAAGCCACGTCACGAACCCGTCAACCATGTGATCAACGAAGATATGCTTCAGACTGTCTGCTCTTGTGTGGAAAATTACTAGTTTTGTTTATCCTTCTTTCTTTCTTTCTTAGCTAATCAGAATCATTTAAACGTCATCAATGACGTAGTTAGCACCCTCTGTTAGAGTATAATTGCTGTAACAATGTTATTGTAAGTGGGGCGGCCTACGAAACTCCTTGTGAGACCTGAAGCTTCTGCTGATGAAACTGCAAACTAAACTTCACTAAAATGTCTTCTATTGACTCACTTCTGACTCCTGCTCTTCATTGAACATATCTGGTCCTCGGGTCTTAACTGTAAATTCCCCTACACCGTTCATTGTGTAAAGAGTAACGGAAAATGGTTTCTTGTTTGAAATGAATAGTTATTTAAACTAAGAAATATTCCTTTCATTATAATAAAGTCAAATGTGTGTATTAGAGTGTGTGATTGTATGACACAAAATGTTGTTGCTTTTTAAATGTAGATTAAACATATATTTACACATACATTTATTTAATCTACATTTTAAAAGCAACAAAAAAAGTTTGCATTATACTATCGTAGCATATCTCGTCCTAGGTCTTTCAAGCTACAAACCTCTTGAGATTTGGGTTGCTATATATTTTCTAACTGATCACATCTACGGTTTACGATCCTAAAAATAAAGATTAATACTCTGAAAAATCACACTGACTTTAATGAATAGAATGTTCAAATGAGCCAAGACTGTTCAAACTCCAACTGCCAAAATTCAAATCTAATGGCCAAGAGACTCAATGAAGCTGCCATGCTATCACTATTTCTAATCCAGTGAGATTCATTTAAACTTCAGTTCTATCTCACACACATGTAACGAATCAAATGTGTGCTTCCACATGCTACATTTATTTTTCATGCACGGTCCCTTTAATTGCGCGCCATCCGCCTAGATTTGGCGGCATAATTAATTTGTTCTGGTGGGGTCATTTAGATTTGCCCCATCCGAGTGTGTGAGTGGCTGCAGTGAGTGAGCGCTCCACGAAAAAAATATATTGTAATAATAATATAACAGTTTTATGGACTATTATTGACATATATGAGTGTTTAGAATTATATTTTATGATTTATGTTGGTGCTACCGTTATATGTACAGTGATATCAAGTTTGTTGTGCAAATTTGAGTGACTGAGGGAGAGACAGAGAGAGAAAGAGCGCTGTTATCTTCTCAGTGTTCTGTGCGTGAGTGAGCAGGGCAGGACGCAGGCACGCAGCAAATCTGCATGTGTAGGGGAGGGGCGCTGTGACTATCCCATCACAGACACAGTCAGATACCCAATGAGGATTTTCATTCAATCCGAGCACAGATATTGATTCGTATTACTCGTATGATACTCGCACAAAAATGCATTATCTCGTTTCAGCCGAGTATCCGGCTCAACTCTTTTGCTTATTTTCATTGTCAATATAGGATATGGAGTCAGAGAACAGTTTTGGAAGCGGTGGTCTTTTCATGTTTTCTCCTATGCCATCAGTTGGGAGGGGCAGACTTGCTTATACTCCTATCACATCTACTCCAATGTCTGCCTTTGAGACAGTAAATGATAATTCAAGTCCTCCACCACCTCAGTTCAGTGAAGATGGACTGACTCAACCAAACGTAAGAGGGAATGAGTCAATGGAATTTATAGTGGGAATAGTGGAACGAATGGGACGATCTATTGGGGAGAGCATTGTTGCTTGTCTAGAGTCGAAAGTTTGTGTTTCCAGTAATGTAGACTCATCTGTGTTGAACAGAGTTCTAAAATCTGAAATCAAAGAGCCTGTTTGTTTTAAGGGTGATCGAGCTGAGCCATATGCAATACATGAGTGGGAAGCCATAGTTCTGTCATATCTGCGTAAGGTAGAGACGCCAATTGAAGAACAGGCTGAGGAAGTCATGAGCTGGCTTATGGAGCGGGCTTGTGAAGTTGTGAAGGTGGGTCTACGAAGTAACCCCGCTATTGAATTTTGCAAAGGCCCAAGTCTTACTAAAACAGCATTTCAGTGACACCGCGCTTTCTAGCATGCCATTAGCTGATTTCTATGGCACACTTCCACATGAAGACCCCTTTGATTACTGGCTCAGGCTGAATATGGATATGGCTGATGACTGTTTAAACAGACAGGACAAGAGAATTGACAATCTATCCAGTGAACTCACTGTCATGTTTATCAGACATTGTCCAGACCATGAGCTTTCCCTTATTTTCAAATGCAGACCTGTGGAGCAATGGACGGCACGTGATGTTCATGCACGTTTGGAAGAGTATGGCAGGGAGAAACGGTGTGGCTCGGTGAGTAGAGTGCGTCCAGCCATCACTCTTTTGAAACAGGAAGTTGCTGCTCAGCATACTGAAACAAAAGTTAAGACAACCGGTAAACCTGAAGCTGATTCATCTCAAACTCAGTCTAGAGAGCATTTTATCTATTTTGGTGCTGGAGCAGGGGCAATCAACAAATCAGGCTGGCACAGAGAGACATCTGTTTAAATCACAGAGGAACAGAGCTGGACCTACTCTACGCTGCGAAGTGTGTGGAGATGTTGGCCACACCACCCATTTTCACTGCAGAGCAAATCATCTGTGTTTTCTTTGTCACAAGGCTGGTCATGCACGTGCAGAGTGTCCTAAAATCAAAGCTTGCACTCCCAAAATGTTACGGGAGACTGATTCTGTTTCCACATTCAGGAAATGACTAGGCCTGCATGTGGAGGGGGCGAGCGTAAGGCCAAAGGATGATCTTCCATCATTAATAGATTATGATCTGGAATCTGTATATAACAGTTCGGATAATAATTTGGAGTTTCTTCTAATTGACCTGCTTGTGTGAACACTGAAGAAGAGAACCAAAAGAGAACCAAACATCTACTGTTGAATGACATTTTACAGGTGGTTTCCCGGCAGGAAAAGTGAATAAGTGAACAAGAACAGACTATTTCAGAACTCACCAAGGCAGTAAAAGAGTTGACTGTGCAACGGTCAGTGTCTGTTCCACAGAATTTTGGACCCATGTCAAAGCCTCCTCCCAGGTTTACAGAGGAGGGAGAACCCATCTGTTTCAGGTGTGATGGGGTTGGGCATATTGCCAGGCGTTGTAATGTGAGATGGGGCGGAAGGCCCAAGAGTGTTGCCAGGACTACTGAAGGGCAAGAAAAACAAGGTCCCTCTGTTGCTCATAGTCAGGCCACACTAGGGGTAGTCTTGGGTTCACCACCCCAGGGAACTAGTCGGGACAGATTTCTTGAACAGGCTGTTGGAACATGCCCAATGGTAGATTTAAAGATCAAGGGTGTGGCAGTGTCATGCTTGCTAGACACTGGTAGCCAGGTCAGTACTATTACTGAGGGATTCTTTCGAGAGCATTTGTTTGGTGATGAAAGTGATGTGTTGTCTACTTCAGGTTGGTTGAAGATCACAGCAGCAAACGGTCTAGACATTCCATATTTGGGTTACTTAGAGCTTGATGTGGAGGTTATGGGGATGATTTTGCCTGAGTGTGGTTTCTTGATTGTTAAAGAAACTCCTTGTGGCGAGCAGGGTGGGGTCGAGGGACCGTGAGTGCATCACGAGAGCCAGTGGCGTGATTGATAATGAGCGTCACCTGTGAAGCCAGCGGTGTCTCTCCTCACAGAGGAGCGGAGACATAAAAGGAGGAGCGACGACAGTGAGAGCGAGAGAGGACCAGGCCTAGAGTTTATGTTTTGGTCTGTTTTTGTGTGGGCGGCAGTCGGCCGCAAGGGGCTGCCGCCATTACGTTTATTTGGATTTATGTTTTATTTGAGTTATTAAAGTCTTTAAATGTCTGCCGGTTCCTGCCTCCTTCCTCCCTGAACATTTAACTCCGTTACACTTCTACTCCATCATCAGTGGCTGTGCTTATTGGAATGAACATCATCAGTAAGTGTAGACAGATTGTTCATGCTGAATTGGATACCACACTGGGTTGTAGGCTTGATTCTGACTGGAGGGCAGTCTTCCAACAGGCTCAATCTGTTAACTTAGTTGAGCGAGTTTCATTTGCTCGGGTCGTGGGTAAGACTCCTGCTCACGTGCCTGCATGGTCGGCAGCTACTGTCCTTATTAAGGGGATGGAATCCCGTAAAGAGGATGGATCAGCTTGGGTGATAGAACCAACTAAAACACCCTCACCAGAAGGTTTAGTTGTAGTACCTACCTTGGTCACGTCTGAGTTCCCTGTATGTCCAGTGAGAGTTCTCAACCTGTCTCAGGAAGACCTTTGGCTACATCCTAGAGTTCGCCTGGGTATGTTGTCTTCAGTAGATGAGTACAGTGGGGGTTCATCCTTAGGCTGTGAAGTGAGGTTTCAGTAAATTTCCGCTGACACGGAACGAATCACTATGGGTGTTCATCATAATTCTGACCCTCAGGCTCAGTCAGTTTTAGACCAGATTGACATGGGAGGCACACCTGAACAGCAGGTTCAATTACAAGTATTCGAGTGTATTTTCCCTGGAAGATGATGATTTGGGTTATACAGATAGGGTACAGCATGAGATACATTTGACTGATAAAATCCCAGTGAATCAGCCTTACAGACGGATTCCACCAAATCAATACCAGGAGGTCAGGGAGCACATCACAAAGTTGCTGAAGAAGGGTGTTATTCAAGAGAGTGTGAGTGCATACGCCTCGCCTGTGGTATTGGTGCATTAAACTGATGGGTCGCTACGGTTATGCGTAGACTATCGGAAGCTCAATGCCAAGACAAGGCGTGATGCATTTCCGCTTCCCAGGATTGATGAGAGCTTTGATGCGCTCAGGGGAGCAATGTTTTTCTCAACTGTGGATTTTGCCTCTGGGTATCATCAGATCGCTGTGCGTGACAGAGATAGGGCTAAGACAGCATTCACTACGCCGTTTGTTTTATTTGCGTACCGGAGGATGGCTTTTGGGGTCTGCAATGGACCATTGACCTTTCAACGTCTTATGCAGTCTGTTATGAGTAACCTGATTTTTCATGTGTTGATAGTGTACCTAGATGACATTTTGTTGTTCTCGCAGACATTTGAGGAACACCTAGAAAGAGTAGAGGTGGTGTTGAACCGGTTGGCAGAGACTGGTTTAAAGGTTAAGCTTGGGAAGTGCCGTCCTTTCTAAGGTTTTGCAGCTATTATAGGAAGTTTATTCAGGCCTTGGAATCTGAACTTGCTTTGAAGGGAATTGAGTGTTGTAGGTTAAGGCAGATCCGTGCATTGGAGGCTGGAGAAGCTGTCACGAGTGTCTAGGGTAACACTCATACACTTTCGAGTTTCAGAAAAATGACCTTGTTCTACGGGAATTTAGAGTGTTCTGGGACAGGAAAAGGGGTCCTGTAAAGTACCTTCTGAGTGCAATGGGGCATCATAAAGGAACGGAATGGGTTGCTGTATAGGGTCGTAGATTACCTTTCTGAGGGGAGCTGTTGGCAATTGTTGTTGCCTGGTTGTTTAAAGGGACAGGTGCTGCAAAGTGTGCATGACGATATGGGGCATCAAGGCATTGAACAAACCTTGGGGCTGTTGAAGCAGAAGTGTTTTTGGTCCGGTATGCATGAGGATGTGGAGGAATGGGTAAAGAAGTGTCAACGTTGTATTTTGACTAAGATGCCTCAGCCTAGAGTCCATGCCCCGGTGAGAGCATTTTTGGCTTCCAGACCCCTGGAAGTAATTGCAGTGGACTTCACTATCTTAGAGCCTGCTTCTGATGGGCGTGAAAATGTTTTGGTTATCACTGATCACAAAGTTTACACAGGCGTTTCCCACCAAAGACCAAAAGGCCGATACCACAGCAAAAATTTTGCTGAAAGAGTGTTTTATGAAGTATGGAGTCCCTGAGAGGTTGCATTCCGATCAAGGTCAAAATTTTTGAGAGTGAGGTTATTGCTGAGCTGTGCAGACTCTATGGGGTGAAAAAGACCCATACGACCCCTTATAGGCCAGAGGGAAATGCACAGTGTGAACGGTACAATCGAACGCTTCACAACCTGCCACGTACGTTACAACCAGAACGTAAACGATGATGGCTTGAGTACTTACCTGAGTTAGTCCATGCACACAATGTGACCTCGTATGCCACTACAGGGTTTTCTCCTTATTATGTACCGTTTGGGGTAAAGCCACATCTGGCTGTTGATGCTTTTTTAGGTAGTGAGGAGGTCTCTGAGGGAAAGCGGGATTGGTTGTCTGTTCATCAAAGAGGTTGTGCTATGCCTATGAGAAAGCTAGGGAGCACTCACAGGAGAAAGCTCTCTAGAGAGTGACTCGTCTGAATAATATTTTGTCCCTAGGTCAGTGTGGGTGAGTTGGTGTATCTGCGCCAGCGGTCTCCAGGTAGGAATAAGATTCAAGATATCTAGAGCCCAGTTGTTTACAGAGTCGTGGAAGTAGTAGGTACAACTTACACTGTTGAGCCAGTGGAGGGAGGACTCAGAATCAGAATCATTTAAACGTCATCATTGACGTGGTTAGCACCCTCTGTTAGATTATAATTGCTGTAACAATGTTATTGTATGTGGGGCGGCCTACGAACTCCTTGTGAGACCTGAAGCTGGCTTCTGCTGATGAAACTGCAAACTAAACTTCACTAAAATTTCTTCTATTGACTGCACTTCTGACTCCTGGTCTTCATTCAACATATCTGATCCTCGGGTCTTAACTGTAAATCCCCTACAATATATATATATATATATATATATATATATATATATATATATATATATATATATATATATATATATTGCAGGACCCAATGAGAAACTTCTGGTAGGCATGAGATGCGACCAGAAATTCTAATGAGGGAACCAGCCTCTCAAGCCTCTGGTGATTGAGTGGCAGACGCTCCAGGGCCCAGTTTTCAGGTGTACGCCTGGAGTGAATGCTCTAGGACCCTCCTTGGAGGGGGCGATCTCCTCAGAGCAACCAGACACACGGGTGGCAGCTGAGGAGGGACGCCTGTGCGAGGCCTGGCACCTTAGCACCAGGACCTCTTTGATGTAGCCTTCTTGGCGAGGACGACGGTCCTCAGATCCGTCCTCCTGCCACAGGGTTGAGGCTGGGAGTGTCGGGCCGACCCCCCGGGTTTCTGGAGGGGTTAGCGGGTTGCGACGCTCTGCCTCAGAGCGGCCCATTGTGAGGAGCTCTGGGGCTGTGGCTGGCTCACAGCCCCTAATTTGAGAGCAACGAGGCAGTATCACACTGAACGCCACCTGCTGCTAGTGTAACCGGTCCTCTGCTGACCGCCGTTACGTTCTCTATCTCTGCGTTGTGTAAAATCAAGGACAAGGACACTCTCACTGCTGTTCATCAACGGGGAGTTTATTCATGCACACACCAGGTCTCATCTGTGGATTCATATGTACAAAAGTCATATCTTCTCATGGATTGCCTCACAAGATGTTCCTCTCCCCAGCACATGCAATGTGAACTCACTATGTTTAACAATTGAAACAATTTGAAACAATTAACACGAACATTGAGACATAAAAATTATTCACAGCACAAGAACATAAAACAACAATAAAAGTAAAATACCTGTGGATTCATATGTACAAAAGTCATATCCTCATGGATTGCCTCACAAGATGTTCCTATATGACATAATTGCTGTTAATGGAAGACTCAAAATCATGCCAACAACATATCATGTGATCCACTCGATATAACCCACATTTACAATCCACATATATACATAAAACATAGATCAAAACTCTGCAAACAGTCTCAGTATAATTTACAATGAGATATTGAATCAAATTATGCACTTTATAAACGTAATTCGTCCCGAATTTCAAGAGCTAAGAAAACCGCTTACCTCTCCCCAGCACATGCAATGTAAACTGGCGAGAAGCGCGCGTTCACTTGAAAATGGCGTCAACAGACCACCAGAAAATAATGTCAAAATAAAAGTCCCTATAAAGTTTACAGCAAAATCAAATAACACTCAAAGAAAAACAGGATAAAACCAATAAAAAGGATTTTAGTGAAAAGCAAAAGTATTACATACTTATATGATTTACTTTAACTCGTTACACTAGCAGCCTCCTAGAACTTATCGACGACCGTCTCAACAGTGTCGCCGAAAAAGCCCAGAAGACGAGAGAGGGGCGTCCAGTAGGAACTTATTTCCTTATCTTTAAAGGTTTTACAGATGCCTCTTTTATAAATATATATATATATATATATATATATATATATATATATATATATACACATATAGATAGATAGATCTATTTTTCTCTTTTTATGGTAAATGCCTGGACTTGTTTATTTCATTGTATGACCAATTCACATTTAAATTTAGTAAATAAATAAACTAAAAAATCTAAATCCCTGGTCACACTACTTTTTCTCCTTTTCTTTAATAAATCAACTTCATTAAACCCATTCCCATTCTCTGACTCAGTTCTCCTTGCTTAAAAACCTCTTCATAGACTTCTTTTAAAATGCTAGCTAAAAACATCTTTAAAATTCACTCCCCAAAACGTCTATACCTGAACTTTTCTTTTTATTTCTTCTTCTCTTAGATTTTTTCCACTTCTCTTACTCTACTCTTTATTTGTTTCATTAACTCTACTTTTTCTTCTTATTTTACCCCCTCTGCACTAAATAAATTCCCAGAATATACTTCTAGTTCTTTCAGAATTCCCTCATTTGTTTCTTCTACTAATCCAGAGCACTTTCCAAACTATCCTTTTGTGTCCATGTTTCTTCCTCTTGTTGTGATTGTCTGTTAACCTCTTCGACCCAATCCTCCTCTGTATATTTGTTACCCTTTGATTTACTGGTTTGTAGTACACTTGTGTTTTCTTCTTGTACCTCGTCGTCTTGTTCATGCATCAGCCCGCTTACCTGCTTCTCCACCTCCTCATTCCCCATCCAACACTCATATTTATTTAAAACTTTACAGTCCGGGCACGTTACGGCATTGCACTCTCTCGCAAAGTGCCCCCTCTCCTCACTTAAAATCTGGACGATCTTTAACAACATGATCCGGGCTCATGCACAGCCGACAGGTCTTCAGCTGGTGGCTGTGAATCACCCGAAAATGTTGTGGTCCCTCTACCGTTTCCAATCTTGTGCTGTACGGGAGGGAGGCTTCTCTACTTCTTTTGGGAACCTTGTTTTAACAAACCTCATCCCATCCTCAACTCTCATGCCAGATACATCCTTCTTTTAATTTTTGAGATGGGGATTATTCCAGCTTATTTAAAATCTCTTCATCGGCTGTGTAAACGGGCAGACGCATGAAGGAGACAACGTTTGTAATCTTTTAACTTCACACTTAGTTCCATTGATTAGCAGGCCATCAATTAAACTGTGTTATCTTCTCTTTCCAGTGTTATTTTTCTCTTTTGGGCTTAACCGCTAAGATCCTGCCCTCGCTGATATGCTCCGTCAATGCTTTTGTAATGTCCACTGCTCTCACGTCTTTCAAATGTCCCAAGTCCAATATTACCATTGCTTCTTTTAAGTACACTCTTTTTTTGGTCTTCTCTCCTTACATTTGTTTCTTTGTCCTTTGTCCATGTGGTTTATCCAGTCCATTTTCATTTCCACACTGTAGTCCTTCCGCCATTGCTATGTCATTCCCTGTAGATCTGTCCATTGCAAAAACAAAACAAAAAAGACGCAATACAAATATTCCTCCCAAACAGCGCAAGCTGCTGGGAGGAAAAACTTAAACAATTAAAAACAAACACTAATGTCAAAAAAGTTTGGTGAGCCTCTCTCACCTGCTGCAACCAAACACTTCCTGTATTAAGCTACTCAATAGCGTCCTCAGGATATTCCCAGGCCCTTTCCTGCTTGGCTTCCGAGATCAGACGAGATCAAGCATGCTAAGGACAGTATGGCTTTAAGTAAAATCTAGGGCTTAGAGCAGAGGCTCAAAGATATCTAGAAAATATAATATCTTCACAACAATCTTCCTTTCTAGAAAGAAACAGCATCTACGAGGATTTCCAGTCAGGATTTAGACCATATCATAGTACTGAGACTGCTCTCATTAGAGTTACAAATGATTTGCTCTTATCATCCGATCATGGTTGTATCTCTCTGTTAGTGTTACTGGACTTTAGTGCTGCATTTGATACAATCGACCACACAATCCTCAGGATTTTTGCATAATATCCCTCTCACAAAATCTCTTAAACCCGAAGGCCCATACAACAGTCCTTTAAATGATAGTATAATAGGGAGACACCTGGGAGGGGGCATCCTTTACAGTCCATCGCTGAACAGCAGTTGTATTCTCTGCAGTGGCGTACTTGTCTGTTTTCAGACGCCACGTTTCCTCAATCTTATGCCCAGCTACAATAGACACATCCATCACAGTGAAGGTGTGGTTACTAATGACTGCCAGATCAGGTTTGATGAAGGTTTTTGGAATTATCGGCTCAACCCACGAAGAGCTTCACCATCCTCTACAGCAGGTGTTATAAAACAGGGTAATAAAACAGTGTTGAAATTCTGTAGAAACACTGTTTTAGAAACAGTGAAAAACTGTCATATCTGTTTTAGGGAAAGAGAAGAAATATTTTTTTAAAAGTCATTGGTGGAAGAAATCTTTAAATATTTTAAGTAAAAACTACTAATACCACAGCAATTCGTTTAAAATAATAGCTTAGTATGAACTTAAAATATCA
Organism: Rhodeus uyekii; assembly: GCA_037043235.1. Classification (NCBI taxonomy): domain Eukaryota; kingdom Metazoa; phylum Chordata; class Actinopteri; order Cypriniformes; family Acheilognathidae; genus Rhodeus; species Rhodeus uyekii. The sequence goes on from JAWRVZ010000281.1 coordinate 412,925, forward strand.
AAATCATGTATTCATTTACTATTTATTTGATTTATTTTTTGCTGCATTATGTGTATTTTGCATTTTACATTAGATATTTATGGTGGGTTAATTTGAACTTTTATTATACACCACTCAAAAAATAAGGGAACACTTAAATCACACATTGGATCTCAATAAAATAAATATTCAGTTTGAAAATCTTTATTTACATGCATTCTATAATTTGTTAAAAGCAAAATGATGTGACAACAGTCAATGGAAACCAAAATAATAAACACCATATACCAAATATCAATGTAAAAAACGTCTCGGGTTACGTATGTAACCCTGGTTCCCTGAAGGGGAACGAGACGCTGCGTCAGAAAACGCTAGGGGAAACCCTTGACGTCAGTCACGTGAAGATGTGTACAACCAATGGGAATTTTACGCGTGTGAATGCGAGTCACGGAAGTGACGTCATGAACAGAGCATAAAAGCGCGCCGGAACCCGGAAGTGACAGCAAAAGAGTGTCTGAAGCGGGCCCGGAGGCGCAAGGAGCTGAGGCGAAGACGCAGCGTCTCGTTCCCCTTCAGGGAACCAGGGTTACATACGTAACCCGAGACGTTCCCTTTCATGGGAACTTCGAGCTGCGTCAGAAAACGCTAGGGGAACGTTATACCAACGTCACCTCAGCGACGCCGGCCTACGGATGTGTCTCAGCTCACTGAGAGAGCACCCTCGTTCCCGGAGCGGAATCGAGATCTAACTGATAGAATCTCATAAAGGTGTGCGGTGAGGACCAGCCAGCCGCAGCACAAACATCAGCAAGGGAAACTCCTGAGAGAAACGCCTTGGAGGTCGCCACGCTCCTAGTGGAGTGGGCCCGGACCCTCAGGGGAGAAGCATGTCCGGCCGACTCATAAGCCAGACAGATAGCCTCGACTATCCATCGGCTTAGGGTTTGTTTGGAAGCTGGAGCCCCCTCAGGGGTCCCAAAACAAACGAACAGTTGGTTTGACTTACGCCAGGTAGCAGTCCTGAGGACGTAAGCGTCCAGTACTCGTACTGGACAGACCTTGTTCTTTCGCTCCTGCTCATGATCGTCAAAGGGGGGAGGACAGAAGGCCTGTAGCATGATAGACCGAGCCACGTTCGTAAGAACCTTAGGGACATAGCCTGGCCTCGGGTGAAGAAAAACCTTCGTCATCCCGGGCGCAAACTCGAGGCAAGAAGGAACCACCGAGAGAGCTTGAAGATCCCCGACCCTCTTAAGCGAGGTGATAGCCAGCAAAAGAAGGGTCTTTAGGGAGAGGAGTTTAATAGGAAGCTCCTCTAATGGTTCAAAGGGTGCCTGGGACAGGCCTTGGAGTACCAAAGACAAGTCCCAGGCAGGAACCCTGGTCTGTGCCACAGGTCTCAGCCTTAGAGTGCCACGAAGGAAACGAGAGACTAGGGGGTCCCTGCCCAAGGACACCCCTCCCAAAGGTATGTGGCAAGCCGCTATGGCAGCCACATAAACCTTCAAGGTAGAAGGGGCCAACCCTGTCGCAAACTTCTCCTGCAGGAACTCCAGCACTTTGCCAACGGGACAGGTTACTGGGTTTAACTGCCTTACGCTACACCAAGCAGAGAAGAGTTTCCACTTTAGAGCGTAGAGTTTCCTCGTGGAGGGAGCTCTGGACTGAAGGATGGTCTCTACAACCTCGGCTGTGAGACCAGATTCGAAGAACTGGACCCCCTCAGGGGCCAGACCTTCAGCTTCAGAAGTTCTGGACGGGGGTGAATAACACAACCCTCCGCCTGGGACAGAAGATCCCCCCTGACCGGAATCTCCCAGGGGACTCCGTCTAGGAGGGATATCAGGTCCGAGAACCAGATCCTGCTGGGCCAAAAGGGGGCCACCAGCGTGAGACGGACCCTGTCCCGACGAACTTTGGCCAGAACTCCCGGGAGCAGAACAATCGGGGGAAAAGCGTACAGGTGTAGCCTCGGCCACACCTGCATCATGGCATCCTGCCCCAGCGGCGCTGGGTACGTTAAGGAGAACCATAGAGGGCAATGAGTATTCTCGACCGAGGCAAACAGGTCTACCTGTGCCTTCCCGAATCTCTTCCAAATCTGCTCCACCACCTCGGGGTGGAGCCGCCATTCCCCGGGCCTCGGCCCCTGCCTCGACAGGAAGTCTGCTCCTATGTTCTGGACTCCAGGGATGTGAGCTGCCCTGAGTGAGAGCAGCTTGCCCTGGGCCCAGAGAAGAACTTGTCTCGCCAATTTGTACATCGGACGAGAACGAAGACCTCCCTGGTGATTGATGTAAGCCACCACTGTCATGCTGTCTGTGAAAACAGTGACATGATGCCCAATTAGGTCTGGGAGGAAAGCAAGTAGCGCTCTGCGGACCGCCAGTAACTCCAGCAGGTTTATGTGCCAGGACTGGTGCCGCAGGCTCCAAAGCCCTTGTGAGGAGCGGTCCCTCAGAACCGCCCCCCAACCTGTGAGGGAGGCATCCGTTGACAGAGTTACTCGTCGAGACGGAGCCCCCAACACGGGGCCTTGTGACAGGAACCAGATGTTCTTCCACAGGGTCAAGGTGCGTAGGCATCGCCTCGTGACCTTGATTGTGCGAAGCGGGTTGCCCCTCGGGGAAAACCCTTTGGTCCTGAGCCACCACTGCAGGGGTCTCATGTGCAGCAGGCCGAGCGGTATAACGCTGGACGCTGCTGCCATGAGCCCTAACACTCTCTGAAAGTGTTTGACAGTGCGTAGCTGGCCTAATTTTATGCTCTCGACAGTTGATTGAATGGAATGAATGCGCCCGGGGGATAGCCGAGCAGACATTGTTTCCGAGTCCCAAATGACTCCCAAGAAGGTGGTTCTCTGAGCAGGAGAAAGCACACTCTTCTTGGTGTTCAACCTTAACCCCAGCTCTTGCATGTGAGCAAGCACGACATCTCGATGACGTGCTGCTAACTGAGACGATTGGGCTATTACTAGCCAATCGTCTATATAATTGAGGACACGGATGCCCTGTAACCGCAACGGAGCCAGTGCAGCGTCCACGACCTTCGTGAACGTGCGGGGTGAGAGCGATAGGCCGAACGGAAGTACACGATACTGGTACGCCTTCCCCCCGAAGGCGAACCGTAGGAACTTCCGATGCTGAGGAAGGATGGAGATGTGGAAGTATGCGTCTTTTAGGTCGATTGTGACGAACCAGTCCTCGGACCTGATATGCGTCACAATCTGCCTGAGCGTCAACATTTTGAATTTTAGACGCAAGATAGTGCGATTTAGAAGACGCAAATCCAGAATGGGCCGCAACCCTCCATCCTTCTTCGGAACTATGAAGTATCGGCTGAAGAAACCGGACTGTCTGTCTGTAAGGGGCACATACTCGATGGCCCCTTTCTCCAGCAGAGAGTCTACTTCCTGTTCCATAATCAGAGCCTGCTGGGGCCCTACCGCGGACGATAGGATCCCCATAAAACGGGGTGGTGAAGCCCCGAATTGAATTTTGTACCCGGAGGTTACTGTGCGCAGGACCCATTGAGAGATGCCCGGCAGACGCAACCATGCGGCCTGGAACTCTACTAAGGGAATCAGCCTCTCGAGACTGATCTCTGATACGAGCAGAGACACCACAGGGCCGGGGTTTCCGGACACCGTACTGGTGGAATGCTCTAGGACCCTCCTTAGAGGGGGCAGTGCCTCCGAGACGGGCTCCCTCGGGAACCGGACACGGAGCTGACCGCCTTGGTGCGGCTTGCCTCTGGCGTCAGGAACGCTTAGAGGTAGCCTTCTTGGCATTTAGGACGTTCCTCAGATCCATCCTTTTACCAGAAGGCTGGGCCCGAGAGTGTTGTCCCGACCTCCCTTTATTAGGGGGAGGTAAACGAGATGCAACACTCTCCTTCTGTGAGGCCCTGTACGAGGAACTGCGAGCCCGTGTTTGGCTACTGGGCTCACGTGAAGGGTGGCGGGGAAGGACTTTGCTGAACGCCACCTGCTGTCGTGCAGCCTCCTGAAACTTATCGACAACGCTTTTTACGGCGTCGCCGAACAAGCCCGAAGGGGACAGAGGGGCGTCCAACAAAACGAACTTGTCCTTATCCTTTATGGCTGAAAGATTGAGCCATAAATGCCTCTCCGTAGCCACCAGAGCTGCCATTGAGCGCCCGACAGAGAAGGCCGTTTCTCTAGTGGCTCGGAGAGACAAATCCATGGCCCGACGCAGCTCTGCCACTGCTTCGGGACCAATACCGCCACCTTGATCGAGGTCTCCCAGCAAATCTGCTTGGTAGGCCTGCAGCAGTGCCGTGGTGTGCAGGCACGCTGCAGCCTGACTAGAGGCAGAATATGCTTTTCCCACCAGTGATGATGTGACTCGCAACGGTTTGGTGGGGAGCGCCGGGGCTTTAATAGTGGATGCCGAATGGGGCACAAGGTATCCCGCAAGAGCCTCGTCCACCTTCGGCATCCCTCCGTAACCGTAAGGATGAGCTCAGGTAAGAGTAGCGTACATCGCACTAGACGATGTATGCACCCTATCGGAAGCTGGCTTCTTCCAAGATCTCGACACCTCAGTATGGAGATCCTGGAAGAAAGGCATTGCCCGGCGCTGGGGAGCGACACGAGCCGGAAGGTAACGCTCATCCAACTTACTTTTGCTGGGACGGGCGTTCCTAGTCTCTGCCGGCCAATCAATATCCAGACGAGAGACTGCTCGTGTCACAACCTCGATCAGTTCCTCGTACGCCGGTGAAGAGGGTGGCGAAGCCTCCTCAACCGGATCGATGCTAATCACCTCCTCCTCCTCAGAGCAGGATAATGACAGCACCGAAGTCCCAGTCGGATTGGAAGAAACCGCGCCTGAAACGCGTGCTTCCAACCTCCGGCTGGAACTGGGATCAGCACAGTCGAACTGCGAGGCGGGCTCACCCGCCCCGCAACCTTCCGTGAGATCCATTTGCGATCCCCAAGATTGAGAACGCCGCCGAGCCTCAGCCGCAGCGGGTCCCGAACCTTGAAGAACGCGAGTCTGGTTAGTATCCGCAAATACTGCCAGACGGGAGCGGAGAGTACGCAATGAGAACCTCTCGCAGTTCTCACAATCACCGCCCTCAAGCGCTGACCGAGCGTGCTCCGCTCCCAGACAGACAACGCACTGAATGTGTGTGTCCTTTCCCGTAATGAAACGAGTGCAAGGAGAAACACACGATCTAAATGTCTGCTCCGCCATAATCACAACGCAATCCAATGGGAGGTTTGAAACTCGCAAGCACAAACTCTCTGACACACGCACGCTGAAGACACTCAAAGCTGTCACTTCCGGGTTCCGGCGCGCTTTTATGCTCTGTTCATGACGTCACTTCCGTGACTCGCATTCACACGCGTAAAATTCCCATTGGTTGTACACATCTTCACGTGACTGACGTCAAGGGTTTCCCCTAGCGTTTTCTGACGCAGCTCGAAGTTCCCATGAAAGGGAACTGAAGTTACAGGCTGATCGAACTTGCTTCACTGTATATCTACACATTCTAGCCATATGAGGGCAGGCATTATCATTCACCAGGAGGAACACAGGGTCACGGCACCAACATAAGCTCTGAACACGGCTCTGAGGTTTTCATCCCAGGGACCATCAGCAATGGAGGAACTGAGTAATGGAGAAATTGGCTGCATGTGGATATTCTCCTAGGTTATTCCTCTCCAGACCATTACTGACTCACCCCAAAACTAGTGATGCTGGGTGACGTAGCAGCATAACGTTCCCCACGGCACCTTCTGACTCTTTCACGTTTGTCACATGTTCTCAGTATGAACCTGCTCTCATCCGTGATAAGAACGAGGTGCCAGTGCAGGACTTGCCAACTCTGGTGATTTCTGGCAAATGCCAATCGAGCTGCTGATGCAACCCTCATGAAGCTTTTTCTCATTTTGTAGGGCTCTGCCAGCTCCTCCTGTTCCTGCTGGCACAGAGCAGATACGGTTGTGGTTTTACTCTCTGTAAAAACCACTTCTCATAGGTCTTTGATACCAGAATCAGCCTTTATTCTTATAATACAAGGTGGGACTTTGCTCCATCCACAAATATATGCCTATACATCCTTCCCAAAATGGCCACACTCACTACGGATATTCGTAAAGGTCTTACCATGTGTCACACTAGACTAGGGTTTCCCCTCCTCCCTTGAGCTCCACTCAGGCAACGCTTTGGCTCAGACTCCTCAGACTTAGGGAAAGCACCTTACGAGTGCTCCCGAGTGTAGAGGGAGCCCTTATACCAAGGTTCTCAACTCTTGAGCTCGATAGGAGTCTAAGTTGTAGAAAAGGGGTAAGGCAAGAGCGGTCAGTCCCTCTCAAAGGAGAGTTACACAGCTTTCACTCCCTTCTGCTCCTCCAGGTTTACACCTTCTCTGCGAGTTGGAGGCTCTTAAGACTCCTCGTAGCAGCCTGGGGTCCGATATCAGTTATTCCAAAACCTCACTCTCAGAGATACTGTTAGATTCGTTTCCCGGTGTGCCTCATTCCAGTCCTCTTTTTATTAACGGTTGAATGAATAAGTACTCAGCGCTGAGGGAGATAAAGTGTCTCTCAACTTTATTCTTCATCCATTTGAATATATATATATATATAGATAAATGTCTAGGGGAGTAACAGAGTCAACCAATGAGAGAATATAGATAACATCATATAGGAATCTCAAACATGATAAGATCATATAGGAATTTCTATACATGCCAGAACCAAGTCTACATATGGTCAGTTGTCCAAGTTTTACCAGGAATACATTGGGGCCCTGCTGGCCCTTCTGTTCCTTTACCATAGCAGTGGAGATTCATACCCATGTTCACCTAATGGTCCATATGCATATGTTGACATCTAACACAAAAACCCATTCATGTATTTTCAGTTCTGATACTACATCTGATACAAATCTTACAGGTACCATATTTTCCCCCACATATTTATTTATTCATTCATTGAATATATACCTATTCATTTATTTAGAAGGAGGATTCTGACTAGAAATGATGTTCAGACCCAGAAATCAACTAAATTGTATGCAAAAGTGTTTATATTAAATAATCTACACACAACCATCATACGTACAAACCCGAAGAACATAACATAGAAAAGATATTTCTTAAACAGTCCTCTAGAATTCTTCATCCGGAGGTGAAGAGAAGGTGGGAAGTTGCGAATCAAAAGTCAATCCGATTGTCCAGTTGATAACATCACAATGTTATCCCCATCTTTCCTTGGGTTCCATAGCTCTCACAATCATGGAAAAGTGCGATGCAAAAGTATCTCTTCAAATATGTTTTATCCACTGATGGTATAAGAATCACCACGACACCCATGAATCTGAACGGAAACTCATGAAATCCTATCTAACAAAAGAATAGGGATGGCTGACTCGAAACCTGCGTTTCGACACAGTGTCGAGACCCCGAAGCGTAGATGTTTCGAAACACTGAATCGAAACTGTGATTCAAAACATCAATGTCATGTGACTTTTGGCTAAACGAATCGTCTGCTCATTTCACAAGTGTTTCGATAGGCGGTGCTTGCCGAGTCTGCGTTTGATTGACAGGGGCGGGAACAAACCACACAATCGCACACCTGTCTCAACTCACACAAAGTTTAAAAGAGGAGTTAATGCACCTTCACCTCGTGGGTTTTTGTGAGAGGAGAAAGATTTTGATATAGCGTTTATGATATAGTGACATTTATTGTGCGATTTGGTTAGTTATATTTAGGCTACATTAAAATTAAACATATTTACTGATATACTACAGACAGTGACAGATAGATAGAGTGACACATTCATATAAGCTTAGTTAGATATGGACAGATAGCACAGCAGTTAGACATATAGAATTTCATAAATAGATAGATTCAGATATATATATATATTCAAATATTAATATATAGATTAATAGATATATACACTTTCATAAATATATAGATTCATAGATAGATCTATATATATATATATATATATATATATATATATATGAGAGAGAGACATTAATAGAATAAATGGAAATGGAGGCTCCACGTAAGATATGCTACTTAACCTAGTTATTATTGCTATATATCATAGTTATATAGTGAGGATGTTTAAAAACTCGCCACATTAACACAAACACAACATTTTTATTTTTTTTAATGGATTGTTGTCAAAGTTGCAGACAACATGTGCAATTGACCACTAGATGTCGCCGTGGAGACGGGTGTCGGTATAGAGTTTCGAAGCCTCGAAACAATACGGCACATTTGATTGAAGTGTTTCAGTGTTTCATGAAGCCTCGCTTTGCCCATCACTACAAAAGAACCAAACAATAATTTGAAACATCCCGTAAATACAACATTACAAACCTTTAACAACACTAAAAGAATAGAATGAACTAAACACTTACTTGGATGGGCTTAAAACAACCGTTTCCAACCCGGACTATAGTGGCAAAGTTAGTTCCAGAGAAGGCCATGTTTCTCTCCAAACAATACTCTTACTCTGCTTTGCTCTGACCTTTATATCATAGGGATTAGTACTCAGGAGAGCCCTCTTAAGCATAGGAGAGGTATTACAGCAAAAAAAACTAGTAACTGCTCTACGCACCGTTACACCTGTAGAATCACTTCTTAAGGGACGAGCTGCTGCACAGCAGGAGAGACTGCTTTTTCTTTTTGTTCTGTTTCTGACTTGTGTTTGTTTTCTTGTGTGAATTTTGCACACAAGCACTGTGTACCAAGCCTGAACAGTTATGGATAATTGATGTCCTGTGAGCAACATGCAACATTCGAAATCTGAATTTACACAAAAAAGTACATAAATCTGTGGGTGCGGGTTATGCCAACGATTTTTTTTACAAACCCCACAGGCTATATGAGTGTGCGGATTATCTGTGTCTGCGGGTTATACGTGGGAAAATACGGTAATCAGCTAATCCTTCCCAATAGCGACCCCTAGAGGAAAAGGGAAACAATGAAAGAGAAACGGATGCCGTACTGTTCAGGTGCCTCTTTCATACAGGAGTTATTCCTATAGCGGCCCCTAGGGGACACAGTGTTGAGTTCCCTATTCTCTCCCTATTCTCTTCTTAACTATGTTTAATCGTCATATTTTCATTTAAAGTTTTAATCACTGAAAATAAAAGTAAAACACTGGGTAACACTTTACGGTAAGGGTTCATGAATTATCATGAATTCATCCATGAACTCATGCATTAATTCACACATTAATATCTCATGACTTTTCAGGAACTCACAGAAGTTCACAGTGTTTCATTCATGATTTCATGGATGAAGAACACCTTAATTAAAGCATTAACTAAGATGAGAACATCATCATGAATTATGATTTATTACACATGATCATGTTTTCTTTGATCACAGAAATCGGTCTTTACTATCCATTGTGGATAAAGCTATAGTTATATGGAATTTTTATTGTGCCAATAATATTGAACGAAATATTAGTGAAAACGAACAAAAATACTCTCCGCGAACGAAAAAAACTAACCTCACACCAAAAAAATTAACATCGTCTTCGAATAAACTGCATTCTTTGTTGACAGTTCCCTAAACTGCGGTTTCACTGACTGTGTTTTATGAATACACTGCCAGAGTTTTCGTGTTCGCTTTCAAAGTTTTCGTTTACGATTCTCAAATTTATGTTCGTCTTTCTGACTAACGTGTGGGCGGGGCTTGACAAGGTTCGCTTTCATTGGCTAGTGACATTTGGATTGACGGCTCCTTGAACCGGAAATGGTTGATGCTTCAGTAGCGTGAATTTTGGTAGATACATACACGTGATATATCTGGATCTGCGGTTATACACACGAGATGAGTCAACAGGAGCAGCACGAGGCCTCAGCATCCTCCTCCGCAGGACATTCGAGGCAGCTTGAGGTAAGTTAGGCATTTTTTGTCATGCATAAAAGTATTGTTACTTATGTATTTTGAGTATTTTGCTCTTTTCCCCACAACGTTTGTGTTATAACCCAGCATATGCACTATATTCAAGAATGTTACATGTATTTTTAGAAAAGATCTCAGACTGATGTTTATTCTGCAGCAAGGCTCAAATGTTGGAGCAGCAGATGCTGCCTCAGCTTCACGTAACATCGTAGAGGTGCTGAACCGTTCGCTGGGTAAACCCAGCACGAGGCAGAGTCAGGGGCAGAGCGCGGGACAGAGCAGTGAACAGTGGACCAAAAAATGGCCAGGTTTCAGTTTGCAATCATGACTGAAAACAATGATACTTGCTGTTTGCAATAAAATTTATTCACATGCTCGCATTGATCAGATCCTTTTATCCAAAACAAATTCCATTAGAGTAGCTTAAGCAGTCAGGCACAGGAGATATGTATGTGTGTGTGTATATATATACACACTTACACACACACACTCTCACATACTTTTTAGTAGTAGTGAGAGATAATTAAGAGGTCCACTGAGTTCCTGATAAACAGTACTGGTTGTATTTCTATGTTGTTCTATGTGTTCAGTTACTATTTTTTAATTTCATCATCTTTTGCAGGTCTTTCCCAGGTTTCTTCAAGCGTGGGGCCAAAAGGCGTATACCCAGCTGTAACAAACAGGCCATGTTGAGTAAATGTTGGAAGCCTTTTGTGTTTTCAGCATGCCTTTTAAATAAAAATTCAGAGATTACCCCTTCACCAGCTGAGGAGCTGCAACTCATGCAGGCTGGGTTGGGAAAGCAATCTCTCAGTGATTCAAGATTTGACTCATTCAGAGGTGATGCATAGAATATTTATTTATGGATAATAGAATAGCTTTATTTCTTGCAATTTTAAATTACATATGGATTTTAGGTTTCAAGCTTGTTTTGCGACGCCTACCCAAAAATGAGGTCAGCATCTGGAGGATGGCTGCTCTACAAGACAACAGGTCTGTGATGCACTAAGCATAAGTTACTAGGTTCAGAATATCTCACAATTCAAGTTTCATGAATATGTGTTCATCATTCCATTTATGTACCGTATGTACATTTCAATGGGTTGATGTAGACAATGTTCATGTTTTCAGATTTTAAACAATTTAAAGTGGATGCCTGAGAATGAGCAGCAAAATAATTAAAGATTGCAAACAATTCTGATTGTGTCAATACGAGTTTGTATGTTTTTATTTTTTTCCTCTCACACTTTCATTCTATAAACAAAAACATTTAACTACCATTTGACTGACAAAAAGTCAGGTTTAGAATTCTGAGTATAAGTACATTAGTGTTTTAACTGCTACTATCAGCCAAATGCCATTATTACGGACTAATATCAGTGCATTATTAGTATGATTATCTGGTTAATTCATTTTAATTCATTCTTTTTTTAGTTTATTGATATATTTGTTGTTATATTATTCAGGTGGACTGGGAAGAAGGCAGCTAAATCTAGTTCCTCCAGAGTCTCAAGGATACTGTGGCAGTACCATCAGATGTGCAACTGGAGGGGGGAAACCATGTTGTATATTGTGCCTTTACAGGATGAATTTGATCCTTCGCCTCTTCCATCTGACGCCCAGGAATTTTCTGCGATGCCAAAAGCCGAATGCAAGACATGCCATCAAATGATGCCACTGCAAATTCTTGCCCTGCATGTTAATGAATGCAGTGCTGTGTGCTACGAGACCCTGTCAGAGGTAAACCAGAGGTCAAATCTATTTTCTTTTCTTTTCAGCCAACCTTTTGACCTTTACAATTATTTAAGCTTCATATGGAAGTGTTTTGTGAAGTGTGTTTTTGTCTGTTAGCAGGTAACTGATTCACCTGCACCATTTGAAGAAAAGGTACTTCTTGCATGGGATGACATCATTCTAACTACTTGTATTTTATATTTCACATAATTATTTGCTTTCTAGCCAACAGATGCAAAGTGTCCTGTATGCATGAAAACCTTTCCTATGATGGAATTGGAGCTCCATGCAAGTTTCTGTGGTGACGTGGAAAGGTAATACGATACACACAGCAGTGTAGAAACAGCATTCTAATTTTATGGTGTGTGATGTAGAATTTGAAAAGTCTGAACATTTGGATTTCAAGTGTTCATATGGCACATGAGAATTTAATGGAAATTACCTATGCATAGACTGAACTAAATATTTTTTTCTTCGTGTAAGCAGTATTACATTTTAAGTTACCATTTTACCCTAGTCCAGTGTCTCAAACAAGGAGCCAAGACATCAGGCCATCAGAGCCACAAAGTGAAGAGATGTCATGGTAAAAATTGTAACATTGGTACTTGTATACAATAGTTGGATAATTCATAACTTATGCATAATGCTGACTATTTAAAAGATGTAATGGTTAAGTATAAAAACTATTTACAGTGAGGAGGATGTTCTACAATGGCTTGCTGCTCAAGTCGACACCTCCAAGGACTTCAGCATCTGTGTGTCCAGAATGAACCTCGTGGAACGAGCTATACTGCTTTGGAGAAGACAAAAAAAGGCTCCCCAGTCAACACTTTAAAGGTTACTTTCCTAGGAGAGGCTGGAGTTGACACGGGTGCTCTGCGGAAGGAATTCCTGACCGGTCAGGGTTTTTTTTGTACTTTTCAAACACTACACCACGAAACTGTGTGTGTAATGTTTTTCACTTGTATATGAACGTATAAATATTGAGAACATTTCCCTGTAGAACTGATGGGTGGGATAGAGACAAGACTGTTTGAAGGAGAGGAGGGTAACGGCAAAATGCCTCAATACTCACTGAATGACCTGGACAACGGCCTGTTTAGGTCAGTTATCATTTATTCACACTCATGTGCTTTTTCTGTAGAAAACAAACATTTCATGGTCATTTTAGAGTTGCAGGGGAGGTGTCTCTGTTAGCCTTGCACAGGGTGGCCCAACTCGAGATTTCTTCAGGAGTGCTGTTACGATTTTTTGTTGAATGGAACCCTTAAAAACATTAACAAGGATAATGTTTACGATGCAGAGTTTTCACCACTGATTAAAATGGTATTGGAAATAGAAAGAGAAAAAAAAGTTTTCTATGTATTTATTTTTGTTTATAAGTGTAATACACTGATTTTCCACTACTACTTTTAGATTGAGGAGACATCAGATTTGTCATCTTATAGTGACCAGATCATCAACTGTGGCTACGCGGGGCCTATTAACCAGGACAACAAGGAAAATATAACAAGGTTTCATTCTGTGCAATATTGTTTTTGTTTAAATGCATTTTTTACAGAAAAAACAATTAGACACTTGTTTTATTTCTGTGCAGAGCGATTATAATGCATGCTGCTGCTCGTAGACCCCTCATGCTTCATCGGCTTCATGAAGGGTTACAGCTTTACCAGTTAATCCGAGATGGTCCTCACTGCGGAACACGAGATCCAGGGGGAGGAGCTGGATCCAGATCCCATTATATATCCTTCGCCCCGCCGCCGTCCCATCACACATGGTCATGGTGTGAAGTTGTAGCCTGCGGTCGCCATTTTGTTCTCATCAATGTAAGTCTGCATTTTGATTAATAATATAGTCGATAAAGATAAAAAATGTAGTGTGTGTTTTTAAGTAATGATTACAGTTACATATATGCTAAAGTTTTGACAATGTCCTGTCCATACTTTTTTGATAACGCCAAGACATGTTTAATTAACGTTAGTCTGCAAACTGCCACCCGTTAACGCTTTTAATAGCGCTAACGTTAACACGCACATGTAACTTAGAGGTGGCTTATCTAGTTAGCTAAACTAATTATCTTTGGATAATACGTATGTTCATATGTTTATAGCTAGGGTAAGCTAACATGTTGTATTGTTACTCGGGTAACGTTAGCTTATGCCCACTAGCCAGGTAAGGCATCGCTAACTTGGCAATAAATAACATTTGAAATGCATTTAACGTTCTTTATAGATGCACAGAACAGTATTGCGACATGGGCAGATTGTCCTTCAGAGATGCCAGAGCTGTTGCTCTAATTATCATTGCCCATTCTGCGGACCAAAAGTGTTCAAACCCACCACGGACTTTCACATGGTTGAGAATCATGTCTCTAACCACTTATCTTTGGCAGTACAGCATGAAGGCAAGTTGGCATTGTTTTTTTATTAGAAGTCATTGTTAACATTATTCATTATTATAAATGCTATTAATGATAACATTATTTAACTGACGTTATCGGTTGCTTATTATCCTAATTTGGTTTATGTAACCCTTATGGGGGTGGTTTCCTGGACAGGGATTAGACTAGTCCTAGACTAAAATAAATGTAAGAGCTGTCCAAACTGAAAACAACTAGCACTGACATATCTTAAAATCCATCAGTGCCTTTTGTTTTGCCTTTAAATGCATGCCAGTAATGTTTTTAGTAAGGCATGTTTGTTAAAACTAGTTATATTTCCTTATTAAACTAAGGCCTAGTCCTGGTTTAAGCTAATCCCTGTCCGGGAAACTGCATGGTGTTGTAATGCTTAAACAATACAATAACATATTGTTGACCTTTTTTAGCATGCTTCTTTAGTCTATTTCATAAGTAATATAGTCATGCAAATAATACATCTTTGGTTAATTTAATCAGTTACTTCATGCCCACATTACCATGAGTTGCCACTTTCAGTAAAGTGTTATCCCTCTATTTACATAAAAATTCAAATATGTATATTTTGTTATCTTTTTCAGATTTCCTTATTGTCAAGTGCAACTTGCAGTGTAGAGAACCGGCACATTTTCCCTGTTGTTACTGTTCAAACACAGTTATAAGAAAAGTCCAGCTTATAAAACATCTAGCATTATGCACAAAAAGACAAGTTCCACCTACAGAAACAGCCACTGTTGAGACGGCTGCAATCAATGAACCCATTGTCACCTGCGAACCTGTTGTTCCCAGTGCAGCAGTTGCCATCATTGAACCAGTTGCCACCAGTGAACCAATACTTCCCAGTATAAAAATGTAAAATGTAAATAATAAAATGGCGGCGCGTGCACACGCAGCGGCTTCTCTCTCTCCCGACAGTTCGGTGTTTTCATGTTTTTTGTCGTGTAAATCACAGTGTTTTTGTACGTCCTTGTCGCATCCACTCGTCTGCAAACACAGCTACAGACGTGAGTTTCTGCTCGAGGTTGGAAAGACTTCAGTTTCCAATCCAAGCTCGGCGCTCGTACAAGAACTGCGGGACCATGGTCTTCTCCGGAGGCCTACTCCATCACCGTCCCCCACTACTGCACCTCCCCCACAGTGGACGCGCCACAAACGGTGCGAGAGGAAACAGAAGAGGGGGAAGCGCGGAGGTATCCGGGTTAGATTAACGGACGTGTGACACGGACGTGTGACACGGACGTGTGACAGCACCACCCCCCTAATGAATGAGCTGAACACCTTCTTCGCTCGCTTTGAGGCACACAACAGCACCACTGCACAGAAGTCACCACCTCCTACTGATGACCAGATGTTGACACTGCCCAGGGACAGCGTGAGTAAATCCCTCAGCACGGTCAACGCACGCAAAGCTCCGGGTCCTGACAACATTCCTGGACGTGTATTGAGAGACTGTGCAGAGGAACTCGCTGATGTCTTCACAGACATCTTCAACATCTCACTGAGTCAAGCTGTTGTCCCCACCTGCTTCAAAGCGACCACCATCATTCCTGTCCCTAAAAAATCATCTCCATCCTGCTTCAATGACTACCGCCCAGTCGCACTTACCCCCATCCTTATGAAGTGCTTTGAGCGGCTAGTCATGCACCACATTAAATCTGTCCTCCCCCCCTCCCTGGACCCCCACCAATTTGCATACCGGTCAAAACGCTCGACCGATGACGCCATTGCCACTGCTGTCCATTCAGCACTCACTCATCTGGACAAAAAAGACACGTATGTCAGAATGCTGTTCATTGATTTTAGTTCAGCTTTCAATACAATCATCCCTCAACAGCTCACCCAAAAACTGTCTCAGCTGGGACTCAGCACTTCGCTGTGCAACTGGCTGCTGGACTTCCTGACAGGAAGACCTCAGGCAGTACGGGTCGGCAGCAACACTTCCAGCACCATCATCATGAACACTGGAGCCCCTCAGGGTTGTGTGTTGAGCCCCCTCCTCTTCACTCTGCTGACCCATGACTGCACACCCATACACAACAGCAATCTCTTCATCAAGTTTGCGGATGACACGACTGTAGTTGGTCTCATCACCAACGGCGATGAGACAAACTTCAGGAGTGAGGTGAGCCGCCTGGTCAGGTGGTGCGGCGACAACAATCTCTCTCTGAACGTGGAGAAGACGAAGGAGATTGTTGTTGACTTCAGAAGAATGCACACCCAGCACCCTCCTCTGACCATCAACGGTGCGACCGTGGAAAGAGTGAGGAGCACCAAATTTCTGGGTGTTCATATCACAGAAGACCTCTCCTGGACCACCAACACCACAGCACTGACCAAGAAAGCACAGCAGCGACTCTACTTCCTCCGCAGGCTGAGAAGACCCGGAGCTCCAGCCCCCATCATGCACACCTTCTACAGAGGCACCATCGAGAGCATTCTGACCAGCTGCATCACTGTGTGGTACGGCGCCTGCAACGCATCCTGCCGAAAAGCACTTCAGCGCATAGTGAGAGCAGCTGAGAAGATCGTTGGTGTCTCTCTCCCACCCCTCCAGGATATTTATAACTCCCGCCTCTCCCGCAAAGCCCTCATCATTGCGAGAGACCCCTCCCACCCATCCCAGAGCCTCTTCAGTCTGCTGCCATCAGGGAGGAGGCTACGCAGTCTCCAGGCAAGGACCTGCCGACTGAAGAACAGCTTCATTCCCCAAGCTGTCAGGGCATTGAACTCCCTCCCGTCTCTGCCCCTTTTCCTCTCTTTTGCCCCATGCACCTGACCCCCCCCCCCCCCCACCACCACTATTGTTTGCACTGTCTTTTCCATCGCGACTTTATCTCTTTATTTCCTTAATCTATTTTACTTTATTTTATCTATTATTATTTATTTATTTTTATATATATATTTTTGGTGTTGTTGATATATATATATTTTGTTGCTGTTGTTACTGTTAATGTAACCTGGTTGCACCTTGGGTCTGAGAGTTACAGAATTTCAATTCTCTGTATGTATGTGCTGTATATATTGCAGAATTGACAATAAAGCTGACTTTGACTTTGACTTTTGACAGTGCAGCAGCAGTTGCCTTCAAAGAACCAGCTATTGCTGAAGTCTCCTTGCCTGTAAATTCCCTGCCTGTTCTCAAAAATGTTCGTATTCCAAAAAAAGTGCAGTGCGTTCACTGTGGAGTAACCATCAACAAGAAAAATCTACATGTTCATGTTAAAAGAAAACACACTAAAAAGATCTGTGATGTTACCGAAAATCGTCACCTACCTTCACAGTGCATAGACCCAGTTAGTGGCATATATGCAGTTGAAAAGTCATTTTACAGACCGTGTTCTGTAATCCATGTTCAGAAAAAACCTCAGGTTCACATCCAGTGGTAGTATGTGAAACAGATGAATGCAGTCCCAATGCAGACTTAGCCACTCGAAGTGGCTTTCAGCACTTCGAGTGTATACACCTGAAGTCATTGCAGTTTTGTCCATGGCCTAACATGACATCTGTTGTCCTTGAGGAAGATGTTCTATTAGACATGATAGCTGCAAATGTCTTTGGAGAACAGGCCAAAAAAATCTGCAAAGTGTGAAAGGATGGATGGATAGCTAATTGTGAATGTCCTGTGGTTTCCCTGTAATGTTGGTCTAATTCTGTGTGCTCCCAATGTCGTTTTCCTTATGTTTTGCCTTCAAAGTTTCCCTACTGTTTTCAAAATGTCTGTTTTAGCTCGTGTGTTAATAAAGTTTTTTTTCCAATTTAATTGCGTTGGTAATACATTTTGCATGCATTTATGTAAGTGAGATGCTCTTATGCTATTTAAATGAAGTCAGATGCTCTTGTGAAGTCACTTATAAGTATAATTAGTGCTGCTATAATTTAGTCACATACAGTGTCATAATCAGTAGTGAAAAAAGCACATTCTCTACTTGAATTTAAACTTGAATTACGTGCCTACTAATTAATATACAGTAATACCTCGGTTTACGAGCGACTTGGTATACGAGCAAATCGGTGTACGAGCATTGTATCGGTGTACGAGAAAAAATTCTCTCACCCATGCGCAGTTCTGTGTGGAAAAAGTCCTAACACTCAGGACTGTTGTTTTTTTGTAAAAATTGTTTACGTAGTGAAATATACACTGTTTTAGACAAATAATAAACAAAGTAATAGGCTTAGACAAACCATATTTTTATACAAACAACATATAAGCCTCTCCTACAAATGAGCACTGTTTTCATGTTCGTCGGACCTGCCGTTTCTCTGCAGTATCAGCAAAAGCGCAAGGAGTAAAATGTGACTTCTTACCCCGTGAGCGGGGCTCGTTTTAACAGACAGCGGGTTAGTTGTACACCATGTTTGTTTAAAAAAGTTGCGTCTTGATGATCATAAGCATAACTTATGAATAAAATATTTATTTTTCCTTTATTTTTTACATTTGTTGTGTTTTGAACAATGTAATGACATGAAAAACGTTTTAATAGGTTAATACAATGCAAAATATATGATTATTGATGCAACTTGTTCAATGCCGCTTAGTGTTACAACTAACCCCGCGCTGTCTTGTTTACTTCAGGACCGGATAGCAGCCACTATGTGTTTTTCATGTCTTTCAAAATGGTACCATCTTTTAGCCAAGAAGATGGTAATCATAACAATATAAGATTAGACCAGGGGTCGGCAACCCGCGGCTCCGGAGCTGCATGCGGCTCTTTCACCCCTGTGCTGCGGCTCTTTCATCCCCTGCACGTAAGTTGTAGCAGCGGTCCCGCTGTGAAAAAGGCCATATGAGAGGAATAAGAGCGCTGTTGCGCTGACTGTTTCAGGGGACTTTAATTCTGAAACTACGACGCGCATTAGTTCAGAAAGTTAAGCGGTTCAGTTCAGAGTGAATCATATATCACCCACCGCGGCAGATATCAGTTAACTATTATACATGAGCGCTGGAGAAAAGCCAATAACTTGGCCTATTGAGTGCCTATTGTGTGTTTTGTGCGTCTTATAAGAGTGAGTTCACAATTACCACTATACTCGTCTTTGTTATGACGCAGTTATTGAAGTGTTATAGCCCGATGCTAATTTAGCTGTGGTTCATTTTCTGTGTTTACATTTTGATCTGCTATGTTCAGATAAAGTAATAATAATTAATGACGGTAATTGTGTTCATGTATGTGGGGAGAAGCGAATAGTTTGTATATATATGTGTAATTCTGTTACTAGAATCTTGTTTTATCTGTTACAGGAAAACCACACACACACACACACACACACCACACTCCTTTGCACTCCCTTCCATCCAAGTCTCCATCAAGTCTCCATCAAGCCTCCATCAAGCCTCCATCCAAGCAAGGACATTACTGAGATCTTTGATCACATGTGCTACTTGTGCTCCCACATCTCAATCTCCTTCAGCATTACCGGACATTATTGAAGCACATATTAATGGTTGGCTCCCCTCTTTGACCTGTTTAATCGAATAAATCACTTTGAGACATTTTCTTCCTTCTCTGTCGTGTTCTGACCGACACACCTGGTAGATTGCTATACCCCAAATCAGCCCTTATACATTTCCAGGTAGCCTTCGATACACCCGCTATCCTCTGGTTTGCTTTATGTTTCTTGAGTTCGTCGTTATTATGTCTAGTCTAGGTTTTTCCCCCTCGTGGGTTTTTCATTTCGTGTATTATGTTTCTTCTTTATAATAAATCCCTCACCGTTTCCCCTGCATTTGAGTCCTCCCTTTAATCGCCCCGTGACAAAAATATTTAAATGCTGCTAAAAGAGTTTTTCCTGTGGTTCTCACATATGCTCTCTAATTCGTTCTCTCGCGGCTCCCACGAGTTCGTTCGTTCGAGGCTCCCGCTTTAACGCTGGATTATCACATCGTTTGTTTTCTGCACTATCATAATAAATTCACTCATTTGCTTTCATCCTTGGTTTCCCCGCTCCCCCGTCCTCCCTCCTCTCTCTCCTCCAAGCAGGCTGCTCAAACCTGAAGTGCATTACAGTAAATTGTCAAGTATTTTTATAGTTTAATCGTCAATGATTAATTAGTATTTATATGAGATCTTAATGGTTACAATTTTAACTGCAATTAATATGGTAAAACCAAAAAATATTTTAAATGGGCATTTGTGGTCATGTGGAATGAATTAATTGATTTTTAGTACATTCTTATGGGGACATTTGTTTTGGTGTACGAGCATTTTGGTTTCCGAGCTCGCTCTTGGAACAAATTAAACTCGTAAACCGAGGTATTACTGTACAGCAATTTACTTTTTCCAGAAGGAGTTTGCAAGTGATGTTCCCTGTCAAGAGAACTCAACACTGCGTCGAACGCATATGTGAACGCCTTAGCATGATTGTCTCTTGAAGCGCAATTGAAACCAGGTGTGCAAGTGCACGTCGCCGAGGGAGACGTCATGAGCCAGGAGTATATGAGCACGCCGTGATCCGGAAGCCGCAGCTTTAGTGTCTTCAACAGCGCCGAAGCTAACGTGTGTGAAGTGCATTGTGCTGGCGGTAAGATTGTTTTTCAAACACTGACTTCTCATTATGGCCGTTCACTCAGACGTTGTGTCACTCCCTGCCCGCGCTTTATCACGAGCAGTTATACACACGTTCTGTGTGTAACTTATTTGGGCATGCACGCTCAGCGCTCGAGGGCTCTGAGTGTGCAGAGTGTTGGCAGCTGCGCACTCTCCGTTCACACCTGGCAGTTTTTGAGGGAACTGCTCAGGCTCGCAATCCTCATGGGTCTGGCCCCGCTGCTGCTGAGGCTCAGCGGCAGTCGCGCTCATAGGGATCGCAGTTGGATTTAGCAGCGGGCTGGAGACGGGCTATGCCTTATCTCATCACTTACCTGCTGGATCCGCCCTCACTCAGGATAAAAAACTACTTCCCACTGTCCTCAGATAAAGTCATAATTGTCGGTGATTTTAATATCCATGTAGATAATGAAAAAGACGCATTGGGATTGGCATTTAGAGACATTTTAAACTCTATTGGAGTTACACAACATGTATCAGGACCCACTCATTCTCGTAATCATACTTTAGATCTAATATTGTCATATGGGATCAATGTTGATACTGTTCAAATTCTGCAGCAGAGCAATGACATCTCAGATCATTACTTAGTTGCGTGTAGATTACCTTTAGCCAAAGTCGAAAAACAAACTCCCTGTTATAAATATAGTAGAACTATCACTCCTAACACAAAAGATAGCTTTATAAATAATCTTCCTGATCAATTTAATCTACTTAACATCCCAGATAGCCTAGAAGAACTTGATGTTGTAACAGAAACTATAAACTCTCTTTTCCAGCACTTTAGACACTGTTGCTCCGTTGCGCTTAAAGAAGATTAAAGAAAATAGTCCAACATCGTGGTACAACGAACACACCCGGGCCCTCAAGAGAGCAGCCAGAAAAATGGAGCGGAGCTGGAAAAAAACTAAGCTTGAGGTTTTTCGTATTTCATGGAAAGACAGCTCTATTGCATTCAGAAAGGCCTAAAAATCAGCTAGATCTACTTACTTTTCTACCCTCTTAGAAGAAAACAAATACAACCCTAGGTATTTATTTGATACTTTGACTAAATTAACAAGAAATTAGTGGAGTTATTTAGGAATTAATTAGTTAGGAATTAGTGGAGTTGCATTAGCCTGGTTCAAATCATACTTATCTGACCGTTATCAGTTTGTAGCAGTAAATGAGGAGATGTCATATCGGTCACGGGTTCAGTATGGAGTTCCTCAAGGTTCAGTACTAGGACCATTGCTTTTCACCCTGTACATGCTTCCTTTGGGTGCAGTTATTAGGAAGCATGGCATTAGCTTTCACTGTTACGCTGATGATACTCAGCTCTGTATTTCTTCTCATCCTGATGAAACGAACAAATTCACTAAATTAACAGAATGCATAACTGATATAAATTGGATGACTAATAACTTTCTACTGCTTAATTCTGAAAAAACTGAGATTCTAATTATTAGACCAAAAAGTTCAGCACGTAATAATCTAGACTACTGCCTAACACTAGATGCCTGCTCTGTCAAGTCTTCGTCGTCAGTTAGAAACCTGGGTGTGCTCTTTGATACCAATCTTTCATTTGAAAGCCATGTTTCTAGCATCTGTAAAACTGCATTCTTCCATCTTAAAAATATATCTAAATTGCGACATATGCTCTCAAAGACAAATGCGGAAAAGTTAGTTCATGCGTTCATGAGTTCAAGGCTAGATTATTGTAATGCTTTACTAGGTGCTTGCCCTGCACGCTTAATAAACAAATTCCAGCTGGTCCAAAATGCAGCAGCTCGAGTTCTTACTAGAACCAGGAAGTATGAGCATGTCAAACCTGTCAAACCTGCACTGGCTTCCTATTAAACACCGAATACATTTTAAAATCTTGCTAATGACTTACAAAGCATTAAATGGTTTAGCTCCACAGTACTTGAGTGATCTCTTAACACATTATAGTCCTTCACATCTATTGCGATCCCAAAATACTGACCAGCTTATAATACCTAGAATATCAAAGTCAACTGCTGGCGGTCGATTCCTATTTCCTATAACTATATGTGTTAGAAGAGATCAGGTGTGCTCCAACAGTAGCCACATTCAAATCAAGACTCAAAACACATCTTTTTACCTATGCATTTGCAGATTGAGCACTGTGCTATGTCCGAACTGTTTGCATTTTATTTTATACGTATTATCTTTTTATTCTTTTAATCATTTTTAATGTTTTATTTTTATCATTCTTCTTTATGTAAAGCACTTTGAATTACCATTGTGTATGAAATGTGCTATACAAATAAACTTGCCTTGCCTTGCCTTGCCTATTTAGCTCCTAAACTCTGGAACAGTCTTCCTAATACAGTTCGGGAAGCAGACACACTCTGTCAGTTTAAATCTAGACTAAAAACACATCTCTTCAACCTGGCATACACATAACACATTATACATACATTTTTAATCCAAATCATGTAAAATGATTGTTAGGCTGCATAATTTAGATAAGCCGGAACCGGGAACATTCCCATAACACCTGATGTACTCGATACATCAGAAGAAGAATGGCATCTACGCTGATATTGGTCTCTGTTTATTCCGAGGTTACCGTGGTCAGCTGGATCCGGGCCGTATCCAGATCAGATGAAGGACCTGCACCTGGACACGAGCACAGCACTGCCCTGAAGTGTCTGCGGAGACCGTGACTCTACTAGACCCTCCCCTGTGAAGATCATGAACCCATCTCTAACCGGACCAAATTGGACTTCATATTGGACTTTAATTATCAATATAATAATCAAACTATCAATCAATCAAATCGATCAATAATCATAACATAACACTTAATATTCATCAATTGTATTAATTCGCCTGCTCTTTTAAGGCTGCCGTTCAGCCAAACAAACTTTGTTTATAATATTTTCATTTGACCACTGTAAAGCTGCTTTGAAACAATCTGTATTGTAAAAAGCGCTATATAAGTAAAGGTGACTTGACTTTACTTGTGATCAACTTTTGCTTGTGTTTATCCCAGGTATGTTTTATTCAGTTTTGTCATGTTCTGTGTTAAGTTGAGAGTTATCGGCGCAAGCGTTCACGTGCTGCGCCACGAGGCATGTTCATCCCTCCTGTATTTCATACAAAATACATAAAATGATGTTTACATAAATTCATACATTCATGAGAAATGAGAACTGACACAGTTTTTCACTGTTTATTTCCTCATTGTATGATTTATTTAGGTCTCATTCCATCAACACAAGAAAAGTCAGTCTTTGTAATAGAATTATAGGCAAGTTTTTCCTCCAACTGGCTATCAATTATTTAAATGATAAATGTTATGAAATGCAACAGATTTGTATTTTGCACTGAGAATATATTTTGTTGTTGTTCCAAAAATACAGTAATGTAAATAACACCTCAAATCTAACTCCTTTCACATAATCAACCTTCTTTGTTATTATTGTTTTAGATGATCAATAGCATGTCACACTACGAGATGAGCTGTTAGAGTAGGTGGAACACCATTGCATATCTGCTCTTTTTACAACTCCTTAAACTGTGACATTTAATGTATATCTGTAACTACAGTTTTAACCGACTTAATGTGTTTTTGCAGGGAATATCATAACAACAGTGTGTGTAACATCAGTTCAAAAGTTATCAGCCAAACTTCAATGGACAGAACTATATTAGATCTACACAATCATCCACAGCAATTAACAGTCAATTGCTTATATTATATCTGTCTGACTCATGTATGTTTCTATCACAGTGTAACATAGGACTCACAGGCAGGGATCCAATCGCAATGTCTTTATTTAGAATGGTCGTACAGGCAGGGGGTCAGGGCAAAACAGAGAGCAATCGTGGTCAGTAATCCAAGCAGGGGTCAGGAAGGCAGGCAGAACAGATACAGAAACGATAGTCCAGGCGAGAGGTCGAGGCAGGCAGATATCAGTCGTAAACGTTATTCCAGGCACAAGGTCGGGGTAGGCAGAACAGGATCAAGAAACAGGTAACAGGCAGAATCGGAACAGATAAACAGGATAGGAATAAACGCTCAGAATGATAGCTATTGCAAATCGAGACTTCGTGGTGATTGTCAGAATGAAACCGTCTTTTATAGTCCAGATAAAGATTCACAGGTGGTGTGGCAAACAATGATGATGGAGTTCAGGTGTGTGTGTGTAATCAGTCCAGTGTGATGGTTGCTGGGAAATGTAGTGTGTAGTGAAGTGTCAGTATAAGTGAGAGCTCCCTCTGGTGGCCAGGGAGGGGAGCGCAGAGCTCATATTCATAACAGAGCCCCCCCCCTACGAGCGCCTCCTGGCGTGAGGCAGCTAAAAGGCGCCGCGCACCACCATGGCGGCGCCCAAAGTTCAATGTTCCAGGGTGGTGCCGGGGGCACGGACCAGGCTGGTTCAGGCAAGGCTGGCGGGTCTGGGAGGTCTGTAAGGTCCCGGGACGTAGCCGACGAGCCGAAGGACCCGATCGACACCGCTGGTTCCGGAGACCGAAGGCCAGCCGCAGCGACGAATGACCGAGGCGGAGTCCAAAGGAGCGAGAGCAGAGTCGGAGACGGAGTGACAGAGGACATAAGGTGTAAGCCGGAGGGAGGAAGGAGCCAGCTGGAGCCGCAGGTGTAGGCAAGGCGACGCACGACCAAGGTGGAGCCTGGAGGACGAGGGAACCCGATGGAGATGATGGTCGAGGGACTTTGGTGAAGCTGAGGGAGTGAGAAGCCAGGCTGTGCCGAAGTGTTGACGGACCGAGGTGGAGAGAAGGGGTCTGAGGCTGGAGGCGGAGTCAGGCATTCCCCGACTGCCGTCGAGGCTGGAGTCGGCAGGATCTGCGGCGGTACCATCCAGCTGAGCACATGCAGTGGCGGTGCAGGACTGACGATCTCTGGCAGAGACAGGGCAGGAGGGCTGGCAGACACAAACAGGGACAGAGGTGATAATGGGTGGGATAGGGTGGGAAATGGTACCTCAGGCTCTAGCTGACGGGTCGTTGCAGGCTCTGGCTCTGGATGACGGGTCGTTGCAGGCTCAGGAATGGCAGCTCTGTGGAGCCTACAAGCTCTCACAGCTGCCATGGCAAAAGGCAGAGTCACAGGTGGCGCCGGCAGGGCGAGAGTCACAGGTGGCGCCGGCAGGGCGAGAGTCACAGGTGGCGCCGGCAGGGCGAGAGTCACAGGTGGCGCCGGCAGGGCGAGAGTCACAGGTGGCGCCGGCAGGGCGAGAGTCACAGGTGGCGCCGGCAGGGCGAGAGTCACAGGTGGCGCCGGCAGGGCGAGAGTCACAGGTGGCGCCGGCAGGGCGAGAGTCACAGGTGGCGCCGGCAGGGCGAGAGTCACAGGTGGCGCCGGCAGGGCGAGAGTCACAGGTGGCGCCGGCAGGGCGAGAGTCACAGGTGGCGCCGGCAGGGCGAGAGTCACAGGTGGCGCCGGCAGGGCGAGAGTCACAGGTGGCGCCGGCAGGGCGAGAGTCACAGGTGGCGCCGGCAGGGCGAGAGTCACAGGTGGCGCCGGCAGGGCGAGAGTCACAGGTGGCGCCGGCAGGGCGAGAGTCACAGGTGGCGCCGGCAGGGCGAGAGTCACAGGTGGCGCCGGCAGGGCGAGAGTCACAGGTGGCGCCGGCAGGGCGAGAGTCACAGGTGGCGCCGGCAGGGCGAGAGTCACAGGTGGCGCCGGCAGGGCGAGAGTCACAGGTGGCGCCGGCAGGGCGAGAGTCACAGGTGGCGCCGGCAGGGCGAGAGTCACAGGTGGCGCCGGCAGGGCGAGAGTCACAGGTGGCGCCGGCAGGGCGAGAGTCACAGGTGGCGCCGGCAGGGCGAGAGTCACAGGTGGCGCCGGCAGGGCGAGAGTCACAGGTGGCGCCGGCAGGGCGAGAGTCACAGGTGGCGCCGGCAGGGCGAGAGTCACAGGTGGCGCCGGCAGGGCGAGAGTCACAGGTGGCGCCGGCAGGGCGAGAGTCACAGGTGGCGCCGGCAGGGCGAGAGTCACAGGTGGCGCCGGCAGGGCGA
Source organism: Rhodeus uyekii (assembly GCA_037043235.1). NCBI lineage: Eukaryota > Metazoa > Chordata > Actinopteri > Cypriniformes > Acheilognathidae > Rhodeus > Rhodeus uyekii. The sequence continues at coordinate 439,503 of JAWRVZ010000281.1, forward strand.
GAGTCACAGGTGGCGCCGGCAGGGCGAGAGTCACAGGTGGCGCCGGCAGGGCGAGAGTCACAGGTGGCGCCGGCAGGGCGAGAGTCACAGGTGGCGCCGGCAGGGCGAGAGTCACAGGTGGCGCCGGCAGGGCGAGAGTCACAGGTGGCGCCGGCAGGGCGAGAGTCACAGGTGGCGCCGGCAGGGCGAGAGTCACAGGTGGCGCCGGCAGGGCGAGAGTCACAGGTGGCGCCGGCAGGGCGAGAGTCACAGGTGGCGCCGGCAGGGCGAGAGTCACAGGTGGCGCCGGCAGGGCGAGAGTCACAGGTGGCGCCGGCAGGGCGAGAGTCACAGGTGGCGCCGGCAGGGCGAGAGTCACAGGTGGCGCCGGCAGGGCGAGAGTCACAGGTGGCGCCGGCAGGGCGAGAGTCACAGGTGGCGCCGGCAGGGCGAGAGTCACAGGTGGCGCCAAGAAAGTCTTTTTTCTTCCCTTCCGGCCACCTCGTCGTCTTCGGCGGCAATGTGTATACTCGGATCGGGCTCTGGCTGGCGGATCTCTGGATCGGGCTCTGGCTGGCGGATCTCTGGATCGGGCTCTGGCTGGCGGATCTCTGGATCGGGCTCTGGCTGGCGGATCTCTGGATCGGGCTCTGGCTGGCGGATCTCATCCACCATGAAATGTGAGCAGTAAGACCATATTTAAAAAGTCCATGGTTGGCCTGAAGCAGAAGTCCAGGTCAATGAATGATCGGAGCTTCTCATCCATTCCTTGCAGGAAACAATAATTGATAGCCATGTCATCCCAGCTTACTTGGTTGGAGAGCTCCAGAAACTCAGACATGTAATCCTCCAGTGGTCGCCCTCCCTGGTAAAGGGATGAGAGTTTTAGTGAGAGTGCGTCCATTTTGTAGCTGGTAGACCTGGTCTGTGAACGAATATCCGGGAAAGACAGCTGGATCTGTAGTGGCGAAGTCTTCTGTAACAATGGACTAACAGGCAGGGATCCAATCGCAATGTCTTTATTTAGAATGGTCGTACAGGCAGGGGGTCAGGGCAAAACAGAGAGCAATCGTGGTCAGTAATCCAAGCAGGGGTCAGGAAGGCAGGCAGAACAGATACAGGAACGATAGTCCAGGCGAAAGGTCGAGGCAGGCAGATATCAGTCGTCAACGTTATTCCAGGCACAAGGTCGGGGCAGGCAGAACAGGATCAAGAAACAGGTAACAGGCAGAATCGGAACAGATAAACAGGATAGGAATAAACGCTCAGAATGATAGCTATTGCAAATCGAGACTTCATGGTGATTGTCAGAATGAAACAGTCTTTTATAGTCCAGATAAAGATTCACAGGTGGTGTGGCAAACAATGATGATGGAGTTCAGGTGTGTGTGTGTAATCAGTCCAGTGTGATGGTTGCTGGGAAATGTAGTGTGTAGTGAAGTGTCAGTATAAGTGAGAGCTCCCTCTGGTGGCCAGGGAGGGGAGCGCAGAGCTCATATTCATAACACACAGACATCTACACATCACGTTATATCCGCAAAGCCACCAGCATTGTGGACGACACCACACACCCCTCACACACACTCTTCACCCCACACACCCCTCACACACACTCTTCACCCCACACACCCCTCACACACACTCTTCACCCCACACACCCCTCACACACACTCTTCACCCCACACACCCCTCACACACACTCTTCACCCCACACACCCCTCACACACACTCTTCACCCCACACACCCCTCACACACACTCTTCACCCCACACACCTGTACCTTTTTTTCTGTACCTACTGTGTATAATGTCTGCGTTATGGTCTGTGCTCTCTGTTTGCACTCAGAGGTTTTTGTTCTATAGTGACTTGGTCCTGGACAAACGTTTGTTTCACTACTTGTAAATGGCAATAAGCTCCACTTTGACTTTGTTAATAATAAGTACAATTGTGTATTATGTGTTTAAATATGTTAATGGCTCTTATATATATGTGTTTAAAGAATATTCATGTTCATAATTACATTTTCTAAATACAACTGTGTAATATGTGTTTAAATATGTTCATGGTTTATATCCAGTACAGACCAAAAGTTTGGACACACCTTCTCATTCAAAGAGTTTTCTTTATTTTCATGAAAATTGTAGATTCACACTGAAGGCATCAAAACTATGAATTAATGTAGCGGTTTAATCTGCGTTGTGTTGTTTTTTAAATCACTCACGAACTCTTGTCCCATCAATCATCTTTTATTAGATCACACTGTGAAAACACAAACACATCTGAGGACATGTGCAGCAAATTCAGCAGCGTGCGGTACTCATGCACAACGCGCGCTACAAAAGATAAAGAATAGTTTAACATAAATAAAAATACATAAATAAAGTGTTATACAGTGTCATACAGTACGTTGAATGTATATAAAGTCAACTCAACAGCATTCGGCTCTTTTATACGAGCGACCGACTAATGCGACCTACCGCTGCGAGATCATAAGTAGAATGGGAAGAGGCAAAGCGCGCCCAATCCCCAAATGCATTGCGGGCTGCGGCCGGAAGGATCGGAAAGACCAAAAATGGTCATGGCAAGTGAAATCACAATTAGACAACTGCACACCTGCTACACTCTCCCCTGCTGACTTTCACTTGCACATGACAAAACAAAATAACACAAAACATAAAATTGCCACACAGTCACCCAAAACAACAACAATAACACAGGTACATGTAACACTATAACAGATGAAATTAAAACAAATCACAGTCTTTACCTTAGTACCAAGAGACAATGTAAATCACTTGACACACTAAATACTCCCGTCATAAGACTATTCTTTTTCAGAATTAGAAATGTAAGAGGGTTGCAAAGCCTCTAAACACTCTTAGGAACAACATGCCTGTTACATGTTACATACATTTAGTGGTCAATACCTTTTATACCAGTTACAGAAACAGCATCTCATAAACTCTTATCTAGTTTAAGATCACTCTTAGAATCTCTTCAAAGTACCACTAAAAGATATTAATTTCAGAGAAGAAAGAAAGAAAAAAAAGAAGAGAGAAAAAAAAAGAAAAAGTATAGAATTTTGAATTCACATACTCAAGTATCAACATACCTACACAGGTAGAGGGGAAGAGAGAAGAAAACTACAACCCAGACAAAACTTTCTGATGCATGTTCTGAATAAGTCTAAACACTGGTTTAACCACCCTTCCACATCTAGTTCTCACAGATAATAACTCACTCTGGCTAGACGGTACTCTAGAACTCTGGGATAAACGGTCAGTGACTATAGGGTCAGCGTGCACATCTGTATCAGCCTGATTAGTGTTCCCGTCTACGTCATGTTCACATGTCAAAGAACTACCATCAACCCCTAAGGTCTGTCCATTGAGACTTGTTGCATGTGGTAAACTGTCAGTAGTCATAGCAGTAGATTGTTCTTCTGCATTATTTTGGACAGAGTCAACGTCCGAAAGATCGACTTCCTCAGAAACTGGCAATTCTGATACCCATGCCACAGTTCTCTCGTCTGATCCATTGACAGGTAATCTCAACTCATCAGTTTCGTTCACAGACAGACTTGACCCACTCAAAGCAACATTCTCAGAAGAATCACTGTCAGAAATCTCATTCTGAAGAGGTAGGAAGTTCACTGGCATGATGAGATTTCTATGAACAACTTTCTCAGCACCAGTCGCACAATTCTTGATTCGGAAAGTATGGACTTCTCTATTCATTCCAGTCACTATATAGATGTGACTCTCCCATCTATCTGCAGTTTTCCTCTTGCCACGTTCACTCTTATTGGCCAGCAGAACTCGATCACCAATGTTCACTGAAGCACCTTTCTGCCTTTTGTTGTAGATTTTTGCTTGCCTCTGCTGTTGTTTCGAAGTAGAACACTGAGCCACTTCAACTACCTGGTCATCAATCAGCACAGAGTCAAACATCATGTCAACAGGCAACCTGGGAGATCTGCCAAACATCAACTGAAATGGGGGAAAACCGGTTGTCTCATGAATTGTTGCATTATAGCAAAAAGTGAGGGACTTCAACATTTGAGGCCATCTGTGTTTCGCTTTAGGTGGTAAGGCACGAATCATGTTCCCCAACGTACGGTTGAATCTCTCAACGGCCCCGTTTCCCATTGGGTGGTAAGGAGTTGTATGGGATTTTTGAACACCAGCTAGCTGAAGCATTTCAGAAATCAGACTGCTTTCAAAACTGGCTCCCTGGTCTGAATGCACTCGTTCAGGAAAGCCGTATATACAAAAAAAGTTATCCCATAGTTGTTTTGCAACTGTCTTCGCAGATTGATCAGTACAAAGGAATGCATGTGCCAACTTAGTGAAATGGTCTGTAACGACCAACACGTCCCGAGACTTGTTGTTGTAGTCCTCAGCAGACCAAAAATCGATACACACCAGCTCAAGTGGTCTCGATGTTTGGACGCTTTCGAGTGGTGCTCTGGCTTCGGGCTCTGGAGACTTGCTGACGACACATCTACTGCAGCACTTCACATACTCCTTTACATCTCTCTCCATTCCTTGCCAGTAAAACCGACGTCTTGTTAGGTACAGTGTTCTGTGTTGGCCCTGATGTCCAGCTTCATCGTGCACTCCCTTGAGCACCATCTCTCGAAGAGTAGCGGGCACAACAACCTGAAACGTCTTTCTCCTCGTGACAACGTCCTTGGAAACTCTATATAGTAGACCTGATCTTATTGATAGTTTACTCCAGGTTCTTAGTAAACGAAGTACACTAGGAGATTCCTTGTTTCTTTCTCTCCTAGACGGCCTACGCTTGCGCTCCACAAAGAAAAGCACTCTGTTCAAGACTGGATCAGCATGTTGTAAGTCTATCAGCTCCTGCTTTGACAGTACTGGAACGTCTGATGGTCGAGATGGAATAATCGATCCAAGTATCTGTGGAAGCAGGTAAGCATAAGGCTGCACAAGATTGTCTTGTTGTCTACTGCTGTGCAGAATGGCAGAGATGTCCTCCTGAGAAATACCAGACTGTCTAGAAAGAGCAACATTATGTACCTCAATATCTGATCCGGGATTGTCTTGTGCCCGTTTCTCAAAAGGATGACACGACCAGCGGAACACATCCTGGACATTCTCTGAATTCACTGCCTGGGACTCCTCCAAAAGAGCACCATAGGGCACCCTGGTAAGTCGATGAAACACACTGGGTCGCACAAATGGTTCACGGCTGAGAGCGTCTGCGACTACATTCTTAGGCCCGGGAATGTACTTGATGTCGAAATTGTACGGAGCGAGTTTTGCGACCCATCTTTGTTCGCAAGCATCCAACTTGGGTTTTGTAAGAATGTAGGTCAGAGGATTGTTGTCTGTCCATACCGAGAACTGATGACCCTTTAGCCAGTGGCTAAATTTGTCACAGACTGCCCATTTGAGAGCAAAAAACTCTAGTCTGTGCGCTGGGTATTTTGCTTGTGCATAATTTAGCGACTTGCTAGCAAAGGCTACGGGACGAGCAACCTCTCCACCCGCCACTACCTGAGAAAGCACTGCACCAAGCCCATTACTGGAAGCGTCCACTGAGAGCAAGAAGGGTTTACTAAAATCTGGGTGTGCCAAAAGGGCACCGTCGAGTAAAGCCTGTTTAAGCGCACTTAAAGCATCTCTACACTCCTGGGTCCAATCAGAAGAAGTAAGTTTCCTGCCCGCTGTCACACGTTTCTGTCCTTTGGCATGTCTTGGTTTCCTCGGGCCTGATGTCAAAGCAAAGAGAGGTCTACCAATGTGAGAACATCCCTCAATATACTGCTGGTAGAAAACCACCATACCCAAAAACGATCTGATTTTGGTTTGTGATGGAATGTCCGTGCCCTCTTCCATAAGATCCTGTTCTGAGATTTCAACAATAGCTCTGACCTTTTCAGGATCTGTAGCCACTCCTTCACTACTCACAATGTGACCAAGAAACTTGACAGATGATTTCATAAAGTGACACTTCTTTTGGGATAGTTTCAGATTGTGAACCCGAAGTTTCTGGAATACCATCTCTAGTCGTTCCAAAGCCAGCTGTTCATCAGGAGCAAAAACGAGAATGTCATCGAGGTAACATAGCATACTCATGAAGTTTTGATCTCCAAAGATGTTCAACATCATCCTCATGAATGTCGCAGGACTATTGCACAGACCTTGTGGAAGTCTATTGTATTCATACAGGCCAAATGGAGTGGTAAAAGCTGTAAATCTCTTGTCATTCTCATGTACTTCCACGTTGTAATAACCTGATGTTAAGTCCATTGTAGAAAAGAATGCATTACCACCTAGCGCTGCAAGTGCGTCCGCTTGATGTGGAAGGGGATGTGCATCCTTGACAGTGCGCGCATTCAGCCAACGGAAGTCTGTACATAGTCTCAGATCCCCGTTCCTTTTCCAGACTAACACAAGAGGTGATGCATAATCACTCATTGACTTCCTGATTATGTCACGCTCCTCCATGTCATTCAAGGCCTCTCGCAGCTTCTCATAGTGTGCTGGTGACAACCTTCTATAGGGAAGCCTGAAAGGTTTAGTGTCGCTCAGAGAGATTCTGTGAACAAAGCCTTTGGCCCTTCCGCAGTCCAGTCCATGACGTGAAAATATCGACTCATACTTGATCAACAGTACAGCCAATCGCGCTCTCCAATAAGGTGTCAAAGAATTGGAGTCCAAGTCGATATCCTGAAGTCCCAGGCTAGACAGCGTTGGGCCAGCCAAACCGTGTGGAGAGTCGTGTTGTCGCTCAGTCTCGCACTGCTCAGTATTACTCTTTGTGTGGATGTTAGTTTCTGCTTTGTTACACTGCAAAACTTCCATCTGTTGAAAAGACACATCTCGACAGTCAATATCAAAGTCTTCAAGAGCCATGCAGGTGTACACGTCAGCCAACTTGCAGTTACGTTTCAGGTAAACAGGTCTGTTCGATGGATTAATGACTTTGACTGGTGTACTGCCATCACCCCATAAGGACACAACTATCCTGCCCACCAACACATTTCTTGGTGCGGTGCGCGCTGTGCTGGGATCCACGACAACTGTACTGCCCACAGATAGGATTTTGTCACTAGCCAGTCTTCCCCACACTATGTGTTCTTTCATGGGTTCCAAAGTTACGGCATGTCTCAGTTTCACAGTTCCTACTTTGGTAGGAGGATCCGCTCCTCTCCATGACTCGACATTGCTCAAAAGTTGAAACAAAGCACCCGTATCACATTCTTTTCCTTGTGAGTCAGAAACTCCTTTCCAGAAATCACTTGTCATCTTCATTTCATGAATAAGATGTTTTAATACATTACTTCCTAAAATCAGATCAGCATGTTGTCCATCAACAATCAAAACAGTAAGAGAAAAAGAGCAATCAAAGACTTTCATCTGAACGTCACTGACTCCCTGTGGACTTGTTTTCTGGCCACCACATCCAATCAGTGTGAACAGTGTTGGCGATATGTCACTTGAGGAAAGTACTTTCGCATCCATGAGTTTGGATAGAGCTTGTGTACTCATAGTGCAGGCCATAGACCCACTGTCAAGCATCCCTCGAAGCAAAACATCCTGTACCAGAACATCAGTAAAAAAAGATCATCATTTGAGTTAAGTCTCTGTACATTTTGGAAAATCACTTTTGTCTTGTCATTGACGCTACTGCAAAACTCAGAATAGACAGATGCCAAATCAATATCCTCATCATTAGGGGACATAATGCATGGCCCTCCACTTGTCCCCTCCTCGTGTGGGCCATCTAGTTTCCCGCCTGGCCAGAGCCAGGACTGCTCTGTTGAATCGGTGTCTCGTGGGCTGTCCCAGCAGAACAAGCTGATGCTCTGTGGCCAGAACCATGACAGTTAAAGCATAACCGATTAATCCGACAGTGTGAGATTGTATCATGACTCGCATCACCACACACTTCACATTCCACTTTCGGTTTGGTTACTCTACTCTTCGATTTATGTTGAGGTCTGTTAACTCTAGTAGGCTGTTGACAAGAACTCTGGTCCAAAACTCGTTCCAAAAGACTGATCATACGACTCAGAGACTGATCCTGAGTACTGTACTCATTATCTTGAGGTTGCGCCACAGTTACATTTTTCTCTGCACCACGGTCAGGAGATCGCAAAATGTCTGTTGATTGAGCGTGACACCCAATTCCACTCACATGTGCATTGGCTTTGTGTCGAAGGAGCTTATTCTCCCTCTGATACTCATCTAATCTGACCTGTACATCAGCTGCGGTCCATTCATCAAGTGGCTTACATTTGAAAATCAGGGCCAGCTCTGGATCAGGACAGTTCTGAATAAACATCACCGTGACCTCTCGCAAAGGGTCATCAAAAGTTTTCCTCCTTTGTCTTTTCAGTCCTTCAGCTGCAACATCCATTGCATTGTGTAGCCTTAGCCAGTAGTCGAATGGTTTCTCATTTTTGAAAGGTAAAGTTGCATAAAAATCTGCTAAAGGCATGCATGAAGACACAGTATCACTGCAATGTTGCTTGAGCAAATCAAAAATTGGCTTTGGTCCATCACTGAGGTCAATCATAGGATTACTCCTCAGTCCAACCTTTACCACATTACGTGCTCTGCCCTTCAACTTTGTCAGCACTTCATCAGCTTGGTCTTTCAAGGGCACGTCATGCTTTCTCAAGTACACTTTTACTGTCTCTACCCACTCGTCAACACAAATTTTCTCTTCACTGTCACCTTTGAATTATGGGGGCTCATTTACATCCTGCTTAACAGTTAAGCTAATTTTTGACAAACCAGTCACATTGAGGGTTGAATCATTTTGCTTGTTTCGGCCAAAAACTCCAGATTCAAGACAGGTAACAATATTTTGGCTAATGCTATTGCCTATCTGTTTCACCATGTCATTAATCAGGGCAATTGGGACAGCATTTAAATCAGAATAATGCACAGAATCATCAGTAACAGTACAAGACTGAGACACAGTAGATGTTGGCACATTAGCTTGTCTTGTGTGAATTGGGGTTGAGGAAAACGGACCAATTTTATCAGCACCACTTGTCTGACGTGCTTCGACAAATCTCATTACTCCCCTCCCTCTCCCCACATTCATCTGACCATTAGAACCCTCCATCTCAGTTTTTTTTTCAATAAAACCTGCAATATAAACTAAATAATCTCAGTATGATAGTCCATTAAACACATCAGAGATCTCTCAAAATCAAAAATAACTCAGTTCATATTTTATTCACATTTGGCGAACCTCTCATTCGCTCAGTTACGTTGCAGCGATGCATTCATCCGCCGATCACCCCGGCAACTCCTTCACGCTCGTGTAACTCGTCTAGTCCCACGAAGAGTGAAGCAACGATCACGGCACCAGTTGTAGCGGTTTAATCTGCGTTGTGTTGTTTTTTAAATCACTCACTAACTCTTGTCCCATCAATCATCTTTTATTAGATCACACTGTGAAAACACAAACACATCTGAGGACATGTGCAGCAAATTCAGCAGCGTGCGGTACTCATGCACAACGCGCGCTACAAAAGATAAAGAATAGTTTAACATAAATAAAAATACATAAATAAAGTGTTATACAGTGTCATACAGTACGTTGAATGTATATAAAGTCAACTCAACAGCATTCGGCTCTTTTATACGAGCGACCGACTAATGCGACCTACCGCTGCGAGATCATAAGTAGAATGGGAAGAGGCAAAGCGCGCCCAATCCCCAAATGCATTGCGGGCTGCGGCCGGAAGGATCGGAAAGACCAAAAATGGTCATGGCAAGTGAAATAGCAATTAGACAACTGCACACCTGCTACATTAACACATGTGCAATTATATACATAGCAAAAAAGTGTGAAACAACTGAAAATGTGTCATATTCTAGGTTCTTCAAAGTAGCCACCTTTAGCTTTGATTCTTCATTGCTTCATTAAAGGGACGTGGCTGTAATGGATGGGAACAATAACTGGGAGACAGTTTTTCAAAACAGTAGTTGGGAGGGGATCAAGTATGCAAGCAGCAGTGTATCTCAATAGAGCCGTCTCCAAAATATGCTAATTAGTCATGTTGAATTAAAGATGTATGAATGTCCAATTAAGACTGCATTAAACCCATAACTGTAGCTCAAACAAGCAGTATAACCAATACGCTAACTTTTGTCAACCTTGTTACTTGTATAATATTCTAATATCATTTAACAAATGAAAATAAAATTTTAATCAACTAGTTGTAAATGTTTAGTAAGAGAGGCTAATAATCCACTCAAAGTTGAATTGAGTTTGTTTTTGGGGGGGGGGGGTTCATACATTTTTCTTAAAATTTGGAAATGAACGCATTCCTCCACAAAAAAATAAAAATAAAACTTTAAATATTCTCAATTCACAAACACTCTTAATGTAACAGTATCTTTCACAATATATCAGATTTGTTCTATATATGTATTGAAAACATTTTCAAAAAGTAATTAATATGTCGGTAACAAGGATCTACTTCATCCAAAAAGAGGCTTAAAGATTTTCAAAACAATACTTTGAAAATCAATCATTAAATGACCCCCATACATTCTGATAAATACAATTAAATAAATACTTACATTTCAGTACATAAGTAAATATGTATTTTCACAAAATTATAATATCTATTTTGTGATTTTAGAAAGCAGTGTGTGAACGGGACTTTTATTATGGTCTGCTGGCGGACGTCATAACTCCGCGCCGTGCTGCATCTGTTGTGATTCGGCTGGAGAAAGGTTTGTGTTTTAAGCGTTTTAAGTATTTCAGTCGGTACAAACTGTTTCAATCCATACATTATACTTTTTAATTATTATTGATTATAGCACTAATGCGCTATCTAACACTAATGAACGGTATGTTGATTGAGTAAAGTAACAAAACAAAGCTAGTAACAAAGCTTCTCGTTTTTCTCTTTTATCATGAATCAGTTCATCATAAACACGAATTCAGTCTCTGGAGAAAAGTTATGCAGGAACGTTCACAAAACAGTGTAAATAAAAGGTTGCTCAGTCACACATTTGCAATAGCGTCTTTTGCAACTTTTTGTTCAATATATTAAATACTATCTAAAAATCAATAAATGTTCAGCATAAATATGTAAATATGAACCTACCGTTAAACTAAAGTTCTTTCATTTACAGTTTTGAGTGATTAACTATCACTGACTTCATATCAGAGATGTACTCGAGATTCAATAGTTAATAATACTGTTCATTATTCTCATTTTTATTATGACAGTGGAAGACTCCTGGTGAAGTGACTCTCTACTATAAAGATGGCGTTTATTAAAGAGGAGAGTGAAGACGTGAAGATTGAAGACACATTCAGAGTCAAACAAGAAGAAACTGAGGAACAAACAGGTTGGTTTCATTCTCAAAGCTCAACTCGGTCATTTGATCCTTATTAAAATCTCCAACTATACAGAGACTGGTGATATTTATGAAGAATGAGTGTCAAGAAAGAAAGTGGTTTATTTGTCCCTCATGTGGATAGTAGGGATGATCATAAATGACCAGTTAACCAGACCTTTTGGACAAAACTGTCCCAGTTGAAACTCAATTGCAATTTTTAATCCCAGTGCCATTTAACTATACAATTCTGGAATCTTTGTTTAATATGCTTTCATTCTAATGGCAAGGCTTTTATTTGTACTATTTTTCACCAGATGGTGCAGTTTCCTCAGATTTGGCCTATATAGTACCACGGATGAGCGAGTACAGCATTATCTGTATCTGTTGACCATATGAATCATCTGTACAGGGGAGTAGGCGGGGATTTAACCAGTATGTTATTTTTAATCATGCAATTGATATGGGTCGATCAGAAATTGTTATATTTTTTGCTGATTAGAAAACTATTTACATGACAGCATCAGCATTGAGCTTCAGATCAACGGTTTTGATCAGATAACAAACAAACTATATACAGAACAAGTTTTGCAACAATGAATACAACTCATGCAGTTGCAATTATGAAGAAAAATGTAATGAACAAAACTTTTTTTAACTTTAAATTTTTTTATGATCAGTGTGATTTTTTTTAAATTTATTTAAAATTTATTTTTTTATTTTTTCACACCAGGTGTGTGTGTGTGTGAGTGAGTGAGTGAGTGAAGGGGGGGGACTGTGTGTTCTACGGATCAAATAGTCTGACGCGGTTTTTAAGATCTGCATTCCTTTATTTTGTATGAAATACAGCAAGAAAGTGTCAGACACTCAGTGTGTGTGAAGTTAAACAACTGGTCAGAGCAGCAGACGGTTAAATAAAGATTAAACTGCGCTGAACTTCTGACGAGGAAGCACGGCACACCTCCTCACGGCCAAAGCTACAGCGCCACATCCGATTCGATCTGCGGCCCGGTACCATTTGATCCGTGGACCCGGGGTTTGGGTGACCACTGATTTATCACATGCGTTTTAAACCCCATAAGGTTTATTTTAAGTTTCAGACATTTAAATACTCATAAGTACTGGCAAATCAATACATTTATAGCTTGAAAAATACACTCTGATGTCTATAAAAGTGGAAATCCATTCAATTATAAATTGACACAGTGTTTTAATTAGATCAGATACACATTGCATTGGTAACTGTTAGAGTTGAGCCGGATACTCGACTGAAACGAGTATCTGGTACAGATAAAGCACTTTTACCGAGTACGAGTGTCATACGAGTAATAAGAGTCATTATCTGTGCTCGGATTGAATAAAAATCCTCATTGGGCAGCTGAGTGTGCCTGCGTTCTGTGATAGGCTAGTGACAGCGCCCCTTTTCCGGGTCTTTTCCGTTAACATTTAGGGTTTCTCCAGCTTCAGATTTGTTTTTATTTTGGTTTGTTTGTAGTACTTATTAACCAGAACTCTACTGGTAAACGTGGGGTTTGTTCAGACGTGGTGCTTGATAGAATGCGACTAGCGTTGCGTCTCTGCCTGCCCTCTATTCAGTTGTTTAATTTCGCGCATTGATTGTCTGACACTTTCTTGCTGTATTTCATACGCTGTTTTTAAGATCTGCATTCCTTTATTTTGTCAGACTATTTGATCCGTAGAATACACAGTCCCCCCCCTCTCTCTCTCTTACTCACTCCCTCTCTCACTCACACTCACACGCATACCTGATGTAGAAATAAATTAAAAAATCACACTGATCATAAAAAAATTAAAAGTTAAAACAGAAAGTTATTTTAAATGAAAACTCTTGTTCATAATTGCAACCGCATGTGTTGTGTTGTATGCAAAACTTGTTCTGTATATAGTTTTTGTTATCGTGATCAAAACCGTTGATCTGAAGCTCAATGCTGATGCTGTCATGTAAATAGTTTTCTAATCAGCAATAAATATAACAATTTCTAATAACATACTGTGTTAAAGTCCCGCCTACTCCCGGGTGAAACCCCACCCACTTCCGGGTTAGGCCCCGCCCAGTCCGAGTACAGATACAGATAATTCATATGGTATACAGATACAGATAATGCTGTACTCGGTCATCCCTAGTAATTAAGATAGCACAATGCTAACGCGTTTAGCGACTTAGATTAAAGCTGACGATTACAATTTATTAAATAATCTAGTATTGTATTTAGCAATATGAACGAACGTCGAGTTTAAGATCTAAAACAAAAACAAGTTTATACGACGCAAACAAACGCAATCCACTCGAGCAAACAGGAAACAGCAGCAGTCAAAACGGTCCATCTGGAACAATCAGCCGCACAGAAGGTTCCCCAAATGTGAATATAGATTTCCAACTGGTTGAAAAACTCTCATTTAACATTGAATGTTGACAAAACAGTTTCTATGTTTTTCAGAAATCGGCGTACGTTTTTGTCATATAAAACTGAATCAAAAATTCTAATTGAAGGTCAGGAAATATCAAGGGTTGACCAATTTAAATATTTAGGAGTTACTCTTGACCCAAATTTAAATTTTAAAAAACATTAAAAAGATAACTAATACGTTGAAACTTAACATTCCACAGTTTAGATATACAGTAATACCTCGAGATATGAGCGTCTCTACATACAAGTATTCCAAGACACGAGCAAGCCTTCGAGCAGATTTTTGCTTCTAGATACGAGTAAATGTTTGAGATACGAGCAGTCGTGCTGACGCTCGTTCACTTCACGTGTTCGCTGACGTCTGTACTCGTCACCCGCGAGTAGATGATTTTCTCTCTATTTTGTGCATTATTCTTCATAATAGCGACGAATTCTAAGGAAGTGAGTAGTAAGGATGATAGTGAGAAGAAGAAACACATGATGGCCGTGAAATGAAGCATGAAATTGTGGATAAATATTAGCGCGGTGCCGCGTGATGATCGCAGTACATCCACGATATGTACCATCCTAAAGCAGAACGATGTTATCAAGAATGTAAATCCTTCCAAGGGCGTGAGGATTATATTGAAGTTGTGTTCGAATATAAATGATGAGATGGAGAGGCTTCTGTTGTTGTGGATAAAGGAGAAGCAGATGTCCCTCCACAGATATTTCGTCAAAAGGTCTGCGCCAAGTGAAAGTTAGGGTAGTCAGGTGAAAAAAGGTAAGAAAAGTGATCAAAAGAATACAAATCGGAAAAAATCAGAACAATAATAGAAAATAGAAAAGTAAAAAGCAAAAGCTAAGTTATGTAGTGTTTATGTAAAGGAATCAAGTGTCTCCCCCTCCCTCCTCCGCACCTGCCGCTGCAGTCTGTAAAAACTTTTATTTGATATCACACTGTATACACATACTATAATTGTGTGTGTGTGTGTCTATACCAACAACAAAAAACATTTTTTCCCATTGTTATGGATCTGGAACGGATTAATTTCTCTATTATTTCTTATGGGAAAACATGATTCTAGATACGAGCAATGCGAGTTACGAGCTCCACCCTGGAACGGATTATGCTCGTATCTCGAGGTATTACTGTATTAGTAACTCTTTGACCATAGATGCATCTAATTTATATATAAATGCGTTTATATTCTCGCACTTTCGCAACTGCATGACGAGTCAGTCACAAGCTTGTAAAACAACATTAAGGCCCCTGGAATCATTATACAAAAGTTCTCTTAAGGTTCTTGATAAGAAATCTCGGTCATCATTGTCATAGTCAAAAAACTTAAGTTTATTAAGTCATGAAAATACAATCATATATTAAAATCTCTGTCTTCTGTTCAAGATAATAAATGGTACTGCAGCTCCTCCCTTAAAAAAGTTTATCCTACTGAGATCAGAAAATCAATCTCGAGCCACTCGGTCGGCTGTTCGGGGCGAGTGTACGATTCCATTGTTGGCAAATTATTCCACCATCTGACGGCCACACTTGAAAAGGCTGAGCTACCAAGTGCTGTTTTACACAGAGTTAACCACATGTGAATTTAAAAAAAATTCACATGAGGTCAAAAAATGGCTTCTTTCACAACAAACATGTTTAGGCATCACCGGAACTCCCCTTCAGTGGTTTGAATCCTATCTCACGGATAGGTCCTTCAGGGTGGCATGGTGCGGGGAGGTCTTCAACTGATCACCGGTGTTCCACAGGGCTCAGTTCTTGGACCACTTCTCTTCTCCATGTACACCACATCACTGGGTCCCATCATAGAGGCACACGGCTTCTCCTATCACTGCTACGCAGATGACACTCAGCTCTACATATCATTTCAACCAGATGATCCAACGGTGGCTGCGAGAATCACAAGCTGCCTAGCGGACATCTCGACATGGATGAAAGAGCATCATCTGCAACTCAACCTGGCAAAGACGGAGCTTTTAGTCTTTCCTGCCGATCCAACCCGACAGCATGATTTCACTATCCAGAACGGTGCTACCACGATTACCCCTTCAAAGTCTGTCAGAAATCTTGGAGTGATCTTTGAGGACCAGCTGACCTTCAAGGACCACATTGCAAAGACAGCTCGATCATGCAGGTTTGCACTGTACAACATTAGAAGGATCAGGCCATTCCTAACTGAGCAAGCTACGCAACTTCTGGTGCAGGCCATGGTCATTTCCAGACTGGACTACTGCAACGCTCTTCTGGTTGGGCTTCCTGCAAGTGCAATCAAACCCCTACAACTGATCCAGAATGCAGCAGCTCGTCTGGTCTTCAACCAACCGAAAAGGACTCATGTCACACCACTCTTCATCTCACTACACTGGCTCCCTCTCGCAGCACGCATCAAATTCAAAGCACTGACTCTTGCATACAGAACTTACACAAACTCAGCACCTTCATACTTCCACTCATTGGTACAACTCTACACACCTACCAGAAACCTTCGATCGATCAACGAGCGGCGACTCGTGGTTCCATCACAGAGAGGAAAAAGAACGATCACAAGAACATTTTCATTCACCACCCCTGGCTGGTGGAACACACTCCCTGCCCTCATCCGGAATGCAGATTCCCTGTCGAGGTTTAAAAAACTACTAAAAACGCATCTCTTCCATGAGCACCTAACATGACACACACATGCACTCACACAAATTAATTCCTCTTCCTTTTCTCTACTCCCCATGCTTGTGCTACTTGTGTTCAGAATGTTTGAAACTTTGTATTGTAAGCGCTCTTATGTGTTTTTGTATCCTTTGGACAAATTGCTTCTATATTCCTCAAATTGTAAGTCGCTTTGGATAAAAGCGTCTGCTAAATGAGTAAATGTAAATGTAGTACTGTATTTGATGTGTATGTTCAAGTTCAAGTTTTTATTGTCACATTACCACAGCACATGTGCCTTGGTAAGTGAAATTCTTGGGAGCATGCTCCAGAAATTTGCAGAAACAGTTAACATATAACTATACAAACTTCAACAGGTAAAATGTGCAATGTGCACAAACATAGTCAGTACACACAGTGTACCATTGGCATGCTTACAGTTAGTGCTACACTACACATTATACTCAGAATATACATACATACAGTTAACATCACATTACACTATACATTGTTTACGCAATTACACAGAATGTAAAAACTACATTATTGACATATATACACATAAAAATAAAAATGCTGAAGTGCCACAGATTGTACGTGAACTGGAAAGAGATGGATGTGCCTGATGTAACAGGTAGATGTTAAATGCAGTGTGTGTGTATATAGTGCAGTGTTGACTCTTAAAGTTAAGTGCGGTGTGTGGTGTGCCTTATTGTGGGGGTATGCTGTAGGGTGTATTAGTTTTGAGTGTTCAATAGTCTGATAGCCTGAGGGAGAAAGCGATCCCTGAGTCTGCTAGTGCGGGATCGGATGCTGCGGAGACGTCTTCCTGAGGGCAGCAGAGAGAGCAGTCTATGGGACGGGTGGCTGGAGTCTCTGGTGATCCTCCGGGCTTTCCTTACACAACGCCTGGTGTAGATATCCTGGAGCGAGGGAAGCTCACCTCCAACAATGTGGCTGGCAGTTCGCACGACCCTCATCAGAGCTTTACGGTTGCCAGCGGTGCTGTTTCCAAACCAGGCAGTGATGCAGCCCGTCAGGATGCTCTCTATAGTACAAGTGTAAAACGATCTGAGGATGCTGGGGCTCATTCCAAACTTCCTCAGCAGTCTCAGGAAGAAGAGGCGTTGATGTGCCTTCTTCAGCACTGCGTCAGTGTGTGCAGTCCAGGTGAGATCCTCGCTGATGTTAACGCCGAGGAACTTAAAGCTGCTTACCCGCTCCACAGGTGTCTTGTCGATGGTGATGGGTCTGTGTTCTCGGCTCTGTCTCCTGAAATCCACCACCAGCTCCTTGGTCTTGTCGGTGTTGAGTGAGAGGTGGTTCTCCTGACACCATTTAGTCAAGGTGCTTACCTCCTCTCTGTAGGCCGTTTCATCGTTGTCGGTGATCAGGCCTATCACCGTTGTGTCGTCGGCGAATTTGACGATGACGTTGGAGCTGTGTGTGGATGTACAGTCATGTGTGTACAGGGAGTACAGGAGTGGGCTGAGGACACAGCCCTGAGGAGCACCAGTGTTGAGGGTCAGCGGGGATGATGTTTTGTTGCCCATTCTGACCACCTGACTTCTGCCTGTCAGGAAGTCCAGGATCCAGCTGCACAGAGATCTGTTTAGTCCCAGAGTCTGGAGCTTCACAACAAGTGTAGTGGGCACTATAGTGTTAAATGCAGAGCTATAGTCCACAAACAGCATTCTCACATAGGTGTTCCTGTTTTCCAGGTGGGAGAGAGCAGTGTGTAGGGTGAAAGCAATAGCGTCATCTGTAGAACGGTTACTACGATACGCAAATTGTAGTGTATCCAGTGAGGAAGGCAGCACAGAGCAGATGTAGTCTCTGACGAGTCTCTCAAAACACTTGCTGTAAATGGGTGTGAGAGCTACGGGCCTCCAGTCATTTAAGCAGGTGGTTTTGCTTTTCTTTGGTATTGGCACAATGGTGGATTTTTTAAAGCACGAGGGAACCACAGACAGACAGAGGGAGAGATTGAAAATGTCTGTGAAGACACGGCTAGTTGGATTACGCATGCTCGGAGCACGCGGCCTGGGATGCCATCAGGACCTGCAGCCTTGCGGATATTTACCCGTCGGAAGGATCGGGTTACATCCGCGACGGAGGCGGTGAGTGCACTCGCGTCTCCTGCAGCAGCCGCGGGAGCGCTCTCTGTGTGGGCGGTGTTGTGAGCCTCGAAACGAGCATAAAAGTTATTAAGCTCACCCGGCAGAGAGGCAATGTTCACCATAGCTGGTTTAGTCCCTTTAAAGTCTGTGATGTTACTGATTCCCTGCCACATACTTCTTGGATCATTGTTGTTGAATTGTTCTTCAACTTTGATTTTATATACCCTTTTCGCGGCTTTGATGGATTTTCTGAGATCGTAACTGGTTTGTTTGCGATCATCAGCATTACCGGATTTAAAAGCGGATGTTCGTGCTGACAAGGCTTCTCGAACATCGCTATTAATCCACGGTTTTTGGTTGGGGTAGATACGAATTGTTTTTGTCGGTACAACATCTTCCACACACTTCCTGATGAAACGCGTTACAGTCTCTGAGTACACCTCTATGTCGTCATCAGACGCTGCACGAAACATGTCCCAGTCCATGTGAGAGTGTATTTGTAAATGCATACCGAGGAATGATTGCAGGATGTGATTATTTTTTAATGTTGTTTTAGGATAAATGTATTAACTTGTTTTGTTTACATCAGTCTGCCCAGGGACTGCAGGTGTAAATGAGCACATGTGCTATAGCCTGGTAAAATGCATCTCTCCTTTTTAAGGTTAATGTATATTTTACACTGTCCCTGTTAAATAAAGAAATGAAATGCTGGTACAAAACCCATCTATAAAGGCTCGTGTGACCAATTTAATTGCCTCGAGTTTTCTTTAATTTCCATTTAACATCTGGGCAGTTGTCAACCATTCTGACAGCCGTGACAAGATTTACCATTATACGATAAAATCCACCTTCGATTCTCGATACAAAACTTTAATTATGTTCTCCAACATTGCAAACACAATTTCGCTTACAGTGTAAACAGTTACAACTTTCACGCTGAAGGAGAGCTGTCAATCTAGAACTAGTGGACCAATGGTGACGCTTATGCCCGCCCTAATTTACATGAAACTTAAACTGCAACTTTTTGGATCGTTAGTGCAGAACTTGGAAATGAGTGCGAAGTGGAAAAGAGCACAAGTGTGCCAAAAAATAACAAGTGAGCAGAAAATGGAAAAGAACACAAAACACAGAGGAATGAAAGCATACTATTTAAGAACACACAAACAAGTTTTAATGCGTTTAAAGTTTTGATTTGTGCTTATTTTTTAAAATACACTTAAACTTTTGATTTACGCTTGTTATTTTTCATCCTTGACCACAGTACTTTTGGCAATATTTTGAGCTCATACTCTCGCATCACGATGAAACAACGCTGCTTTCTGCAACATGGCTGCCGATATGGCAGTTATTTTTTATTTAAATTTTTTCAGATGAATATTTTAGAAAATTCCATGATTGCACTGAAAATTCCATGAGGCCACGAAACCTGAACGCGAAGTGGCAAGGGATTACGGTATAACAAAAATGACCATTATTAAAATGTTTAATTCTGCTTTTACAGGCAGGAAACATGCTGGTGGAGTATATATTGTGCATATAATGGTTGAACATATTGATGTTATCAACAAGTTAATAAACAATAATAGACAATATTTTTGAAGGTTCAAGGGCCCATCTGAGCCCAAACTTCTGTATCTTTTATAACGTGTTTTGGGTACATAATTGTACCCTAAGGAACTATTGTGGCTCTTTAAAGGTATGGTTATCGGTATGTGTTTGGTTCCCTCAGGTACAGTAGACTTCCTTTATGGAGGAATAATACAGAAAGCAAGCACACACCTTTGGGGGTGGTATTGTAGGTCTTACACAATTGAAAATGTTAGGATCACACAAATCAGAAACAATCCTACACAGCCACCATTGGAATCAAATTTCATGAATAAATGAATCTGTTATATTAGGATAGGTAATAATAAACAACGCATAACAGGAATTTGAAATTCTAATGAAATGCATATTCAAGCAAAATGTCAAAAAATTACAATCTAATTTGTTTGATTGTTATAGTAGAGGCTATTTCGTCATAACACTAAAGTAGGTTATCGTTGATAACAGCCAGGCTATTCTTCCTAGGATCAGCCTAGCATACTTGGAACAGTAGCAGGAGCAACAATGATGTCTTGCATATAAAAACATCTAGAACTAGAAAATAATTGCTTGGCAGCAGCGATAAGCATCTTCAATAGCAGGAAAAAAACTACCAAATGCTGAAATGATTCACCGTTTTCTAATACGTACAGTCAATTTGAAATACTGAGATCCCTTGTGTTTTGTTAATTTAAAAGTGTTAGAATAAAAACACATTTAAGAAAAATTAGGGTACTATAGTTATGTGGGTTTATTTGCAACAAAATAAAATAAAAATTACATTGAAAAACTTTCTCAAAGTGATTGCCTTGGTAGTTCTAGTGATAAAATTGGCTTAAACTTTTTTTTTTCCAACCTTAGACCTGATGCTGCTGAAAGAGGAGATTCAAGAACCAAATGATGTAAAGGAAGAGAAATGTCAAGATTTTATAGCAGGAGAAAAACATTGCTCCCAGACTGAAGAGACGTCCTCACAAAAACGAGCTCAAAAGCCTGGATTGAGAAGTTTCACCTGCTTTCTGTGTGGAAAGAGTTTCAATCATCATGGAAACCTTACAGTCCACATGAGAATTCACAATGGAGAGAAGCCATTCAGCTGCCAGCAGTGTGGAAAAGGTTTCACTGAAAAAGGGAACCTTAAAAAACACATGCGAATTCACACTGGAGAGAAACCTTTCAACTGCCCTCAGTGTGGAAAGAGTTTCACACATCAAGCAACAATTAAAGTCCACATGCGACTACACACTGGAGAGAAGCCGTATGTGTGCTCTCAGTGTGGAAAGAGCTTCACACATCAAGGAACCCTTCATGACCACATGAGAATTCACACTGGAGAAAAGCCTTTTGCATGTGCTCAGTGTGGAAAGAGCTTCAGACATAAAGTAAACCTTGATTGCCACATGAGGATACACTCCAGAGAGAGCTGTTTCATATGTCATCAGTGTGGAAAGAGTTTCACAGAGAGTAGTGACCTTAAGAACCATGTAGGATCTCACATTGGAGCGGATCCTTTCATGTGCAATAACTGTGGACAAACTTGCTCAAACAAGGCAATCCTCAAGATTCACATGAGAGTTCACACTGGAGAAAAGCCTTACACATGCCCTCGGTGTGGAAAGAGCTTCAGCGTTAAAGCAAACCTAAAGATTCATATGAGGCGTCACACTGGAGAGAAGCCTTTCACGTGTCTTCAGTGTGACAGGAGTTTCACGTATCACACAGAGCTGAAACGTCATTTGCAAACTCATTCTGAGAAGAAATAGCAGTTTTGCTCTGTGAGACAAGAGTTTAGAAAACTGAACAATTTCAAAAACCACCTGCAGATTCAATGTAGAAGGCGTCCAATTGTGATCAATGTTTACCTGGCTCTGCACCGGAAAATACGCATCTGTCCATTCAAAAATATATCTGAAATTGCTCAGAATCAACCTATTACTTCAACTTCCATCTTGCTGTCAAATGGCACAATATAATGAAACTTATTTAAAACATAAAAACAAATGAATGAAATAAGCAAGGATCCTGTTTGTGGACAGTTCAGCTTTCAATACCATCATCCCGGATAGTGTCCTGAATAACTGACACAACCTCCATCTGTCAGTGGATCATTAACTTGCTAGGACAGACAGGCATCATGGAGTGAGGGTCGGACTCTCCCTGCCGCTCCGCAGGATTGTGTGCTCGCCACACCGCAGGTTCAGGTTCCCGGGCACCAGCTTCTGTCTTCTCATCCTGTTTGTACAGAATGATTAAATGATTAACTGCCACAGTTTGTTTTCATTCATTTTTTCCCACGTGTCTCATTCAGTTCATCTTAGTCACCTGTGTTCTGTCCATCATTTTATTAATGATATCCTTCACCTGTTCTTCGTTAATTAACTCTTTAGTTCCCTTTGTTCTCTGTGATCTCCCTTACTCTTTGTCCGTTCTCGTCCGTTGATATTTGTACGATTGTGTTTCTCTTGATTGATAGACCCGTTATGCTTGCTCAGCACAGCCTACACTAACACAGCAATTACCACTCATTTTTATACTTCATTCTCAGTACTTGGAGGCAATAATTAACGTAAATTATATAGATTTTACTTATACATCTGATTATTCAGTAAATAATGCAACTGTACCAAATGTATACCATGTTGTTATTATTGTTTGTTTATTTTTCCTTAGTCTTATTTAAATTTTCTTTCTGTTCTCATATTTTATCTGTATGTATTATATATTCCAAGGTTCCTTGTGTGTTTGCTTACATTTTGTGAATAAAACTCATTCTGATTCTGTAGTAATAAATAATGATTTTTGTCATTTAATTAATCTTTAGTGAATTAATGCACAGCTGGCCATAAATATGGCTACTATTGGGGCTAATTCATTGATATCTGGCTGCAGTTGTGCTGCTTGTTTTAGCTCAACACTGCCTGACACTATCAGTCTTTCTAAATGGGCAAGAATACATAACCATTTGTACTTTTCACATTTTTCAAAAACACTAAGTCATCATTTACAGTTCAGGGTGGACAAAGTAAGTGAACCCTGGAATGTATTAGTGATCCTTATGATAGAGCCTCATTTAACACCAACTTTTGACCATCCATCCCATCAAATTTAAGTTTATCAATATTTGTGTTATATGTAAGTATCTCAAATGGCAGGACTGATCAGCCATAACATTAAAACAATTCCAATGGTTTTAATGTTATTTAAAAATGGTTTTAATGTTATTTATTTAATGGATTTCTCTGTCACTGTCTATCACTCTTCTGATC
The DNA here is from genome assembly GCA_037043235.1 of Rhodeus uyekii. Lineage (NCBI taxonomy): Eukaryota > Metazoa > Chordata > Actinopteri > Cypriniformes > Acheilognathidae > Rhodeus > Rhodeus uyekii. Next base: position 462,876 of record JAWRVZ010000281.1, read on the forward strand.
AGCTTCGCGCTAAACTCAAGCAAGGGGCGGAGCCAACACTACAAAGCTCTGATTGGTTGTGACATTTCAACTCAGACATAAATATATACACACAATTTTGTATATAACAGAATTATACACAAAGGAAAATCATAAGAGTAAACAAAAATAAATATTTGTAAAATAATTAATTCTTTGTAAAATAATTAATTAACCAGGGTTACATAAAGCTTGGGTTACTGAATATACGATCCCTTTCTTCAAAAGCACTTATTGTAAATTATTTAATTACAGATCATAAACTAGATGTGCTGTGTTTGACAGAAACTTGGCTAAAACCAGACGATTACATTACTTTAAATGAGTCCACCCCTCAAGATTACTGTTATAAACATGAGCCTCGTCTGAAAGGTAAAGGAGGAGGTGTTGCTGTAATTTATAGTAACACGATCAGTACTGCTCAAAGGTCTAATTTGAAATATAATTCTTTTGAAGTGATGGTCCTCAATGTAAAATTATCTAGTGCAAGTAATAATTCCTGTTTAACTTTTGTGTTGGCTATTCTATACAGGCCACCATACAGACTTTATCAAAGAATTTGCTGATTTTCTCTCAGACTTAGTAATGTCTGCAGATAAAGTCATAATTGTAGGTGATTTTAATATCCATGTAGATAATGAAAAAGACGCATTGGGATTGGCATTTAGAGACATTTTAAACTCTATTGGAGTTACACAACATGTATCAGGACCCACTCATTCTCGTAATCATACTTTAGATCTAATATTGTCATATGGGATCAATGTTGATACTGTTCAAATTCTGCAGCAGAGCGATGACATCTCAGATCATTACTTAGTTGCGTGCAGATTACCTTTAGCCAAAGTCGAAAAACTAACTCTCTGTTATAAATATAGTAGAACTATCACTCCTAACACAAAAGATAGCTTTATAAATAATCTTGCTGATCAGTTTCATCTACTTAACATCCCAGATAGCCTAGAATAACTTGATGTTGCAACAGAAACTATTAACTTTTCCAGCACTTTAGACACTGTTGCTCCGTTGCGCTTAAAGAAGATTAAAGAAAATAGTCCAACACCGTGGTACAATGAACACACCCGTTCATTGTACCACGGAGAGAGAGCAGCCAGAAAAATGGCTGTCAAGAGAGCAGCCAGAGCAGCCAGAAAAGAGAGCAGCCAGAAAAATGGAGCGGAGCTGGAAAAAAACTAAGCTTGAGGTTTTTCGCATTTCATGGAAAGACAGCTCTATTGCATTCAGTAAGGCCTTAAAATCAGCTAGATATACTTACTATTCTACCCTCGTAGAAGAAAACAAATACAACCCTAGGTATTTATTTGATACAGTGACTAAACTAACAAGAAATAAAGCCTCAACCCCAGATGCTTTAAAACAGCACAGCACTAATGACTTCATGGACTTCTTTAATTGCAAAATTCATAATATTAGAGAGAAAATTATAACCATGCAACCGTCTACTACAATATCACAAAATACAGTAAATTTTAGTGTCCCTGAAGAAAAACTCCACTCCTTCATTGCTATTGGGGAGGAAGAATTATCTAAACTCGTTAAATCATCAAAATCAACAACATGTATGCTAGACCCAATACCAACTAAGCTACTGAAAGAGATGCTTCCAGAAATCATAGATCCTCTTCTTAATATTGTTAATTCATCTTTGTCACTAGGATACGTACCAAAAACCTTTAAACTAGCCTTAATTAAACCGCTTATTAAAAAAACACAACTTGATCCTACAGAATTAGTTAATTACAGGCCGATATCAAATCTACCTTTTTTGTCAAAAATTCTAGAAAAGGCAATATCTTTACAACTATGTTCCTTTCTAGAAAGAAACAGCATCTACGAGGATTTCCAGTCAGGATTTAGACCATATCATAGTACTGAGACTGCTCTCATTAGAGTTACAAATGATTTGCTTTTATCATCCGATCGTGGTTGTATCTCTCTGTTAGTGTTACTGGACCTTAGTGCTGCATTTGATACAATCGACCACAAAATCCTTCTAAATAGACTTGAAAACTATGTTGGCATTAGTGGAGTTGCATTAGCCTGGTTCAAATCATACTTATCTGACCATTATCAGTTTGTAGCAGTAAATGAGGAGATGTCATATCGATCACGGGTTCAGTATGGAGTTCCTCAAGGTTCAGTACTAGGACCATTGCTTTTCACCCTATACATGCTTCCTTTGGGTGCAATTATTAGGAAGCATGGCATCAGCTTTCACTGTTACGCTGATGATACTCAGCTCTATATTTCTTCTCATCCTGATGAAACGTACCAATTCACTAAATTAACAGAATGCATAACTGATATAAAAAAATTGGATGACTAATAACTTTCTACTGCTTAATTCTGAAAAAACAGAGATTCTAATTATTAGACCAAAAAGTTCAGCACGTAATAATCTAGATTACTGCCTAACACTCGATGGCTGCTCTGTCAAGTCTTCGTCGTCAGTTAGAAACCTGGGTGTGCTCTTTGATACCAATCTTTCACCAATACCAATTGGTGGTGGTTGAGGAGATTCCCCCCTACTATGTAAAGCGCTTTGAGCTCTGGAAAAGCGCTATATAAATGTAACATTTCTTCTTCTTCTTCTTTCATGTGAAAGCCATGTTTCTAGCATCTGTAAAACGGCATTCTTCCATCTTAAAAATATATCTAAATTGCGACATATGCTCTCAAAGACAAATGCGTTTTTCATGCGTTCATGAGTTCAAGGCTAGATTATTTTAATGCTTTACTAGGTGGTTGCCCTGCATGCTTAATAAAAACACATCTCTTCAACCTGGCATACACAAAACACATTATACATACATTTTTAATCCAAATCATGTAAAATGAGTGTTAGGCTGCATAATTTAGGTCAGCCGGAACCGGGAACATTCCCATAACACCTGATGTACTCGATACATCAAAAGAAGAATGGCATCTACCCAGATATTAGTCTCTGTTTATTCCGAGGTTACCATGGTCAGCCGGATCCGGGCCGTATCCAGATCAGATGAAGGACCTGCACCTGGACACGAGCACAGCACTGCCCTGAAGTGTCTGCGGAGACCGTGACTCTACTAAACCCTCCCCTGTGTAGATCATGAACCCATCTCCAATCGGACCAAAATAGACTTACCGTATTTTTCGCTGCATAAGACACACTTTTTCTTCCTCAAAACTGGGGGTGAAAAGTTGGTGCATCCTATCCGACGGATATAAAGAATCCGCGGAGCGCTGATGACGAGTGGGGGGCAATGGTGGACTTTACAGTGATGACTGTTCAGCGAGGTCTGCAGCGGGAGACTAGCGGTCCATAAGTAGATCAAGTGCAAATTCACAAACACCCATGTCTCATTGAGCCGGGAAGTGAGAGATGGGGAGAGAGACCCGGCCGAGACGCGAGTCACCACGGAAGCAGAGAACGCGAGTGATGTTTGCGCGCGCGTAAATTACATCTGCGAGCGGAAAACAGAGCTACACGTGTAAATACGGGTACCCGAGAGCTCATTTTATTCACTCGCGTGCGCGTGACATCTAATCTGCAGGCGCCATACGCGAGGGTCGCGAGTGCAACTGAGAGAAGTGAAACGAAACCGGGAGAAAGAAGCGTGACTCACAGAAAGTGAAGCGTGAGCGCCGAACGCGCATGTTTTGTTTGTTTTGGTTCAAGTCTGAGGAAATAAAAGAGCCCGTGATTCTCAGCACTCTGACCCTGCTTCCTTCTTTCCCTGTGACAAAAGAACATTACCACATTGCTGCCGAAACCCGGAAGAAAGAGGGAGAAAAGCGGGTTCCCGCCCAATTGGGCTCCTTTTGGTCACGTCCGACTGGAAAAAAATTGATTGGGCTGGTTGATAAAAATTGGGCTGGTTTTTGATGAAAAACCCACCCAAATTTCATATATAAATCCATATAAATTCCATTAAAACAAGCTTACAACCCCCCTCACAATGAAGTAAACACAACTACTTTTAGTAATGCCTTGGATGGAACAGAAGACAACGTCTTATTTGACACCAGTGAGGAAGAAAGTGATGACAATGACTGCGTGGATCTGTCCTTCCTCATTTCTGAAAGCAGTGAAGAAGAGGAATTATTGGGGTTTGAATAAAAACATTATAGCCTTATTTTTTGTTACTTTCACTGTTTACTGACTTAACTTACTGTTAATGAGAGTAAAGATAGTTCTTAATATCAGAATCAGAATGAGCTTTATCGCCAATTGTGCTTGTCACACACAATGAATTTGTCTTAGTGCTGAAGCTTCCAGTGCACATATACAACACAACATGAACAAACAAACAAAAACAATCACTGAAGAGCTCAAACACCGAGACGCCATTTGCGGCGCCAAGAAATGAGTGCAGTTTAGCAAGCATACATATCAGCAGACACAACAAAAACAAACATAATATACAAACATGATGCAGTTTAACATGCATACATTACACATAAGAACATAATACTGCAATTTAACACACACACACACATAGGGATTTTTTTCATTGGAGATTTGGGAGGGAAATAGATAAGAACAGATAGAGGCAGGACACGCAGACGGGTGAGAGGGAGAGTAGTCACAACATCAGATGTTTTGAGAACAGTTCTGTGGCTTTGTCCCTGAAGGAAGATAAGGGAGACAAGGCTGTCATCATGCTGGCTTCCCAACGAGAGATAGGGGCAAAAATACAACTCCTTTTTAATAATCCATTCGTTGATCGGTAATTTTGTCCGGATCATAATCAGTCAGTTCAATCAGGTTCATTTCTGGTCCTCAGCACCGTGTCCAGCCTCATAGCCAGACCGGATACCATTCGTGAAAGTTCACCGATCTGGCTCGCTGTCCGGACTGTGTTGTTACGATACAGTTCGCATAGGTTACGATTCAGTTCCTCAATCTTTATCACTCGCTGATCTAATTCCTTCAGACGGTCAGACACGGCCTCGAGGCAATTCTTCATTTCTACAGACAGCGGCTGGGTGAATTTGTTCGCAGCTGTCTTGCCAATCTTTCGATAGGTCAGGATAATCCCAAAGCCAAAGAATAGGAATCCCGCTATCAGTAATCCAACCATATATAAATCGCTGATTGACCAGTTGATCAGTTCCATTTCAATATTGTCAGGAGTCCAGCAAGCAGCGGGTCCGAAGAAGAACAGACAGATACTAGCGCAAGGGCAAAGCAGGTCAGAGCGGAGCTTAGGAAAACACGTCTGCAGTCACGATATGTTACATGGTTGGCATAAAATTGTTCTTAAACTGCTGTTAACTTTATACAGTTGATAAAAAATATTTTACTACAGTATTTGGTTAAACAATAAAAATACTTGACAATTTACTGTAATGCACTTCAGGTTTGAGCAGCCTGCTTGGAGGAGAGAGAGGCGAGAGGAGGGGAGAGCAGGCAAAGCAAGGATTCAAGTGCAAATGAGTGAATTTATTATAATAGTGTAGAAAACAAACGAAGTGATAATCCAGAGGTGTATCACACATGGGAGCCGCGTGCGAATGAACGCGCGCTGGAGCTGCAAATGAAGGACTGGAGAAGAGAAGAGTGGAGAGAAGTGAACTAAATAGGCAGATGATATGAGAACGAGGTGTGTGTCTCTCTCTCTCTCTCTCTCTCACACACTCACAGGCAGAACTAGACAATGAATTCATGAACTGTGACAGTTACTGCTTAGAGGTACTAGAGGTATTTCACTATGTGAACAATAGCAATCACAATTAATTAATGTTACAACCGGAGGTAAAACTGATGTAAATCACTTATAAAAGTATGCACTGTGGTGAATGATGCAGCCAATCCAAGCGACGCTGAGAGAATGAACGAGTTAAGGGCTGATAAAGGGTTTGGAACGCCTGACTGTGTTATGAGAGGCTGTCATTAGGACATTTCCAGTAAAAATGCGCAGACCATGCTGAGCTTCCACACAAAACTGCGCGTGGGTGTGGGTAAATTTTTTCTCGTACACCGATTCGACCCCCCATGCTCGTACACCGATTTTCTCGTATACCAAGTCGCTCGTAAACCGAGATATCACTGTAATTAAAATATCAGTCAAATCAATCAATAATCAAAACTTAACACTTAATATTCATCAATTGTATTAATTCGCCTCTTTTAAAGCTGGCGTTCAGCCAAACAAACTTTGTTTATAATGTTTTCATGTGACCACTGTAAAGCTGCTTTGAAACAATCTCTATTGTAAAAAGCGCTATATAAGTAAAGGTGACTTGACTTGACTAGGAGGGGATCCCCCTTTTTCCCAGAAGTGCATGAGTACGTGGTGAGGTTGTGGTCTGTGCCTCAGTCGGCGCGGGCCCACTTGTCACCGCATGCCATGTTTTCACATGTGGACGGGTCGGAAGCCCAGGGTTATGTGCGGTCATTGAGCGATTCTCTGAGGCTCAAAAGCACGCAAAGGCAATGAGCCACGTGATGCCTAGGCACGCGTACCAACAGCCCTCAAGAGCGCGATCTGCGTTGGCTCCACACCTGCAGTTTTACTCTCCGGCCGAGACCTGGCTTTGTGCCAAAATCACTTTCTACACCATTTAAAGCGCAAGTAGTTTCTGTGCTTGCTTTGTCCTCAGACCCGTCAACCTCACAGAACGTAGGCGCTCAGAGGGCTGTCTGCCCCATCAGGGCTTTTGCAGATTTACTTGGACTGTTCCGCCACGACAGTCGGACCAGCTCTTTGTGTGCTATGGTGGCAGCACTAGGGGAAATGCTGTCTTTCTCACTTGATAGTGGACGCTATTGTTTTGGCTTATGCGAACCAGGGACAGGAATACCCTCTCAACATCAGAGCTCACTCAACGAGAGCTATTGCCTCATCGTGGGCCTGGTCTAGAAGTACGTCAATACAGGATATCTGTTTTGCTGCTGGCTGGTCTTCTCAGAACACCTTCGCCAGGTTTTATAAGCTGGATGTTCCATCTTTGGCTTCTCAAGTGCTTTCGGTTTGTAATTGAATCAATTATTCCTGGGATATTGCTACTTTTCTCAAAATACAGTTGTTGCCGCTTTTGCTGTTGACGCTGTGGTTCTTGTACAGTTGTTTGTGCTTATATGCTCACTGTCACCGCTTTGCCGTTGACGCTATGCTCTCACATTAGTTGTGCTTAAATGCTCTCTGAATAGTCGTGTCTGCCCTGTGATAGTGCAGCGCGCTATTTTTCAGGCTTCTGATATGCAAATTTTGGTAGGCTTCAACTACTGATTTCATTGGTTTGGATGCATCTATCAGTAGTGAGAACACCTGGCGGCATTGCCATTGGTTGAACTGTGTGCCTCTTCGCTGTGATTGGTGTTTGATTCCCCTGATCTGCGTCTCTCACACGGCGATTAAACACCGTTCCCAAATGCATTTTCATTTGCAACGTCTCGTTCCCGCTCTCGAAAGGGAACGTCTCTGGTTACTGACGGGAACGAGACGTTGCAATGTCCACCGTATTCGCCGCTTGACCAGCTGTGCCGTGTTTAGTCATGATTCTGACGCAACTGACGCTTTATGCTATTAATACTGCCTGACAGCCAGAGCCGCATTGCGTGACAATTGGCCAGTTATCAACTGGTGTTATCCTATAAGGTTTCAGAAATTACATGAAGGGGAGGAGTTCCCAAATGCATTTTCATTTGCAACGTCTCGTTCCTGTCTCTCAGGGAACCGAAGTTACGGCAGTAACCGAAGATGTTTTCAACAAACATCTACAAAAGCAGAATGACAAATTATTATTCTATGATATAGACTTTATTACAGCGGTTACATCTTGTGAAAGAGAATATAACCTGAAGCATGTGACAAAATGGTTCAGAACAATAAACTACAACTTTACAAAAAATATTGAAGTAGTACAAATAATGACTTAACTTGAGACTTTTCAAATCCAAAAATGCACCATCGGCCTGAAAGATCCAGCAATTAGAGCTCAATGATTTGTAATATTACACTTTTGTAATAACTATGAGAATAATAATATGGTTGCATGTATATCAAAATATTTATTACATTGACTTATTCTCCTAAAGAGAGGACGATATAAAAAAAAACGTATTGCCGAGACAAAATGTATTTGATTCCATAACAGTAACAATAGAGGAGACTTTTATTACACTTCAATTTGATGGTCCCCTTTAGATATTCTTTCAACTATGTTATGTTGCACCTAAATTATCAACCAAGTCTCATTATATTAGTTTTCGTTGACTGATAGGGTTGAGGTTAGTAGAATAAGTTGACTTACACTTGCAAATTTAGTCAGTAGAATGACTGTTCATCACAATAAAGAGTTAGCGGATATTAAACAGACAGTCTACTAATACTCTAATCCAATGAGAGTTAGTTGACATGTAGTTGTAAAGTTAGTAAAATGTTTAACCCTTGTGGCTTGTTCAAATTCACTACCCTTTCGTTATGTTCGTGGATGAAAACATCCACTAAATTAAACTGCTGTAAAAATGTATCAGATCAATATTTTTTCAAATTTTTTTTGCACAAATCTGTTAATCAACCTCAGTCCTGATCAAAACTACTAAATGTTTAAAAAAAATCCAGGATTTTTACTCTTTAATTGCCAAATTCCTAAATGATGTCACTGACTTTGGGAAAAAAACACACAAAATGACTTATTTTCAATATAAAAAATAATTGTGGACTGGATTTTTTTTTACCTTTTATCACAGTCTTGGACATGTCAAAGATTAGTACTAACATTGATTTTGATGCATTGTTAGTTTTTGTGCAGCATCAGATTTTAATTTTTTCTCCCTCATTTGTTGTTTGTGGCTGTTTTTGCCCCATTGACTTCCATTATAACCACATTTTTTGATTGCAAAGCCGTGACACCATATAATCATGCATTCTTGATTGTTTGTGGTTTTCCCTGTTGGGAAGAGGTAAAATTTGTAATTTTTACTGTTGATCACCACGTGGCACCATTAACCCTTTAGATAGGCCTGTGCAAAAAAAAGCTTAGTTTGTGTGTGTGTGTGTGTGTGTGTGTGTGTGTGAGGGCGTGGTCACTGATCACTGACACAACTGATTCTCATCTCATCTGCCTATTTAGTTCACTTCTCTCCACTCCTGTGTTGTCAAGTCGTTGTCTTTTTTATGTCCGCGCTGTCTTTGGAGCGCCCGTGTTCGCACGCGTCTCCCCGTTCCACGACTTTCACTCTGGATTATCACTTTTTTTTGTTTTCTGCACTATTATTATAAAATCTATCATTTGCACATGAATCCGGGTTTTGTGTTTTCCCTTGCTTTCCCCGCTGCCCCCTCCTCCCTCCTCTCGTCTCCTTCACGCCAGCATACGCTGCTCAAAGCTGAAGTGCATTACAGCAAATTTTTAAGTATTTTTAGAGTTTAATTGTCAATTATTAATTTGTATTTATATGAGATCTTAATGGTTATAATTTTAACTGTAATTAATAGGGAAAAACCCAAAAAATATTTAAAATGGGCATTTATGGTCGTGTGGAACAAATCAATTGATTTTTAGTGCATTCTTATGGGGGAAATTGTTTTGGTGTACGAGCATTTTGGGTTACAAGCTCGCTCTTGGAACGAATTAAACTCGTAAACCGAGGTATTACTGTATATTCAACTTGGATTCTAAACTCACAGCACATGCATTGATGAAGCACAAGCATATGAGACACAAATCATGCGCAATTTGCGTGAACATTGTGCACTTGATATGGAAACTCACACAACCCTTTTAATTAGATCACAGCCTTTGCCATGTGATGAGCGCATTAAGCAATATTGCGATTTTGTTTTTTGGTTCAATTGACAGATCTTTGCCAGTGCAATGACCCAAAACACCACATTAGTGATTAATTATAAAACTGTGGCGGGACAGATTAAACTATGGCAGGTCACCACTGTAATAGAATTAGAAGCAGATATTTCATATAAAGTGGAATAAAGCAGTACAGTCAATTTAAAAAGCCCATTATTCACCAGTATATGCTGGATAGCTTCAATGCAGACATTGGTTGTAAGTGTAACCTTTACTAGTCAATGTGTGTGAAGTATCAACTCACTCCAATTCATTCTTTACGTTATCAGACGATCTCTTCTCGGTGAACACTAAAAGATGGCGGTAATTCACAATTTTAGGATGTGATCTAATAAGAAGACTCTTGTGCTCTGACACTTTGCTCCTTCAGTGCATTACAGGTAAGTCAAAACATAGATGTAGCTTCTGGTCACACTACACCGCCACTTCCTGGAAAAAGTAGTTAGCTACTGGAAAATGTACTCTGTTTTAAGAGCAATTGACACAGGCAGCAACATACTGTCGCCCAGATCCAGCCCACATGTGTTCAGCCCACATATAGTAGATGTGACCCTGATCTGGGCCGACATTATGTTGCTTTCTGGGCAGGCACTGTCAAGCTACTGAAAAATGTTAAAAGCCAGTAGCATTGTTACATACAGTTAATTTTTATTAGGTGGTGATTTTATGGTTTTCTACGAAGTGATTCATATGGAAATATATGACTTTTCAGCAAAATGTAAGGATAAAGATCCTCCCATGTGAAGATTGTAGATACAGATTTTACGTTGCAAATGAGATGAATTAATACAAATTAGTAAACAGTTTTACTCCAAAACATAAAATAGTAACTATCATGCATATAATAAAACTGTCATGTGTTATGAACATGTAGGAGATTCCTAAAGACTTAAAACCATTAAAAAAAAACATAAACCAAAGGGTTCTTTAATGAAAACAAACTCAGGTAATCCTCGACATATTACATATTACAATACATATTTGATCAACTTTCTTCTTTTAAGCAAATGTTTGATGATAATGGAGCCTATTGCGTTGATATGCTATGATTTAAAAAGTAAAATCAAGCTCAAGAACACCACTGCCGCAGTGAAAGCTTAGTAAACAAATGACTCATTGCTTTCACAATGTAGCAATTAATGTCAACCCTTCATCCTTTACCATTATTAGCTCTGTAGATGTTTTGCTCAACGCTTGGAATATATTTTTAGATCGCTTTACTTTACGTGACATATATTAAGGAAGGCTGATGCTGCTTGAATTGAAATAGTATTTGTACACTGCCTGTTCATCCATGTAGTGTCAACACAGTATTATATTTTGAAGTAACTCATTTCCCATTGGATTTAAATGTTTGTATAATATCTACAGTCTTCTTCAAAGATGGCTTGTGAAGATAAATGGGTCTCTTGATGAAGACAGATACTGCCGCTAGTACGATTCAAGGGATGCAGAATTTTTTAAAGAAACCATCAGATGTTTATTACCATTCAATGTTTTATTAATTAATATGTAATGCTTACATCAAGAATCATGTGGTTCTCATGGGAGACTAAGATTGCCTCAAAAGGAGAACTGCCAGGCAACAGAAGCTTTGACTACTGTCAACATTTTTCCTAACTGCAAAACATTCAATAGTCGTTCAAAGTTCACAACGTCGAAATGAGCCACTTAGCCCTTTCCAACCGCAAACAAGGCCATCCATGAGTGCTTATTTGTCTCCTCATCTCAAGTACTGTGTTTTGGCAGTTACACACCAGAATAAGACATGTTTCTTCTTCTCAAGGCTACTGTTAAGGTCTAATCGCAACTCAGTGGCGCATAATTTCACGACGGGTATTGGCTTAAGTTTCTTATGCTTTAAACGAAGTGAGACTTTTATATTTAAAAGTGCACAAACGTAGAACTTTAATGGGGTCATGACGTGTGCAATCAAATTGCCTTAAGTTTTTGTACAATTTAAACATTCTGATATCCTCATCATCAACAAAGCACTTATTCAATTAAACTCCAAATAAATAGCCAATAGAACCCATTATAATCACTGACGCTGTCTAAGTTGGATCTATCTATCTATCTATCTATCTATCACCATTTCAGTTGTGTGTGACTCTTGGTGATCCCAATTCTTCCCCACACACACATTCAGACCAATGGGCAATTTTGCACCTCCAATTCACCTACAGTATACCGCATGTTTTTGGATCGTGGGGGAAACAGGAGCATATATATATACTGTATATATAAACCTCCAAAGTCAAAACCTACTAAGGAGTAATTAAATCGTCTTTTATTGGAAAATGAAACAGCATTTTATCAAACTTTGATATCTGCCTTCATTTTTTTAAACAACTGACAAGAAACTACATTTTATTAAAAAAACACCTGTTGAGATTATATTATGTATTACATCATTATATGGAATTCAAATTGAACGACTACAGTGACTCATTTCAAGATCACTCATATACTAATTATATATATATATATATATATATATATATATATATATATATATATATATATATATATATATATATATATATATTAATGTAACTAATTTAACAAACTTAAATTTAAAACTTTGGAAAATATTCAAGTCAGGAATATCTGCCATTTATTCTTTTTGGCATGCAGTGTAAAGTATTTCACTTAGTTGCCTCTTCATTCAGAAAGTGAAGAACAAATTTATACTGACATGTGCTATGTTTTAGGTACGTTATCATCTCTGAAAGACAGCATGTTGAAACTGCTCAGGCCACCATTTTCTCCCTCTTCTCAGAAAGTGATGACGTAGTCAAAACAGTAGCTATATTGAGAGGACAGGGTTGAGGCTGATCAGTAACTGGATGGGAAACCTCCAGGGAAAATTAGCTTGCTGTTGGAAGAGGTGTTAGTGAGGCCAGCAGGGGGGGGGGGGCTCACCCTGTGATCTATGTGGGTCCTAATGCCCCAGTAAAGTGATGGGAACAATATACTGTAAGAAGCATCGTCCTTCAGATGAGATCTTAAACTGACTCTGTGTGGTCATTAAAAATCCCAGCATGTTCTTTGAGAAAAAGAGTAGTGGCTTAACCCCGGTTTCCTGGTCAAATTTACCAATTGACCTCTGACCTTCATCATGGCCTCCTAATGATTAGCTTCATCACCCTGTCTCCACCCCACCATTAAACTGGTGTGTGATGGCAGTTTTGACGCAATATGGCTGCCATCACATCATTCAGGTGGTGCTGCACATTGGTGGTGGTTGAGGAGATGTAAAGCGCTTTGAGTGCCAAGAAAATGACTATACATGTTATTAACAAATAATAATAATTATAATTATTAAAACATTTGATAGTGTAGGTTTTCCAGGAAATGCATGTCGCCTAACCTCTGCTTCTCGTTAATACTACAGTGAATTGTACATACTATTTTTTGACAGACTATGAAAAGTGATTTATATAATTCAATGTGTTATGTCGATGCTTTTAGTTCTAATATTCCAACCGTCAGCCAGTCTGGAGGTGAAGAACTATGTTTGATTTTTGGGTCATTATAAAACATACAGGAGACATCCAAAATGCTTCTTTGGAATGAAGTCCGGGGCTTAAATAAATGACATGTTACTCAGAGATTTTTGGCTTGTCAAAAATATGACATTCAAATCAACAAAATGAGTAAGTTGTAATGTAGATGTAAAGCTGCATTGAAACAAGTGTATTGTGAAAAGTGTTATAAATAAATGTGAATTGAAATGAATTCAGCTGTCACAAATTCTTAAAACTTTGAAAATCAAGTTTTAAGATTTTTTTTATTGTTTTATTATAAAATTTCTTATTTTCTTTAAACCTTTAAAAGTGCAAAATCAGTTGTAAATATTAGTGAATAATAGTCAATAATAGTGCTTTTCCATTATTAAGAGTTGAAACATCTCAGACACAAAGACCAAACTTTTAATTAAATACTTAAATAATATTGAATTAAATAAAGCTATTGGTTTCTGTTGTCATTACCTGTAAAATATTCTGTAGCTGCAACATGAAATCTGGTTTAAAAATGAATGAAATAAACAGAAGCTTTAACTCTGCTACCATGACAATGCACAGCAGTCTCTCTCAAATAATCAACATTGGTGTTGCATTCAGACTGAATCGGCTATTAGCTGGTTTGAGAAAGAAAAACACATAAATGTTATATAATGTATTTGTTACCATAGAGACATGTTGACTTGAAATGCAACATAAGACAAACATAATTAAAAAGCATCTTGGAGAGATCTGACACCTGAGATCTAAAATTTTAGACATAATGTTGTCGCTGCCAAAGGCATCTTTCTAATGCTATTGTGACTGCAAAAAGTTTAGCATGCACTCTTGCAAAATAGAGCAGGGAGCCAATCTGCAGCACAGTTTGCTCTTCAAATCAGATGCTTCAAGGCTGAATGGAGCATCAATTAAGCGGAGCAGCGGCTTCATCATCCAGACTTTGAGATTAAAATTTAAGCCAAGCTCAGTGTAGGTGCAACATTTCCTGGAAGAATTACACTTCATCAGAAAGTCATTTTCTCCCCCTACTCTGTTTCATCTCTCTTTAATACCAAAGTAATCAAGAAGTTATAAAGGAAGGAACTTGTGAAGGACAGAGCTGTTGGTGCTTTGATACTGTTTATTCAGTCTCTTCAGATCTCTTGAGTGTATTAATAACAACAAAAATGTTTGAAATGTTGAATAGAGCAGAGATGATTTATTTTTTATTGTTGTAAATGTACCATCTGTAGAAAGATGTAGTTTATTTTTCAGAGGGAAGTCAAAAAAGTGTTATCTATTTTATCTTTAAATGACTAAAATCATCAAAGTTTCTGTAAATGGTTTATTTTTTCCTTATTGCACTGTTATCTGCCACTAAAAATAGTCATACAGCATGCAAATCTTATGATTTTTTTTCTCTTGTGTACACTTGGATTTGCTTAGTTTTACATTTTAACAATATAAGTTAATCATTTACAGTAAACCAATGTCAAAATTATTTATAAAACCTTTTAATCCTCTGATTTTTGCTAATGCGTGTGAAACACTATCTGTTCTTCCCTTTGAATATGGCAACTAATTTTAAGTATATATATATATATATACACACACACAGTGGTATACGGAATATGTCGACGGCCTCGGGGGTTGCAAAAACGCGCCGAGATAACCGTTTATTAGATAACCGATTTACCAGATGAAGCGATCAGCATGCTATAAAAATGTACATACACTGTATTTGTTTGCTAATAACAAAAGGCATATGTGCAGCAACTAACAGCAGAGATTTACCAGAATACAATAAGACCTTTGATTCTTGATACAAACCTTTAATTATATTCTCCAACATTGCAAACACAATTTCGCACATGGCGTAAAAAGTCATAACATATTCGTGAGACCATCACGCTGTACTAGATTGCACACTTTCTTGCGTTCTGCCTGTCTAATGTGCTTCCTCAACAAATTGGGCTTCGTTCTGTCTTTTAACAACCTCGGCTCTTCAATCCGCAGCGGCGCTGAGCAGACCGCGTGTCAGACCGCGTTGTGTGTGTGTGTGTGTGTGTGTGTGTATCTAAGCCTCATACTCATTGGTCGTTAACCGTTTGTTACTGACCAATGTCAAAATATTTGAGAAAACCAAAAGAAATTAGAGAAGGCGGGCTTTATGTGCACACAGAAGCGGATGAGGCTTTGGAATCGGGGTGGGACCCACTGCAGCACTCGCTGCTTGTTGAGAAGAGTAAGAACGTGAATGGGCTTTCACTTCAGAGAGTCCTGCGCGGCACTGTGAGTACAGCGTCACTGACAGAGCGACCAGGACCGCGACTCAGCGCATGCGCATGCGCAGTGAACTACGTACGCTCATGACTCACGAGATAACCATGTGCAGTGGTGAATTTGTCGCTTTTTTGTGCTTGAGATATTAGGGTTCAGCGACATTAAAGAATCGAAAATACTAAGACAAATAGGGAGTTTGGCGGTTCCACTTCAAAAATGTTGACACAATGGGATTGGCGAGTTAACCGTGAGTTGAGATAACTGAACTCCACTGTACTTATTATTAGTAGTATTAGTTTCTTCAGTATATGAAAATATTTAAGATACTAATGTTCCACTACTAAAATTAATTACATCATGAAGTGCATTAGATTATTCTCAACATGCATTTCAATTCACAGACGAGGCTTAAGTTAGTCTCAGACCAAAATGCATGCATGAGCTGTTTTAACTGAAAGCAACTTGTTCTGACATATCTTAAAATATTTGTCTAAGACGCACACCTTGGTCAATATTTAATACTTAATTGTTGTAACTGAGCGAAAGCCTAATCCTGGCCTAATCCTAACCCTGCCTGTGAAATCCAGCCATATAATCTTGTGATATATCTTGTGTGTGTGTGTGTGTGTGTGTGTGTGTGTGTGTCTGAGAGAGAGTAAGACCTTTGCGCACTTACCTTGACGTGTCTGAGAAAATCAAAACATTTACATGGAGTAACAACTACATGGAGTAAACATGTAGAAAACAACTACATGGAGTAAACAAAAACAAAGTAAGTGTATTTATGCACCTTTAAGCAATGCTTCGGGGTTGTGTGGAACCGTTTAAAGGAATTAAATCTGTCTGTGTGTCCGTCAGTCAATCAATCTATCTATCTACTTACATATATAGCTTTATTACCATATACATATATACACACACATACATATACACACTTTATTGTGTTTATTTAGTGTAAAAAAAAAGTAGGAGTTTAAAACTACTTCAATAGATTTCCATTACTTTTTAATCACTGAAAATAAAAGTAAATTGTACCAGATTCGGTAACACTGTGTGTGAATATTTAGCCTGAGATCATCAGATAATGAGTCTTAAATTCAGCTTCATAATAATTCAGCTTCAGATAATCTGAGATTTGGGTTGTTTCTTCTCACTGATTTTACATTTGTATTGGAATGTAAGGATCATTTCTGCTGTTCATTGTGTGAATGTGACCTTTCATGACTTTTTGATTTTATGAAGTAACTTTGAGTATAAGGAAGAAGCCATATTATCATGTTTGAGAATAAATTTATATAGCTTATCTAATTAATGCTATGTTTTCATTTGAAAAGATTTGACAGACAAAATGTCTCATTCAGGATATGTGACTGTATGTGTTTTATTTTAGTTATCAGATGCCAGTCTGATCATCTGATGTGAATAAGGATCCACTACAGAGACTGAAGATTCAGGGACTTCACTCTTATAAATAAAGACTTTGTTTAGATTTCAACGATCCTCTAACAGACCTGATGAGGCGGCAGTGCAACACCTTTTATTACACAGTAGCAAATTACAGTTACTTGCGAAAGAACACGAGACTGAACAGCAGCAAAAGAGCAGTCAAAGAGAGTAAAAGACATGTCAGAGAAAGAGACACTTTTTTTTACTGTATTACTGCAAAGAACCATCATGCAAAAATATTCAACGCCAACATGAAAATGACAGTTATTTTCAACAGTTAATATTGTGTGCACTGTCTCACACACACACACACACACAAAAACACTCAGTTCAAGTCCACAAACAAAAATATAATAATTTTCAATAACATTTATGTCTTACTATGCTGCTTAGTGGGACTTCTGACATTCCTTGTCTTGAACAATCCTCTTCAAATCTTGCTTGTATTCCGTTGTTGCCACTCTAATGAGTGTCAGTCAGAACACATCGATGCTTGGATTTCACATGTTTCAGGGTAGAAAACACAGACTCGCAGACGTACGTTGACCCAAACATCGACAGTATCTTAAGCACAGCCCGTTTGACATTGGGGTATTTTTCAATTGTCACTTTTCCAGAACTCAATGGTCCCTTCCCTCAAAACAGCTTTCAGTTGATCCTCCTCACAAAGATCGACCATCTCCAACTCCGCCTCATCTGTGACGAGCGGGCCTTTCAAACAGGCTGTCTCCGCATTAAATGGGTCGACGAGGAACGTAATCTGTGGTCACAGAACCGGGTCACAAAGCTTTCATGCAGATTTGCAACCAGTGTTACATATGTCTCTTTTCTTGTTCAGGGCGGCGCTGGTGACTTGCTCACTGGCTTTTAGCAAAGTGGGAAAATGCGTTAAATTTCCCTTTTGAATATGCGCCTTGAACAGCTTCAGTTTGTTGACAAACGCAAACACACTTTGCACCAGGTCAGGCAGCATTTTTAATTTACCCTGCAGGGTCAGGTTCAGTCTGTCCAAGTGACACAGCATGTCGACTAACAATGCCAGATCCATAATCCACTCGAGGTTCAAGAGCTCGGGATAGTCCTTGCCCTTCTCTTCCATGAACAGTTTCACGGCATCCAAAAGCTCAAAGAAGCGAGAGAACCTTGCCTTTTGACAGCCACCTCACAGTGCAGAGCAGCGGCAGGTCACCTGGAAGCCCTCGGTCCAGCTCGGTAATGAGATTCCTGAATTGCCTGGGGTGAAGCGCATGTGTCCGGATGTAGTTGACGATTTCCATCACAGGCTTCATGACGTTGTCTGAATTCAATGATTTAGACACGAGTTGCTCCCTGTGGATGATGCAGTGGAAATTCCAAAAGTCGGGAAATGTTTGGTCAGCTTTGCACAGCCCCACAAGCCCGTTCACGGATCCGATCATGGCTGGCGCTCCATCCGTGACTATTGCGGTTAGTTTCGGTATGGGCAGATTTGCTTTTGCAAATGCAGCCATCGTTGCTTCTTTCACATCCATGCCACGGGTTCTGTCTTTTAATGGCACAATATCAAGGAGTTCTTCTTTGATCATACATTCGTTTGACACAGACCGTGCAAATATTGCCAACTGAGGCTTGTCTTGTATGTCACAACTCTCATCCTTTGCTACACTAAAATACTCACATGCTTGAAGGTCAGAGTGCAACTGTGATTCAATAGCCGTGTTAATGTCCGATATTCTGCATTCAACGGTGTGGCGGGAAAGTTAACGTTTGATATGCTGCGTTTTAGTTTGTCGTCTTCAGGAGACAAGATTTCAACAGCGTCAATGAGGCATTTTTTAATGAAGTCCCCTTCGTTGTATGGCTTTTTAGCCCGTGCGATGTTCCAAGCCAGTTGATATGATGCAAGCGTTACGGTCTCTGAGTGTTTCGTGAATTTTTGGAAAAACTGTTTCTGTATGACTTTTTAAAGTGACCAACTTGTGCTTCCGAAGTTCAGTCCCTTTTGGAAATTCCTGGTCGATGTTAGGATGGAGTGAGCTGAAGATTTGAAGCTTTGAAATGTGCTAGTGATGCCTGACATATAAGACAGAATGGCTTGCCATGACGCTCAACAAAAAAATATAAACTCTCCCACTCTGTTAAAAACGTCCTGTGTTCTTCTTCATATTTTCGTTTGACTGTGCTTTTTTTCCCTGCCATTTTGAGAGCGAAATTGACACCAATTGTTTACAACTCAAATGATGTTGCGCCGGTAATTACCTACTAGCAACAGCAGGGGGAAACCAGCAGGGGGAAACCTCCTCTATAACGTCGGGTAAAACGTCATTTACTGTCGCGCGTTTGACGTCACTCACACCGGCTTTTTTTTTGACGCTTGTCATGTGAAAGCTCCTGAAGAGCCGCGGGTTGGCGAAGGGTCGAACCTTCGTTGTATGGCTTTTTAGCCCGTGCGATGTTCCAAGCCAGTTGATATGATGCAAGTGTTACGGTCTCTGAGTGTTTCGTGATCACCCTCATCTGCCTAAATGAGAGGCAAGATCGACTCTCAAGATTGGGGGGGGGGGTCCTATTGGAGCTTGCAGAGCGTGACAGACTCGCTAATTTGACACCTGAAACGTTCTTATTTTCGGGAGCTTCCGGGATGGTGATAAAGGTCGACCAATCAATCGCGAGTTGTAGCAGAACCTGATCAGTGTTGAAAACACAATACAAGTGACTTGAGTTACACAATCAGATAAAAACAAATTTAAAACATTACTTTTAAATTTACAACAAAATATCTAGACGAATCTGAGCTGATGTCTGTGCAAGTGTCATTCGAGATCAAGTCAGTGGCTTATAGAAGTCTTTTCTTTAAATGGATCTTATTTGAGTTCATATCAGACAATCAAATGAATCTCTTTGTCCTGTGTTTTCAGGAACTAGGAAGTCTCATGTGTTTCATGTGGGAGAGCTTTATAGCATCAGGAGCTTTTAGCAAGGCTTATGAAGGAACCCACGTGTCCAATGATAAAATCAAGGTACAGCTTTCGACTAACACTTTTCTCCCGATCGAGATGTGTCTTCCTTCTTGAAAACAGACTGCACTTTTATATGCTTGGAAAAATGAACTGTTTTCATTGCCGTTCACAGATTGCCATCAAGCACATCAACCGTTGTCCTCACGACCGTTATCTTGACGTCGTAAGTTGACAAACTGAAATGATATTTGGTTAAATGACGAGTATTGTAGATTCCTGGAGATAATTTAAAGCAGAAATGAAATGGACTGTAAGTCTAGATGATGTACATCTAATTTCTTCAAATCTTCTAACTAATAATTTACCACTCGAAGCCAAATAACTGTTTGTTTCTCTCTAGCCTGGCTCTTCCACACCTGAGCTTGCAGAAGCGGCACTGATGCTTCGTTTGGGAGAAACCCCCTCATACCCCAACATTATTCAATTAAACCACTGGATTGAGAGGGAGCGCGGCTTCTGTCTCATTATGGAGAAACCTCATCCATCCCAGAGCTTGTTCGAGTTCATCCAGGATTCAGACGACATTAATGAGGCAAAAGCGTTCAAGATGATAGGTGAGTTGGTCCGAGCGGTGAAACACTGTGTTGAGCGTGGAGTTTATCATGGTGATATCCACTCGTGGAACATCCTGGTGACGACTGACGACAGCTTGAACCTCAAATTAATAGACTTAATCGATTTTATTAATCAATGCTTCTTGACGGGTTTGTAATGAACACTGTAATAGTTAGGACTGATGAGGAGTAGCGATTGTGCTTCATGACCGTATTTGCAGACTTTGACATTTTATGATGTAAATTAAGGAAAATATTTCCCTTTTACACCATGTTCTGCAGTTCTGTAATAAAAGGGTATTTCATGCTATTATGTATCACATGTAGTCACACATCTCCTCCTGCGCTCCCGTTGTGGACAATCTGACTGTAAGGCAGCGCTGATTATTATTATTATTAATACATTTTGAATTACGTTTGGATTTTTCTAGTTGTGTATAGCCTAAAACAATCTGTACAAATAACACTGTTGGATTTAATTTTCATGATAATGTGGATATAACGTATGAAATGGAGTGAAAATTAAATGTCATTAATTCTTATAATCGTTCTTCTCACATTTTCCCGTCAGGTTTTTTTTATTTTTTATAGATCACAACCTTTGCGTGAGATCTGCCGTACGTACGTTTCCAGCCCCGTTTTCTACATACACACCCTTTATAAATGAGACCCCTGTTGATTAAACGCTTTAAATAGATTTCAGCAGTTATAATTTTGTCAGAATTTGTAGTAAATTGCATTATATAGTTTAATTGACTTCAGAATAAATGCTTCAAGAAATGGACATTTTTCCTCAGATAGCTACAACCAAACCAAGATCGCTGACATTGTGGACGACCGTTTACGACCTTCTGCACCACTTATCGCCAATAATTCTCACTGTCATAATTCTATGTGGATTAATTACTATACGCAATGAATGAATATAGAATTAAGGAAATGTCTTAAATAGTTTACTGGCGGAGGTGTTGTTTACCCCTCTCTGTTGGTTAAAACCTTATTAAACAGAATTACACTACAGATGTTCTTCAAACAATCTCTTCTTTGTTACAGGTTTCCAAGCTTGAAACAGCAGTCCAAACCAGGACCGCCACAATCCGTGACAACGATTGCGAAGTTAAAAACTGCTGCCTAGCAGATGGCACCGGGACCATCCAGCTGTCGATCGACATGGTTGAAGCTGGTCGAGCTTTCACTAATTTAACGACAAGACCACTCAAACCACCACACGAAGCTCAATGATCACACCACTCCATAAAAAAAATACACACACCAACTACTGACTACACAGAGAGCCCTTCACCTGCACTACATACAGTCAGCACTGAGATTGTAGGTGCAGCAATCACTGTAGTGACCCAAGTGCCATACGGCCAGCACAACCTGTCCTCTAAGGAGAAGTTCCACAGATGTGTAACATGTCAAATCCTCCGTAAAGGAAGCAGTTATATTAGTAAGTGCAGTGGCCTTCTGTCTGTTCTTCAAAATGATAATGAGGTGTCTTTGACGGTTATCAATTCAATACTGACAAAATGTATCAGCAAACTTCAGCAAGATGTGACTGTAATGGGCAGCCGGGATATAGAAGAATTCCTTATGACTTGTGGTCCTCTCTCAATCTACAGATGAGAACCAGATCGTCGGTCTGTCCGACACAAAATTGCAAGACCATAATACAACCGTTACCACCGAGCACGGGATAACTAGATAAACTCAAAATACACTTTATTATTAAACTACAAACAAAAGGCACTCTAGGGTGCAAAAGGAGCACAAGGAAAATACACCTACACACTCTACATAACAATTAAAGACTGACAAAGACATGGTAGAACAGGAGGATTAAATACATGAGGGAATCACAAACAGCTGGCATGGCTAAATGGGTAATCACAAACTAACAAGACAACTACGGCAACACATGAGGGACAAACAGGTGGAGCATGACAAGACTGTGACAGAGAATTATAGAGAATTATGTGCCATTTCAGACGAAGTCCCGCATGTCAACGCGAAGAAACTACACAAATCAGCCTGATTTGAAATGAATACATAGCACATACACACACACGTTACTACAGTTGTACAGTACTACACTTTATTTTCCCTCCTCTATATGCGTTTATGTAACAATGTTGTAATGTTATGTTTCTAACTGCATTGAACCAATTTTGTTTATTCAAATGTTTTTTTTCACTATTAATGTTACTAGAAGTCTTTAATTTATGTCTTTCTTTTAAAAAAATTTTTTTATTGTCTTTATTTTTAGTGTCTGTGAAGAGAAAGCTATTTAAAGAGCTGTCTTTTGTTCAACGACTGTGCACAAGTATTTTTCAAATATTAAAATATAATGTTCCTTTATTACTACCAAAAATGTGTGCTTCAATTTCTTTTAAATAAAGACGCATTTTTCTACGACACTTGAAATATGAAATAAACAACAAAATTCACATTAACTCAACCTCAATGCAAACAACTTAATGTCTGACTTAAGTTTACTTCATTTAACGCCAAAAAAACTACTGATCAAGAAAAGGAAAAACAAGGGCCAAAAAATACCCAAAATCAAATTGTTTCATCTTCAGACTGTCAACAAATTCTCAGATTTCATGTCAATAAAGAAAACATTTTTGTTTTATGCAGCAATAAATTTGGCGGAAAGATGACTTTGATGCTCTATGTCAGCAATGCTTTGCTCAGTTCACACCAAACTTTACAGGTGTCGTTGTCATCTAAATCTGACCACAATTCAAGAATTCATGTCTATTGGTATAAAGCAGGGGTATCCAAACTTTTTGCAAAGGGGGCCAGATTTAATGTGGTAAAATGTGTGGAGGCCAACCTTGGTTGACGTTCTTTACATAGAACAACAATATATTTAAACAAATTTTAGAAAGCCATTCTGTGTCTCACATTCACTTAAGCATGTATTTTGGTACATTTGAAACATGCATATCACATGTGTCACATTCACCGTCACCATGGACTCTTAGTTTGCCTTTTCCTTGTCACATGTTCCCTGTTCCTTTTCTCACCGTCACTTTCAGTTCCCATCATCACAGATTATTCACAGGTGTTTTGTGTTTTGTTGAAGAATTTATTATGTCATTCAAAATGTAAGTGTGGAGCCAGCGTTGGCTAAAACACTTAAAATGTCACTCAAAAACCTAAATATGTGTTCAAGTAATAAACCTGTCATGCAAAACCTAAGCGAAGAGCTAGAAAAAACATAAATCCTGCTAATGGTGTGAACCTATGATTTGATGGACAGCTCCCGGACTGGGCAGAAGGCCAAAACAGATGCACAGATAGTGAGTGGCCTTTAAACTGAAACTTCTGAAGCTCAAGAAAAAAGAAGCGCTGCCACCAAGACAACTGGAATGTATTTAAGTAAGATTTATGGATGCAGGTCGTCAAGGTGGGAGTCATAAGAAGAGAGGGCTGACCATTTACATGTATGTATGTGAAAATTTATGATCGCAGATGGTCAAAGTGAAGTTACATGAAAGGGAATTTCAAAGAAACTGGAAATAACTGTTTGACATTGAAGGATAATAGAAAAGGTATATAAGGAGATGTATTTGGACGCGAGAGTCAGATGCATAGTGGTCTGCGCTCATGTGTAGAGCTATCATCTCACTTTCTTGCCGGCAATAAAGTTGTCTTCTGCGGACTTGGAAACTTCGACTCTTAGCCTTTTTTCTCTGATTGACCCAGCGAGAGAACTTAGACTCTACAGATTTGCCACAACATAATTGGCGATCCAGGCCAGGAGGCACAAGAGGTCGGTCAAGGTTGGCCCCCGGCGGTGTGAGCGCGCAGAGTTATCACGAAACAAAAGGCGCGCCAAACAAAAAAGGTAAGCACTTTTTGCTTATATTTTGTTTCGTGACCCTTTGTGGACTCATGCCGTATTGGAGGCTCCTTGCATAAAAAAGACCTCAGCAAAACGAACCTAGAATAAAAAGATGAATATTGAGAACATGAGTTAAAAAATTATTATATGAAATAGGGAAGTAATTTCCAGGTCCTGAAGACTGCGCATGCTTAAAACAATTGCATTTATAAATGGGAGAATATTTTGCCCTCCCAAGTGAGACATTGTTGATTTTTATTAATACAAGTGCAACTTAACTTTTATTTAGATGCGGTAAAAGTGCATCTCGATTTGATTAAATACGGAAAAGGTGCATTTAGATGCGGTAAAAGTGCATCTTGATTTGATTAAATGCGGAAAAGGTGCATTTAGATGCGGTAAAAGTGCATCTTGATTTGATTAAATGCGGAAAAGGTGCATTTAGATGCGGTAAAAGTGCATCTTGATTTGATTAAATGCGGAAAAGGTGCATTTAGATGCGGTAAAAGTGCATCTTGATTTGATTAAATGCGGAAAAGGTGCATTTAGATGCGGTAAAAGTGCATCTTGATTTGATTAAATGCGGAAAAGGTGCATTTAGATGCGGTAAAAGTGCATCTTGATTTGATTAAATGCGGAAAAGGTGCATTTAGATGCGGTAAAAGTGCATCTTGATTTGATTAAATGCGGAAAAGGTGCATTTAGATGCGGTAAAAGTGCATCTTGATTTGATTAAATGCGGAAAAGGTGCATTTAGATGCGGTAAAAGTTTATCTTAATTTGTAAATGCGGAAAAGGTGCATTTAGATGCGGTAAAAGTGCATCTTAATTTGTAAATGCGGAAAAGGTGCATTTAGATGCGGTAAAAGTGCATTTTGATTTGGTTAAATGCGGAAAGGGGCATTTAGATGCGGTAAAGGAGCATATTAATTTCGTTCAAATGCGGAGAAGAATTTTTATTTTGTTCGTGTTATTGTTCGGTTTTTCTAATCCGCGAATCCGTGTCGTAATTTTGTACTTTAATTTGCAAAAGCTTTAATACGCCTTAGTATGTGTCTTAATACACAACTAGGTGCATTTTAATTTTGTTTTATATATATTTAAAATTAACGCATCGGTTATTTTAGTCATTTATATTTTTTCTCTTCTTTGTATTTTTGTCTACCTGAACATTGGTATATAGGGAAACTGAGACAATAGTTGTGAAAGGTTACAAAAAATGTACAAGTTGAAGGTAAACGAAAGCTAAAAGTGTATTAACTTTTGTGAAGTGGAAAAATATTACTGTTAATGGATGATAAAAATAAAATTAACAAGAACGAGGTAAAAAAGTATGAACCAAGATATATAAGGACCAAAAACACCCCCAAAACATTGTGCTGTAGATTCTTTGGACATCTCCCAGATTGTAAGCGCTGTGATCCGAACCGAGAAAAAAGGCCGCTGTTGAGTGGAAAATAAATCTCCCAAATTGTAAGCGCTGTGACTTCAGAACAGAAAAAAAAAAAAAAAAAAAAAAAAAAAAAAAAAAATACAGTTAATAAATGTCTAAAGCGTAATTTAAAAACGTAATTTTTCCACTAGCACAAAAAGAGTTGATATGGTGTAGATATTGTTTGAAGTGAAGAAATGTGTGTATGAAATCCCGGGTGTATGTTTGCGCGAGAGAGTTTTGAGTGTGAAATATAGATATACAGATATTGTGTCAAGTGTAACTGTGTGAGTGAAACAGAGGAAGTGGGGGTATGCAATTGTGTGGGCACGAAAGTAGAACGTTTAAGTGTGTGTGTGTGTGTGTGTGTGTGTGTGTGTGTGTGTGTGTGTGTGTGTTATTCTTTAAAAATAAACACAGCTTCGTAAATCTGAATAAAATAAGGTATATGAAATATCTAAAGTCTGGTGATAAAATAATTATTATATGCATGCAAAGGCAAATAAATAGATAACAGATTTATTATATAAAAGACAATCTAAAGAGAATGAAAAATAAAATGTGATAAAGTGATGAATAAAAAAGATGAATGCATGTGCTTAAAATATTATATTTGTAGATGTCAAAGATTTGTATCTCATTATCCCTGAGAGGGCTGCATGTAAAAATAATTCCAAACTATAATAACTAGTGAGGAGTGTTGAACGAGAGCGGGATTGGGTGACCAAGTGAAGAGGAAAAAAAAAAAAGTTTTAAAGGGAATTCACTGATGACGGTTGACGAAAACCTTGTTCACCACCATTAGATATATTTGGAACACTGCATGTAAAAATATAAGAAAAATTATGACTGATATTATGATAGGGAACATTAATTGAAGGTAGATTATTGCTGCATAAAGCAAAGAAGAAATGGCTTGCTTTTTCCTGCAATGAAGAACTTGCTTCACTAACAATAGAATGGGGGAACTGCTGCTGTCAACCAGTGAGATTTTTACATAAAGGAAACATTGAAGAAAAAGATAGGTTATAAAGAGCTGATTGCTCTGACAAAATTTTGGAAAGTTCAATTTGATTCATGCGGATCTCTTGAGTTCAAATTTCAGATGCTTCTGGAAATCTGCCTTGATGAGAGGAAGCAACAAGTGAGAAGATAAAGACATGTCTGCAGAGAGAAGAGGAGAGAGTGGGTGATGGGCTTCCAACCCCCTTCCTGAAGAAGAATTCAACACTGTCTGAGAGGACATCATGGAGAAAGACTGAAAACTGCAGGAGAAGGTGAAACTTTCACTTGAGACTTTTCCTGAGGAAAATGAGAACATCCTGAGATACAAAACTGTGGCAAGATACATGAAAAGCCACTGCTAAGAGAAACAGAGGAAGAACAACAGGACAGAGAAGAGACGATATTCCACTCTACAACAGGTGTGTGAGTGACATCACAGCCTGACGAAACATGCAGAGCAAGAGCCAAACGGCTTCAACAGACTGAAGATCCAAGCAGAAGAACTGACTCCACAAGGCACAGGTGTGGCATCTACAATGATCACAAGAGAGACCGCTTCAAATTTAGTGAATTATAATGTTAAATTAATTTATTCTGATTATTCACTGGTCTCATAGCAGCTCTTTGTATTCTGTGACAAGCTAACCTTTCTGCTTTTTCAGTAGGAACCAATCCAGCCCAATAACTCAATGAATAAAAAGAAATTCAATGAGAGACAGAAGTGGGTTCTCACTCTCGACAGTACAAATTAAGGCTGGATTTTGTGTAGTGAGGGTTTAGATTACATTAAGCACTTAGTGCTAAAACATTATGGAATTAATTTCTGAAAAAAGAAAAGATCACCACAAGAAGTAATACCTTTACTGGTCACTCCATCTTGTTTAATGGTAATTTTCTAGAACTAGATTGAATAAAAATGATAAATAACTCTAAAGTCCAAATTCATGAAATCAAGAATGCTGTCATCACTGGGGTAATGAGATGGAAATATTGTTGGCCATGATTATGTAGAGATGTCCAATTTATTCTTAAAAAAAAAAGAAAAAAGAAATAAATAAAATTAGCTCATGAGCAGTAATAAAAAGAATATGAAAAATCTTAATTAGACGAATAATGAAATGCATTTGAGAAAGTCACTATGCTTAGGCATACAATTGTAAATGATGAGAAAATAGAAAAAGGTTGAGGAAAACAAAGGTTCATATGAGTCTAAAATGAAGTGTAGTGCCTAGATTCAGAAATGTTTGATGAAGTTGTGTTCAGAGTTCGTGGAATTCAACAGCTAAACTTGTATGTTTCTCATTTAGTTTGGAAGCGGCTGATCAGCGGACTCAGAGAAAATGGCCAGTGTGAGTGTGAATGAGTATGAATGGAGTGAGAGATGGTGTCTGAAGAGATACTAAGGCAAATCAAACATTTTGCCAAAACAGCTGTATTTAAATTTGAATATGTGGGCCCACAGGGCAAATTATGCCCAAATAAAATAATGACCATGGATGAATTGTATAAAGATTCCTGGTCAAAACCTAGATCAATTTTGTTGTGGCTGAAAGAAACAAAACTGCCATATTTGTGCTGCGAATTTTTTTTTTTTTTTTCCTTTGTAGAATATCATGATGGATCTGATTCTTTAAATTGTTGCCTTGTAACTATTAATTTGCAAAAAGTGGGTTGAGAGCTTTCCAAAGGTCTAAGAAAATATGAATTGATAGTGAAGCGTAAGACAATGAACGAACTAAGTTGAATTGACTAATTATAAGGGATAATAAGGGATTAAACTCTTCTGTTAAGACAGCAGAGAAGTATCAAAAAGGGACCAGGTCAGCATTCAGCCCACATGAACTTTCCACAGGTTAACATTTTTCCACAGGTCACCAAGAAGGACAATGAGCCAGAGGAGCAGATGTTATCACTAACAAAAATAGTTAAGGTCTTGTTCACAGGTGGCACCAGTTCAGAAAGAGCAGAAATGGAAGAACAACTCAAGCAGATGAGAGAAAGAAGGACCCCAGAGTTATAATTATAAACCTTGAGTGAGGAATGGGGTAGTAAAGAAGATGGAGAACACAATGAGGATGAGGATGAGGATGAGGATGAGGATGAGATTAAGGATGAAATTACAGGAGCACATGGGCAGGATAGGCAAAGGGATACATAAAGGAAGTGGGATTAGCCATGCTGGACTAGGCCATTTAAGAGCCGGACCAAGAAACCGAGAACGACGAAGAAGCTGTGCTGTGAAAAGTTGATCTCCTGTTTCAGGAGATCAAAAGGGGGAATTTAAGGAAATAATACTGTTTTTAATATTGATTTGCATGGTTTTGATAATTGCACAAGGGGGGAGGTGAAAATAAAGAAAATAAAAGACCAAGGATATTGGTTTCCATATTTACATGCTTGAGATAACAGACAGATTTAGCAGATATGCGTTTATCACCCACAATCACAAGGGATGGAAGAGAGGGTAAATGGTACCCTCAAGGTCAAACTTAATGTCAAAGTACTAAACTTAACTGGATTGATGCTTTACCACTTGCATTAATGAGTTATCGCATGCAAACTAACAGAAGTACACGTCTAACACCGCATGAAATGCTTAGACCCATAACTGTGCCATATTGTAGAGGCCGACACAAAGGACCTCCTTTGGAACAATTGGAGTTAAGATCGTATATGAGAAAACTAACTGCAATACATAAAGTTATGTATCTGCAGGAAATGAGAAAGCAGCCTAAGTGAGAAGATTAAGACACCCTGTCCAGTTGTTCCAGTCGATCACGTGTATCTAAAGGTGTTCAGGAGAAAGTGGAATGAGCCAAGGAGAGAGGGACCATACAAAGTGGTGACAGCTACACCGACAACGGTCCAAATGAAAGGAAGCACCACCTGGTATCATCTGAATCACTGCACAAGAGTTCCCAGACGTGAAACCAGAGCACAAGAGGAAAGGGTGCAAGAGGTTGAAAGCTCAGAGAAGCAAGGAGCTGAGCAAAGCAAAGAAAGAAAGACTGGAAGTTCGGATGATGAGTGAAATATGGATCGACGAGCACCTCAGTGCTTTGCAGCAAGGGTTGGCTCTACTGGCGGTTTAAAAACCCACTGCCTGCCCCAACACCAGACAGTACCTTAGGTTACAAGGGTACCTCTGGCAACGGAGGAGCAACCCAGATAGCGCTCCAGGCCACCGGAAGCGCCTGAGAGTTCATCTGGCATCGAAGGACTGCATATACACTAATATTATTAATCTACTGATATATACTATATTATAATCTATGTAACCAAGATGAAATGTGAAAAACAACCATCCCCTTCACCGAAAAGACTTAAGAAGGGGACTGAGATCTTTTACTTCGCTCTTGTCAAATAAGAGAGAAGATGTTTGGTCTCAGAAACCCCTCCAGAGTGTGTCATTATGGGGAAGTTAGTTGGTAAAATAGAAAGGGTGACTGTTATTAAGTCACAGAAGAAAGATGAATGAAGGAGACTGACCGGTGATGACATACTGTGGGCAGAGGGTATAAGTAGTGGGGCTTAAAGAGCCCCAAAGGGGGGATGTGTTGAAGAATTTATTATGTCATTCAAAATGTAAGTGTGGAGCCAGCGTTGGCTAAAACACTTAAAATGTCACTCAAAAACCTAAATATGTGTTCAAGTAATAAACCTGTCATGCAAAACCTAAGCGAAGAGCTAGAAAAGACATAAATCCTGCTAATGGTGTGAACCTATGATTTGATGGACAGCTCCCGGACTGGGCAGAAGGCCAAAACAGATGCACAGATAGTGAGTGGCCTTTAAACTGAAACTTCTGAAGCTCAAGAAAAAAGAAGCGCTGCCACCAAGACAACTGGAATGTATTTAAGTAAGATTTATGGATGCAGGTCGTCAAGGTGGGAGTCATAAGAAGAGAGGGCTGACCATTTACATGTATGTATGTGAAAATTTATGATCGCAGATGGTCAAAGTGAAGTTACATGAAAGGGAATTTCAAAGAAACTGGAAATAACTGTTTGACATTGAAGGATAATAGAAAAGGTATATAAGGAGATGTATTTGGACGCGAGAGTCAGATGCATAGTGGTCTGCGCTCATGTGTAGAGCTATCATCTCACTTTCTTGCCGGCAATAAAGTTGTCTTCTGCGGACTTGGAAACTTCGACTCTTAGCCTTTTTTCTCTGATTGACCCAGCGAGAGAACTTAGACTCTACAGATTTGCCACAACAGTTTCATGTTATCATTGCCAGTATTTAAGTTCCCCATGTTCACTCCCCAGATCGTCAGTTCTTAAAGTTAAAGTTATGCTTGCCGTATTACTACGTGTGGATGCCTCCTTTGTTTGCACTCCCATGTGCTGTTTAGTTTTCCCTTTTATTATTAAAGTCTTTCTGTTTTTGGAATCCGTGTCTCCGCGCTGCTCTCTCCGCATCGCACGCCAGCTACACACACTTGCGTAACAACATGCAATTGAATATTCATTTAACTTTTTTTCTTAAACAGAAGTAATTGTGCTCTTGAGTGAAAATTACATTTGAAACATGAAAAATATCACCATGGCAGTTCAATGTTCAAAGAACTTTTGAATAAAATAACAGCGAAATGAGCAAGCAATAGTCATATCCACAAGTGCAGGGCTCATTTGAAATATGACATATCAGTAAATATAAATATTGATTGAACTTTTAAAAGTTTATTCTGGAGTGAAAACTAACTATTTATGTTCATAACAGAGAATGTCTTCTCACATATGTACGTCGACTCAAACAAGCTCAGCATTTTCTTAGCAAATGCTCAAATCTCTCGAAACCTGTCCTTATCCTCCAACTTATCAAGCAAAAGTTGGCGAGAGAAAGCTGCTGGTGCGATTGCGACTCTCGGCGTCACACGGCAGCTCAATGAGCTCCAGCTGCAAATGCTCTGGAACATCACCTGTGTCCACGGAGAAAGGTGAGGAAAACAACGCGATCTCCTTCTCAATAGCTGCAAAATCCCGAAAGCGTTGCCTGAACTCTTCAGCCAGAGATGAAATATCTGATGCATACCTCCTCGTTTGAGCACATTGCTCTGTGGGAATCTGGTCATGATTTCTTGCAGTATTGGGTTTGGTCTGCGATAGGTGTCTTTCAAACAGTTGCAGCTTGATTCCAAATGCTTTGATATGCGAATATAGTTGGCTTATGACTGCGTCTGGTCCCTGGAGACTGGTGTTGAGGACATTAAGGTGCTTTGTAATATCAGAATCAGAAAGAGCTTTATTGCCAAGTGTGCTTGCACACACAAGGAATTTGTCTTGGTATTGAAGCTTCCAGTGCACATATACAACACAACATGAGTTTACATGGCAAATAACAATAACAATACATACACAGTACATGTGGTCACATGCTGGGATTTTTTGTGTGGATTGGGAGAGGGGACAGATTGTCAGCCATAACATCCGTCTGCATTGTTTTTCTTTCCCTGCGCTCTGCCCAGCATTTTATCTCTTATTAATTCAACTGTTCAAGAGTGAAATAGCCTGTGGAGAGCGGAGAGAGCGAAGGGCCAGTTATTGTTTCACGGCCACCAACTCTAGCAACGGGGTGGGCTGTGAGGGACTGGTGTGTGTATATGTATGTGTGTGGGCCCACAGTGTTAACATCGGTTCCAGGTAAATCCTATGTGTGACGTTATCACATATTGAATTGTTGTATAATAATCATGCACTGTTTGGCTGTTGGCCAGAGGAGAACTGGTCCCCCAACTGAGCCTGGTTTCTCCCAAGGTTTTTTCTCCATTCTGTTCTTCATTCGTTACGTCACCTGCCGGAGTTTTGGTTCTTGCCGCTGTCGCCTATGGCTTGCTCAGTTGGGGAAACTTAACACTTAAAATTCATCAATTGTATTGATTCAGCTGCTCTTTTGGGGCTTCTGTTCAGCCAAACAAACTTTGTTTATATTGTTTTTCCTGTAAAGCTGCTTTGAAACAATCTACATTGTAAAAAGCGCTATATAAATACATGGGTGAAAGTTGGCAAAACTGAAAATACTGAAACTTAAAGCTGGGGGCCGCCAGGGAAAAAAAAGCTCCTGCATTCCTTGCAAATTATTGTGTAGAAACGACCTCTCCTGGCAACTTGCAGCTACTATAAAAAGGGTGTGAAATAAGTATTTCAAGTTAGCAGTTGAGAAAATATTCACCAATTTTGGGAGTTCTAAATTATTACTAGAATCCTTCAGAAGTATTGTATTCTATAACTCTGTCATTGGTTTTGCTTCTGCATCTGTTGTTCTATAACTAACATTTATATTTAATTTTGGTTTGTTACTTAATTCACTTTCTCTAATCACCACAATCCATTACATCATCATCAAAAAAGACACAAATACAGGTGTTTGTTAACAGTGCATTTTAGTATTGTATTTTCATTGGTAGCACATGAGTTTTACATGTGAAGTGTAATATGAATTGAAATATTGAATATGCACTATGAACACAAAATTGCACACCAAGCCAACAGTCCCGACAACATGCAATTACAGAAACAAGTATACCCATAAAATAAACAAGCACAACTGTAATACTGTGATTTGAAAACAAAAGGTCTTCATACTTTCATACGCGGTTCATCTGTCACCCACCCGGAACTTCTCGGGTAATTCTCTACGTAATCACATTATCTCCGAAGATCGCCGAGTAGGTACGATTGGTCTGTCGCCATGGACATTGGTCTGTTGGTCTGTCACCCTGTACCCCCCCCCCCCCCCCCCCCCGAACTGAAATCTCAACGGATTTACGCGATTTGGAAAAACGGTTCCTGGCGAGGTTCAAAATACGGAATTCCGTCATAATACGGAAAACTTTCACCCATGTAAATAAAGGTGACTTGACATATTCAGGGTGATTTTGTTGTGTGTGAGTTAAAAGTGTTACTGTGAATTACTTTCATTATTATTACTGTGTCATTACTGTTTTGTTTATTCACAATCATTTTTATATATTTCAAATTAAATCCTATGATTTTTGTTACTGTCACCCAAGTTTTACATCTGTCATTTTTATAGATAAGTATTTAGTGACTTCTGAGGGGCCTAACTTCAACATCTGTAGGCATATACAGTAGAACCCCAACTTACGAAACGCTCTACGTACGAAAAGTTCGACATACGATAAAAGATTTCGGGGTTTTTTCCGCCCGAGTTACGACAAAATGATCGAGATGCGAAAAACGTTGGCGGGACGACGATTTCCGAGTTTTGTTTTGATATTCGCGCTGATTTTTTTCGGGTTGGATGAAGACTACAGTTTTTCCGGTCAGAACAATGATGTCTCACTCAGGGAATAATCCAAAACTGGTATTATTAAAGGTGCATAGATCGATAAAACCTCAACGATTGGCACTAATTCCCTGTATTTCACTCAGTAAACTATATACAATCTTCAGCCGATCTCTTTTACCTTAATCATCCATTAACTCTCTTCTGTCACGACACTTCCTGAACTCCGAGGGAAAGTTTGGAATAGTCCATGTCGCACTGAATGACAGGGATGGCTGGAATAGTCCATGTAAGAAGGGGAACACTTTTTACAATCCTGCTCTCCTATTGGTCAGCATCGCTCCCACCAGCATTTGCATAGCGATTTTCCTCTCTCATTTCGTCTGTGTTCTCCCATTTCTAACGCTAAAGTTCTTCCGCACTTTTGCATACAAATTTTGTTTTCATCGTGCTGCATCGCCATTATTTTGTGCCCAGTTGACAAACTTTATTCTAATCACTAGCCATGGATGTGAAGATTGTTGCTGAAGTCAAAGGAAAGAAGAGGACTCTCTCCTCGGAGACGATAAGGGAGTTCATTTAGAAGTATGAAGCTGGGATGCGCTTCATCCCATGTAAAATGTGGCGTTATCGTAGGGCTTGGAACGGATTAGGCCAGGGGTCGGGAACCTATGGCTCGCGAGCCATATATGGCTCTTTTGATGACTGCATATGGCTCTTTTGACGCCGCCGCCCGTCGACAGATACTTCCGCGTTCGGAGGACAGGCATATCGCGCCGCCGCACCCGCGTTACTTTCGCTTTCGGAGGACAGAGACATCGCGCCGCACACCCCAACACAAACCCCCCCCCCCCCGGTCGACAGATCGATCGCTTCGGACTATGGCTCTTCACAGCTTCATATTTAAAAAAAAAAATGGGCATATGGCTCTCTCAGACAAAAAGGTTCCCGACCCCTGGATTAGGCAATTAACATGTAAAAGCCTGACCGACTTATGAAGCCGACCTCGGAACAGATTAATTTCGTAAGTCGGGGTTCTACTGTATTACATATATTAACATTTTCCCACATATAACCCGCATTGACAGGTCAGACAGCCTACTGTCAGCGCAACTGTCAGAGTGATATTGCAAGCGCCAAAGACAGCAACCCTCGCAAGAACAAATAATGAACTGCAGGGGATTTACAGTTAAGACCCGAGGACCAGATATGTTGAATGAAGACCAGGAGTCAGAAGTGCAGTCAATAGAAGAAATTTTAGTGAAGTTTAGTTTGCAGTTTCATCAGCAGAAGCCAGCTTCAGGTCTCACAGGAGTTCGTAGGCCGCCCCACATACAATAACATTGTTACATTGTTACAGCAATTATACTCTAACAGAGGGTGCTAACCACGTCAATGATGACGTTTACATGATTCCGATTGGCTAAGAAAGAAAGAAAAACAAAACTAATAATTTTCCACACAAGAGCAGACAGTCTGAAGCATATCTTCGTTGATCACATGGTTGACGAGTTGGTGACGTGGCTTGTCGAGAACAACAAGTTTTATGGTGCCAGCTAATCACCTCACCAATACTGACCATATTAACAGGACATGGAGCTTCTGTCATCTTTCATCTCAGCCAGAGAATCCAGGCTCCCAAACACAAGCTGTTCTTTGATAATTACTTCACCACCTACAATGAATTCACAGGAAATCCACATAAAACCGTGGCTCTCCTAGAGTTCAAAATGAATGTGGCTGAAGTTCTTGTGCATTGTAGGAAGCCACAAGGTTAAAATAAAACGAGGGAGGCCAGTACTTCAACAACTCCAGCTCATGAAACTGGACAAAAGAGAAGGGAAAGGGAATGCCGGCCAGTTCTTGAGGTCCAAAGAGATTTGATGGACCACATGCCAAATCATGACGCAAAAAAGAGGCAACCAGGTGCAAATGGGAAGGTTGTTCCGAGAAAACTCATGTCTTCTGTGACAAGTGCAAGGTGCACTATTGCTTTGTGCCACAGAGAAACTGTTTCAGAGACGCTAACAGGAAATGAATGTGGTTTATTTTGTTAGAAATGTGCAGTCTGTAAGTTGGAATGTGATATTCAAGTTCAAGTAGTATAGACAACAAATGTTTATGTTACCTAATGTTCATTGAAAAAATTCATGTTGATACACTTTTGTAAAGTACACCTGTTTGAACCTCATGTCCATTGTAATGGACAAAAAAAGTTTCAATTAAAGAGTGTTTACATTTGGGAAAATGCATTTTTAGATTTTTCAGAAGCTTGAAACAATTTTGGTCTGTTGCAACATGCACTAAGCACGGTTTTTATGTGTTTACACTAATATAGATTATTTCATAATGAACAATTGTACTAGCATCAATGTTAATAAAAGCTTTAAAACTCTTTATTGAAGCAATGAACACCTTTATTAACTAACATGAACAAAGATTAGACCTAATACTGTAATAATGTATTGTTCACGTTTCGTTAAACAAGCTTCACAAGTTTCTTTTTCGTTATTTTCACTCGATATAACGAGCACTGAGCCGTAAAACCCGTCTGAGTGTGAGTTTCGCCGGGAAAGCTCGCTCTTTGCGAGCTATTATTAGGGACCGTGGGGAAAAGTGCAAGTTCTTTTCGTTTTCTGCTATAATTTGATAAATATGTGTAGACATGAGACCAGTGGCATTCCTTAAGACAGACACAGAGGACAACGTTCAAACCTGTCTTTTCACCCTACTGGTAATTTGGACATGTACAGTGGGATACGGTTATGTCAACAGCCTCGGGGGGCAAAAAAGCGTCTAGATAACAGTTTAGCGCGATAACCAACACCCATTATGGTGATTTATTTGATGAAGCGATCGACATGCTATAAAAATGTACATACAAAGAGTAAGACATAGAGCAAACAAAAGGCATATGTGCAGCAACTAACAGCAGAGATTTACCAGAATACAATAAAAACACCTTTGATTCTCCATACAAACCTTTAATTATATTCTCCAACATTGCAAACACAATTTCACTCAGTGTAAACAGTCATAACATATTCGTGAGGTCATCACGCTGTACTAGATTGCAGACTTTCTTGCGTTCTGTCTGTCTTATTTGTTTTCTCAACAAGTATGCCCACGTATTATCACCAATAAACGGCTTTAACCAGCCTTGGAATTCAGGGTTTGATTCCCACTATTTCCTGTATTTTTGGGTGTACAGTTTTGATTGTGCTGGAAATTAGCCTTCCGACTTTGTCAGATATAGCTTTTCCCCCCAGTCCGTTGATTTGCCAAGCCAAACAAAGACGCTAATCGTAGATAAATGAAATCAATTTAATAGAGAATCAAAAGAGCTCTGAGCTCAGGATTACTGGACCACAATGCCAAAAGCTGACATCTGGGCAGTCCAGAATGTCTTGCAAGCATATGCAAACAGTTTATATATTCTTGACTTTCAGTTCCTCCCTCGAGTCCACCTCTCCATACAGTGACTGTTGTCAGGTAGATTTCTTCATTGGTTACATCATAGCAGTCAGCAATCTGCACACAAGAATGCAAGAACCCCCTTGCCCCATCCCTTTCTATCTGTAACTTTTCTAGCAAACAAACGTCAACAATTACAGCCTTGGACTTTTCACTGAGTGCATTGTGCATTCCATCAGTGGGAGGTTTTGCCCTTTGGTTCCACATGTAGCCCCTGTTGCGCTACATTTGCCCTTCAGTCGCATGTAGGGAACCTTGAACCCACTGACGATGTGCGCCGAACTGTTGAACGCAGTTTCTATGTAGACAACTGTCTAAAAAGTGTAGCAAATGAGGAACAGGCTGCAAAACTAGTAAACAGATTGCAGCGGCATCTAATGGAGGGTGGATTTGAGTTGAGACAATGGGCGAGCAACGTTCCTAAGGTCATTAATCACTTCCCTTCTGAATTGAAATCAAAGAGCAGTGAGATATGGATTAACCAAGAAACAGCCAATCCTCAAGAACCTGCCCTTGGATTGAAATGGAACTGCAAATCTGATACTTGGGCATACAAATCATACCAGAAAGAGGAAGGTGAAACGACCATGCGCAAGATCTACCGCACCCTGGCAAATTAATACGATCCTCTTGGGTATCTGATCCCTTTCACTACAAGAGCTAAGATCATTGTGCAATTGCTCTGGGATAAGAAACGAGGCTGGGATGACCCCTGCCTCCCTGCAGACTTACTTGCCGCATGGCAACAGTGGGAGAGTGAGCTCCCTCAGTTGTCCCAGATATCTCAGCCAAGATGCTACAGCTCCAACATCCAGCATACAATAAAGAGTCGCAGCATTCATGTGTTCTGTGATGCTTCTGAGAAAGCCTATGGCTCTATAGCATATTTAAGTACTGAGGATAATCAGGACAACATTCAAGTATCCTTTGTGGCTGCAAGATCCAGAGTCGCTCCAAAAAGGCAGCTCTCCATCTCACGCTTAGAGCTTTGTGCTGCCCTGACCGGAGCACAGTTGGGTGCCGTGTTAAAGGAGGAGCTAACTTTAGACATCCACAACTTTGTGTATTGGACCTATTCTACCACGGTTCTTGCATGGCTGCAATCTGATTCTTGCAAGTACAAGGTATTTGTGGGAGTCAGAGTCTCTGAAATACAAGAGTTGTCTGACCCAAATTCCTGGCGGTATGTCAATTCATCATCTAATCCTTCTGATGACATTACTCAAGGTTTGACACTGATCCAACTCTCTCAAGACACGCGTTGGAATCAGGGTCCAGCCTTTTTGACACAACCTCGCTGCAATTGGCCAAAGGCACCTGAACGTCAAACCCCTGATGATACGCAGGAGCTCAAGAAATCAGTATTCTGTGGGTTGCTCAGTGAGACTGCACCTCTTATCATTCCAGACGTTCAACAATTCAGTAACTATCAAGAGCTTCTAGAAGCCACAGTGCAGTCCCTGAATGGGGCGGCCAACAATAGAGAGGCGTCAGACGCAGATGACTACCGTAATGCAGAACTGACTCTCCTGAGGCACTGTCAAATGCAAGACTTCCCTGAAGAGTTTGCCTTGCTCAGGGGAAAGACGACTCTCCCAAATAGCAGTCGACTGATAGGACTTGCACCTGAGTATGACAAAGATTCCGATCTGATAAGAATAGGTGGCAGACTTAGGTGTGATAGCTTGGCCAAAGATGTTCTACATCCTGTGGTTTTATCTCCAACTCATCCAGTGGTGAAACTCCTCATTAAGCATTATGACACCCAATTACTTCACCCTGGTCCTGGACGGGTGTATGCTGAGTTGCGACGAAAGTTCTGGATATTAGGAGGGAGAGAGGCAGTTAAGAAACATCAGCACTACTGCCCTGAATGCCAGAAATGGAGGGGTCGCCCAGAAATTCCAAGGTTGGCAGACATTCCGCCTTCCAGCCTTAGGTTATTTAAACCACCATTTTATTCCACTGGGGTTGATTGTTTTGGTCCCTTCACAGTAAAAGTGGGACGTCGTGCAGAGAAAAGGTGGGGTATCCTCTATAAATGCCTTACTACTCGTGCGGTACACCTTGATCTTCTGGACCATATGGACACCGATTCATTCTTGTTGTCCCTCAGGCGTTTCATTTCACGAAGGGGAAAGCCCTATGAGCTTCTGTCTGATCAGGGAACCAATTTCAAATGGGGTAGAAGTGAATTGGAAGAAGCTTTCAGTCAGATACAACCCACTCTCAAAATTCAGTTGGCCAAAGAACAGATTAGGTTTCGCTTTAATCCTCCCAGTGCTCCGCACTTCGGTGGGTCCTGGGAAAGAGAAGTAAGTCTGTAAAGACAGCCCTACGGACCACACTGGGAGCTCAGACTGTCACTTAAGAGGTATTGAGAACAATCTTACTAGAGGTTGAAGGGATCTTAAATTCAAGACCTTTGGGATACATCTCTAGTGATGTGGCTGATCCAGACCCTGTAACTCCAAATTCGTTACTTATGGGGCGGCCTGATTGCTCGCTACCTCAGGTAGTCTATCCTGAGTCTGATCTGCTCAGTCGGAAGAGGTGGCGACACAGTCAGATTCTCAGTGATCACTTCTGGAAACATTTCGTGCATGACTTTCTGCTTACTTTGCAAGCACGTCAGAAATGGAATCGAGAGAAAGAGAACATGACAGTTGGAACTGTAGTCCTTATAGTTGATGAGCAGGTGCCAAGAGCGCTCTGGCGAGTGGGTACAGTTTCTTCCATCGTTCCTAGCTCTGATGGTAGAGTCAGAACAGCTGTTGTGAAAGTAAAGGATCAATCATTCACACGACCAGTTGCCAAATTGATTAGATTACCCGCTTTACCGCAGGACACAGATAATACAAAGCAGTAGATTTACTACAGGCAAATTTGTCTAACAAATTTGGGGGCGGCTGTAAAAAAGCCCATGTTCAGTTCGTGTTTCTTTAAGGGCTGTACAATGTTATGTTGTCATTGCTAGAGAGGGTGTGGCTTAACTAGCGCGCGCGAATCTCCTCAGATCAGTCCGAGACAGAGTGATGAGAAAGGTCCTCCGATTATTACCTGAGAAGCCAAATAATTATTTCTTCCTGTAGCGAAATCCCTTTGTGAACTGCAGGGGATAATTTACAATGCTTAATAGTCGTGGATGGGTGTAATTCATCCGAATTCCTCACAGAGGTTTCCGTCGTGGGCTCTTTTGTGCGTAATTGAAGAATGTGAGTTTCATTTGAGTATTCTTTTATGTTATTACTTTTACTTATTCACTGTGTAGCTCAACATACTGCTGTTTATTCATATCCTCTGTGTTATGAGAGTGTTCAGTGATGACGTGAGCTATTAAGTTCATATTGGTGAGCGCGATGGCGCATTATTCAGTTGCAATGACACAATATTTATGTTATGTACTTAGAGTTAATCGCATATGTATGCATATTTCTGTTTCTGATTAAGTTTCTTTATTGTAGAACCACACACACACATACATTTGAGAGTCATACACCGACTGGATAAATCTTCGGTAACACACACATCCTCAGCACCTGCATTAACGATCTCCGAGGATTCAACGCGCTTCAGAGGATTTGAGACGGCAGCGACCAGCGTCATATCGCGATCCGGACACCAGGACCAGAGTTTCAAGAACTGTTAAGACTCACACAAACTGTTCCATTTATTGTTTTCTCTGATTAACCTCATTATAAACGAATAACTGTATCCTTGATCTTCCATTTTGTTTATTTTATTTGTTCATTTATGCAGGCCTGCACTCTTTATATGTATATCTTCATTGCATTTCTGTGAATGTGAGTATATGTGTATATGTTGTCATTGGTTAATCCTTAAGAGTAAACCATTTCAATTGTTTATACTGACTGCTCTTCATTACTCTCGTGACTACTGGACATCAAATGTGGTAACCGACCTTCTGATACGGTTGGCATCGTATTAGTAATCTGCGCAATACAGTTCCCTTCAAACATTTAGTCTCTATAGGATGATATCTAGGTGAAAGAGTCTCTATGTGTTGTAATTTATCTGACCTCTGTGACGTGAGACAGCTAGCAGACAGTCGGTTTAGCCAGTTTGTCTGCTTCCTGACCTGGGGCCTCATTTATAAAACTTTGCCTAGGATTTGCGTCAGAAGTGGCGTAAGGATGAAACATAGGACGTGCGTAGGAACAGAAATATTCTGATTTATAAAACCATGTGCACGCACATTCTACGTGGGTTTCCCTTTATAAATCACAATCAATTTTAAATGTAGCGCAGCTTTTGCGGCTTCATGTCACGCCCATATTTGCCCATAAATAGTCTGTGAAACACCCACAAATTAATATTCATGGCATGCGAAATCATGGCAAACACAGAGGAAATCAAAAAAAATTAACTTCACTCAATGTGAAGTAGAAGTTATCTTTGGCAAGGTGGAAAAGAGGAGAGAAATGTTGTTTGGAGGACACAGTGTGGGGTATGGAAGCCCATTTCCACCACAGAAGAAGAAAAAAATAAAAATAAATTATGACTTACTAAATCGAAATTATGACTTACTGTGTCATAATTATGAGATTAGATGGATATAATTAGATAAAATAATTATAATAATAAGATATAATTAGATGGATTATAGATGGATGCACCAAAAAATGGTGTTGTAACTGATAGGGAAACGGTGCGATCGCTCGATTGAACTCGAGTTCTGTTGCAGATTTTAGATGTGAAGGGGTTTATTTGAGACTGAGGAGGCATGTGTATCATAGCCGTGCTCCTAACTTTGTGGATCATCTATAACTAAGACATTGGCCAGAGGTTTAAAGTTGTTGTTCAATGAAAGCTGCCACCGCTGCAACATCCGTTTCGTTCTTTCTGCGCCAAATCGTTTCAAGACATTTGCTCAGCGCTTTTCCATGTCGTTCCACGAATAATGCGAGAATTTCATCATTGGTAAAACCACGATTAAAGTAGGCTATTTCTTAATATGTTCACAGTTCACCCTGTGTCGTTTGGAACAATGTGCTCGCAAGACAGAAAGTCATAATTTCATTCATAATTTAATAAGTCATCATTTTGAGTTTTCATGCGCATTTTTTATTTATTTTATTTTTATGTGGCGGAAATATGATTCCGTAGCTGATGAACATTTTTTATACCATGAAAACAACTTTTCCCAGTGGGCAATTAATCTATCTGTCTATCTATCTAATTGCATCTATATCTGCTCCGCCAGACGGACACATTGACGAGAATATCAGTTTTGTACATTATTTCGTTCTGTCTACCATATTATTTATGAGGATGAATTGTATAACATAACAATATTATTGCAGAACATATTTCACTTTTCTTTTTGCAAATATGTGTTAATTTGCATTTCTGTTGTAATTTTGTTTGATTTTGTTTGTTTTACACTGCAGATCGATCAAACGGGTATTCGTGTAGGCTGTTAATTGTAAGAATTGCTTTGTGAAGTCTTCATGTTATTTATGAGAGGCAGTATTGCCATTTCTTTTACGCAACAGTTTACAGCACTGTTTTTCATCCACTGTGCCGTGGAACACTAGTGTGCCTTGAGAGATCGTCAAGTGTGCCGTGGAAAATCATTCAATTTCAACTAATTGGTCTAAACTTTTTTTTTAAATCCTAAAATACTTTATATTTTTGTGTTTAATTGATTCCCATTCAATACACTTTGATAAGAATGACTATTGTTAATATAGGCAAAAGAGTTTCATTTTATTTTATTTTCAGTTGGCGGTGTGCCTCTTGAAAAAATGTACCGTGGCTCAAAAAAGGTTTAAAACACAAATGAAAAGAGGCTTGTGTTTTATATTCATAACTGTTTGCTTGTAATGAATTGTTATGAATAAGTGTGTTTGGTTGTATTTGCTTGAGTTATTGATAATTGAGCTAGATTCAATTTTAACTTTTAAAATATGGTTCACACAAGTTTGTATTTTTTAAGCAAAAATAGGTCTGTCTCCTCAAATCAAAAGCCTAATTCAAGTTTACCCTGCATTACCTCTGACTACAGTGTTTTAATACATATTTTTACAACAACCCAAACAAATATTTTTGTTATCTTTTATTTGTGTGGGATTTTTCGTGTAGTTTTAGCTATAAACTGAACGACTCATTAAAAATCATGCAGTGATCACATCCAAGCTGAAACAAACTCACAGGAATTTTGTTGTGACGTCTCTGTTGTACGTCTTGTCTTGAAGGTCTGATGATCGCAGCATTGTACACTGTCTGAGATGCCGCAAGCCACAGCACACTGTCTGTGCATCTGTCCCGGTCTGCATGAAAGACCGTTCTCAAGCGGAAAGAGCGCCGAGGTGCAGACGGCCAAAGCGTCCAGCAGAGAGTGGGTCCTTGGCAACAGAACATGGAAATACAACACCTCTGCGAGATCCTGCCTGACAGACGCTCTCAGATCGCCATGGCGAAGGAGCTTCTTCATCGTGGGCTCCTCCTTGAAGGTCTGCCGCAGGACGTGGCCCAAGAAGTTGAAGGCGACGCTGTCACTGCTGTGGCACGGGGTACGGAGGGCTGTTATGACGGCTGCATTAGACCTCAGCGTCCAGCAGTGTGACTCTGTGAAGAGATATTTGAATAACAGGGTCGGTGCGGTCTGTTGTAGATG
Source organism: Rhodeus uyekii (assembly GCA_037043235.1). Taxonomy (NCBI): domain Eukaryota; kingdom Metazoa; phylum Chordata; class Actinopteri; order Cypriniformes; family Acheilognathidae; genus Rhodeus; species Rhodeus uyekii. The sequence continues at coordinate 507,156 of JAWRVZ010000281.1, forward strand.
CAGCCGTGCTGCTGGACTCCTATGTCTCTTTAACACACTGCATGCAATTTGTACAGCAGATCTCCCTATTTTGCGTATATTTTAAACCTTGTATTTCTCACTCATACAGCTGTTCTTCGGATGATGACACCTCAGTACCTCTGAAGGAGGGCGATTCGCGCAAAGACTTCGATGCCTTTGTAGGCAGATTACCGGTTTCCCTGGAGGGCAATCCACCTGCCAAGAAACAGAGGGTGGATTCGGGCTTTCCGGACGATCGCTACTTGTACGACAGGTGGTGCGTGGCACCGTACGCCCAGAGAGAGGCACATCTACTGTGTATCCAAATCCATCAATGCAGTTTTGACACTCATTATCGCAACACAAATAGGCCACGTGATTAATGTCATTTCATTCTCTCTTTCAGCGTACTTTACACTCCGAAAACCTTCAGCTGCAAAGGTGGTAAGGCTGATTGCAAAGGAGGGGCGGGCGGGCAACTGTCCAAAGCCCGAAGACATTGAGCGAGTGTGGAAACCAGCCACCAAGAGCATGATGGAGACAGATCCTCACATATCCTCACCGGCCATCAAGCACTTTGGTACAGATCTAGGTCACGGAAAGAAACCTTTCAGTTGTCTTATTATGGCAAAAGTACTCGCATGTAAACGTGTGTACATGTAATGTTTTTATGTAACTCAAAACTTAACTTTCTCTTGTTTACAGGTGTGGTTGCAACCCGTCGGTTTTTGAAAGGTGACGTTGTCTGTTATTATCATGGAAAGCTGATCTCAGGTGCCCAAGCCAGGGCGATGATGGCCGCTCAAGAGAATAAGACAAAAGCCGGGTACCTGTTCTTCTTTAAAGCCGGAGAGACCTTTGAATAGACGCTGAGACCTTCCCCTGCGACTGCCACCCTGAACTTGACACAGTTGGCAGAATTAATCATTCGTGCAAAATGCCCAACCTGAAACCCTCTCATGATGTGCTGAAGGGAATGGAGAGGACAAGGATGTCATAATTTAAGGCACTGCATGACATCAGCATTGACACACAGTTGACATTTGACTATGGCATTAAAAGAGACTCTTTCTGTGGCGAGGGCTTGGACCTGGCTTGGCTGGATGAGTAGGCCGAAATGTGATTATATACTAATCTCACTTGCACAATACCAGATTCATTGTTTCTCAAAGTGAATAAAAACAGTCAAATGTAACCTCAGAAAACTTAAACTGTTTTCTCTGTCATCCCTTCAGTTCAGCATCCAAGAGTTTCCGCCTGCATGTGCCGTCTTCATGCTGTCTAAAGGAGAGTTATGTTTTTATTAATTATTTGCAGCAGATGAAGAGACTGAAGATATCCAAGTACGGCTCTCCCACGAATTCGGTCTCCATCCAACAGTGGGCCTCCAGCTGCCAGAAGATTCATCACCTTCCAGTCATCATTTTCATCGGGGGCCTAATGTATGGCCCATCGGGGGGTGGGGGGGGGGGGGGGGGGGGGGGGGGGGGGGGGGGGGGGGGGGGGGGGGGGGGGGCTCCGTCGCCACAGTCTCTCCCATCGTGCCATTGGTGACCTGTGCTTACTGGCGGTCCTAGGCTCCTTGAGGTGCTATGATACCTATTGTAGGAGTACCTAGGATCGCCCAGGTCACCTGCCTCGGCCTACCCAGAACACCTTGCCACTCGCCAGTGTTTGCTAGCATCTCCGGATGCATCCTTCGGTTCGTTGCCCTGGGGGTTCCTCGGGGTGGCCTCTTGCGATTAAAAACAGGCAAATAGCCAAATGCCTCGACATCTAATTAGTGGCGCGCATGAATGGATGAACGAGGTTCCCACTGTCCCTACCTGCTATCTAGCCAAACCACAGCCAAGGGAACGGGCTTGGCAGAATCAGCGGGGAAAGAAGACCCTTGACTCTAGTCTGGCACAGTGAAGAGACATGAGGGGTGTAGAATAAGTGGAAGGCTCCGGGCCCCCATGGCCCACGGGCACAGCTGGTGAAACTACTACTCTTACCGTTTCCTCACTCACCCTAGGAGGCGACCCAAGCGGGCTCTCGCTCTCTGGCATGTGGGGACTGTGGAGGTACACCTGTCAAACTGTAATGCAGGTGTCCTAAAGCGAGCTCAGGGAGAACTGAAACCTGCCGCGGAGCAGAAGGGCAAAAGCTTTTGATAGTTTGATCTTGATTTTCAGAATGAGTACAGACTGTGAAAGCGGGACCTCACGATCCTTCTGGCTTTTGGGGTTTTAAGCAGGAGGGATCAGAAAACTTACCACAGGGATAACTGGCTTGTGGTGGTCAAGCGTTCAAAGCAGCGTTGCTTTTTGATCCTTCATCATTATGAAGTACAATTCACCAAGCATTGGATTGTTCACCCACTAGCAGGGTACGGTATGTGAGCTGGGTTTAGACCGTCGTGAGACAGGTTAGTTTAACCCTACTGATGCCCGTGTTGTTGTAATAGTAATCCTGCTCAGTACGAGAGGAGCCACAGGTTTTTGAACAGTTCAAAACTCAAAATCACGCACAAACCGGCTTCGACGCACAATCACTGACGGTCCACGTTCGTTCCACCGACGAATTACGCATGCGACGCACGCTCCGCGCAGAAACGAAAATCTGTGTGTAATTCGTGCGCGATTCATGCGTTTTCGCTGTGTGACTGGCCCTTTAGGTTAGCGTTGTTGGTACAAACACTCTAAAAATTATGAGTATATATAAAACAAATTTACATTCAAAAGCCTTTTGCATCTGGCATGCTTAGAGACATTTACCACTTCATATTCATCACTGATATTGATTGATCTAATCTTCTAGATCTGCTATACAGCCTAACTTTGTTGCATTATTATCCTATGTCTAACAATCTCTATTGTAAGTTGCACTGTAGAAATAAAGGTGACTCACATTTCTAAAATGAGCATTTTTATTAGTCATTAAAACGTCTACATCACCACATTAGTTATGCATGTCTCAAGAATCTGCTACAGCAACAGAGACTGAAGCAACACGCTGGAACCTGAACCCCAGCGATGTGGAACTTTACACACAGTTTAGTTTATTTATTTTAAAAATCCAGCTGATCATCTCTTGCCTGAAATAAATTAAATCATGCAAAGTCATCAATAGTACAGTGTTTATTAGTGTGTTTTAATAACTTTGAAGTTCCTTTTGAAGCAATTCAATCTCAAGTCTGACTTTTTGCTTTATTAGTTCTTGCAATTCTATTTCATTAACTTTTTGCAGAACAGCGCAAGTAGTAAAGATGACCATTTTGTAGAATATTTTTGCATTTTACTTTTACTTGTTGCCAAGTTCTAGTGGGTCCTGCGGTGGCTCTAATATAAAAGATGATTATGAAATACAGTACAATTAATATGAGTCAATATAATTACACACACGATCACTAGGCTACTCATAAATTTAATTTGTCGGCAACTTTTTGCCAGTCCTCTCTCCTGACTTTTGCAGCTTTAAAGTGTTGCTTTGTGTTTTAATTAAACACTGAAATTCAGCCACGCGCCGCCGAGAAACACTGCGTGCGCTCTTTCAGCATGCTCGCTGACCAATCAAAATGTTTCTGATCAGTGTTTCTACTATTCATACATATCCCCTTTTAAGCAGCACATGAACGCGCAATGATCTCAGATAACTCAATCCAGCTATACTAATCGTCAACAACAGGTGCGTTTGAAGAACCGAATCATCCAGATCATAGTTAGCGCGATTATCTCATCCCGGATGTGTCATCTGATCTTGGATGTAGTAAGCGACGTACGATGAATATGCTCCTGTTCTTATCCTGTTTATTTATCGTCCACCAAAACCAAACCCTCTGTTTATTGATGAACTCCCTGAGCTAATTGCATCTTTAAATTCTCTTTGTCCATCTATGATTCTTACTGGAAATATTAACATTCATGTTGATAATCCTAACTACAATCATACTGCTAATTTATTGGATATTTTAGATTGTTGTAATTTGTAACATGTTAACATTCCTACGCATAGGAAAGGTCATACACTTGACCTGGTTTGTTCAGCTGGTGCTGATATTGATCACCTTGAAGGGAAGGATTTGTGCATTAGTGATCATAAGCTCTTGAGTTTCAATTAGTCTGTTCCTCTACTGAAATCACAAAAGAGGGTTATTACCTATTATTATTACTTATTATCTTACTCAATTTTCATGTATGATCAGTGACATTCCTACAGGTAACACTGTTGCTCAATATAACTTAATATTATCATATATATCATTATCATTATCATATTAGCACCCAAGGAAGAACACTGTGATGCCCTAGTGGAGGCCACACAAAAGTGGTAACGTGTACACGCATGCAAACACACTAAAATGTTTTACATCTTTAGTTGCATTGTTACTGATTTCAAGTACACTCAAATTAGTTGCGTTGTATCTATTGGTCATATTTGTTTCTTTTTGAGTTTAAGTTGACCAGGGAGAAGTGATGAGGTAAAGCAGACATGGCATTCTGGGGTGACAGAAATTAGAGTCCGGGCAGGAACAAAGAATTTAAGTTATTGGTTCCGCCCGGATCTACCATGTGCTGAGATTTCCCAGGGGAGGAAGAAAATGTGTTCTCTTTATAAATTGATTTCATAAGTTGTATATTTTATAGTATTTCATTAAATTTGGCTTTCTTTTCATTTGATTTGATATATCTATATGTTGGGTTTAATTGTAAATTGTTTAGTATTGTGTAGAATTTAAAGTTATTTTGGTTTCCCCTTTTTGTGTTGTCATGGGCCCATCTTTCCCTTTATAAGCTGTTACTTTGTTTAGTGTGGAGGGTTTGAGGAGGAAGATTGACTGGCAAAGGAAGCATTAAACAATTCACAAATTGAAGTCAAAGTACTGATCTTCATTGAAGTAAATAAGAAATGGCAAAATGAATGGAATATTAGTGGCAAAGGAAGACATCTGTATCAGATTCAAGAATGTGTTGGAAAGGAGAGGAAAAGACATCATCTTCACCAGGCTAAGATTTGGGCGCGCTGCTTTAAATTATAGTCTTAATAAAATTGGAAAGCATGAAACCGGAAAATGTGATAAATGCGGAGAAGATGAAACGGTGCATCATATTATTTTTGAATGCACTGCATATGATAGGGAGAGATAACAACTAAAAGAATTAGAAAGTATGGGAATTCATCCAATTTCATTAAAAGATATATTACGAAACAATTTAAGACAATCAAGAATTCAAGAAATTTTATTTATTTAAAAAAAATGGAAACAATAAATGGAATATCCTTTTTTTTTTTACTAGTAGTTTTATTTATTTGTTTTTCCTTCCAAAGCCATTGGCACTCCACACTCCAGATCAGTAGGTGGCGGTAATGCACCTTTTACGTTAGCTTGCCAAACCGCCATTAAACACTATAAGAAGTGTGGGGGGTTAGTTTTATTCCGTTAGCCTCATGGGTTGTTTTCTGGGGTTTTTGGTTTAGTCTTATTTGTCATGGTGTAAGTTATTTTGTTTTTGGGTACCAACAAAGGCCTGGTTTTAAGTAAAAGCTGGTGTTCCTTGTTCTGATCTTTTGGTTCCTCACAAACAGTTTCATTTTTAAAATAGGAATGGCAATTTAAAAAATCAGATCTTATTTGCCATAAACGGATGTATGATGAGCAATTGGTTCTGTATTGCGAAGTTGCTAGAACTGAGTATTACCCTCAAGTCATTAATGATGGCGCTTCAAATCCAAATAAGCTGTTTAAGTTAGTCAACAAACTCCTCAAACCTATCAATTAATGTATTTGTTCCTCTGTGCAGCAGTGCAAAGAGTTTCAGAATTTTTTTGATGAAAAGATCGAGAACATTTATCAGTCCATTACTCTATCTATTCTGTCCTTCTAAAGTGCTGTTAAATCAGTTTTCTTGCTTTAAAACGGTCACTATTAACATCTCGATCGTATTAACAACCTTTCGATCAGGACAGTACTGAGACTGCCTTGGTTCGAGTTATGAACGACTTTCTTGTTTCTGCTGAGTCTGGTGCCCTTACTATCTCAGTCCTTTTAGATCCGAGTGCCACCTTTGATCACTCTATATCAGTGATCACTCTATATTGATTGAGAGACTGCAGACATGGCTCAGTATTTCTGGTACAGTACTGGAGTGGTTCATGTCTTATCTTACTGATCGTACACGGTTTGTTGTCTTGAATAACAATACATCTAATGTTTGTAATGTCTGTCATGGTGTTCCTCAGGGGTCTGTTCTTGGCCCCACACTATTTAGTATTTATATGCTTCCTCTAGGGCAGATTATTAGGAAAATGGTCTGGGTTTCCACTTTTATGCTGATGATGCACACATCTATATTAGTACAAAATCTAATATCACAGGTATCTCAGCAACACTATCTGACTGTTTGCAGGAAATTAGACTATGGATGCACCACAATTTTCTTAAATTAAATGGTGCCTAGCCTGAGGTCTTGCTTGTTGGCACTCCTACAACTACCTGTAATGTCAGCAATTTCAGTTTGCACCTTGATTAGTGTATTTCTCTCATCTTCTCAAGTTCATAATCTGGGTGTTATTTTTGATTCTCACTTGACACTGGATGCACATCAAAATCTGAATTTTTCCATCTCAGGAATATTGCTAGGATTAGACCTTTTATCTCTCTAGCTGATGCAGAAAGGCTTGTCCATGCATTTGTTACCTCTCGGGTTGATTATTGTAATGCCCTTTTTAATGGCCTGCCTGCAAAATCTGTTAACTGTTTTCAATTCATACGTAGCTGCACGTGTCCACACACACACACACACACACACACACACACACACACACTTCTCGTCAGCACATCTCTGGTGTACTTATGAACCTACACTGGCTTCCGGTCCATGTCCGCATTGGTTTTAAAACTTTAATCTTAACATACAAAGCTGTACAAGGAATTGCACCTTCAGACATTTGTGATCCAATTACACCTCATGTGCCTTCCAGATCTCTCCGCTCTGCTGATGCTTTCCTCCTCAAACAGCCTTGTTCAGATTAAAAACCATGGGTGAAAGCGCTTTCTCTGTAGCAGCCCCTAGGTTATGGAATACACTTCCTTTAACTATTAGGAATGCCCCTACAGTGTGCATTTTTAAGAAACCGTTAAAAACTAATCTTTTAAGATGGTGGTTTTTGTTTTAATTTTAATATTTATTATTTTTATGATTGTATTTTCTCTTTTGTACTTGTACACTCTTTGCATTGTAGCGCTTTGGGTTTAAGAAAAGCGCATTTTAAATAAAATGTATTCTTTGATACCTACTTTGAGGAATTGTCACATAACAAACTCAAACACATAATAGCTAAATCATTGAGCCACTGGTTTCAGAATTCAACTACAAAGAATCTACGTGACGAAGTCTACACTGTGGAGAAACTTCAGGTGAAGTGAATTATATTTTACTTTGAAAATTAAAGTAATGTTTTAAATGGTTACTTACAGGAAAAACTGATTTGAACAATTGTTACATTAAAAACATCTGTTTATAGAATCTGTGGATTGAATGGTTGATGATGAATGTTTTTTTTATTTATTTCCTATTTATTGTTGAACATGTCTATAATTTAAAGTATAGTTAAATATAAACGCATGAATATTTTCAAAACATTAGGTAGTTAGAAAAGTTTTTAAATGCATGTAACATTTTAAAATGTTTAAATCGACATTTTCCAAATTACTGAGATATTTTTAAGTGAAAGTGAAAGAAGAATGCATGAATTCTTCAAGAATGAATTATTTTATTGGAATATCTCATTTGAACAAGGCATAATTTAAGTCTTTCAGGAGATCTTTGTGTCTTCTGCATAACTGTTAACAAACATATGGCATCAGACACCTCACCTGCATCACAGTAGGTGTGATGCAGGTGAGGTGTCTGATGCCATATGTTTGTTAACAGTTATGCAGAAGAACCCCCCCCCCCCAATCAAAGAAACAAACATGACCACCAACAGTTTTCCCCCAACAGACTGGAAGGATCCAGAAGAGGAGCAGTGTCATAAAAATGACTTGCCTGTTTGTGACACTGAGTTAAAACTCTAACGATAAAACAATCATTGACAGCCAGTGGGCAAACAATCTGTGTAACAACACTCACATTCACCCCATAAACACTTATTTAATAATAATTTCATGTCTGACAAACACTGACCAGTCAGTTTGACATAACTACTCGCATAATTAATCGCTCAAGTACTGGAGCTAAACCATTTAATGCTTTGTAAGTAATTAGCAAGATTTTAAAATGTATTCTGTGTTTAATAGGAAGCCAGTGCAGGTTTGACAGAACTGGGCTAATATGCTCATACTTCCTGGTTCTAGTAAGAACTCGAGCTGCTGCATTTTGGACCAGCTGGAATTTGTTTATTAAGCATGCAGGGCAACCACCTAGTAAAGCATTACAATAATCTAGCCTTGAACTCATGAACGCATGAACTAACTTTTCCGCATTTGTCTTAGAGAGCATATGTCGCAATTTAGATGTATTTTTAAGATGGAAGAATGCCGTTTTACAGATGCTAGAAACATGGCTTTCAAATGAAAGATTGGTATCAAAGAGCACACCCAGGTTTCTAACTGATGACGAGGACTTGACAGAGCAGCCATCGAGTGTTAGGCAGTAGTCTAGATTATTACGTGCTGAACTTTTTTGGTCTAATAATTAGAATCAACACATTCAACGAGGAAGATGCCGCATTCATTCTCAGTATTACACCCCGCGTCTAGGGGTCGGTAAACAAATAATAATAAAGTAATTAGTGAAGATGGATCCCATAAAAACTCACTCCGGCTGATAATCAATCCAAACAAACACAACTGAAAGTAAGATTAAATGTATTAAATGAACCAGTGAATAAAGAGCATCTCTTCAGGGTGTCCCAAGGCCAAAACAACAAACAAAACAAGTAAAGTAAATTACCTCACCAGTTAGAAAACCAAAAGACATGTACCTTCCCTAACTCCCTAGTGGAAAAACAATGACAAACAGGTTTCAAAACAGCAGAACCACACTGATGAACACCCTACGGAAGGGAAAGAAATTGAGATTTTCATCAACAGAGATCAAAAGAAATCAAATGTACTTTACAGACTAAAGTCTAGTTATTATGATGTTGTTTTTTATCAGAGAGATTAATGCAAACCTGCCATCAGGTGCTTCGATCATGTCAAAAACAAGGTGTTTTTGAAAGGACAGGCAAACATAGGTTTTAAATTTTACAGAAAACTGGCCATTATTTTGGGGCTCAAACCGGGGGTTGTTTTTGAAACTAGTCCCCAAACGCAGGAATACCATGCTATTAGAAATACACCTGTGACGTATGCTCCCTATCAAGCTGACATAAATGGAGGCTTCTTTACTATGTATATATACACAGACGTTATTAGTTATCAATCAGTTGGAGATCAGTATGTCCCACTTCTGAGATGTGTACATATAGATGATTGTTAGTGTTAGATACGACAGACCCCATTACGTATTGGTAAATAAGTCCTCCATTACGGAGATTACCATACAGACTCGGGACGATAGAAATCAAGACGTGCGGTTTAGCTACGGAAAGGTCACTGCTAAACTACATTTCAGACCTGTGAAGCAGAGTATTTTTTAATAAAACAGTGTAAAATGGCATATTTCAACAACCACCATAATGACCCCATGCGCTACGTAAGCTATTACCAAAATCAGGCGGGGCATGGACTCCCTGGTTATGTATGGCGGAGGGATTGGTGGGATCGGTGGCCTTCTTAAGGGACTTTATCGAATGGCTATACCATTTCTAAAACGTGGATTTAGCGTAGCAAAATCGCATCTTAAATCGGCAGCAAAAAATATACTAAGTGATGGGGTTAGCCATACATTATCAAACAGTTTTAATAAATTCTAGCGACACTTAAAAGGGGGAGCATTAAACCACCTTGTTGATTAATTGTCTTTTTCTTCTTACACCGACCTTCTTATCAGCAACAATTTGTATCTCTTTTCTTCTTTTCAGCTTCTGATACTGCTGTGTTGTGAGGGGTATATTACCGTGAAGTACATTAAGAGCAACTTCACAAAGTGTTACAACAAACTCGTCTGAGGCCGTCTCTAAAATAACACGTCTTTGCCTCGGTGTAGCTTTTAATAACATTTTTAATAGAGCGAGGTTTCTTAAAAGTCTTGCAGACATTTTTATTTTTCACCAAATCTTTAACAACGTCAGCGTGTTCTTTTTTTCTGGAGGTACAAAACAGGGTTTTGTGAGAGCAGATCTGTTCTGAGACGATATGCCTCAGGTGTCTTCGCTTTAAAGTCATCTTGATAGCATTCCATAAAATGCTTTGTGTTTCTAGGGTAAATCTGTCGAGCCAGTATGTTAATTTGCGTATTGTCTCTGGGGTTTTAAAACCATATCAAATAATTTGTGTTCAAGCTAATAGCTCTACTGGATTTACCTTGAACAAATAAGTTCACTAATACTAAGCCTGTACGTCTTTTGCAAAACCTCTACTCTATCGTTAAACATCTTCATAAGCGTACCAAAAGGAATTTGACTGTGGATTGATATAGTCAGGTCTGTAACGACAATCATGACCATGAAAAAAACATCCTGCGAAGTCAAGCGCTTTCCTAACACCATCTTTCTCATAATAGCCATCAACAAAGTACCCTCCAAACTTCTCTTCACCATGCTTTAAAGCATGGATGTCAACGTTACGTGTCTTTTTCACATATTCAAGCCATTCGATGGATGCATTCGAGAAAGTCTTATGCTGGTTGACGTATGCGTTGTTGTGTGTCAGAGGTAATGTGTCTGGTGTGATGAAATGGGTTTTGAAAACACCCATACAACATGACACTAGAGCTGTGAAACTGAACGGGTCTATCTGTGTAGATTGTATGAATTCTGCTCTGTACTTTATGCACGCTTCACGCAGTAAAACAACATCATTCATGCAGTACAAACCAATCTCTTTCCTGAAGTTAAACAGCGCTTCCACTAAGATTTTTTTTTTGGAAGTCCAGACTTCCAGATGTATTATTTTTGGAAGTCCCTGTTACAGTAGTACTACGTCGTAAAGCACAATAATTTTATGCCTGTTACATATAAAATATACTAGAAAAGATACTAGAGGGTTAAAGTAACAAATACTTATGAGTTTTGTGAAGAAATATTTAACAGGAACAACACATACATGAAAAACACACTGTCATACAATTTCACATAAATTTAAGTTTGTGGTAATCACAAATGTAAAACACATCTCCCTTCCCTAGTATGAAATATCCCTATATGTTAGACCTGTGACTTACATATAAACTAGTATGTACATGCATAACAAGAGTAAGTGAAACGCGCAGCTGCTGCAGTCTACTGAAACACAATCATTTTATTTGCCCTGGAACACAACTTTTTTAATATACATCACACAAGTATGACCTAACTGTCTAACAAGTTTCATATCAGAAATTCAGTCACATTTCTCCAGCTGGGTCCTTGATTTGCTTGTTTGATATAGCCTTGCCAGGCGTCTCTTCTTTTCCTGTTTCCAGTGGTTGATTGCCTCTTCATAAGGAAACACATCAACTTCAGGCCCTCCAGACAGCTGCATCAGAACATCAAGATTTTCTGGTGTCAAACTTGTCCTGGCCTTTGTCTTTATTCGATTCTGGAGGCTGAACCCTCTCTCACAGGCCACACTGCTCACTGGGATGCACATGGCGAAGTGGTGAGTCGAACAAAGTGTGGGAAGTCTACACGATGTCTCCTGAGAAGAACTTTTGCTATGCCACTCAAAGTCAGTGATCTGTAAGTTCCTTCCAGTAGTGGTTTAAGGCCACAGAGCTCTAATTTCAATTCATCTACTGGAACTTCATACAAGCATGAGAGATCTTCTACAGACTTCTTGATGTCAGCATCTTTCATCAAGTCCTGTGATGCTGGCACAAACACCTCAAAGGCCTTCAGAATGGGTGTTGTATCATTTCGCATACGAGACGTGATGCTATCAGCTACTCTCTCTATACAAGTCGTTTTCATCTTGTCGATGCTTGACTTCTCATTGGCATGGGTTAGCTGTATCCCTTTGTAGAATATCTTGTTGGATGTATGGGACAGGCCATCTTCCAACTCCTTAGTGTGAGGGCCACACATAGTTTTGAGTGCCTTCAGCCTTCCGATGGTGCTGCCACAAAGGCCATCCAGCTGGCTGATGTCAAGTGTTTCAGACTGAAGCTGTCGACACAGCAATCCAACTACTGAGAGAATGTCCACTAGGAACGCTGTGAAGACTGCGAATTTGTAGTGGAGCACATCTTTGAGGAGACCATCTGCGATGACATCCCCCACAGTGTTCTTTCCTTCATTTGACTCCAAGTATGCCACTATGGAGCCGTAGCACTGATGGATGACCTTAACTGCGTTTTCCATGGACAGCCACCGGATATTGATGGGATCCTTCAGCTTCAGTGTCGGTTCATCCATGATCTTCTGCAGGGCTTCCAGCTTGTATGTTCGTACACCTGAACCAGACACATGAATGTAGAGGTTTCTGAGAGTGTCTTTGTATGTCCTCAGGTAGGGAATGTCCTTGGCAGTATCAGAGCAGGCTAGTGAAAGTCTATGAGCGACACAGTGAATGTGTGTCAACTGAGGTGAGTCCTTCCTAAGAAGCTGACCTACTCCTGCACGATTACCAACCATCACAGAAGCACCGTCACTGCCAAGTCCAACAAGCTTACTTAAATCCAGTCCAAGCAAATTTAGCTCTTTGTGAAGCATTTCTTTAATGGTGGCTGCTGTTCTATCTGGTATGCGAAGATTTCCAATGAATCGAGTCTCCACATCCTGTGTGTGCGGGCTCACATAACGAATGTACATAATCAGCTTCTTGTGAACTGACAAGTCTGTCGACTCATCACAAAGAACACCATAGAATCCTGCTGCCTGAAGGTCAGATTTTATCTTCTTAGAAATGACCCAAGTTAGGCTTCTCTGAACATCATGGATGGTGTCACTGTGGAGGTCCTGCATCTTTGGGTTGATCCCACTCAGTGCTAAAAACTTCAGCTGCATGTTAACAAAGCTGTTCGGAAGCTGCTCTTTGGCGACGAAGTAAACTGTCCGGAAAAGGTGCATCTCTGATTCTGAAGCCACCACTTTTCTTTCTTCTGTTGGTGACTTTTCGACATTGAAAATCTGTCTGCGAAGTTGATCTGCCTCTTCAGTTTGCCGATGCTCTTTGCTTTCATTGTGCTTCACAACAGTTGATCTCTGCAAGTTGCCTGCACCGCCCATCGTGAAGGAGTTCTGTTTGTTGGATGCTCTACATATTTTACAAAACATCTTCCTAGTGTCAGCATTGTATTCTAGCCATGAGAACTGATTTGGCCAAACAGACTGAAAAGTTCGTATTTTCGACTCAATGGCAACTTTCTTAATTGGCTTAACTTGCGCGGCGTCTTAGACCCAACAAAATCAAGCAGTGACCTTTGTGCCATTTTGCAAACAAATGAAATTCATTCCATACATAGCATGTGACGTCACTACGTTCAAATTATCTCTATACTTTTACTCAAAACTCACCCAAAATTTGAGATTTGTGCCTGCATAAAAATAGTTCCGCGTGGGAAAAACGTTCGATTATAATAATCATTGAATTAAGATAAATGACTAAACAACCACATTCTAAGGCTTTATTCTATGTCCAGAAACTTTAGAAGTTTTGATATTTATAAATGGAACAAATATGATGAGCAAGTTTGCTTCTTTCGCTTTCGTTAAACAGTAATATGCCCATTCTATAAACATCGTGTGACGTCAATACATTCAAGTTATGGACCGTTTACATCCTGAAGAACTACTTTACCCACAATACACCGAGTGCATTCACACAGTTTTGACCGTGTGTTGACGCAATGGAATGAAATTGGAATTTAGAAACAGAATTTATATTAGTTTTGGATCCAATTATTATCACTTCTTACTACAAGCTTCGAATAATTAAATATTCTAAAGTGTTATTAATTGATCGGCGATGGTATTAATTACTGACTTCAAAGCGCGTATTAATTTTAAAGACAGGTCGAATTAATACGGCTGTAACAATCAATTGAATGGACATCAAAACCTGCTGAATGCCGTCTGAACAAATTAATCAAGCGGGATAGACGAAGCCAATTAGAAACCACAATCAAACTTTACCTTGATTGCACTTATTAACTGCCGACAATCGAGCACACACACATGTCAGCACTTTAAACAGTCGCTGCAATTCAAACTTTGACGAATCGGCTCGTCCATAGGTCTATGTCAAGGTTAATTTGCATAAACTATTAACCTTGATAATAGCGCCCATTACTATTATTCCTTGGTCTATCATTTCTTCGAAGCGTAGACGTTCTCGTAAGATCGAATAATAATATATATATATATATATATATATATATATATATATATATATATTATACGTAGTAGATGAAGGATCCGTAGTGGTAGATAATTATTAACATATCCACAAATTTCACGGAGGCGGAGCATTCCGTATCATGCACAGATAACCAGGCTATTTTGGGGAGTTTCGGGAAAGTTTACCCTTCAATATAACACATCTCTCACAGTTTCGCGATCCCTGCACGTTTGTGCATAGTTATCAATTAGTTTATGGCCATAGCTCTCGCTGATGGCTTTCGCGATCCCCGCAGTAGGCGGAGTTTCAGTAGTTCGCGGGAATTACCATAGTTACATCACTAGTGTACATCTTGACAGGAGTTGTATGGCGAAAGAGATTAAGTGACCCGCTGTGTCCTTATCAAAGGAGTCGCTTAGCATACACGCCTACGGCGCATGTGGTGATTTACAATGCATTTGGTCACTTTGCAATGCACATGTACGTCGAGCGCTCTGTGATCTGGCGTAAAACCATTAAACAGGACGTCCCGCGGACTTCCTGAACTTAAAATTTCAGCGTACGCTGGCGATTTTCGGACGTAAATTACGCCCGGACGCCCGTTAACGGAGGCGCTAAGTTAAAGACCTTTCCATCAAGGGTGTTATACCGATAGCGAAACACAAATTGTTTGTAACCTTTAAGCTAGCCGTAATTAAATCGCTTATTAAAAAAACCACAACTTGATCCTACAGAATGAGTTAATTACAGGCCGATATCAAATCTACCTTTTTTGTCAACATTATAGTTACAAATGATTTGCTTTTATCATCCGATCGTGGTTGTATCTCTCTGTTAGTGTTACTGGACCTTAGTGCTGCATTTGATACAATCGACCACAAAATCCTTCTAAATAGACTTGAACTACGCGGCCCGATCTGTGGTAATTATTTCTCTAAAATTCAGCTCTGTGTATTTCTAACCCATTAAAATAAGGCCTTGGGTTGACAGTGTAGTCACCCACAGTTCCACCATCACGTGCTAATGTGTTCACATCAGTCTGGCTTAACCTCATTGAGGGGTCTGTCATTGCTTCTGCAGAATTATTTATTCTACCACTTCCAGTTTGTGAAAAATCGGTGTCTGCTTCAAAATCATGATTATGCATCTTTATCATTTCTTCAAGCCTTTCACACAGGTTAAGTGGTGAACGGTCATTCATAGCAGTCTCGGTGGCTATCGGCTCTTGTAAGGTTGAATTGTATGATACACCCAGTGTGTCATTTGGTAATTCAGTAAACTCCTCATTACCCCAATCTAGTGTAATCTCCTCAATTCTATGTACTAGATTTAAATAACCCACCCCCAACATTTCAATCTGCTGATCGATAATGTCTTTTAACTGAACGGTTATCGTCAAATGTTCATGTCTAAATCTTACAGATCGACTCTATTGACAGCAATGCAAATCATCATCCGAACGCACTCGTTTACCAGCCAAAACAATTAAACAATAAAACAAAATATCAAATTAACATTACTATATCACACACAGTACAAACCAAACCTTAATATGACTACATAATAATAAATTAAAGTATTTAGCAATCAACAACTGAAAACAGAGAAAAAATCCATGTAAAAATCACACCAAATATAAAAAACCATCACAGCACATTTGAATCAATCACAGCAGATATAAAACAATTAATCACGACCGAACACGGAGTGAAACAGCCTGATTGAGGTTAGACAGCAGATTTACCATGAGTTGTCTTTCTCTGAGGTTGAGGTTGTCTCGCCGTCCGTCATCAATTTTCCCCAAGTGTTCCAGAACACATGCTGTACGATCAAGGATGACTCTGTTTATCGGTCCTTGTTCTGCAGCATTCCCCGTCAGTGTCTTAAACCAGCCATACATTTTTCGCAGAAGATCGTTCTGGAGATTCACTTTTTCATCAAGACGACGGCATTTAGAATGCAGTTCCAAAAGTAATTCATTACTCAAATGCTGCTGATTTGATTGGAGAGAGGCCTCGTTCTGTAAATTCAGTTTTTCATCCAGACGACGACACTCTTCTCGCAACTCCAATAATAACTCGTTGTTGAAATGGTCCTGATTTGCTGGGATCCCCACTTCAGTAATCGGTAATGGAGCGTTCAAACAGGCCTCGGCATTTTCCCGTGCGCTCTCCTTCGGGACTACGACGTCCCACGTAACAGTCGCTTCACGCGCGTTCAACAGATTTTCTCTGTACAAGTCTGTTAGGTAGAATCGGTAATAAATATATTAGTATACATAGCAACCTCCATAAAACTTATTTTAACTAAATATATATTGAGTTAAAATACTCACCTACTAATTCAACAGGTTCTGATGAATTACTCTGTGGCAATGTTGGTGGATCACACACTGCAGTCACTTGGTGTGAACCTTTGGGAAAAGAACGTTTAGCTGTGTTAATCAACTTTGAGGCGGCGCGTTTCCGACTTAGACTTAAGCGCGGTCCAGACGATGTACTCGAACTTATAAATCCAGGTTGAGTTACTAGCAATGCAACATCGTCCAAACGATCTATGATAGAGAAATGAAAGCGTTATTGATTTCAAAATACCAATACGTAACATGTAACTAACAATATTTTCAGAAAAAAAAGAATTCACTATTGGTCAGAAAGTATAAAATAATTATATAAATATTAACCATAAGTCCATGTAATCATCTGACATATGTGTTCACAAATAAAAATATAAAGAGATTACTTACATAGTAGATCATTTTGGTTAAATGCTGCATTCTCCTTCAGTCCTGTATCTTATATAGATATAATTTAAATCCTGTTAAAACAAAGATAAAAAACAGAATAAACCTATTTTACAATGAATACATCCTAAAAAAAAGTATAATGTTATAAATTCAACGCCATTGTAAGAAAGAATGTTTTCCTTCTGTCACGATCCTGCTCTGAGATGCGACGTGGAATTGTTGTAGGCCGTCTGCCGAGAAAGTCGAGCTTTTGAATGCCTAGGGGCGGAGCTATGGATCAAAGGCTACCATATTTACATTTTAAAAGCAGCACACACAAAGGGGCACAGATATATGTAACATGAAATATAACAACATTTGTCACTACATTTAGCTATTAGTTTAAGTTGTAATAAAATAAAATGTAGGTATATATAATGTAATTGTGAAAGAGTAGTTTGATATACCATATGTACATTTCAAAGAATAAAAGATGTAGAAGTCTATAAACTTGATCAGATATAACTGTTTTCACTATACAGATAACTAAACAGTCTGATTGAATCTCTAAAAAGTCTATAGCAAAAAGTCTTCTATCAAATTTACTAAGTACAAACTATATAATGTACCAAATAAAAACATTTACCATCGTTATGAAATCAGAGGTAAGATATCTCTTTAATTTATCACTGTTTAAACCACTTTAAAAGCTTTTGATCTTTCTGATTTGAAATATTGAATTTGAAACAAAAACATCTGCCACAAGTTCTCTTTTAAGAGGTGTTGGTTTTTACCTTCCTTCAAAGATATGTGAATCACAGAAAGGATGGAGACATTGTCTGGGTGAAGTTTCACTTTTCTTCCTAACCATTTGTGTTTTTGGAAAGACCTCAGAGCTAATATGACACCTAAAGACTTTGAACAACGTTTGGAGGTGTCGATCCTGCAACAAGCTCTTCCTTTCCATCAAAGACCAAGTCTGAGGGCCCGTCCACACGGGAACGCGAATCACTGTAACCGCATACATTTCGTATCGGATTGGCGTTGCGTCCACACGGATCCGGCGTTCTGGGTGGCTGAATCCGCTCTCTTTGGAGAACGGGTTCTAAAGTGGAAAGATCTGAGAACGACACCCTTGCGTTCTCGTGTGGACGGCCAATCCGCATCTTTTGTGAGAACGATGATGTCATCACATCACGTGTCGGCTGCGTCACACGTAACAGCAACAACAGTAATGGCGGACTACATGATTGTGCTCGTGCTGTAGGACGGCTAAAAGTACATAAAGTTGCCTTTTACGGATATGGTTTTGCGTTTCCATCGTGATCATGGCATGCCACAGTGTTTGGGAGCGGTCGACGGCACACGCATAGAAATCAAGCAGCTGTCTGCCAACTCGATGGACTACATCAGTGTTCCCCAACCTTTTTTGTGCCACGGACCGGTAAACGCGTGAAAATTTTGCCGCGGACCGGTGGCGGCTCCAGTTTGTTGAGCGAGTCCGCGCGAGATTAAACACACTTCCTCGTTGCTAAAGCAGCAGCGTCACAGCCGCTTGTAGCAGCTCTCGGACCGGTCCGTGTACCATTTCATCCACGGACCGGGGGTTGGGGACCACTGGACTACATCAACAGGAAAGGCAAACATTCTATCAATGTACAGGCGGTCTGTGATTATAAGTACAGATTTATGGATGTTGTGATAAAGTGGCCCGGGAGTGTACACGATGCACAGGTTTTTGCTAATTCAAAGCTCAACCTGTACTTGACTGGCCAGATCCCTCCTCTGAAAAAACAGATTGTGGACATGAGTGTGCTTTTGTTCGTCTCAAAGCCAGATATGCTGCACTGAAAAGGCTTCACAGACTGTAATGAGGGAGAGGGAAAGAGAGAGTGAGGAGAGTACTCACAAAGTACCTTGACCCTTAAAAATGCTGGCCATCAAGTTTTGTTCTGTTTTTTTTTTTTTACAGTATTTACCTTTTTGAAAATGTACTATGTTTATTTTGAAAGTGTTGTATTGAATGTCAAGTGAAAATAAATGAGAGCAAAAATTCAAGAACTGGTTTTTATTGGAAAATAGAACAATTAAAAATAACCTGAAAAAACAGGTATAAAGTGCAGCAGTGCGCACAACATATAGTGCAGGGCAAACAATATAAAATCAAGAATTACAATGCAACAGGGCAATCGCTCCGTGTCATCTTGCAGCAGTGCACGTCTGTAAATATTCAGCGCGCAAGGTTGTGCGCATGCTCAAACTCTTCTTCTCCGTGTATAGTGTGTATCCGTGGCAGAATTACAGCGCCACATACTGGTCTGGCATATATACTACACTGTTCTCAGTCGGTTTCAGTGTTCTCGTGTGGACGCCGAGATTTCTTGCGCCGACGCCGTGTTTACGGCATTTTTTTTTTAGAACGAAGGGAAAAAAAGAGCGGTTAGGGAATGCACCGTTCTCGTGTGGACGTAGTCTGAAATACAGGATGGGGGACAGATGGATACAGGAGGTCTGGGGAGATATCACTTTGCAAATTAAAACCAATACCCCTGCTATTAATCTTTTATTACTTCCAATAATCAACACTTCCATATCCAAAGCCCCCTCAACCGCCAGGAAGGTGCCGGCTCCACCCAACCCAACCCAACTTCATTTTCATTTGGGCTCTAGAGAGACGAGCATGGATCTCACATCTCAAGTAAGATCTTTTTAAAACTTCAGAAACACTTTTAAAATTCAAATCATTATTTCAACCTTCATTGTTTTTTCTTATTTCTTAAACTCATTTGTTTTGTTTAATTCACAGTCATTATACCTGGATTGTGGAAAGCTCTGAACAACTCAAACAGCTCTGATGGGGACAGATTCACCCTACTAGACAGCTGTATAAACACTCGGAGGTCAAAGGTGACAAATTCTTGACACACTGTCCGTAATATTTTCTTCTCGCATTACAGTAAATTGTCAAGTATTTTTAGAGTTTAATTGTCAATTAGTATTTGAGATCTTAATGGTTATAATTTAAATGTAATTAATAGGTTAAAATCAAAAAAATATTTTAAATGGACATTTATGGTCATGTGGAACGAATCGAATGAATTATTATTATTTTTTTTTGTTGTATTCTTATGGGGACAATTGTTTTGGTGACGAGCTCGCTCTTGGAAGAAGAGCTCGCTCTCATTTCTTCAGAAATGTTTATTTGTAAATTGAGTTTGTGTATTATTCTCACTTTAACAGGTGAAAATAAACAAGTGAGATGGGAAAATTTGTAATTCTGCACACTAATAGTTGCCTAATAACGGTGTACATCTAGATATTCTTTTAAGAAAGCCAAAACTTCACTTTTACTACTTAAATGTTAACACTCGAGGGTTTGTTAACATTTTGGATTGACCAAGAGCACTGTATTTGTACAATAACAAAAGTAATCCTCAAAAATACAACTTGCCTAATTAAGCACATGGTGTATATATGCACTCAAATGTACACACATACCGTGAGGGAACTCCATACTTCTCTACTCCCTCAGGGAAGAAACCTAGAGCGGTCTTTGCTCTGTTGTTGGTTGCAGACCCCTGATACATGATCTGATCAATAACACATTTGCAATGTTATTGCCATATACAAAAAGACATGAATACAATTTTTGTACACAATTATTAGTTTCACAAATAAAGATCCACCACTGACCTTTCTTGAGTACCCATCTATGCCTCCAAATATCACTAAGCCATATCTGAATAGTATAAAAAAGAACATCTTATGCACACAGGTACCTAAACAGCTCTGAAAACATTTTAAGATATCTTACTATATACCAAGTTTACCTACCTGATCAGCTTGTGGTTGGTGTCCAAATGCACAAGGGACGGAGGAGCCTGGACTGAATAGGATCTTCTCACAACATGTCCAAGTTGTGACATTCTAGCAAGGATGCCAGCTGAATCGACTCTATTCATAGAGTCCCAGACTCTGCTCCACTGGACTTGCTGGCCAGGAGCTTTCAAGTGTCTTCTCACCATTCTGTAACCTGAGTGTGGTGATGTTGCTTTGATTGAAACCACAAGATTGTCTAACTCCTCATCGGTTAAGAGATTACATGTTCCCCTCACTGTAATGCCAAACTCTTGCTTTCTCCTTTCCATGGTTTGTGCTGAGATGCCAAACAGTTACAGGAAATGCAAGGTATAGTGAGACCCACTTCAATCAATCGTCTGAGGTGCTGGTCTGATAATTGAATTTGGGACGTTCTGTTGGTCCAGCGATTTCACTCACAGCAATTGAAGAGGTACGTCCTGTGTCCCGTCGATTAGAAAGTACAGCACACAGGTTTGAAAGACACTGCACTATCTCTTGAGGCATATGTACCCGATTTGTGTGTGAATTGATCAATATCCACCCATTTGTGCAAATAAAATATAAATAATCCCGGTCCAGAGGCGAGCACTCTATCCTACATATAGAGTCTTTTAGGTGTTCCAGGACCAGCCGCTCAAAGCACTTCATGATGATGGGTGTGAGTGCTACAGGGCGGTAGTCGTTAGGGCACCTCGGACTAGAGTGTTTTGGCACTGGCACAATGGAGGTGCATTTGAAGCATGTTGGTACAGCTGCTTGGGCAAGAGACAGGTTGAAAATGTCTGTAAAAACCCCAGTGAGCTGCTCTGCACATGCCCTGAGGACACGTCCAGGGATGTTGTCTGGTCCAGCAGCCTTGTGCGTGCTGATCCGGCTCAGTGCCTTGCAGACATCAGTGGATGAAAGGGTGATTGGAGGGTGATCAGCTGAAGGTTTGAGCTTGGTTGCAGTTCCTCTGTTGTCTCTCTCAAAGCGAGCATAAAAGTCATTTAGCAAGTTCAGGAAGTTGACATCAGTGGCTGCAGGGGTGGAGTGGGTGGGTTTGTAGTCACTGATGGCCTGGATGCCCTGCCACATGCGTCGAGGGTCAGAGTTGGAAAAGTGTCCCTCTATCTTCAGCTTGTAGCAGTGCTTGGCCTTTTTGATGCCCCTCTTCAGATTTGCTCTGGATGTGCTGTAGGCTTTTGCATCTCCTGATCTGAAGGCAGTACTGCGTGTCTTCAACAGGAGTCGCACTTCCTTGTTCATCCATGGCTTCTGATTTGGGTATGTGGTAATCTGTTTCTGGGTTGTAACACTGTCAATGGTGGTATTAATATAATCCAATACAGAGGAGGTGTAGCAGTCAATGTCAATGTCTGTGTGAGCACCACTGGTGGCTTGGGAAGCAAACATACTCCAGTCTGTGTGTAGAAACCTTTCCTGGAGTGTGAAATCTACCCCCGCAGGCCACATCTTGATGGTCTTCACTGAGGGCTTCACACGGTTGATGAGGGGTGAATATTTGGGAGTGAGGAACAAAGAGATGTGGTCTGATTATCCCAGGTGGGGGAGAGGTGTCGCCCTGTAGGCCCCAGCCATGTTTGTGTAGACATGGTCTAAGGTTTTGTTTCCTCTGGTGTGACAGGAAACATTCTGATGAAATTTGGGTAGCACAGTCTTTAAGTTAGAATGATTAAAATCACCCGCAACAATAAACGCCGCTTCCGGGTGAAGAGTCTGTTGTTTACTGATGGCTGCATAAAGTTCTTTCATAGCAAGCTTGGCATCAGCATCCGGGGGAATATAAGCTGCAGTTATAATGGTGGAAGTGAACTCCCGCAGCAGATAGAACGGTCTACATTTAACCATGAGAAACTCTAGGTTAGCTGAACAATGGCTCCCAACAACAGCAGAGTTTGTGCACCAAGCTTTGTTAATATAAATGCACAATCCGCCTCCCCTTGTCTTACCGGATCCATCTATTGTTCTGTCCACGCGGAGCGTGTGATGTCCCGTGAGCTCAATAGTGGAGTCTGGTATTCCGCTATTTAACCACGTCTTCGTGAAGATAAGGATGTTACAGTTCAGAAGTCTTTTGCTGTGTGTCATGTTGAGTCGAATCTCATCCATCTTGTTCACTAGCGACCGAACATTAGCAAGGAATATACTGGGTAGAGAGAGCCGGTGTGGTGTTAGCTTTAACCGAGCTCTAAGTCCTCCATGTTTGCCTCGCCTTTGTTTGCGATCTCGACGCCCGGCCGGGAAGAATGCGCTGCCTCGGGCGTCCTGGCGATCTCAGGAAGGAGTCAAAGGTTGTCCATAAAACCGTCGGAAATTTGCAAACCAATATCCAAAAGCTCACTTCGGGTGTACGATGTAAAGGCACAACTGTTCTGCACAAACAGACCCGAGATAAGCAAGAGTAATACTGCAAAATTGCAGAAACTGGAGAGACCCCGAGCCTCGCGTTGTACTCGCGCCGCCTTCTTAGGTGCATCCAACTTTGATTGAATTTCTCGAAAAATGGCCAGAAGACGTGTGCAAACAGTGTGATGAAAAGCCCTTTAGCACGTCACATTTATGCCCGTGCAACTATCTAAAAAAAAAAAAAAATTTAAAAAAATCGCTGTTACTATTTACCCCGCGTTACTTTGTGTCCCGCGCTCCCCTAGTTCTCTCGCGGCTCCCGCAAATTCGTTCTCTCCCAGCTCCCGCGGGTTCCTTTGTTCGCGGCTCCCGTGAATCCGTTCTTTCGCGGCTCCCGTGTTCCACGACTTTAACTCTAGATTATCTCTTCGTTTGCTTTCTGCACTATTATAATTCACTCATTTGCTTTCATCCTTGCTTTCCCCGCTCCCCCCTCCTCCCTCCTCTCTCTCTCTCTCCTCCAAGCAGGCTGCTCAAACCTGAAGTGCATTACAGTAAGTTGTCAAGTATTTTTAGAGTTTAATTTTCAATTATTAATTAGTATTTATATGAGATCTTAATGGTTACAATTTTAACTGCAATTAATAGGGTAAAACAAAAAAAAATATTTAAAATGGGCATTTGTGGTCGTGTGGAACGAATTAATTGAATTTTAGTGCATTCTTATGGGGAAATTTGTTTTGGTGTACAAGCATTTTGGTTTACGAGCTCGCTCTTGGAACGAATTAAACTCGTAAACCGGGATTTCTCTTCCGTAACAAATTGTGTTTTTCTTTTGAAGTGAAAAAGCACCTTGTCACTGCTACCTTTTTACCTGTGCTAGATTATGGTGATATTTTTTATATGAATGTTTCATCTCCATGTCTTCAAATGGTGGACCGTTTATCATGCTTCTCTGCGATTTGTACACACGTGTGCGATGGCCTTCTCTGCACATTAGGAGGAAAGGACATTGGTACGCTTTTATTTACAAGGCTCTGCTTGTACTTTTGCCTCCGTACATCTGTGCTTTGCTCACACAGAGAAGTGTTGACTCATACTCTCTGCGATCAAATAATCAGCTGTTGCTCTCTGTTCCTTTTGCCCGCACAGAGCAGGAGAAGAAAGCTTTTGTCCTCTAGCTTGGAATATGTTGTAGAAAGACTGGAAATTAACTACATTTATGTCGTTAAATGCTTTTAAAAGCAAGCTTAAAACAATAGAGAGTTCCTCAATAATCTGTGATTACTTCTCATAAAATGTGTTATTTTAATGTTTTATGTGCATTGTAACTGTGTAACTTTGCTGCCTCTTGGCCAGGGCTCCCTTGAAAAAGAGGTTTTTAATCTCAATGGGACTCTCCTTGTTAAATAAAGGTTTAATAAAAAAATAAAAAAATGAGGTTCATTCTTATATTCTTATATTATGCAGCAAGTTTGACCTCATTTAAAAACCAGTGAGGTTCATTGTCATGTTACAGAGCACATTTTAGCTCCATCAGGAACCCATGATTTTCATTCTCATGTTATCCAGTACAATTGAGCTTCAGCAAGAACCAATGAGGTCCATTGTCGTGTTACGCAGCATGTTTGAATTTCTTCTAAAACCAGTGACGTTCTTTGACGTGTTGTGTGGTGTTGTGAGTTTTGCTGGTAATCATTCCAGCAAACGTTAAGTGATCCCTCTCAGAAATTAATTACTTGCATTTTATTTTTGTGTTGCTGTGAATATATGTTTGTTAATATCCTTATAGTAACATGGGGCAATGATTCATGTGTGTTTTAAAATCGATGTGTAGAGTTTGTTCCCTGAGTGACGTCACTACTGATGGACGGGTCGCGCGCGCTCGCAGAACAGTCTGTGACTGGAGAGAGTCAGGTATGTTTCTGGA
This sequence comes from Rhodeus uyekii, assembly GCA_037043235.1. Classification (NCBI taxonomy): domain Eukaryota; kingdom Metazoa; phylum Chordata; class Actinopteri; order Cypriniformes; family Acheilognathidae; genus Rhodeus; species Rhodeus uyekii. Next base: position 532,428 of record JAWRVZ010000281.1, read on the forward strand.
GTGCTCTGCAATAAAGAGAGAAAATATGCCATATTAAGTGCAGTTTTGAGTTACTATTAACTGTAGAAGTTTCATAAAGCTAGAACGAGTTGATGTATGCACTTGTTTTGACGGATCGGTTGTATTTTCGGAGTTATATGCGCACACGTGTTTGTTTGATGTTGCCGCCTGCGCGCTAAATTAGAGCGCGGGTTTTTCTCTGATGATCAGTTTTTCCACATATAATTTTGGTGGATTTAGTCTGTAGAAGTGTCTGTTAGTATTGCAGATGTATGTAGCTTTCATTTGTTTATGTTGATTGTGTGTTTATAGTCATCTTGGTGTTCTGTGTATTAGTTTGAATTGCAGTTGTTGTTAGGGAGGACAGTACTTAATGTCTTTTCTCATTCCTTAAAGATAAAAAAAATAGTGAACCTGAATTCTAGTGATTCTCTGTCCTCTGTCAAGAACAGTTACGCACAATTGAGCTTCAGCAAGAACCAGTTTTTATAAAAACAAAACTTCTCGAAGGTCTTTGCCAGAATATAGGGCTTTAAATTCATTTGCAGCTTTAAGCAAACTTTGAGCCGTGCGTACGCACATTCTGAGACAAAGGGAACTGGCGACACAGATGGTGAGGTCGTGAACTGAAGATAGATTTTAGAAAACAAATGTGAGAAGAACGATTATAAGAATTAATGACATTTAATTTTCACTCCATTTCATACTTTATATCCACATTATCATGAAAATTAAATCCAACAGTGTTATTTGTACAGATTGTTTTAGGCTATACACAACTAGAAAAATCCAAACGTAATTCAAAATGTATTAATTAATAATAATAATCAGCGCTGCCTTACAGTCAGATTGTCCACAACGGGAGCGCAGGAGGAGATGCGCAACTACATGTGATACATAATAGCATGAAATACCCTTTTATTACAGAACTGCAGAACATGGTGTAAAAATGAAATAATTTCCTTAATTTACATCATAAAATGTCAAAGTCTGCAAATACAGTCATGAAGCACAATCGCTACTCCTCATCAGTCCTAACTATTACAGTGTTCATTACAAACCCGTCAAGAAGCATGTGTTCACTATAACATTTTTGTCTGAAAAATTTCTCCCACAGATTAATCATGCGATTTTGTCAAGGTGTAAACGATCAGTCTATTTCAGTGGTTCTTAACCTGGGTTTGATCGAACCCCAGGGGTTCGGTGGAGCAGTGGTCCCCAAAAAAGATGGCAAAAACTGGTGTTTGTGCACGCGTAAATTAAAAGGAAAAGGAAAAGGAAACGAAAGGAAAACAGAGCTACACGCCTAAATACGGGTACCCGCAAGCTCATTTTAATCACTTGCGCGCGCGTGATATCTAATCTGGGTGCACGCGCGAACATTCGCCCGCTCAAGACTGCTGTTTTTTTGCTCGCGCGAGCATTTTTATTTTTGTCAGTGGCGGGGCTTGCTCTTGTAATAGTAATATAAAATGTCATTGGTTAGTTCCCTTTTTCTCCAGAGGTCAGTTGTGATTGGACGCCTGTGATTGTCAATCTAGAGCTGAGGCAAATATATTTATGGAAGCCCATTTCTGCCACAGTTGAGAAAAAAACGTTATTTAAGTCGAAATATTGACTTAGTATCTCAAAATAACGAGAATTTCTCTAAATAATGATTTAATTTCTCGTGCTTCTCCATGGTCAAAGCGTGTAAATGCGAGATCACAACAAACATGACACTTTCTGTAAAACAGCTGTTAAAGTCAGTGTGTTAATCAAGAATATAATTAAAGAACATGAATGATAAATCATCAGTATATGAGAGGGGATTCCATAGTATATAGTATTTTATTAATTTGTATTTTTGTGTATGAAGAAGCAGCAGCACAGTGATCCATGGATTTTAAACAGAGGAATTACAGACTGCTGTATTATAGTGTTGTATAATATTGTATTATAGTGACTCTTTATGATTTACTCTTTCTACCCTGCACATCAAAGAGCATCTGCGAAATATGGTAACAGCCCTGCTTCTGTTCCATTTCCATACCTTTCTATGCGCATGGAAAAGTACAAAATTTACTGATAATTAAGTTGGCTTGAGAAAGCCAACTTAGTGATATTGTATCTAAACTTATTATTATTATTATTCTTACCTCTTATCTCAAAGAATCTCCTCCTAGAGCTTTAAAGCTACAACCACTAAACTCTGCTCAGACTTCAGACCTGTTCTGACTTGAGTTGCTATCCCTTTTCAGACTGATCAGACTTATGATTTTTGATAAAACTGAAGATTAAAGTCATAAAATCTCCATAGACTTTCACTAATGAAGTGAAAACTGAATTTTAGATAGAGCGTCCACTCCATCTGTTGGTAACATCACAACATTACACCTGATATATAATACATTTCAATACAGTATGTGTGAACATGTCCATTCCAATGGGCATGCATTTTATTTTAAAATCCTGAAAAAAAACTTGCAGGTCTACAATCGATTTTTTACTTTAATTAGTAAGTTAAATCTCTCTATTTTACATACATAATATCACAAAATTACACCCCTGTCAGTGAGAGCACTGACGTTTGAACGAATCAGAGCGCTGCAATTCAAAGCCTCAAAGCTTTTCAAATCCGCCATTACTGCTGGAGAGAGAGATCATAATCTCCTAAAATAGATTTATGTGAGAGAGTTTATGATCAAACGGAAATTGTTTCAGATTATCAAGTAACCGCTGCAGCGTGTTTGCTTGAAGATTTATGTACTTATATGGCCAAAATCTGACTCTCATTCGTGTTTACTCGGTAAAAGGACTTAGGTTTTGGCGGCCCGGGGTTCTGGGCTCCGCCGAGGGGACCTCCTCCCGGGTCTCTGCGCCCGCCTCAGGGAACCAGGGCGCCGGCCTGCACCCTCTCTGCAGTCACCCTCCTGTCCGCTTCGGAGTTCCATGGACGTCGGCCAGGACCCCCTCACTACTTCACCGTCCGTGCCCGGGGGTCCCACACTTAAGCCCGGGCATTATTGACTAAGCCGAGCCGCGCCGCCAGAGAACCACGCAACTGGTAAACCTAAATGGACTTAGGTTTTGGCGAGCTTTTGAGCTCCGCCAAGGGGCCCCCTCCCCCAAGGGCCCCCCCTGCCCAATCAGGGCAGCGCGTCCACATTGAACGCAGGTGCGTTCAGATACTTACCTGCATTTGTCGCCAACGGTCACTCTCACTTTTGCCTCCATCTTTCACGCCATGACACGTTGCTCTTTGTGCAAAGAGACCTCCTTTCAAATAACCGACCACCTCAGACGTATCCACAACGTCTCCAACTCCAGAGAGCTAAAGCTTTTGGTAGCTTTATCGAAAGGAACCAAGGTAGGCAAGAAAGCTCGTTGCCCCGTACCCGACTGCACTGCGGGTGAATGCTCTCGTTTAGACCGACACCTCGTACGCATCCATAACTGCGACTCTGAGCAGCAAAAAATGCTTTTAAAATGTATTTCACTACAGATTACAAAATACTTGCTTTAAAAAGTAATTTGTAACGTATTTCGTTACATTACTCAAGTTTAGTAACGTAATCTAAATACTTTGAAATACTTAACACAAAAGACCATATTATCTTGATGTCCTGTATTAAGTTTACAACCTGTAAATAAAAATGAACTCTACCCATCATAGGATTTGGTTTTCTGCTACATTTTATTTTTAACATCAGTTTTCCACAGCACTTCTAAAACAATGAGGGCAACCTTTGTGCAATCAAAGTGCTTAAATGTACCAAAATGTATCAAAATAAATTAAATATTAATTAGCTGCAATAAAACCAACAAGTGTCATTTTAATGCAACAAGAACATAATCAAAGTGCTTATCATTCATACCATTTTTTAAATTTCAGTAAACAGGAGCTTGAATTTGTAGTAGACAAAAAACACTACAAAGAAATTAAAGCATTACATTCAATAAAATGTTTACTCTCCAACTTGAAAAACGTGACACTCTTGTCTGTGTGCCACTGCCTTGATTTCTCCATTATTGCGTTTAATTTGTTGACGTTTATTGACGTCATGTGTCGCAAAGCACGCAGTGCTGCACCTTGAATTGCGCATTTACAATAATTCTTTAAATTAATTTAAACATTTAATTTCAGTTTACTCTTTTGTAGTTAACTATAAAACAAACAAAATTATGTCAAATTAGAAATTACAATCTGTGTCGAAGGTATGTCTCCGTCTGTCTCGCGCGCTCTCTCTCCCTCTCTCCCTCTCTCTCTCTCTCTCTTCAGACTGTATGGCGGGCCACAAATCAAAGGTTGGCCCGCAGGCCCTAGTTTGGGCATCTCTGGCTTATATATTCATAGCTGACTCACCTACAGTGTCGCAACAGTTTTTTGCTTCCCTCCACCACCATTATTCTCTTTTTGTGTTTCACAAGAAAGTTATAGGTTTGGGGGAAAAATATGACAAAAGTCATTTTGTGTCATTTTAATTATCCCTAGTATAAATATGTTTCTATTGCAGCAAGCATCAGTCAGTAAGTGTGGTCTTAACAATAAATGAAAGCAAGAAAAAAACAACTAGCACAATTCTCCAAGTAACACAACAGATTTAGGTAATGAATGGAGAAAACTTTGAGTGATTCTTTCACTTATTATCCTCTCTATTAAAGGTTACCGCCACAACAGAATCGAGAGAGTCAACAGTCAAATTTAGTCAGGAAGCGTTTCGCAAATCAAATATGGACGCAATGAAGTTCAATGGAATTTATGACTATAGTTATCTAGCGATGCTTTTGGGAAATACACCCCAGATCTATCAAATTCGTGAATAATTCATTGACAATATTTTTGTAAACAAAACAAATTGATTCATTTAAAAAGATGGAAAAAAAACTATTTGTTCACAATTCGGATAATGAACTCGCACAAAGGCGCCATTTCCTGAACATTTGTAATGAATTATTAAGGTTTAAAGTTTGTCTATTAAGTACACAAAGCCATTGGCTTTATAAAACATTATTTAACGCATGATTAATTGGATGTCAATTCTATGTTTTATTAGACCAAATTCTTATAAATATTAAACGTAGGCTAATTATAACCATACAAAGCTCAACGTATGAGTAAATGGGAAAATAAGGAATAAAGAAAATAATTTTCAAAGACCAAGAACAACTTACTTAAAGATGCTTTTTCAGATTAGATGTTGAATCCTTTGAAGCCGATAGAAGTTTTGTTGCAGGTAGACATAGCTTGCATCGCACTGTGATGTTACGTCCTTTTTCTTGTTTATAAGTAAAATTGTCTTTGAATTTCCACGAAAGAAATGCATTACGCGCTGTTTTCCCGTCCATTTTTTATGCAGATCTACACTCTCCAGCTTGCTAACTGAACAGGCTGCGCGCGCTTTTTATTTTTAAAGAGACAGAGTCGGAGAATCATTAGACAGCTTACGTTAATATTAATAAATAAATGACATTAAAATTCAAAGTAATCACTTTGGTAATCTAAAATACTTTTTGAATGTAACTGTAACCTGATTACCATCAATTTAAAATGTAACTGTAACGAAATACAGTTACTCAAATTTTGTATTTTAAATACGTAACGCCGTTACATGTATTTCGTTACTCCCCAACCCTGGGTTCCAGGTTTCTGAAAAATAAAAAATGTAATATCCCATTAAATTAGGCATCTATTAATGAGTAAAAAAAAAAAATCATAACTCCTTCATAGCAATTTTTGTTGTCCATTGCAGTGGACATTTGGTCTAAACAGCTGTGAATATCAAACTGATATAAACCAATATAAAAAATAAAAAAAATCCCAAGGTCAAGAACTTGAACAATATAATATTTCAACTTTAATTTTGAGGTTTTTGTTTTACAAATTGCACATTTAATAAAATAAACCTCTAATACAGGGGTATTGAATTAAAATTCTAAGAGGTCCAGCTAGAAAAAAAAATCAGCAACCAAAGGTCGGCAACATCACAATGACTAACTTGTGTTATCATTCAGTGCCACAGCCTAGAAGTTGTATGAAAATATGTAAGTAAAGTCAAGAGACGACTGTCAAATAAAATGAAAGTACAAATTGAATAATATTTTAACAATATTTATTGTCATTTTATATACTGATCATATTGGGCTTTTAGATCGTTTATTTTCTGTGCCCTCAGTGCGGATTTAAGTGGGTATGTTTGATCAAAGGATTTGTGCTTTGTCTCATAGTGGCGTTTCACATTGCCGCTTTTAATAATCGCGACAGTCTCTGAACATATGAGACATACCGGTTTTGAACTGCCCGTGGGAAGAATGAACATGTAAGAATCCGTCCATTCTTGATTAAAAGCTCTGTTTTCGCTGTCCACTTTTCTCTTTTTAGAGCACGCCATGTGAAACGTTGTCTCTCATTCGTCTCGTCTCGTCGTCTCTCCCTGTGTGTGTGTGTGTCTCTCTCTCTCGCTGTCTGACTCGAGTAGTATCACATGACATGATTTACAACGCATGCTATTGGTCTGTGAGTTTCCTGGGCCCCGCTAAACCAGTACCATAGATGCTAGAAAAGCTGCGAGGGTTAAAATAGAAACGCTCCGACAAAAGTCAATAATTTATGGGTTATTGGTCCGGGTCCGGACAGAACGGCGGCTGGGTCCGGATCCGGACCGCAGTCCGCCTATTAGTGACCTCTGTCCTAGAGCTTTAAAGCTACAACCACTAAACTCTGCTCAGACTTCAGACCTGTTCTGACTTGAGTTGCTATATCGTTTCTAAGGGATCGGGGGTACGATGTTCGCCCCAGGGGCGCTAAAAGAGCCGAAAAATCCCATTGACTTAACATTGCGACGAACTTTGACGATTAATAACTCTGAGTGAGGAATTTGTAAAAAGATGGAACTCGCCACATTTGAAGAGGGTGACAGCCTCTGTAAGAACATACCACACAATGGGGTGAAAGTTGCACCCCTGGGGTGCTAGAGCTGCCCAAATCTGCCCCATAGAGATGAATGGGGAAACCCGTCCCATAAAACACAGTCTACTATGGCAAATTGCATAGGGATTTTGAATTGAACATATCTCTGCAGCACAGCGTCACAGAGACAAGGGGGAGGGCTCATTTTACTCAGGCGACCAATGAGTGTCTCAGGATCACAGTGAAGCTATTAAGCCACGCCCTAGCAACCATTTAGAGCACCTTGGCAACCCATCTCAAACTGGCAAACTGCCAATCACCAATGTTTTCAACACTTCCTAGCCACGCCTTAGCAACCATTATCGAGCACCTTAGCAACCAAATGCAAAGCGAGATTTCTTCAGTTCTGAATCTCGTAGAGGCGTTGTGGTTGGTTTATATCGTTCATACTCACAAGCAGCCTTTGAAGTGACATCAATGGCAGGGGCTTAGCCACTCCTTAGCAACCAAACAAAGTACCCTAGCAACCGTTTAGCCAGACCTATATCTCTGCATTAGAAAGTCGTAGAGACATGGGGGTTGGATCTATTGGCGCCATTCACTGACCAACTGAATCATCAGTAATCTCCAAATAAATCTTGTTAGCGACATGTTTTAAAGTTTAAACTCTCAAAACTTTTTAAGCTTGAAGCTTTTACAACTAATTTAAACTTTCAGACTGGGCTTTCTCAAGCCAACTGAAGTTTATAAAATAAACTTCCTCTATCTAGTTTATGATTGATGTTACTATAGATTGCATCTTATATATTACACAGACTTTAACTAAGACTGCTGTTCTTGTTGCATTAAAAATGCAAAACTTGCATGATTAACGTTATATTTATTCGTTAAGTTTAAGTGTAATAATATTATTGCGAATTTCGCGGATGCTCTTTGATGTGCAGGTTCATCATAAAGAGTCACTATAATGACTATTGACTCTCTCCCCACCCCCCCCCCAGTACCGGGGGTTCGGGCGCGATGGGCCCCGGGGTTCGGTCAATGCACATATGAAACTGCTGGGGTTCAGTACTTCCAAAAAGGTTAAGAACCACTGGTCTAGTTGCTAGAAACATATAAATCCTCCGGTGAGCCGGGTATGTCATGCTTCATGATGGCTATATATGGGATTCCACTCTCATTTGCATGAATCTCAATCATGAGGTGATTTACATTGACTATGGTTAATAATGTGCCGGGCGGGATATAAGGCTGCTTCACTTACGCACATCTGCGGGTGACCCGTGATTTATAAAGGGAACATTGCTTACAGGTGTGCGGATGCATGGTTTTAGAAATCAAAATATTTATTTTGGCGTGACTCCAGGGCCGACGCGTTATGCCATCGCAAGGGTCCAGGACATGGATTCTACATTCAATCTTTTTTTACGGAGGAGATGGTTGACCTCATTGTCAGCATGACCAACCTCCATGGGGGCCGCACAATGAGAAGCTGGACCGAGGTGGACTCCACAGATCTCCGTGCTTACATGGGGCTACTGGTTTTGGCCGGCGTCTACAGGTCCAGAGGGGAGTCCACACAATGCCTGTGGGATGATCGCAGTGGGCGTGCGATTTTCAGAGCCACCATGTCCCTCTCTAGATTCCATGAGATCAGCAGAGCTCTGCGTTTTGACGACAAGCTGCAGAGACCAGTCCGTCATAGAGAGGACAAGCTTGCCCCCATCAGATCCCTGTGGGAAATGTGGACGCATCGCCTTCCCCTCCTATTCAACCCTGGCAAAGATGTCACAGTGGATGAGCAGCTTGTGCCATTCAAAGGGCGATGCAGCTTTCGGCAGTACATGCCAAAAAAGCCAGCTAAATATGGGCTAAAAATTTGGGTGACTGCTGATGTTGCCACGTCCTATGCCTGGAGGTGTGATATTTACCTGGGCAAGACGGGTAATGCTGCAGAGGTGGGTCAGGGAAAGCGTGTCGTCATGGAGATGACAGAAGGACTCCAGGGCGTCACTGTCACTTGTGACAACTTTTTTACCTCTTACTCACTTGCTCAGGAGCTTCTGCGGAAAAAAATAGCCTTGGTCGGGACGATCAGGAAAAATAAACCAGAGCTGCCACCCAACCTGGTGCAGGTTAAAGGACGACCTCCCCTCTCTGCCGTCTTCGCCTTCACGAAAAACACCACGGCTGTGAGTTACGTCCCGAAACGCGGGAGGAATGTGATCCTTATCAGCACAAGGCACCGTGAAGCAGTGGTGACAGAGGGACCAAAGAAGAAGCCAGAAATAATCACAGATTACAACCGCTGCAAGGGAGGTGTCGACAATCTAGACAAGGTATTTGTTACTACATGCATCCTATTCCTGTTCATTTTAACTGACTTCATGTGCTTGTTAGAGATAAATTTAGAAGATACAGTTTGTGTTTTGAAAACTTTTATTTTTGTAGGTTGTCTGCACCTACAGCCGCAGAAGGAGGACCAATCAGTGGCCACAGACGTTGTTTTTTAACATGGTGGACATCTCGGCATATAATGCATATGTCATCTTCACAGATGTGGATCCCTCCTGGGACCAGACAAAGCTGTTTAGGAGAAGGCTTTTCCTAGAAGAGCTGGGAAATTCTCTGGTCTCTGCAGCAATTTTGAGGAGAAAGCACCTCCCTCGTGCACCAGTTGCTGCTGCGCTGGTGAGAGAGATTCAGGCTCCTGCATCTCTGCTGCATCCAGCACTTGCATCTGTTGTGGTGGACACATTTGCAAAGAGCACCAAGTGACATGCTGCAAGTCCTGCTGGAAAGACTGAACACACACACACTCTCAATAGTTAGTTTAATTGTTTAGTTCTCCATCCATCCTCAACTCTTGCACCATTGTTCAGTTTATTTGAAGTTGTTGTTGCATTTTGGCTTCTAATAAATTGTTCATAAATCTGATCCAGAGTAGATTTTTTACAGAAAAAAATGGAAAAGTGTATCACTGAAGAATTTTAAGGTTTTAAACTGGCTTTACCATCACAAAAAGACAAGCATTTCACGCATAGGCCGTCTGTACTTCTCACCATCAAAAGGCAGCAGGTGCATAAATACACTTTGCTTTTGTTTACTCCATGTAGTTCTGAGAGCTGAGGTGCATGTTTTGATTTTCTCAGACACATCAAGGTAAGTGCGCAAAGGTCTTACTCTCTCTCAGACACACACACACACACACTATAATATGCTGTTATACTCCATAAAACTCCATATAAAAGCCAGAAACTAAGCTTTTTTTTGCACAGGCCTATCTAAAGGGTTAATGGTGCCACGTGGTGATCAACAGTAAAAATTACAAATTTTACCTCTTCCCAACAGGGAAAACCACAAACAATCAAGAATGCATGATTATATGGTGTCACGGCTTTGCAATCAAAAAATGTGGTTATAATGGAAGTCAATGGGGCAAAAACAGCCATGAACAACAAATGAGGGAGAAAAAATTCAAATCTGATGCTGCACAAAAACTAACAATGCATCAAAACCAATGTTAGTACTAATCTTTGAAATGTCCAAGACTGTGATAAAAGGTAAAAAAAATCCAGTCCACAATTATTTTTTATATTGAAAATGACTTATTTTGTGTGTTTTTTCCCAAAGTCAGTGACATTATTTAGGAATTTGGCAATTAAAGAGTAAAAATCCCGGATTTAAAAAAAAAACATTTAGTAGTTTTGATCAGGACTGAGGTTGATTAACAGATTTGTGCAAAAAAGTATTTATCTGATATATTTTTACAGCAGTTTAATTTAGTGGATGTTTTCATCCACGAACATAACGAAAGGGTAGTGAATTTGAACAAGCCACAAGGGTTAAACGAGGCGCCTGGTCTGAACATTGATTTGAATGTTACGTTGTGATTTTGTTGTTCGGTTTATTGCACGACTGTCAGTGTGGCAAATTAGGCATGCAAATTCAATGAAACGTGAATATGGTGTGCAAGTGCATTGATTAGAAACGTTATTGTACTTACCAACTGTCGGGAGCTCAACGACTGTATTTGAGTCACGGTCAGCTGCGCTCTGTTTTTCGGAGGCCTGTGCGGGAATGCTACTTCAGTCACTTCAACAGTGGTGTAACGACTGCACTGGACATCAAAGTCTTCTCCCACTGTGAAACCTTGCGTTAATGAGTTGGAGAAAATGTTGTAGGTATCGAGATACTGACAGTTCGTTTGCCGTTTCTTAACTTGACTGGAGTTTTGTTACGGGCTTTTGTTTGGAAGGGCTCATATTTCTCCAGCGCAAAAAACACTGCATGGTGGTAAGTGTCTCGCGTCAATTGTAAAGTGGCGTTGAAATAACGGCTATTTTGACTATTTTGAAGATGAAGACAAAGAATCAAACTTTATTTTCTTTGGTTGATATTATTTTACTATTACTTGTGGGTAACTAATGAGTAATAACTGGAATCTTGATATTAAAATTTAAAACTAATAATATAATTAATTATCTGCTTCATCTTCATCACTGGAGGTATGGGTGGTATGGTGCGCGGAGCATTCAAAGTACCATAAAATAATAATTTATGCTGTATATTTCATGTGTTGTGTTAGTGTATGATAGGGTTAGTGATGATCGATTTGTAATATATGACTTTAGGGAAAAGTAATTGTGAATGTTGGAATTGTGTCGTGTTGAAAAAAACAAGTTTACAACGCAGTGCTGGCGAAATAAGACCGTTCGAGTGTGAGATATGTGTGAGATTGTGAGAAAGAGAGCGCGAGCGCTTATGCTTTGTGTTCACGCAAACATGAAACGGAGAGATATGGTTATATCTGTCAATACTTCAGAATTATTGTGCCACGAGGAGCTCCTCCGCTGAGACTGTACCCAAAGACATTCGTCCTCCTTCGCCGTCCAGTGGCATCATTTATAAAACTTTGCGTAGGATTTGCATCAGAAGTGGCGTACGGATGAAACAGGACGTGCGTACGCACAGAAATATTGAGATTTATATAACTGCGCGCACACATCCTACGCAGTTTTCCCTTAAATCTCAATCCATTCTAAATGTAGTGCAGATTTTGCGGCTTCATGTCACTCCCATAGTTGCCCATAAATAGTACGTAAAACGCCTACAAGTTAATGTTCATCGATTGAAAAATCATGACAAACACAGAGAGGAAATCAAAAAAACGCAACTTCACTCAATATGAATATTGTTGGCGAGGTGGAACTGGTGAAAAATGTTGTTTGAAGGGCACAGTGAGGGCATTACTAAAGGCACTTGAGTGGCAAAAGGTTGTAGATGCCGTAAATGCTGTAGTCGTTTATAAAACAGAAATGGTCGGACACTCAGAATCCTTCCATTTGCCACATCTTCTAAGAGCGCAAGATCAGCGATGTGATGGGGCATTTTATTCCCTTCCATTTAATTGCATCTGACAAGCTACAGATGTCGTTTATAATCTACGTGGAAATGGGAATTTGTTCTACGGATCAAATAGTCCGATGCTGTTTTTAAGATCCGTGTTCCTTTAATTTGTAATTTGTATACAGCAAGAAAATGTCAGACACTCAGTGAGTGAAGTTAAAAAACTGAATAGAGCAGCAGACGGTTAAAGAAAATCTCTGGTTTGCTGTCAGTCAAATCCTGGGTTCTTATCACTAGCAGGACCTATGTCCTCACTAGCTCAACATCTGGGCTTTTGAATTACATTTTTAACTACTTCAGCACATACTAGCTCTGCAAATGTTTTTTTTAATTACATGAATAGCTTCAACAAACACTAGTTCTACACTTTAAGCTTTCAATGAGATATTAATTTCTCCAACAACTTCTGTATGGAAGTCATACAGAACGCCCTTGAGTAGCTGATTTTCTCTCTATTTTGTGCATTATTCTTCATAATAGCGATGAAGATTAGCGAATTCTAAGAAAGTGAGTGGTAAGGATGGCAGTGAGAAGAAATGCATGATGAACATGGAAATGAAGCATGAAATTGTGGATAAATATGAGCGCGGTGTCCGTGTGAGTGATCTAGCAGCAGGAGCATCAGGATGAACTGTCGACTGAGGAGTGGATCGAGCTGCAGATGATGAACATACACAGGTGTTGTAAGAGCTCAGCAGTAGCGAGGAGGGCGAACCGGAGGAAAACATTTATACGAGTGAAATTAAGGCAGGTTTCTGATTTAATTGAAAAGAAACACCCTGGTAAAAGTCTACTGGTCGTGCTTCAGAGCTTTTTGACGACACGTGCCTTACTTTTAAAGGGAGACAGAAACAGATCTCTCTCGATAGGTATTCTGTTAAAAGGTCTGCGCCAAGTGAAAGTTAAAGTGAGGGTAGTCAGATGAAAAAAGAGAAGAAAACAAATACAAAAAAGAAAATAATAATAATAATAGAAAATATAAAAGTAAAATAAATAAATGTAAGTGTAACTTCCCAGTGATATTAAAGGATTCACACAGGTTTTTTTTATTAGTAGTGGGTTGCCGCAGGGCCCTGCCCCCCAGAACCCATGGGGCGCAGTTGTTCAACAAGAAAGCTGCGGCACTTAGCCGGCTGAACCTTGAGGCCTGTGCTCTGACAAAACGCTTCCAGCAATCCGAGGTTGTGCGCCATGTCGCTCCAAGATCCTCTGACCAACACCAAATCGTCTGCGAATGCCAGCAATACTAAAGGCTGCCCTCACAAGGTGTACCCTTTGCTGTAGCGTTCGAGGCCATGGATAAGGGGCTCCAAGCCAGGTTGAAAAGCAGAGGAGACAAAACAACCGGGAGTAGAACGAAATCCTCTTTGCCTAGGGTGGATCGGGCACGTTTCCATCAGTCGCTTGGTGACCACCCTAGTGAAGAGCCTTAAGATCATCAACCTGATGATTATCGGCCACCAGTTGCCAATTTCTGGGTCGGATGACTTGGAAATCAACACTGTTCGACTTTGGTACCACCCCTGTGAACCACCACATGTTGAACAGACGCATGAGTCCCATCTGAGAATATCCCGTCTGGGCCCAACACTGAGTCGTTCGAATCATGTCGGAGGCTGTTTTGGATCTCGCCACGGGGGTGATTGTTGTCGGCTCTCACCTCCGCCCTGAATTGACCCAGCCCGCGGAAGGGACACGGCCGCTCCCATTTGCCCTGGAACAAGGTGTATACAATCTCCGGAGATATCTGACACCGTTCCGCTTTCGTACCATCCAATAGCTCCGTTGCCAGGCAGGCCGGGTCATGTTTGAATTAGTACTGGCAGACGTGGAAAGTGTGCCGATTGTTAGATGACACCTTCTGCCGTATCAGGGCCTTGCGGCACTCTTCTGTGCTCTCCGGGCTTGGTCTCTCTCCCTTCCATGGACGCATCCCTGGATCATCCGGTGCGTTTCTGCTTCGACCAGCGTGGGTAGCTGGTCGTAGCCATCCAACCATGCTAGCACCATTTGGGCAAATCCCGTGTCGTCGCTCTCCACCTCGCTCACCATTTGTCGGGCCGTCTCTCTAAGGAGGCCTAGGAGACGGTCCTCTGGCAAGTTGGGTTGGATCAGAGAGATCCCCTACCTGCCCTCCCTGAATGTGGGTCAGAACCACCGAACAATCTCATAGCCTTGTCACGATTCCTGGGTCCGGTTCACAAGTTGGGCCTCAACCGCCACCACGACTCATGGCCTGGGAGTTGCGGGGGGACCTTGCGATCCTGAAGTCCCCACACGGCACCTTGATGACTGGGCGACGTGCCATCCAGCATGAAATTCTGTATCTGACGCATCCATAAATTTTCTTGGACAGCTCCTTGGGTTTACCGTTTAGCCGTATCCGAAGGGTTAAGCAGTCTCATTGTCTTTGTCTCGCTTGATTCGTTACCGGTGGTCTGTCCGCTCCTAGTTGCCCAGTCATCCTCCAGTTACTCGTTTTAGTTACTCCCGCCGATTCATTAAATTTCTTCACTTTGACATTCAGAGTACTGGGCTGAATAATGCAACCTTCTCTATGCTTTGTTTGAATTAAACAGTCAGATTCTCCTGGTCCACACCAGTTCTAAGCCATTTGCTAGGCGCCGGTTGAGGCGCTACGACTGTAAGCGCTCTGTCGTTCCTATCTGCGCTACCACTGCGCGAGTGCGTGATGCGGAGAAGACTCGGAGAATCAGAGTTGAACCAAAAGTACTTTAATCAAAAATGCAAACAGAAATAGCACACGAGGGTGCAAAACACGGGAAGACATCCACACACTCAGAACTAGGAGATACATATGTGAAGACTGACAATGACAAGGGCTAACACGAGGGTTTAAATACACGAGGAAATTATAAACAGGTGGCGAACTAACTGGGTAATCACAAACAAGAGGATAATGACAGGACTGTGACAGTAGCTCCCCCTCCTGAAAGGCGTGACCTCGCGCCTAAACAGGTCGACAGCGGATGGAGGGAGGGGGACCAGGGGGAGGACTGAACAAAACGTCAAACACTACATCATAACGTGGGTGGGAGGGTGGGCCGCCCTGGAGACCAGGTTACAGAGTCCAGGAGGTCTCCAGGGTGGTGCAGGCGGGACCAGGGGCCAAGTGCGGGGACGTGTCCAGGGAGGTGCCGGGGGAACTAGGGGCCAGGTTCGGGTGAGAGTCCAGGGAGGTGACGGGGAAACAAACTCCCAACACAGTCCATCAGAGTCGGCCGCTCGGGGAAAACACAGTCCATCAGAGTCGGCCGCTCGGGGAAAACACAGTCCATCAGATTCGGCCGCTCGGGGAAAACACAGTCCATCAGAGTCGGCCGCTCGGGGAAAACACAGTCCATCAGAGTCGGCCGCTCGGGGAAAACACAGTCCATCAGAGTCGGCCGCTCGGGGAAAACACAGTCCATCAGAGTCGGCCGCTCGGGGAAAACACAGTCCATCAGAGTCGGCCGCTCGGGGAAAACACAGTCCATCAGATTCGGCCGCTCGGGGAAAACACAGTCCATCAGAGTCGGCCGCTCGGGGAAAACACAGTCCATCAGAGTCGGCCGCTCGGGGAAAACACAGTCCATCAGAGTCGGCCGCTCGGGGAAAACACAGTCCATCAGATTTGGCCGCTCGGGGAAAACACAGTCCATCAGAGTCGGCCGCTCGGGGAAAACACAGTCCATCAGAGTCGGCCGCTCGGGGAAAACACAGTCCATCAGAGTCGGCCGCTCGGGGAAAACACAGTCCATCAGATTCGGCCGCTCGGGGAAAACACAGTCCATCAGAGTCGGCCGCTCGGGGAAAACACAGTCCATCAGAGTCGGCCGCTCGGGGAAAACACAGTCCATCAGAGTCGGCCGCTCGGGGAAAACACAGTCCATCAGAGTCGGCCGCTCGGGGAAAACACAGTCCATCAGATTCGGCCGCTCGGGGAAAACACAGTCCATCAGAGTCGGCCGCTCGGGGAAAACACAGTCCATCAGAGTCGGCCGCTCGGGGAAAACACAGTCCATCAGAGTCGGCCGCTCGGGGAAAACACAGTTCATCAGCGGCCGGCGGGGCCGCGAAGCTCGGGAGCGTGGGCTCGGGCTTGAGCTGTGGAGTGGGGCTGGCGTTATCCTCTGCCGGGCCGATAGTAAATGGAGAGTCGTTGCTCGCCAGCACCCACTCCACATAGGCCGCGAAATCCTCCGTAGGACCGCCCGCTGGAATGCGCGATTTGGACGACGTGCTCAGCCCGGCGTGGTAGAAAGAGACGAGCGCGTCGTCCGGATAGCTTGTCAGGTGCGCCAGATTGATAAAATCCTGTGTGTGGCACTCCAGCGAACGGTCTCCCTGCTGCAGCAGGAGTAGGGCGACAGCGGGGATATCCATTATTCAAAAGTCTTTGTAGGCGACTTTGCCTGGTCAGTCTTCCTGTAAGCGCTCTGTCGTTCCTATCTGCGCTACCACTGCGTGAGTGCGTGATGCGGAGAAGACTCGGAGAATCAGAGTTGAACCAAAAGTACTTTAATCAAAAATGCAAACAGAAATAGCACACGAGGGTGCAAAACACGGGAAGACATCCACACACTCAGAACTAGGAGATGCATATGTGAAGACTGACAATGACAAGGGCTAACACGAGGGTTTAAATACACGAGGAAATTATAAACAGGTGGCGAACTAACTGGGTAATCACAAACTAAGACCGCTACGGCAACACATGAGGGACAAACAAGAGGATAATGACAGGACTGTGACAACGATGGTATATGATTGTTTTCCAACCTCCAACTTTTGATTTTGTTGAAAACATTCTTGGCAAATGCTTTCGCTTTTGTCGATCTTGATTATATAGATTATATAATCTATAATTTCATATATATATATATATATATTTATACACAAAGGAATATGGTTATCTTGATGGCCTTGGGGTTTTTATTTTATAAGTAATATTCACATTACACAACAAAAGTTTTAAATAAATAGCAAATAACAAATATTACTTGTTTGTATTACTATTGTATAATATTACTTAGAACAATTATTTTAAATAATACTCACATAAAGTTCTCATAAATATTCAAGTAACATTCAAATAATAACATACGACTAAATATATACCATAAATAACATTAACTTAACAATTTCTTCATGAGAATTTTGTTATCTTCCCCTTGAAGACTTCTACATTCATCTTCAAGGGAAGTTTAGCAAGTAAGTCTTCGAGATGGTTTTTGTGTACATCCGGAGACAGGATGTATTTGTTGTAGTCTGATGTTTAAAGGGTGACCATCATTCTGCTCAGAAATGCCAGTCACCCCAATCTCTTCAACCAGAGGGTTTTGTTCAATAACCTGGACAAGTCAAGACATAAGATTCATGAGTATTAAAGAAGAAATAAAGCAGTCAGTCAAGTCAACATTATTTAGTAAATGGATATCCATTTATAATACAATAATATCGTGATTGCTGTTCTAACAATGTGCAAGCTGATGTTGGCAAACATTGTCCCTCCTCCCTAAAATCCCAACCATCAAACACAGCCAAATAGGTGAGCATATTAAAATTTACTTACATTAGATAACCTAATGTAAGTTTTTAGTGAAGTATCGATTACTGAGAAACTACACTGATATTTAAAATGAGTCATATCATGAAATAAGACTGTTCATATCGTCCATGAATAACCATGATTACAATTCCCCCCCCCGAGCAGCCCTTCTCAGGTCATTGAATACACCACCAGACCAACAAGTGAAATTTCCAGTTTTTGAGAGAGTTTATATTATTGTGGAACTTCTATGGAATAATCAATTGGCCTTAAAATGTTCACACAACTCTTTTTTTTTTGTATGTATAGAAAATATGAGTGTTGTGAGGGGTTACAGTACCGTGACACTGGTAAAAGCTGAATAATTTAGCTTCTGTTGGTTATTTGAGGAGGTGGGCCAAAGGTGAGTTACAATGACCTCATCCTCGATGTTTAAAGGAACCAGGGTCTCATCGCACCACAGCGTTATGTTTAGTGTTGTGGCCCCACAGCGAAGACCGGAATTTGACTTGGCTCAGATGTTGTCATCCTTATCACTTTCAACTGTAAATAAAAAGTATAATGCAAATTAATAATGGTTGTCAGCACTTCTCTAGTTTTTTGCCTATATAGTGGACCTAATAAAAACTATATGGATTGATGTTCGTCTTCTTGCGTGTGCCTTGTGCAGCCTAACGTGACGGAAATATTAAACTATATATTTTTTTATCCATTCAAATACTTAATCTAAACGCATAAATTGAATCATGTTTTTTTTTTTGGAACAGAGATAATTTTCTTTTACAAAATTAAAACTAAAACAGCCTATAGAAATTCTAACCAGAACAAATAATTTATAAACAATTTTCTTCAGTCTAATTTGCCATATTTTTTGCTTTCCTGTATATCAAACAGTAGAGTGTGGTGCTTGCAACATCAAGGTCATGGGTTCGATTCCCAGTAAAGCAAGAACTGATTAGAATGTCAATGAGTAATACAGTAATACCTCGGTTTACGAGTTTAATTCGTTCCAAGAGCGAGCTCGGAAACCAAAATACTCGTACACCAAAACAAATTTCCCCATAAGAATGCACTAAAAATCAATTAATTCGTTCCACATGACCACAAATGCTCATATAAATACTAATTAATAATTGACAATTTACTGTAATGCACTTCAGGTTTGAGCAGCCTGCTTGGAGGAGAGGGAGGAGGGGGGAGCGGGGAAAGCAAGGATGAGAGCAAATGAGTGAATTTATTATAATAGTGCAGAAAACGAAAGAAGTGATAATCCAGAGTTAAAGTCGGAACATGGGAGTGAACGAATTCACGGCCGCGAACGAACGAATTCGCGGGAGCCGCAAAAGTGGGGGAGATAGGCAGATGATATGGGGTAAAAACTGATACTGAAGTAAAAACTTCAGTAAATCACTTATACGTAAAAGTATCACTGTGGTGAATGATGAGCCAATGAATGAGTTAAGGGCTGATAAAGGGGTTGGAACCTCCTGACTGTGTTATGAGAGGCTGTCATTAGGATATTTCATGTAAAAATGCACACAAGGATGCTGAGCGTTAGGACTTTTTCCACACAAAACTGCGCATGGGTGAGGGACATTTTTTCTCGTACACCGATTCGACCCTCCATGCTCTTACACCGATTTGCTCGTATACCAAGTCGCTCGTAAACCGAGGTATTACTGTATTTGTTTAAAAGTCATAAATGATATCATTTCAATTTACAGTCCTATTCTGCTTTTATCCTGAAACTACCATTATTATATTTTACTAATTGTCTATTTATCATGTCTAATTTATCTTTCTACTATTTCTAATCTATTTATCTAACAAGTCAAGTCACCTTTATTTATATGGCACTTTTTACAATACAGATTGTTTCAAAGCAGCTTTACAGTGGTCACATGAAAACATTATAAACAAAGTTTGTTTGGCTGAACAGCTGTCTTAAAAGAGCAGGCGAATTAATACAATCCCAGCTAACAATTTTTGGTTCCCAGAACATTCTGGGAACGTTAGATGACTCTAAACATTAGAATGTTCCCGATACGTTCGCAAGGAAAGTTTTCTTTACAGTTTTTCTTTCTTTACGGGAACGTTCGCGATTGGTTCGGGGAACATTCCACGTACGTTCGTGGTAGGTTCACTCAACCTCTACATATAGTTATTCCTGTACATAATCATTCTACAAACTACATCCTCTAAATTACTTATTGCTCAAAAACATTAGAATGAATAGAAAGTTATTACAAGCAACATTTATTGAAAATCTCTATAATCTCAATCTCTTTGTAAAAACATACATACACATAAGCCATGAACATATTTAAACACATATTACACAACTGTATTTAGAAGATGGAATTATGAACATGAATATTCTTTAAACAAACATATATAAGAGCCACAAAGAAATTTAAAAACATATTACACAATTGTATTTAGAAAATTCAATTATGAACAAATTCAAAGTGGAGCTTATTGTCATTTCAGCCATATACAAGTAGTGAAACGAAACAACGTTTGTCCAGGTGCAAGGCACTATAGAACAAAAACCTCTATTCATAAGAGCAAACAGACATATACATTGTATCATATCATCAGGCGTCAAAGCTTTTCACTACATGCTGTACTGTGTATGATTTGTATGTGACAAATAAAACTTGAACTACATAATACATTAAATGTCACAGTTTAAGGAGTTGTAAAAAGAGCGGATATGCAATGGTGTTCCACCTACTCTAACATCTCATCTCGTAGTGTGACATGCTATTGATCATCTAAAACAATAATAACAAAGAAGGTTGATTATGTGAAAGGAGTTAGATTTGAGGTGTTATTTACATTACTGTATTTTTGGAACAACAACAAAATATATTCTCAGTGCAAAATACAAATCTGTTGCATTTCATAACATTTATTATTTAAATAATTGATAGCCAGTTGGAGGAAAAACTTGCCTATAATTCTATTACAAAGACTGAATTTTCTTGTGTTGATGGAATGAGACCTAAATAAATCATACAATGAGGAAATAAACAGTGAAAAACTGTATCAGTTCTCATTTCTCATAAATGTATAGAACTATGAATTTATGTAAACATCATTTTATGTATTTTGTATGAAATACAGGAGGGATGAACATGCCTCGTGGCGCAGCACGTGAACGCTTGCGCCGATAACTCAACTTAACACAGAACATGACAAAACTGAATAAAACATACCTGGGATAAACACAAGCAAAAGTTGATCAAAGCACAGATACGTTGCATGAAGAGATCTTAAATGAAATAAACAGGTTAACACACACACTCTCATTTCATCGTCACGAATAACACATTTGACTCAACTAACAGAATTAGGAAACAAGAGACAAATGAAACAAACTGCGATTTTAACCAATATATACTCAATATATACTTTAAATACATATTATGCGACTTACCATCAGATGAGCTATGAAAACTGCATCCGTTGGCGAAGCTCCCCCCCCCTCAAGATCAGGTGCTCAATGCAGCAGCCAATGGGGAGTCTCAATTCACGTATGGATTCAAACACAATATTTCCAGCGCTGCACACTAACCGGATTCAAATCGTCAGTTGTTTCGTCATTTTCTTCTTTTTCAGAAATTCTTACAACTAAACTGTTGAGTTTGAGTGCACTTTCTCTTCTCTCGTGTAGAAAACAAACTGAACGTTCAAGAGTGCTTCTCATTCATTTCAGAAACTCTTAATTTATTTACCACATAACTTACATACATCCATCAAGGTCAACGTCTTCTCTATCAACACACATAACAACAAACAGCGTCATAGTAACAACAGCATCATAGCAACAATAGCGTCATAGCAACAACATGACGTGTCGATGGCTTTTTTCTGGCTTGTGGAACCAACGGATGTTAGATTCGGTGAATAATTTTCTGGAAATATTCTCTTTAGGTTTTAAAATAACCCCAAAAACTAACCTGCAGGGAACGTTCCCAGAACGTTCTTATTTGGTTCCCAAAAAAATAACCAAATGGGAACGTTAGGGGAACGTTCTGTGTTTGCTTGGATTGATGAATATTAAGTGTTAAGTTTTGATTATTGATTGATTTGATTGATTGATTATTATATTGATAATTAAAGTCTAATATTAAGTCTAATTTGGTCCGGTTAGAGATGGGTTCATGATGGTCACAGGGGAGGGTCTAGTAGAGTCACGATCTCCGCAGACACTTCAGGGCAGTGCTGTGCTCGTGTCCAGGTGCAGGTCCTTCATCTGATCTGGATACGGCCCGGATCCAGCTGACCACGGTAACCTCGGAATAAACAGAGACCAATATCAGCGTAGATGCCATTCTTCTTCTGATGTATCGAGTACATCAGGTGTTATGGGAATGTTCTCAAACTAACACTTCAATGTATCTATCTACATACTACTTCAAATGTATTTATTATTTCTTTCATATACACTATCTGTTATTTCTATATTTATCAAACTAACTATCCATCAAACAGCCCGAATACCTTAGTAACTGCATAGCAACACCCTATCAATTACCCTGAGCACCTTAACAACCAGCAAAAGCTCAAATCTTAATTTCTGGGTGAAACATTCACTTTAAAAAAATGAAAGTTGGATGTTTTTAGGACCAGGACTGGGAAACAGTAATACCGAGATACGAGCATAATCCGTTCCAGGGCAGAGCTTGTAACTCGAATTGATTGTATCTAGAATCATGTTTTCCCATAAGAAATAATAGAAAACAAATTAATTTGTTCCAGATCCGTAACAATGGAAGAATTATAAGAAGAACACAATTATAGTATATGTATACAGTATAAGGATTCGTGTGATATCAAATAAAATGTGGTTTTAATTATAAGTTTTTACAGACAGTAGCGGCAGGTGATCACAATAACAAACGAACTATATACAGAAGAAGTTTTGAAACAGTGAATACAACACATGCGGTTGCAATTATGAAGAATAATTTTTTATCATTTTTTGCACAAAGTCAACAAACTGGTTAGAGCCAGCAGACAGTAAAAAAAAAAGGAATTGCCCCCGGTCATCAGTGTCAGATCTCTACTCCAAATCCCAGTGAACTATTCCAGGTTGATTGGTTGATGTCTGAGTGACAATCTCGCGAGACATCGGGTCTATCTAACATGGCGGCGCTCTGAACACAGCTAAAGACAAAACGATCTTTTCACCAGTACTCTACTACAGTGGAGTTCACTTATCTCGAGTCATGGTTAACTCGCCAGTACTATTATGTTGACGATTTTGAAGTGGAACCGCCAAACTCCCTATTTGTCTCAGTATTTTTTTGTGGGTTATGTCGATTCCTTAATGTCGCCGAAATCTAGTATCTCGAGCATAAATGAGAGACAAATTATCCACTTCACATGAGTATTTTGTGACTCATGAGCGTACCTAGTTCACTGCGCATGATGAGTTTGCGTTGCAGGTGGAGCGCGCGCTCACTTCAATGACCGTTCACTCACGTTGATCTGAGGGATAACACACTGCAGGTATTCTGTGTTTTTTCTTCTAAACATGTTTGGAGGTGTTAAGAGAAAACTGGACAATCAATCTATAGAGAAAAAGTATGAAATCGTACTGCAGCTAGAAAAAGGAACCAAACCGGCAGAACTTAGTCGTCAGCATGGCTTTCCAGCAAACACCATTTCAGGACGGAAAAAGAAGGCCGACGTGATAAAAACAAATGCACGAGAAGCCTGTCTTTGATCCAGAAATAAAAAAACTTAGACTGGCTGAGCACAAAGATGTGGACGAAGCAGTGTTTCAGTGGTTCACAAATACACGAGCAACAAACCTTCCCGTCAGTGGTCCCTTGCTGAAGGACAAGGCGGATTCTTGCTGCAAAGCTTGGACACCCTGACTTTAAAGCAAATCCCAGGTGGCTGAATCGTTTCAAAAAGAGGCACAACATTGTCTTCAAAATTATTTGTGGAGAGAGCGCTGCGGTTAAACAGGAGCAAGTGGATTCGTGGCTTAAGACTCAAATGCGCACAGTTCTTGATGCCTATGAGATTCAGCCGATTCAACATTTCAGCCGATCGTTTCATCAAACAAATCGCGGCAACACTGTTGTGTAAAAAGACACCAAAAACACGAGCATCGACATTCTCATTTACATCAATAAATTTTAATTTTTCTATCTTGAGGGTTGTTATCTTTGGGCTCTAACAGCTGGCTGCGCTTCCACTATCACTCTGACAGCTGCGCTGATAGGCTGTCTGACCTGTCAATCATGCAAGAAAACATGATTGGCTGTGCTGCCATGAGGGCGGGCTCTTCTCTTAAAGGGACGAGAGCAGCGCTGAGAGGAGAGAGGGAGAGACTACTTTTTCTTTTTGCTCTGATTCTGACTTGTGTTTGTTTTCTTATTGTGTGAATTTCGCGCACAAGCACTGTGTACCGATTATCTGCATCTGAGGGTTATATGTGGGGAAATCGGTAATATATATGTATGGGTTGTATGTTAATATGTAATATATGATGTATGGGTTATCTCGCGAAACGGTTATCTCAATGCTTTTTCCCGACCCCCGATGCTGTCGACATAACCGAACTCCACTGTATTACCACATCGATTACCTTAAATAACAGAACCGGATTAAAACCCACCGTGGAATACCTGGAAAACTTCATAGACCTACTTCCTGCTCTTCCTACTTTCTGCTCTGTACAGTGCAGACGTGTTTTCCCTCTGCTCCTGTCTCGCGCGTTGGTATTTGTCTTTTTTTTTTTTTTTCCCTGACCCGCTGCTTGCTGGACTCCTAAAAATAATGAAATGGAATTGATTAACTGGTCAATAGGATTTTCTCACAAAGGAAGGATGCCCCGGGAGAATACACCTGCCCGGACGGGACCTTTGCTGCAGGGTACGTGATGGACCCTTGGAACAACTGGCAGGTCCTGTGCCTGGAGGCTCTGTCCGTAGAGGATGCAGAAGATTTATATATGATTGGATTATTGATGGCGGGGTTCCTATTCTTTGGCTTTGGGATTGCCCTGACCTATCGGAAGATTGGTATGACAGCTGCAAGCAATTTCACCCAGCCGCTGTCTGTGGAAATTAAGCAATGCTTCGGGGTTGTGTGGAACCATTTAAAGGAATTAGATCAGAGAGTGATACAGATTGAGGAACTGAACCGTAATAACGCAGTCCGGACTGCGGATACACAGAGAAGAGTGGGCTCCATCGGGAGTCAGATCGGTGAACTTTTACAGACTGTAACCGGTCTGGCCATGAGGCTGGACGTAATGTCTAGGGGAACTGCACGGACCGAATGCGAGTGCTGAGGACCAGAACTGATTGATTGATGATGATCCGGACAAATTACCGAAGATCATCAAAATGGATAAAAAAATTGTAACTACCCCACCCGAACCTCACTCTCCCTATCTCTCGGTTGGGAGGTCAGCCTGACAGCTTGGTCTGCTATCTTTCTCTGTGCACTGCCTTATCTCTCTTCAAGGACAAACCATAGAACTGAACTCGAAAACATCTGAAGTTATGGCTAACCATTATCACACTCAGACTCACTCACACCATACACACCCGATCCCGATCCCAGCCCCCCCCCTCCATCCGTCTGCCTGTCCTTATCTATCTCCTCTCCCACTCCATACATAAAATCCCATCACGTGACCACGCGTACTGTATCATGTTAGACATCATGCTATGTCTTGTTGTGTTTGCTATGTAAGGCTTGCTAAACTGCATTCTTGTATTTCTGGAGAGCATGTGGCGGCGCCTGAAATGGCTGCGGCTCGGAGGCTTGCTCCAAACTTCATTTCGTTATACTGAACTTGTACATGTGTAATGACAAACAGAAAAAAGTCAAAAAGAACAACCTTTTTAAAAACGTAACAATTAAACCAACTCTCACTGCTTGGTGGAAAATAAATACACTGGCATAACATGAGCTGTCACCACACATCAACTCACCCATATGGCATAATCCTGATTTTACAATAAAACAAAGCTCCACTAAATAATATTAAATGGAAAGAGAAAGGCATCACACATCTACACCACCTATTTATTGGTAACACCTTCACTACATTCACTACATAAGTCAGAAATTTAACTTGGGAAAAGAACATCATTACTACTACAAATCAGGAATTCTATTAAAACCACAATTGGAAACCAAGATATCGCACAACCTCCCCCAATTCTAAAACATATCACCACAATTAGTAATTCCTTAAAAACACTGAGTAAATTATACACTTTAATATTATCTATAGATACTAAAACAATAGCAGCACCAGTTAAACAATGGGAAAAAGATCTCAATATCACTCTCAGGCCACCTCTATGCTTCGTTTTAAATCTCTTTTAAAAACCCACCTTTTTCCTTGGCTTTTATCACTTGAAGTTGACATTTTGTGACTTTTTATTTTATGTATAATTTTTTTATTTTTTCCTTTCTGTACAGCACTTTGGTCTACTTCGGTAGTTTTAAAGTGCTTTATAAATAAAGTTTGTTGTTGTTGTTGTATCACCACAGATGAGGATTTTTGGAAAACAATTTTCAGAAATACCTTTATATTAAGTACAAACACAAACATCCAGTTAATTCAGTATAAAATAATACACAGAACACACATGGGGCTGGCAACTTCCAATAGATGTATTAACTTCAGTTTAAATACACCAGACACTTTCCTTCATGCACTCTGGCTCTGTCCACCGGTTCATCACTTCTGCATAGATGTCACTAATAAACAGATTTCTTTAAAAATACTATCAATGCACTCCCACTATTATGTCTTCTAGGTGACACATCTGAAATTAACCCTCCTCTCCAACATACAAAACCTCTGCTCCTATCTCTAGCTATCGCAAAGAAAACAATACTTCTCAACTGGAAAAATAAACACCAAATATCAACTAAACAATGGCTTCATCTACTAAGAGACCACGTTATCAAAGAGAAACAAACATCAGCTACTAAAAGCCAATTACACAAATTTAATACAATATTCAATCCACTACTATCATCTTTACATATTGACGAGTTCTATGGTATATTAAATTGATTAATAATAATATGAAAATTCAATAATACTTATTATATTATATTTTAATGTATTATATTTCTTCAATGTTTCATAAATTATACAATTATCTATATTGTTACAGGTGAAGCTCCTTCCTCCGGATCACCAGAGGGAGCCCTCACTCGAATATTGACTTGTTAGTCGAACTAACACAGACACTCAGACCTGGAACTGATTGCATGCGCACCTGCAGCCCATCACACACAGTATATCAGCACACCACAACACAGCACTTGGCGAAGTCTTGAGGAGTCAACCGAGTGTGGATCCAACTTTGCGAAGTCTCGATTTGCTACTGCGATCATTCTGAGCGTTTATTCCCCGGATTGTGATTCTGTTTTCGACCTTGGACTGTTTCTGCCACTCAACCCTCTGCGACCTGCCCTGATCTCTGCCTGTCTCTCTGGATTATCTTTGCTTGCTGCCTGTCCCGACCCTAGCCTGTCCCTGTTTACGGTCTTGTTTTGTCTCTCGCCTGTATCCTGCCTGTCTTTATAATAAATCTGCAGATGGATCCTCACTCAGTTGACTGCTCATTACATATATACATAAAGCTGCATATTAATACTATGTTTTTTTGGTAGTAGGAATAGTGGTATGGATTTTCATCTCTTCTATTATAAATCGCATTAAGAAAACTTTATGTATGCATTTTGGATAGCCTACTTGAGTTTATAAAATATAAACGGTCTGGGTCGGGGTGCTGCTCTGGTGCTGTTGGTGAGCGCAGCTGACACGTCCTGCTGGCAGGTTCATCATTACAGACTCGAAGGACGGATTCGGTGCTCTCCCCTTTGCCACCTCAACCCCAAATCCCTCACATAAATTAGCCATATTGGATTCATATCTGGGCTGGATGTGGTGTTGCTGATTGGGGAGCTAACCGTACACCAGGGTTCATACCACAGTTTAACAAAAAAGTAAATTTGGGCTAATTTATGACTTTTATTATTCCAGGTCACATCCAGACTAGGGGAGCCTGGTTTGGAGGTGCCTGTTATGATGTCCAAGTGTATTTTATGTAAAAGGACTTGACTTGGAGCATAGAAGTTCAATTGAGTTGCGTGTCGCTGGCGGCGGGGAGAGTACCAAGCGGTTCAGAGGGAGGGTCTGTGTCCGGGGGGGGTTGGTTGGTTGAGCTCCCTGACCTAGACCATACTGTATCTCCACAATAATTGTATTGCATGGTCGTATCAATCTATTAATTATTAATACTACCACTACATGTTATTATTACTGTTATTATTGTTTGGTATGAATACTTCTAGTGTAAATGTTTTAGTGTTACTATGAACATCTTAAATTACCTTTATTTACATCTGTATAACTAAAATACCCCATTGCTTAAACTTATCCTACATGTATCACTACATTTATATTCAGCGTTTTTTGTTTTGTTTTGCTTGTTTGTTTATTTTATTTCTTTCCCTCTATTTGTTATTGTCTTTCTATCCACTATATGTGTATGTATGTAACTGATCACTTATATAAGCTCATATGATTTGTTAATTTGTTATTATTATTTTTTCTCTCAATAAAAAAATAAATTAAATTAAAAAAAGGAAAACAAATATCTGACAGGCAGAGACGCAATGCTAGTCGCATTCTACCAAGCACCTGTTTGTTTTAGGGGTGATCGAGCTGAGCCATATGCAATACATGAGTGGGAAGCCATAGTTCTGTCATATCTGCGTAAGGTAGGGATGCCAATTGAAGAACAGGCTGAGGAAGTCATGAGCAGGCTTATGGAGCGGGCTTGTGAAGTTGTGAAGGTGGGCCTACGAAGTAACCCCGCTATTGAATTGTGCAAAGGCCCAAGTCCTATTTTTGACTTGCTAAAACAGCATTTCAGTGATTCAGGGAGTTCAGTGACTCCCAGCATTCAGGGAGAAACGGTGTGGCTCGGTGAGTAGAGTGCCTCCAGCCATCACTCTTTTGAAACAGGAAGTTGCTGCTCAGCATACTAAAACAAAGGTTAAGACAACCGGTAAACCTGAAGCTGATTCATGTCAAACTCAGTCTAGAGAGCCCATTGAACCAATGGAATGAATTTTATCTATGTTGGTGCTGGAGCATGGGCAATCAAGAAATCAGGCTGGTACAGAGAGACATCGGTTTAAGTCACAGAGGAACAGAGCTGGACCTATGGACGGCACGTGATGTTCATTAAAGTTGAGCCGGATACTCGGTTGAAACGAGTATCCGGTACGGATAATGCACTTTTGCCGAGTACGAGTATCATACGTGTAATACGAGTCAATATCTGTGCTCAGATTGAATAAGAATCCTCATTGGGTAGCTGACTGTGTCTGCGTTCTGTGATAGGCTAGTCACAGCGCCCCTCCCCTACACATGCAGATTTGCTGTCCCTCGGCTCCACCCTGCTCATTCACACACAGAACGCTGAGAAGAGAACAGCTCTCTTTCTCTCTCTGTCACTCAGGTTCGCAGGTCTTTTCCGTTAACGTTTAAGGTTTCTTCACCTTTAAGGTTTTTTTTTTTTTCGGTTTGTTTTGTAGGGGAATTTACAGTTAAGACCCGAGGACCAGATATGTTGAATGAAGACCAGGAGTCAGAAGTGCAGTCAATAGAAGAAATTTTAGTGAAGTTTAGTTTGGAGTTTCATCAGCAGAAGCCAGCTTCAGGTCTCACAAGGAGTTCGTAGGCCGCCCCACTTACAATAACATTGTTACAGCAATTATACTCTAACAGAGGGTGCTAACTACGTCAATGATGACGTTTAAATGATTCTGATTGGCTAAGAAAGAAAGAAAGCAAGAAAAACAAAACTAGTAATTTTCCACACAAGCGGCGCAGACAGTCTGAAGCATATCTTCGTTGATCACATGGTTGACGGGTTCGTGACGTGGCTTGTCGAGAACAACACGTTTTATGGTGCCAGCTAATCACCTCACCAATACAGACCATATTAACACACACACACACATACAGCTTCTCCAAGGCTGAACTCGGCTCAGGCTTCAACTCTCAACCAAAACATTCTGATAACATGTTCTATCTGTTGAGACGTGCAGACAATATTCATCCTTACTCAATGGAAAACTACAGAAAAGTAAAGAAAGTTTTTAACTAAATAAAAATCCCTAACTTGATTATAAATCACTCTTTACAAATCATCCAAATCAGAAAGGAAAATAACATATGAAAAATAAGACAAAGAAGCATATGAAAAATAAGAAAAAGAAAAGGATATAGGTATAAATAGGAAAAATAAAATAATATATATTCAAGCGGCAATGGATTTCCGAATAGTATCTTTCAGTCCCCCCTTATAAGGCCAAATGTGTAGTAAAACAACACATCTGGGCTATCAATTAATGCAGCTACAAATTGATATATTCACCCTTGCTCTAAATCTGGTTAAAATTTAATAAAACAAAAAAATATGTTTTTCCTTCACAGACTTAACTGGAACAGAATATCTTACAGAGCACAGAGTGTGTTATTGACCTTCAAAACAAAAGACATGGTTGTATAAACATCTTACACTGTTATTATGAATATTGGCTATTTTAGTTTATAATAAAATTAAATGGATTTAAAAATAAATACATTTTTATTCTCTAGAAGCCGAAATAAATGGGAAAATAGTTTTACATCCCCAACAAAATCCCCACACCAGGTATTAGGTTAAAAGTGTCACGTCTACTGGTATAATCACCCATCATTGCATGAAAATATCAAGATATACACTTTGTTGTTGTTGTTTTAAATAAACCAAAAACAAAACAATTTCCAATTCATTGTAGAATACTTGAAATAAGAGGGTAAATCTATTTCACTACACCAATTAAAATCAAAGGTGGTCTAAATAAAAATAAACAATGAAAGAATAAATAAATCCCATAAAAATCCGTCTTAAGCTTTGAGTTTCTACTGAAAGTGTCATTCATTTAACAGGCAAATAGCATGTACCATCTTAATTGCAGGACATCTTAAAATTTTCTTTTTCAAAAACAGAAATAAAAAATTAAACAAATTCAAATAATCATTTCAATAATTATTTCCACTGAAACAAATAATTTCACATTATTCAAACCATGTTAACATTCCAAAATTCAAAATCAAATAATAATGATTTCCTTTAGTCAATTTTTGTTCTCAGTATCTCAGTTTGTTAAACCTGCTTATGCGTTATGACCAAAATCTAAACCCTTTCATTGTCATTTGGCTCATCAGATAACCATTAGGTTTGCTATCTTTCAAATTTGTTATAAGCTGAACAAGAACAGTCAGATTTTCATAATATATTAATTTAAAAGTGTTCTTAAATTGATCCAAATTCATATCTGAATTTTTCTGTTCACAACGTTAATTTTATTTCTTGTCAAGATATTTCTCTATCAAATGTTTAGTCTTTCTGATCCCAAAAATATTATTCCAGTTCCACTTATCTCTACTGTTTTGCAAAAACAAAAATATGATATTAACTCAACCTTTTTTAATAAGGCACTTTCAACACTTATAATGAATTCTGAAACGTATAGGATGCCATTGTTGTTAGATAAGCACTGTAATGTGTACTCTCTCTTCTTAGTTAGAAGCCTAGCAGCTTAATTCTGAACGAGCTGCAGGAGAGAGAGACCTGACTCACACCCAGATACATTATAATTCAAACGGCATAAAAGCATGCACAACTTTGCACAACAAAAACAGAGGATAGACTTCAACTTAGATATAGAGCTAAGATGATTAAAACTCTTTTTAACAAATTCATTAATTTGACGATCAAATTTGAGCTCCGAGTCAAAAATGGCTCCTAGGTTTTTCAAACTATAAAGATTTTTCCCTGAAAGTAATCCCAGGCAGTCAATGACATCATAAAGACATCCCTTATTAACAAATAAAATAAACTCAGACTCATTCAGCTGGAGAAAATTGTTAGCCAGCACTTAACTTTATCTAAACATTCAAACAAAGATTGAATGGATACTTGATAATAAATGTCATCAGCAAACAAATTTTAATGAATGGCATATTTTTCAAAGATCACTGCCAAAGGGAGCATATAGAGGGAGAACAAAACTGGCCCCAAAATTGAGCCATGAGGGACCCCATACAAGAGAGGGGTAACGGATGAAAAGAAAGTCCCAGGATTGACTAAAATAAGTCCTATCTTTTAGATATGAGTAAAACCATTCCAGGTCTAAACCCTCAATGCCAGCCAAATCTCAAAGACAATCAATGAAAATCTTATGGTCAACGATATCAAATGATGCAGTTAGATTTAACAGTAATGAAAAACAACTCGTGTGTTGGGCTAGAAACATACTGAAAGAAATCAAAAGGCTCTAATCAAGGTACAACATCTTTCACCAAGGGCTTTAAAGGACCACAAACATGTACGTTGAAGTCTCTCAAAATTAAAAAATATTAATCAAAAGAAGGGACCATAACCAATAAAAGTTCAGAAACCTCATGTATAAAATACCCATTCCTGTTTGGAGGTCTATATATTAGGGCAGATAACAGATTTAGACAAATTCAATATTATTAACTGAGTTTCAAACCTTCTAATTACTCAGTAAGTAAATGTTCTGCCCTTGAATTTATTTATTTGAATTTAAAAATATTACTTGTGCTTTAATCCCTAAGTCACACAGACAGTCTCATAGCTGCCGTTTCATTAACCCTTTGTATGAATGGCTGATCTAATGTCATGTATCCACTTAATGGATGGAAATCAATCAAAACTTTTTGTAAGTTATATTCACTCCTTTGATCGCCCACCGGTCTTCATAAATGTGAGGGTGCTCTCTGGATAATTTGGAGGGTGACTTAGCCAATGTGTCACACTATCTCTGCCGTCAAGTCTTAATGTTTACATTCAGATCATTCATTTAAATTTAGACCCTCAGTTGAATTTAGACACGGGTTTTAAACCCATAATGGACGGCAATCTTCAGCTTCACAATTTCAACTTACACAATTATTTAAACTAATCCAGAGAATAACTTGAAATTAACATCATAAATGACAAAATTAGTCATATTTACCACTAGCAGACCGAGCTGGATATTCAGTCCAATTAAAGCTCGTCCCATGTTTTGTATCGTCGTTTCATCAGATCCAATCAGAATTATCGGCTTCTGTAAAATGTCATTTCACTTAACCCATCTGTAATGATAAAACACTCATTCCAGAGGTTAATGACAACATGTGCACACTATGTGGACATACAAAACTCACACACACTCAGACATGAATACAAATCGCTCATATTCAAGGTTTACTTCTGTTATTTATTCTACAAAGATTTAAGCTTTAAAATCTTCTCTAGGTTTAACTTATTCAGTTTAAAAGAGTGTTTAAAAATGTCGGTTTATAAAAACTTGTTTTTAGAAAAGTTTTCTAGGTTGTTTTATTTACTTTATCAGTTTGATAACAGAGTACCATACCCAGCCTCCACTCACAATCTCTCTCTCAGCCGACAGTTTTCCTCAGCAGTCTAAGACTGTAACTTTTAGGCAGAATGCAATAGTAAATTCTTGGCCATATAGAAACCTTAATCATTCACAAATTTCTTAAATGTAAATATTTAACTCTCAATTAGACCAATTTTGATAATCTAAAATAAAGTACGCTAGGAGCATTACTAAGTTTAGTTTGTTAAAAATTCACTTAACCTTTGTTATCCAGACCATCTTTAATCTGTAAAAACACTCTTCATCTTTAGTCACCACCATGTCTAACGACCTGCAGGAGTGAAAACTATGATAGAGACATATTAGTTCAGTTTCACTATTAATTTTCAGTTCTTTCCCATAAGCCAACAAAAAAAAAATAATGTTCTTGATATTATAAAGTTTTGTTATGGTCTCCTCAACAACTGAAGGTCAGTCACATCATGTTCTCAGCCAGCTCTTGAAAGCACATTCCCATTATCTCTTTATAAACAACCACTTCAGGGTCTCCCCCTGGCATCTTCTACAAGTTGGGGAAACTTGTCAAGGAATGCGGTTGCAGTGACCTGGTATGGAGGAACTCAGTTTTGGGGCAGACTTCTGCAATTTAACAGGTCCCCCCTCTGAAGAATGCTGCTAGCCAACCACAGACATCCTCTCAACTCTCATCCAGTGGTCACATAAAACATCTCCCTTCCCCTGTTTTTGGGTAGATGCCCAGGAGTGGCGGCGAACCTCTGGCTTAGGTTGTCCCCTACGTGGCCACTAGGGGAACTTACCCGTCATTGAGTGGATGCCCTCGTGCTCAACTGTATTAACCCTTTCATTCCCTTTGCGGATCTTCGAGTTTTCTTCAGATTCAGGTATTCTCTGGAGCTTAGGGAAGGTGCATTCAAGAACCACCAGAGTTATTTCGACTGCCTGATAGTGTTCAAAACAAGGAGACCGGTGAATAACAGCAGTATGTTATCAGTAAAACTTATTATCTGTGTTTAATCTCAGCATCGCTATCACCATTGTCTGCTCCATCAGCCTTGTACCATGGTGGAGACTAAGATGAGACAAAAACAAAAATTACTGGTCATAACAATTTAATCAAACAATTTAATCTCCCTTTTATAATCAGGTCTTCATTTTTATTTAACTTGTTTAAATTTATTTTAAAACTCCTCTTTAAAGTCATTTAGTTGTTGAAACTTTTAACAACAAATTTAATGTGCACAATCATAAATGTGGAACTTTTAAAAGTTTTGAACTGCCTTTAGCATGATTTCCTTTAACTTCTCTGTGTCTATGATTTTCACTGGAACACTTCCTGTAAATTGTTTATCACTGATGACACAGACTCAGATAACAGCATTTCACTGACTTTGAATGAGAGAGAGAAACTCTGGACTGGATTCAAGGACTGGAACACTGCATTTTTGTAAACTTTCAACATTTATCTACTTTATTTTGACTCTGGCCTGTTTCAGAAATCTTTGCCCAAAACTATGTTTTCAAAGAATTATAATTTTTATAGTTGTCTTTTTGCGAATTACATATTACTGAAACTTCCATCTTTTGGAGTCATTGTCTGTAATTTTACGCAATTTATCCTTATCCATTCACTATAAAACTTCTCATTACAAATGTTTCTTTCAAAAGAATTCCTTAAGACTTTAATCTTATTTTTGTTCTTTTCTAGACGAAAACGTAAATGTTGGTATATCAGACACTGATCTTCTTTTCAAATCTAAACACCAGAAATGTCACTTTATCACATCTAGCAGACATTTATATCGTTCAGGCTCTTTCTTTGCTCACACTTTCCAATCAAATTAAAACTAGGAGCATTTTCTTACTGAGCTCTGAAATTTTGCTTTTGATGAGCAGAGCTGTGTACAGCCTTTAATATCTTCTCTTCTCCGTTTCGTTATTTTATCATGTCTTCCAACCTTATTTTTCAATCAGAATTAAAAACACAGACTGACCAAATTTACTTTGAGAAGAACGGAGCTGTTTACAGCATTTAATCTCTTCTGTTTCATTATTTTATCATGACTTCCAACCTTGTTTTTACACTCAGAATTAAAAACACAGACTAACCATTTTCCTCCTGAGCTCTGAAAATTCACTTTGAGAAGCAGAGCTGTTTACAGCATTTTCTCTTCTGCTCATTTAACTAATCAGTAATAATCAGACTACTCAGTTATTGTTAGCCATATTTTAGTCAAAGTTAATACTCACCTGAAGTCATGGTAGGAAGAGATGGAGGCGGCGATCTTTGAATAACACAGCTGTGGCTTCTGCGTGATGAAACTACAAAGTATACTACAAAAACACCAAGTCACATATCCTGATCCAAACCAATTCGGGTCACAAAATTTTCTCGTAAAATTTACTTTTGCAGGAATCGTTCCAGATGCATCCCAGGCAAACAAGTTAGCCCTATATTTATTTCATATTATTTATTTTATAACTAACTAATGCTTTAGTCCCTAACTGCCCGATTCACTAAATTCGGGGTACCCCTATCTGAAGTGGAAGTGATCAAGTCAGGTTCACAGTGACACGGACCTGTGGAACCTGGAATCTCCTTGTGAGATTCTTCTGGATTCTAACCAGCGTTCCTATCCAGTGTTCTATACACTTTCCCTTAGAGACTTCCCCAAATCCCTTTTAAAGTGTATTAATGCGATGCCTTCCGGTTACGGCGTCCCTGGCATTTAACCAGTCCCATACGGATCCCAGCGACTATTACACCATCAAAACCGAATGATCATAAAAATCATAAAGCTGCTATAATTATTTGTACCTCCATTCTGGTTTTAAGCAGTTTCGGTACTCCCCACTCACTTCTGAGTGGAGCTCTCCCGATCCCCTGTCCAGTCACTTCCACTCAGACAGCCCTAACACTTTCTACCTTGTTTGTTGTTCGACCAGGGATGTCATCGAAGAATGAATTGCCCGCGCACTCTCCACCATTAACTGTAGGGGAATTTACAGTTAAGACCCGAGGACCAGATATGTTGAATGAAGACCAGGAGTCAGAAGTGCAGTCAATAGAAGAAATTTTAGTGAAGTTTAGTTTGCAGTTTCATCAGCAGAAGCCAGCTTCAGGTCTCACAAGGAGTTCGTAGGCCGCCCCACATACAATAACATTGTTACAGCAATTATACTCTAACAGAGGGTGCTAACTACGTCAATGATGACGTTTAAATGACTCTGATTGGCTAAGAAAGAAAGAAAGACAGATAAACAAAACTAGTAATTTTCCACACAAAAGCAGACAGTCTGAAGCATATCTTCGTTGATCACATGGTTGACGGGTTCGTGACGTGGCTTGTCGAGAACATCAAGTCATTCCGTCTCCTGATGGTGCCAGTTAATCACCTCACCAATACAGACCATATTAACACACAAATACACAGCTTCCAAGGCTGAACTCGGCTCAGGCTCCAACTATAAACCAAAACATTCTGATAACATGTTCTATCTGTTGAGACGTGCTGACAATATTCATCCTTACTCAATGGAAAACTACAGAAAAGTAAAGAAAGTTTTTAACTAAATAAAAATCCCTAACTTGATTATAAATCACTCTTTACAAATCATCCAAATCAGAAAGGAAAATAACATATGAAAAATAAGACAAAGAAGCATATGAAAAATAAGAAAAAGAAAAGGATATAGGTATAAATAGGAAAAATAAAATAATATTTTATATATTCAAGCGGCAATGGATTTCCGAATAGTATCTTTCAGTTTGTAGTACTTATTAACCAGTTTAGTTCTGGTAAACATGGGGTTTGTTCAGACGTGGTGCTTGATAGAATGCGACTAGCCCCGAAGTGGGCAGGATTTAACCAGGAAGCGGTCGGGTTGTCTTGAAATGGGCGTGGCTTTAAATGGTATGTTATTTTTAATCATGCAATTGATATGGGTTGATCAGAAAACTATTTACATGACAGCATCAGCATTGAGCTTCAGATCAACGGTTTTGATCACGATAACAAACAAACTATATACAGAACAAGTTTTGCAAAAATGAATACAACTCATGCGGTTGCAATTTAATAAGAAAAATGTAATGAACAAGAGTTTTCATCTAAACTTAACTCTCTTTTTTAACTTTTAATTGTTTTATGATCAGTGTGATTTTTTTTTTTTCCCCCACACCAGGTATGTCTTAAAAAAAAGTTTAAGCTTCTTCAAAGATTAGGTTAATTCTAATGTTACGTAAAACAATTGATCTTCAGCAACAATCACAGAGATTCAGAAAGAACCAATGTGATTAATTCTTCTGTTAACCAACACGTCTGAGCTCTGATCAGCTGTCCTGGGGCAAATTCTTCGTCCGTCGCTTACTACATCCAAGATCAGATGACACATCCGGGATGAGATAATCACGCTTACTATGATCTGGAATATTCGGTTCTTTGAACGCACCTGCTGTTGACAATTAGTAAAGCTGGATTGAGTTATCTGAGATCATTAAGCGTTCATGTGCTGCTCAAAAGGGGATATGTATCGATAGTAGAAACACTGATCAGCAACATTTTGATTGGTCAGCGAGCATGCTAAAAGAGCGCGCACAGATGGAGAATACAAATGGAGATACAAGAGGAGATGGGTTTGAAAGATTTAATGAAAGCGAGAGGCAGAATGAAAGACTTGAAGATAAACAAAATGACAGTCAAAAGAGAGAAGACAACACTGAAGAGGATGAAGAGATGAGTAGGAGAGACGAATATGGAATGGATAGAGAGAAAAGACCCTATACAGAGGGCAATGATTTAATGAAGGAAGACTTATCTGAAAGTCGCGAGTATGCAGAGAACAATAATAATAAATAATAATGTTTATTTTATATAGCGTCTTTCAAGAACCCAAGTTCTCTTCACAATGGAGTACAAGAGTACAATCAGTGGGTGAACAACAAATAACTACAGATAGACAACAACAACGTCATAAAATCAAAAGAACATTAACAAAATAAATAGTCATAAAGCAAAACATAGGAAATGTGAGATCACATGAAGGAAGAGAAGGTGAGAAAAAATAGATTATTTACTGAGCCAAGAAAAAAAGATGAGTTTTAAGTTGGGACTCAAAAGTCTGGAGAGTAGGTGCGTTACGGATTTTCAGGGGCAGTTTATTCCATAGTTTGGGGCCAGTAACACTAAAAGCCCTTCCACCCACAGTAAAGCATTTAAACTTGGGGGTGACAAGCAGGTTTTCGCTGCTAGATCTGAGGGTCCGGCAGGAACATATGGCTGGAATAACTCAGTAAGGTACTGGGCCGTGACTGGCTTTATGGACTAAAACCAAGAGTTTAAACTGGATACGACTGGCAACAGGAAGCCAGTGAAGTTGGTTGAGGATGGGAGTGATGTGTGCTGATTTTTTATTAAATGTAAGGGCTCGAGCAGCAGAGTTTTGCACCAACTGGAGAAGGTGTATTCATTTGATAGGTAAGACACTATACAGCGGTCCAATCTAGAGGTCACAAAAGCATGAATAACAGTCTCAGCATTTCGTTGCCTACTGCATTTCGTTGCCTTGTACCTGTACTTGTGTAGTGACAATAAAGTTGAATCTAATCTAATCTAATCTCAGCATCGCTAAAGTTAAGGGAGCGGCAAATACGAACAGTATTTTGCAAGTGGAAAAAGCAACATTTTACTGTCATACCAATATGTGAGTCGAGAGATAACGTGGAGTCAAGCAGTACTCCCAGATTTCACATCTATATTTCACATCAGATTCCATCAATATGAAAAAGTCATCTTGTGTCAAATTCTTTGATTTAGAGCCAATCAACAGGATTTCTGTTTTATCAGTATTTAGCTTTAAGATGTTATCAGTCATCCAGGTTTTAAGTTCCTGAAGGCAAGAGGTAACAGAAACTGGTAGACAAGCTGAGTTGGGTTTAACCGTGAAATAAATTTGAGTGTCATCAGCATAACTATGAAAGTTAAGACCATGCTGTCTGATTATCTGACCTAACGGCAACACAAAGATGAGAAATAAGAGAGGACCAAGTACAGAACCTTGAGGCACACCATGAGTAATAGTAACAGTACCTGATCGATCCTTGCCTATCCTAACAAACTGCTGTCGATCTGATAAATATGAGGTCAACCACTGAAGAGCAGCACCAGTGATGCCTATCGAAGATAGTCGTGAAAGCAGCATGGTGCTGCACACAGTGTCAAAGGCTGCACTGAGATTGAGCAGAACAGGGACACTGTGTGCAGCAGAATCAGAAACCAGAAGGAGATCGTTTAGCGCTTTTAAAAGTTTTTTAAAGCAACTTAAAAAAAAACTTTTAGCACTTTTCTTCACTGTAATGTCATTGGTACGAAAACCGGAAGTGGTTTAAAAACATTATTTTGCTCTAGATATGATTGCAGTTGTGTTTCGACTACCTTCAAGCAATTTGGCAACGAATGGATATTGGTCTGTAGTTGTTGTTAATGGTTTTATCAAGGCCAGACTTCTTTAGTATTGGAGTGACAGCTGCTACTTTTAGATCCTGCGGCACTTAACCAGTGTCAAGAGATCTACAC
Source organism: Rhodeus uyekii (assembly GCA_037043235.1). Taxonomy (NCBI): domain Eukaryota; kingdom Metazoa; phylum Chordata; class Actinopteri; order Cypriniformes; family Acheilognathidae; genus Rhodeus; species Rhodeus uyekii. The sequence goes on from JAWRVZ010000281.1 coordinate 572,344, forward strand.
CGTGTGGTAAGTTGTATTTTTGAGGATTACTTTTGTTATTGTACAAATACAGTGCTCTTGGTCAATCCAAAATGTTAATACACCCTCAAATGTTAACATTTAAGTAGTAAAAGTGAAGTTTTGGCTTTCTTAAGAGAATATCTAGATGTACACCGTTATTAGGCAACTATTAGTGTGCAGAATTATTATGCAACTAGATGAAAAACAAAGATTTTCCCATCTCACTTGTTTATTTTCATCTGTTAAATTGACAATAATACACAAACTCAATTTACAAATAAACATTTCTGAAATTTCCACACACAAAAAAACCTCAGCCCTCTTTTCGATAACAGTCACAACCCTTCCATTCAGACAATCAGTCAGTTAATTCATCTGGTCAGAATCAGCTTTTTGTGCAGCCGCATCCACAGCCTCCCAGACACTGTTCAGAGAGGTGTACGGTTTACCTTCACTGTAAACTTCCTGCTTAAGAAGGCCCCAAAAGTTCTCAATAGGGTTCATGTCAGGTGAAGCCATGTCATTCGTTTTTCCATCTTTAAGGTCTTTACTGGTCAGTCACGCAGTGGAGGACTCTGATGCATGTGATGGAGTGTTGTCTTGCATAAAAATCACAGTCTTCTTGAAAGATGCAGACTTTTTCCTGTACCACTGCTTGAAGAAAGTGTCTTCTAAATATTGCCAGTAGGTCTGAGAGTTTATTTTGAGTCCATTTTCAACTCGAAAAAGGTCCAACTAGCTGATCTTTAATAAGACCTGCCCATACCAGTAGCCCACCTCCACCTTGCTGCCTGAGTGGAAGTGGAGCTCTGTGTCCGTTAGTGATCACTGATGATGAACCACTGGCCCATCCATCTGCTCCCTCAAGAGTCACTCTCATCTCATCAGTCCACAAAACCTTTGAAAAACTGTCTTCAGATATTTCTTGGCCCATTCTTGACGTTTCAACTTGTGTGTCTTGTTCAGAGGTGGTCGGGTTTCAGCCTTTCTTACCTTGGCCATGACTCTGAGAACTGAACACCTCATTCTTCTTGACACTCCAGGTCGGTTGCAGTTGAGGAATATGGCAGCACTGGAGGATTATGGGATCCTGGTAGCCTCATGTTTGATTCTTCTCAAATATTTGCTGATTAATTTACATATTTTTGTCTTGACGCGTTTCTTGCGACCCTGTTGACTATTTGCAAGAAAATGTTTGATAGTTCTGTGTTCACGCCCCAAAATCTTAGGTATTTTAAGAGTGCTGCGTCCCTCTGAAAGACTTTTGACAATTTTGGACTTTTCAGAGTCAGTTAAATCTCTTTTTTGGCCCATTTTTCCTGAAGAGAAGAATCTGCCTAATAATTCTGCACACCTTGATACAGGGTGTTGATCTCCTTAGGCCACACCATCCCTCATTACACAAATACACATCACTGGTTATGCATTATATCCAATAAGCATTCAAGTTTATAGAGCTTGGAGTTGGAAATTATGGATAAAATGATGATATGGTCAAAATAATCACTTGCCTAATAATTGTGCACACAGTCTATTTATAATATGAGTAATGGGTTGAATAAGTGAGGGCAGAAGGGTTTTTAGAAGGTATGTTGGAATAGGATCAAGAGTGCAGGTGGTAGAATTAGATTTGATAATCAGTTGTTCAACTACACATGTATTCGTGAGTGAAAATGTGTTGAGTTGTTATGAATTCGAGGTCCGCGCTCCCCTCTCTGGCTACCCGAGGGAGCTCACATATATACTGACGCACACACACTACATTTCCCATCATGCAGTTCATTGGACTGATTACTGCACCAGCTGAACACCATTACATGAACTATAAAAGACTCACATGCATGCACACACATTGCGAGGTCTTGATTTGCTACGGTGATCATTCTGAGTGTTTATGTCCCTGTCTGTTTTTGCCGTTACCCGTTAGTGATTTGTATCTGCCTGCCCCGACCTGTGCCTGGATTATCGCTCTTGAATGTTATTTGCCCGTCTTGACTTGCCTGTCTGGATTATCGTACCTGATTCTGTCTGCCTGCCTTTCTGACTCTTGCCTGGAATATAGTTTACGTATGCTCTCTGTTTGTCCTGACCATCTGCCTGTACGACCACTCTTAATAAAGACACGCAATTGGATATCTGCCTGTGAGTACCATTTGTTACACAAGTGCACAATCTATCAGACATGGAGTTGAATAGGTAGAGGAAGTTGGAGAAAACGTTTGATAAATGTGATCAATTTTTCATAGAAAAAATGACTGAACACTTTCACAGAGATCAACAATGCCAGTAATAGCTACGGATGAGGGTTTAACCAGTTTATTTATTTCAGAAAAAATAACTTTTGGTTTGCATTTAGCTTAATGACAGCAGAGATATATATTTAGAACGAGCAGTGTTAAGTGCTTCTTTAAATTCCTCTACTGAATCTGAAAAAGCCATGGAATGCACAAGAAGGGAGGATTTTTTGTAAAGTCTTTCAAGACGCCTACATTTTGCTTTCAGAAATCTTAGTCAAGGAGTGAACCAAGGAGAGGAGTGAGTAGATGGGACAGTTCTAGTTTTTGATGGAGCACGATCATACAAAACATTACAAATAGATACATTATAGGTCGAGACTATATTGTCAGGATTTAAGAGGTTGAGTGAAGCAGTAAGAGCAGAGACAGCAATAGTGGCAGAGAAATTGTCGATGGTTATAGATCTCAGATTTGGGTAAAAAAATCAGTTTTTTTGTTTAGTTTGACAAAAGGAAGTGAGAAGTCAAAGACTATTAGTTTATGATCAGAAATGCCTAAATCATGACCCTGCACGTGCACTTTGTCAATACCAACAGTACAAAGCAAATCAAGAGTGTGAGAACGGGAATGTGTAGGGAAATTAATGTGCTGGGATATTTCAAAGTAATCCAAAACAGACAAAGTATTTTTAGTAGAGGAACAATCAGAATCAACATGTATGTTAAATGATGATGATTGATTCTATCATGCTGGGCACAGGCACGAGTAAAAGGTTGAGTCAATTCAGAGAGAACATTTGTGTTATATCTATATCATTTGTGGTCTATAAATCAACATAATCAGAAGTGGAGCAGGACCAGCAAGTTTAAGTGACATACATTCAAAACTGGAAACGTCAAGAACATCCATTTTAGTCACTTTGTAATTGTTTTTCAGCCAGACCACCACCTCTGCCACTGAGCCTAGGTTTTGTCAGGTAGCTGGAGGGGTTAAAAGGTTCAGTTCAATGAAATCATCAGGTGTTTGCCAGGTTTCAGTCAAGAATAGCAAATCCAGGTTTCTCTCAGTTGTAATGTCATTTCTAGCTCCCACCCTTTTCTCTGTTTATTTACTTCCTTTGTAAAGGAAGTAATCTCAAATCTTAAAATGCAAATCTTTCTGCCTATAACGAGAAAAGAAAAATCTGCTCTCCATACTCTATTAGCATGTCTGGACGATGTTAAATCATAGCTTTCCAATAACTTTCTTTCCCTAAACTCAGATAAAATGGAAGTCATTGTCTTCAACCTTTCTGACTCCAGAACACATAATCCTATTGATCTTAAGTCATTAAGTTCATTTATCTCTCCCAAAGTGAGGAATCTGGGAGTGGTTTTTGACAACTGTTTGAAATTTGACACACAAATTAGCACTGTTGTTGGTTCTAGTTTCTTCCATCTTCGCTCTCTCTCTCCAAAATTAAATCCTTCCTTTCCGAGGGTTCTTTAGAGACAGCTATCCATGCCTTCATTACATCGCGACTGGACTATTGCAATTCCCTTTACTTCTGTCACGGAAATATATAAACAGGGAGGACTCAAGTGCAGGGAAGGAGGATTTAATAATAACAAAATAAAACATAAACACAAAAGAACACACCCACGAGGGGGGAAAACATTACTTGTAAACATTAACTTAAACACAATAACATCCAAGGAACACAACAAACCGGATGGACCGGGAAATCAGAAACTGGGAATTCAGGACCAGACAAGGAATAACATCAAATGACAACGACAGGACCGCAAACACACTGGGATTAAATAGGGAACACATGAGGAGAGGTAACGAGCTGAGAACAGCTGACAACACTCAAGGGAAACAGGGTAACAAGATGGGCGGGGTTTACAATCACAACAAAAGGGGCAGTGTCAGAGCTCTGTCAAGCAACACACTAGAAACCAAAACTTAAGTGGCAGAACCCTGACAACTACGGGATCTCAAAGACGCAAATTTCACAAGTCACAAGTAGTTCAAAATGCTGCCACTAGATTTCTGAAGAGGCGTAATAAATTCGATCACATTACCCCCCTCCTGAGATCTCTTCACTGATTGCCTACCCAGTTTAGATTTGAATATAAAATTCAACTACTTGTTTATAAATCTCTAAATAATCTGGCTCCCTCCTATCTGACCGATCTTAAACTCCTGTGAGAGAACTGAGATCGGAGGAAAACTACTCTAAACCCGCCTAAAGACAAGGGGAAATCGAGCTTTTGAACTGGCTGGCCCCCCCCCCCCCCCCACTATGGAATAATCTTCCTGACCCTGTTAGAATGGCTTCCAGTTTATCTAAGTTTAAATCTTGCCTTAAAACTCATCTTTTCTCTCTCGCATTTGGTGTATAATGTAGTTGTTTGAGGGTATTTATGTATGTGTATATTATTTATGTATATATATCCATACACATCTATATAATGTGTATTCATGCATATGTGTATAGGTGTATGTAATTATCACGTACGTCATGCGTATGTAGGTGTGTGTATGGACATATCTACATATAGGTGTAGGAGTGTATGTATGTATGTATATGTATGTGGATATGTAGATGTGTATATAGTGACTATATCTCTTTTTATTGTTTCTTTTATACTTTATGTACAGTTTTCTTCAATCTGTTGTACAGCACTTTGATTGGCCTTTGGCCATTTTTTTTAAATATGCTCTAGAAATAAACTGCACTTGAACTTGATTTAACAGACCACCTTTGCGAGACAGAGCGCAGTTGAGTTTATGAGTAGTGAGCGTTGGTGAGGAAGTAGCATCTCTGTTTAAGGGTATGAGAGTCCCGACGCGATGAGGAGTCACGTTGCTATGGTAACGCTTCAATCTCCACAACCAGATCACAGGGATTGACAAAGATAACTTCAATCATAGAAACATCGATACTTTGCAGACCGATGGATATAGCGAGCACGACGAGCAATGCCGAGAGTAGTGCACTAATCATATGTAGAGGTATTCAGGCGAGACTGTTTATTTAGGTTATGTAGCTGCAGTGGGTATAATGAAAATCCATACTGTCGTTGAGAACCAAAACAAGTCCAAAGACGACAAGGACCAGCAATCTCAGTGCCAGCGGGTTTGAAAAAGCAAAATACATCTCATTGCAGAGTTTAAAACAGAACTCACTGAAAGCAATATGACCACCCTAAACAACACCACGTTAGCCAAACCCAGCTTATGCTACATGTGATCCAAAACCAGACAGTAACTCACTAAACAAGTGCAAACCTGCTTACTGTTGGAATTCATGATAGTGGTAGAGGGCTCGCGGGAAAGCGTAAAGTGGGCCACAGCACTCCACGTTATAGGAAAACCACTAAGAGACACTAATCAGTTAACATGAGAAATCTTAATAAAATCTAAGCAATGGGCAGAGGACTCGCAGGGATTTCACACAGTGAGACAATGTTCAGCAGTTTACAAAAACAGTCCAAAAAAGGAATTTCAAAGTTGAGTTTATTTCCCATAACTGACAAAATCAAATAACAGCTCAAGACGAAAATACGGTGAATAGCGGTGAGGAGCGGTAGCCAATTCGCGCACAGCGTGCTCTCAACCGGAAGAGCTTCTCATGTGAGAGAGCTCAGTGATCTATGCATCTGCACTGTAAAAACAATGTGTTAACTCAACTCATTATATTTTGTTTCTTTTTTGCATGTTTTTTTTGAGTTTATCTTATTTGAAAAAGTGTACATAACCAATTAAAACTGAAAAACTCATTTGATTAAGTTAAGAAAACTTCAGATTTAAGTTCACTAAACTACATCCAGTAAGTTCAACTAACTAGAGCAGGGGTCGGGAACCTTTTTGTCTGAGAGAGACATGGACACCACATATTTTGAAAAGTAATTCTGTAAGAGCCATTCATTATGTTTAAAACTAAAAATTCAAGTAAATGTGTGCATTTTGTGTAATTTCAACACTAAAAGTACAATAGTTATGTCTCTGAATTCTTTTTAATTACATTATGCTCTTACTAATCAGTAATGAGTATTTCTTACCATTAATGCGACTTCTGGTGCCGCGTGGCTTTGGATCAGAAGTGGTCTTCTCAGAACACCTTCGCCAGGTTTTATAAACTGGATGTTCCATCTTTGACTTCTCAAGTGCTTTCAGTGAGTAATTGAATCAATTATTCCTGGGATGTTGCTACTTTTCTCAAAATACAGTGGTTACCGCTTTTGCTCTTGACACTGTTGTTCTTGTACAGTTGTTTGTGCTTATGTGCTCACTGTCGCCGCTTTGCCGTTGATGCTATGCTCTCACACAGTGGCGGACCGAGCAAATACGGGGCCCTAGGCAAATTTTGAAAAGGGGCCCCTCCCCTCCCGAAAAATGAAAGTAAAAGTCCAATCAAGGCCTGTATGTCTGATAGAAAACGTAGCGGTTTGTGAGCACGATGCTCGGTTGTTGACGGGGAAGTAATGCAGCCATCAATAGAGCCACATCTGGCTCGCGAGAGACACTTAATTTATTACTGGACCTCTGTTTGCACAAAAGTTGAATCCCCTGTAAGATTATTATAGCTTGACCTGTGCGCTGAACAGGGACAGTTATAATATGGTTGCTATGGTACTGAATTTAGTCTGTGAATTTGTTTAGTTGAGTTAATTTGCTGCTGATAAAGACATTTGATTTTTTTTTCTCTGCGAGAACATATACATATTTTGGGTTTTAATATTTGTATTGTGTTGTGTGGTGACTGTATTTGTCACGGTTCGCAGATTCATTGTCTCCTATTACTGTCTGTGTATGCATGTGTGGTGAGTGTGGGAGGCGTGGTTACTGATCACCGCCACCGCTTCATCACACACACACCTGATCCAAATCTCCTGTGCCTACTTAGTGTCCTCTCACCACTACCTTGTTGTCGAGTCGTTGTCTCCCCATATTCCACGTCGGCCTCTTCAGTGTTCCAGTGTTCCGTCTCCGGTGTCAGCGTCTTCCTGTACCCAGCGTCAGCGTGTCTTCGTGTCCCGGTCTGCTGTTCCGTGTTCACCCTCTACGCCACCCACTTTGGGATTACACCGCACTGCACCGTCTATCGTCTGCCCATTGAGTCCCTGCGCTGCCTGCTTCTTCCGGACATTGTTTCTGTTCTCTCATCCCTTACAATAATTCAACATTTCGCACTTGAATCCTGTGTCTGCGTTTTCCTGACAGTATTGTAATAGTAATTTGGCAATTGATGGTAGTGCTGTATCATGAATATGTAATGGTTGAAGAGCATTGATATGTAAGATATATAAAGCAGATATATGGGTTTAAATCAATGTGCCATATTTTAATGTGCAGTATAAGGTTCGTTTACCAAGAGAAATTCCTTGTTCATGCTTCAATCTGGAGGAGGGGAGACGCGTCACTCTCTCTCTGGCACACACGCATGCCCTGAGATCAAGCTCTGGCTGTTCCTTTATACTCCGTTAGGCAGTGTGTCAATGACCTACAGGTGGAGATGATTACACCTGATCAGAGAGAAAGAGAACAGGGACACAAGACAATACCAAAACACAGTCTACACGGCGTCCATATCTTAGCCAAATCATCATCAAGTGTCTGATGATAATAATCACAATGAAAATAACGTCTTAGGACGTAACACCCCCACCACAAAGAATACAGTCATAACCCAAATTAAACATCACTGACTTACTTTGCATTGTACTAGACAAAACTAAGTACCCACTAAATATCTTTTTCTCCAGTCCTAGACAGGGCATCGGCGACAACATTAGCCGTGCCTTTAATGTGCTGGATTTGAAGATTATAGTCCTGTAGCCGCAAGGCCCAGCGCATTAAACGCTGGTTCGTCGAGGACATGATGGAAAGAAAAGTCAGAGGGTTATGGTCTGTATAGATTACCACAGGAGTTGCACAACTTCCCAGGTAGACTTCAAAGTGTTCTAAAGCCAACAATAAGGCTAAGGCTTCTTTTTCAATGGTACTATAAGACTTTTGATGCTTCAGAAACTTTCGGGAAAAATAGGGTACAGGATGTTCAATCTGGTTAGCATCCTCCTGGATCAGCACCGCTCCAGCGCCTGAGAAGCTGGCATCCACCTGCAGTTTGAACGGCAGCTCAAAGTTAGGGGCCGCCAGCACAGGAGCATTGCAAAGAAGATCCTTTGCAGATTCAAACGCATGGTCACAGTCATTAGTCCATTTGAACAGTCGAGTGGTGCTTAACAAGTCTGTGAGAGGCGCAACCACTGAGGAAAAGTTCTTGCAGAAACCTCGGTAGTAGCCAGACATGCCGAGAAAGCGACGAAGCTCTCGCTTGTTAGCAGGTTTTGGAAAGTTCAAGATTCCTTCAATTTTAGCGTCCACCGGCTTTGCACATCCATGACCCACCTTTTTCCCGAGATAGGTCACTGTGGATTTTCCTATTTCACACTTTGCAAGGTTTAGAGTTAGTATATAAAACATAAATAAAATAAAACAAATTTTTGTAATTTTGAATCTGATGCCAGTTTTCTTTTGTGTGAACAATCCATTTAAGATCAGAAGGAGCATAAGGGTTTGTGCCTATGGAGGTCTGCTAGAGATTTGAGAAAATACAACAGCCTCAGTGATTGTTGAACAGTTCTTTAACTTTTATTAGAAAACGGTTTTATTATTACACTCTCGTTACACGTCTATAGGTAACTTTTATTAGAAAACAGTTTTATTGTTACAGCTATACAAAGTTTTATTATTATAGCAGGTATACAGTTTTATTATTACAACATATTTACACAGTTATATTATTATACTCACGATACACGTCTATTAGATCGTCTACATTGTGGATGGCATTTATTTTGTTGCTGTTACCATTTTGCCCTGGGTGTGGTGTTTTGTGTGCACTTCCTAGCTGTCGGGTCTTTGTCACTTCCTGGTTGTCTAGTCACTGTTAGTGGGTGTGTTGGTTATCACGTGGGTGTTGCCTCTCGTTCCCTCCCTGCACCCGTCTCGTCTCTAGTTCATTAGTGTGCCCCAGGTGATCGTCATCTCCTAGTGTATTTCACCCCTTGGCTTCCTCCCTGTCTTTGTCCGTGGTTGACGTTTCTGGATGTTTCCCTGTCAGCAGTTTATGTGGTTGGTTCTCCCTCCGAGTTCTCCTAGGTGTGCACATGAGGTGCCGTTTGAGTTTCTATTCAAGTCTTTTGCTTATCCGTGTTCTAGAGTTTTGCACTACTAGTGCCATTTTGTTTATATTTAAAGTGTTTTGGTTTATTGTTTATTAAATGAGTTTTGAGTTCAGTTCTTGTCCGTCTCGTCTTCGTCAGCGTACCCCGAGCGTTACAGTTGCCAGCGTGTGCCACACTGACTGTGATTGGAAGATTCTTAAAAAAATCTTCATGAATGGCTGCAGCACCAGGTAGGATAAACTCATCAAGGTTCTCTGCTAAGAGGAGCATTCCATCGCCATTTTCATCTTGAGATACACCAGTGATGACAATGTCCTCTGTCATCGATTGTTCTTCAACGATCTTAATTTTAAAAAGAACAAAACTGAATTTTAATTGTGAGTGAAAAAGTTATCTTCATTTTTCAACTAGTGAAAAAAAGTATTCTTCATATCAAAAATGTATAGCCTAGACATTTTAGAAATTCATGGTTACATTAACAGTAAATCACAAGCTTTTTAAAAGAAATTCTATTATAATAATAAAAAATATTCAGTGGGGTCAATTAAACTTCATTTGCATTATATTTGCCTTAAATATAATATATTCCAAAAATGTATTTGGGAATAAGTTCAAATAATAAGAATATGTTTACTGTGAACACCTCTGAAGTAAACTAACTCTTGAACAGGAGCTGGTCTGGATCAGGTCATGTTCAGAGTAAGTTGGTAGAGATTATTTAAATACCCTGAAAGTGACCTCTGAAAGTTGAGTCATCTGCTTACACTTAAACATAACTATGTCACATAACCTGCTTTCTTGAATACCATCTGGTGTAATGTGTTGCACTTATGGCTTGACATTGGCCCTCATGTGGGATAGCTGGAGTTGATTCAAGATTCAAGAGTTTTATTTGTCACATACACAGTTATATACAGAATATACAACCGGCAGTGAAATGCAAACTGGTCCGCTCCATGGACAGTGCAAATTAACGGTTATAAAAACTTAAAATTTAAAAAATGTACAAAAACTACAAAAAACACAGAGGAAATTATAATAGAAAGTTATTATAATAGGATAAAAAGTACTATATATGTGTATGTAGAATTATAAAGAAATCAAGTAAAAAAAAAAGGTGGAATAAAATAAGTGAAATAAACTTTGCAATAAGTAAAACTGTAGACTTATAAATAAGTGGTTAGCAGAAATGTAGAATAATTATGTGCAAACAGATTATAACAGGTTGTTACACAGTAACAATGAGAACAGAAAGTGCAGTGCAGTGTCAGTATAATGTCAGTATGTGTATGTTTATCCTGGAGTAAGGTGAAGTCACGTGTTGTTAGTGACAGCGTTCAGGAGTCTGATGGCCTGGGGGAAGAAACTCCACCTGAGTCTCTCAGTTTTGGCCATCAGGCTTCGGAAGCGTTTCCCAGATGGCAGCCGGGTGAAGTGAGGGTTTGCAGGGTGATAAGGGTCTTTGATGATTTTAGTAGCTCTACCTCTGCAGCGTTTGGTGTAGATGTCCTGCAGAGACGGGAGAGCTGACCCTGAGATGCCCTTGGATAAGCGCACCACTCTTTGCAGTCGTGACTGGTGCTGTTCCTGTATCACGCTGTGATGCACTGGGTCAGTACACTTTCTATCGCCCCTGAATAGAAAGTTCTCAGGATAGCTGGTGAGACCCTGAATTTCCTCAGCTGGCGCAGGTGGTACAGTCTTTGCCTGGCCTTTTTCCCCTGTGTCTGGATGTGTGCAGTCCAGGTCAGGTCCTCCGAGATGTTCACACCCAGGTACTAGAAGCTGCTCACTCTCTCTACTGGTGTCCCGCCGATCATGAGAGGGAAGTATGACCGTTGCTGTCTCTTCCTGAAGTCCACAATCAGTTCTTTGGTCTTGCTAACATTCAGAGAGAGACAGTTGTCCTGGCACCAAGATGTCAGTTGCTCCACCTCGTCCAAGTATGCGGTCTCATTGTTGATGGAAATGAGGCCCAGGACAACAGTATCATCAGCAAACTTGATGACAGAGGTGGAGCTGTGTGTGGACACACAGTCATGTGTGTAGAGAGAGAAGAGCAGGGGACTGAGGACAGAGCCCTGTGGAGCTCCCACACTCACGGTGATGGAGGTGAACTGTCCTACTCTCACCACCTGAGGTCTGCCAGTGAGGAAATCTTCAATCCAGTGACAGAGAGAAGAGTTCAGGCCGAGATCCAGGAGTTTGGTGGTTAGCTTAATGGGAACTATGGTGTTAAAGGCTGAACTATAGTCAATAATTAGCAGTCATACATAGTTCCCACTTTTGCTGTCGATGTGAGTGAGGCAGGAGTGGAGGACGTGAGAGATGGCATCTTCAGTCGATCTATTGGGACGATAGGCAAACTGAAGAGGGTCCAAAGTGTCAGGAACGGAGGAGCAGATGATGTTTTTGATGAGTCTCTCAAAGACCTTCATGACTATAGACGTGAGAGCCACTGGACGATAGTCATTTAGGCAAGAGGGTTTACTGTTCTTAGGGACAGGGATGATGGTGGGTTTCTTGAAGGAGGTGGGGACCACAGATGTAGCAAGGGACATTAAAGATGGATAAAGAGCCCGGTGAGCTGATCAGCACAGAACCGCAGAACACCACCTGAAACACCATCCGGCCCGGCAGCTTTCCTAACATCCACACGCTTGAGTGCCCTCCGAACCTCATCCTCCGAGACCGAGATCACGTGATTGTTGCTGCTCTGAGTGATTCTCTCTGACGCGCCACTCAGTGGAGTCGCGCTGCTGCGATTACAATCAAAGCGAGCGTAGAAAGAGTTTAACTCGTTCACAAGCAACGGGTCAGCTCTCACCTCTGTTCAGTTCAGTTTATTTATAAAGCACATTTAAAAATGGCCAAAGGCCAACCAAAGTGCTGGACAATAGGTTGAAAGAAAAACGTACACAAAGCACAAAAGAAAAACAATAAAATAAGAAACCTCTGCAGAGGATTTAGATCCAAAAGCACAGATGGTCCTCAGTCCCTGCCACATCCGCCGGGAGTCGTTGAGCTGGAAATGAGACTCCACGCGATCCTATAACGGAGCTTTGCGCCTTTAACGGCGCGTCGGAGAGCATAGCAGGATGTTTTATAGTTGTATGCGTCAGTTATGTTGTGTTGTATATAGTTATGTTCTATGCGTCAGTGCGTGAGTTCACTGCAGCGCGGATTGAACTGTCCACCCATGGTTTCTCATTAGAGAAGGTCGTTATTGTTTGTGTGGCTTGCTCTTTTAGTGTGTTGATAAAGCAGAGTGCCACATCAGTGAACTCGCTGACGTCAGATGAACTCGCCCGGAACATTCGACGTCATCGAGAGCTGCCTGTAGCGTGATCTCTGAATGGGGTGACCAGCGTTTAACTTCCCTCCTCACCGGGGGTTCCTGAACGAGCCTTTGTTTGTACTCAGGTGTGAGGAAAATGGCGGCATGGTTCGATTTGCCAAAGGCTGGCAGTGATCGAGCTTTATAGGCATTTTTAAACTGAGAGTAGCAGTGGTCCAGTGTGTTTGCTCCTCGTGTGGGACAGGAGACATGCTGCTGAAAGTTTGGAAAGACTTTAAGGTTGGCTTTGTTAAAATCACCCACGACGATGAAAGCAGCATCGGGGTGTCTGTTTATGGAGCCGCTGATGGCATTATGGAGGCCAGATAAAGCCAGTCCCGTGTCTGCCTGTGGTGGGATATAAACCACAGTGGCGAAGACAGAGGAAAACTCCCTCGGCAGATTGAATGGGCGGCAAATGATAGTTAAATGTTCCAGATGAGGTGAGCAGGATCGTGAAAGAATGGAGATGTTCCTAGGATCGCACCATTTCTTGTTAATCATGAAACACACTCCACCGCCTTTGGATTTACCGGCCTCGGCTGTTCTGTCCACAGAACAGAGAAGTTCTCAGACGGCGTCACAGCTGTGTCCGGGACCGCGGGCGTGAGCCATGTTTCTGACAAACAAAAGATGATGTTACAGTCTCTCATGTCCCGTTGGAAACGCATCCTGGCTCTAAGATCGTCCATCTTTTCTCCAAGGATTGGACATTTGCGAGCAGAATGCTCTGGAGAGGAGGACTGAATGCTCTTTAACTCAGTCTGTTGCGGATCCCAGCACATTTCCCACTGTGTTTTTTGAATCTTTGACTTCGACTCGAGTGTCCATTGTTCAGCTCGGCATTCTGAAGAATCTCAGGTGGCCACAGAGGATCGGTGAAAGTGTCCTGAAACAGGTCAGTGTAGCGGTAACCAATGTCCAAAAGTGTTTTGCTGTCATAGCAGATCAAGGCAGATGATAAATTTGTAAAAAAAAAAAAAAGAACAAAAGAGAGTAGAATAATAAATAAAAGCAAAGTCTTAAAGGAGCGACCGAACGTGGCGGCACCATCTTTACCTTGTTGAGCTCCTAAAAGAAGCTCCACGATGGCTTCGTCCCGCCAGAGTGAAACATCTATTACTCTTTGGCTACATTTAAGTGCCAAGTCCAAAATGGGGACATTTCCGTCGTTCACGGGTGCCATTCGCACCATCTGTAACTAGAATAATATAGTCAAATAAAATATTGTTTCTAATATACAATACATTCTACAATTAACTATAACTGCAAAAGCTAGATGAACACTTTCTCCACCAGATGTTTTTTTAGTTGACAGAGGCAGCATTTTTGATAATTTTCTCAAAATTCTGAGGGTGCTAAAATATCTACACATACAATGTATCAAAATAAATAACCTCTTATGGGGAAGCATTGTTTAGAAAAATCTTGACAGGTAAAGTGTTAAATTCAGTATCGGTTGTGAATATTAAAGTCCACATAAAATATTAAAGTCCACATAAAACACTCTGATGATCTAAGTTTTTTTCTGTGTTGACAATTTTTTTTGTACAACATGAAAGTATGACACACGTCATATTAAAATTCACAGTCTAAAAACTATTATTAGTAGACAAAAATTGCTTTGGAAATTGTGACTCTTCATAACTTTGGTTTGTTTCTTTGTTTCATGTTTTAATGCATTTATTGTCTGGTGATTTTAGTGGACAGTTGTATAGGTGTCACAGAGACGAACTCCGTGATTCCCTCCTCGGGCCACCGGAGGGAGCCATCGCCCGAATACTGACACACACACACACAAAAACACACACCCACACCAACACAAACTGGAAACTGGAAAGAGAAAATCATGATGCCTCTTAATAGATGTCTCAGAGCTAATAGACGTGGATTGAAAGTACAATTTAATATTTTTCACCACATTACAAAATGTGTCTCATGGGTCACATCAGCACAATATACATTTGAATTATCATTCTGAATGTGATCGAGATGTACTATTGGATAAAAATAATTTTCTCAGGGTTTTTGTTCAAAAAATTGTTTCTGTTTCTTAATGAAACCTACTCCCATTTAAATGTTGATAAGATAAAAAGCAGTGGCTCTGATCTTTATTTTGACATCTTGTTTGTGCAGATTGTTACGCGGGGGGGTGGGGGCGTTGTGCGATGCGGAAACAAAGGAGAAATCCAGGAATGCAAAAACAGGGTTTTATTCCAGACACGGAAAGGTACAGGCATCCACACAAACCACCGAACTGAGAATAACATGCAATAACCGACAATACCAGAGTGAACACGGGAGGACTTTATACATGACATGATTGAACATGGGAATTAAACACAGGTGAAACCAAAACATATAATGACTGACATAACCCGGAACTGAAACTGACGAACACAAAAGGCAAAATAAGAGTCCACAGTGGATGCAAGGGTGACACAGATATTCATACAACAAAATATTCTAGGGGCCATGAAGGTTAGTGAGAAATGCTGGCAAGCAAAGAATTAATACTAAAATAGGTGATAGAATTTTAATGTACAACAAAGGTTAATTGAGTAGAATTGTATTAATCTCGATAAATCACTTCGTTTTTCAATTCTGAAAACATATCCTTCAATTCAAAACATATCCTTCTCAGGTGAAAAGGTCCGGCTCTTCTCCCGTCATTTGAATTGAGGGAGGATTTAGAGTGTCTTTTGCAGCTCTTTTAATTTCATGTGTTACTGCAAGATGAACTTTTTTGAAGACGGTCCCAAGAAAACGGATTCTCTGCTATATTTTGTAGAGACAGAGAAGTTCTTTATGATATAAGTCTGACCCGTTGAGAAGGCTGATGTATCTCCGTCAACTGGCGCCATGTATACTTTAGACCAGTGGTCCCCAACCCCTGGTCCGCGGCTCGGTACCGGTCTGTGGATCAAATGGTACCGGGCCGCGGATCTAATTCATGCTAAATTATCACACGTTTACCGGTCCGCGGCACAAAAAAGGTTGGGGACCACTGCTTTAGTCCCATCACTGATACTTGTTTTTTTATGTGGCGATTTAGATTTTTCACCCACCACTTCAAAAGTCGCAGCACAATTATTTGTGCGATTGTCGACACAAATAACACGTTTGGGAGAGGGGCTTCTGAAGGATAAGCAAAATATGAACAGAAATATTTAATCTTATTCGAATAAACTGTATATATATAATGAAATCTCAAGTCCAGACTCTATTATACTTCAAGTGAAAATTGAAATAATAACTGACTTTAAATTTTAAAACAAAATCCAGTGAAAATGACATTGAACTCTGCTTGAAAGATGAAAAAAATTTGTACTTTGTAATTTGTGATGAAATGAAAGACTCATTGTGTTGAAAAAAATTGAAGGTACTCATCTGTAAAAAAACACTCAAAATACAATTTGACAGAAGAGTAACATCCAAAAGTCGTCCAAATATTATTTGCTGATTAAAGTGTTGAACCTCAAAAGCAGCAGTCTTCTCAGATTAATAATGCTTGTGACGTTTTATATCAGACATAGTGCAAGTGACGTAACAACAACCAATGAAACGCCGGTTTTAGAAAATAAATAAAAACATTATGTGTGGAACCCGCTATTATGGTTGTTCTATGTTATTTTTTTTAAGTAAAATTAGTTTTGTTACTTCAGTAGTTTGTAATTTTTTTTTCTAGATTTATTTAATTAGACAGTAATTCATGAAATTTTTTGGGAAAAAAGAGAATTTGTTTTCTCTTATGTCTTTCATTTAATTTTTTTATTTAGAGAGAACTAGAAAAGTTTGTATTTTGTTCTGTTACATTTATGTAGCGCTTTTCCAGACCTCAAAGCACTTTACATAGTGGGGGGGGGGGGGGGAATCTCCTTAACCACCACCAATGTGCAGCACCACCTGGATCAGTGGTCCCCAACCCCCGGTCCGAACTGGTACCAGGCCGCGGATCGAATTCGTGGACCGGTCCGTGAACGGCTGCAAGCGGCTCTAACGCTGCTGCTTTGGTGGTGAGGAGGTGTGTTTAATCTCGCGCGGACTCTTCATCTATCTCGCGCTAGGGAACCACTGACCTGGATGATGCGACAGCAGCCATATTGCACCACACATCAGCTTTCTGGTGGAGAGGAGATTTGGGATTTTTAATGAGCACAGAGAGTCAGGACCTCGGTTTAACGTCTCATCCGAAAGACGGTGCTTGTCTCAGTACAGTGTTCCCGTCACTATACTGGGGCGTTAGGACCCACACAGACACAGGGTGAGCACCCCCTGCTGGCCTCCTAACACCACTTCCTGCAGCAACCTAGTTTTTTTCCAGGAGTCTCCCATCCAGGTACTAACCAGCTCAACCCTGCTTAGCTTCAGTGGGCAACCAGTCTTAGGCTACAGGGTGATATGCTGCTGACATAATTAACATCGCTTGAAAGAAGAAAACAAATTTGTACATGTGATTAAATTAAAGACTCATTGCGTCCAAAATAAGTAGGTAGACAAAAGTGCATTGTACTTACTGATGTTATAGTCTCACGTCGAGTCTATACAGTACGCGAACCGTGTGACAAAAGACAATAGAAAACTTGTCGTTGATCTCGTCTGAGGGATAACACGCTGTAGCATCCCGCACGTTTTTTGTGATTTTGTGAGCAAAATTTGTGCGTCTGCGGGTTATATGTGGGAAAATATATGTTAATATGGGTTATCTCGCCAAACTCAATGCTTTTTTGCAAACCCCGTTGACATAACCGAACTCCACTGTAATTCATTATTTATTTCTGAAAAAATGTAATATCAATTTAATTTCAGTTGTCATCAGCACATCAACAGGTGATTTAATTAAAGTGATTTAATGTTAGAAAATATTTTGTGTTGCTTAAACGACGAGTGGTTTAATGCCGGATGACTAGCAATTTAACCTTGTGATATATGTGCAAGGATGATAACTCAAATGAAATAAGCTCGTTTCATTTTGGAATAACTGTAGGGAAAATAAATAGTGAAAATGAAAAATAAAACATGAAATATATTATTATGTAAAATAAATATGCAAGAGGTTGCATTTTTCAGCACCACATTTATACCGATATCATTTTGAGTGCAGTTAAAATTGTGTTCAATAATTATATCTATTGGTAAATATCTTTGATAGATGTGGAATACAGACCTACTTTGTTGACAGTATAAAGTATAATGATTTTCTCCCTCTTCCTAGTGTGCAATCAGATTGTTTGCTCTGCACTGTAATTATAGCCATAGACATTCTCAGTATTTGCATTGTCATTTCTATCTGTGATAATTCATTTCAAGAATGAAAATGCATCTTTATTATGAGTTGATATGGATTCTTATTTGTTAGTTACTTTAAAAGCCTAATTAAATGTATTGCCGTTTTATCTTAGATGTTATTGTACATATTTACAAATAAGAACCTTTATTAAATTGGTTTATACCATCATCATTACTATAACATTTTTTTTCAGTGTAGATCAGTGGTTCCCAAAGTGGGGTGCGCGCACCCCTAGTGGTGCGCAGACTGACCACCGGGGGTGCGCCAGAGAATGTTTGTAATGGCGGGGAAAAAGATTGTCTCTTTATTATTTTTACGTATTTAACTGAGGTAAACTTCACATGCGAAAGTTTTATTAAGAAATAAAATTTCACATTACAAGCTATAAATTACTCATGATTTAATTTCATTTTACAAGCACGTCTCTGTCACAATAGCCCCGCCCTGTTCATATAGAGCGCGCCCGATCGTGACGTAGTTTTACGACAGCCGCCATTTTGGGGGACCACTTCTAATCAATGTCATGGGGGAAGCGACGTTAAAGCCAGTTTTATCGCAGAAAAAAAAACATTTTATGTAAATCTAGGGAGAAAATTGAGCGTAAGAGTCAAACTAAATATAGAGATTTACTTGAGAATTTTGAAAGAGACAGGTACGAGGCAAAAATAGCGTTAATAAAGGGACAGGATCCGTATGAAATTGTGACCTGGTCTACGGACGTCAATCTTCTACCGAACACAACATACATTAATGTTCTCAACTATCTGGTTTTCACCCTAAATCCTTATACAGCCGAAGATCTTCAGTGTTACAAAGGACTTGACGCTCACAATCAGCTAGTGTGTGGCTAGGTGCGAGAAGTGGCATCCTGTGTCATCAATGACAGATGTGTAACAACTGCCAAGGTAGATGAAATGGTTTTCATTAGCAATAAAGTTTATTAAAAAAAATAGAGGCATTCCTACTTTCTAATCCAACAGTTTGGACCAAAAATATTTTCATTTAACATCTTTATAAACTTTTGTTACCTGAACAGATCTTACAAAATGCTGTTTATTGATGTCCTACACCTGTATGAAAAGCTAAGATTAAAGTATGATTTTTTTCTACAGAAAATACACTCAAAAACCCCAAACAGAGGTCAGGTATTGTTACATATATTATCGGCAAACTGTTGGATACCGCCTTTTTGCAGGCACATAATATAGATGGATATAATGCTTAATAATTGCAGCGCTTTATGTGTGTGTCGTGGGATGGTTTTTATTCACTGTAGATCCGGATAAGCACATCCATGTGATCTAATCATGATCTACATTTGTTCACCTTTAATTTTATTACGTTATTGATGGGCAAGAAGCAAATAGTGTATGTCCAGATCTGGATGATAGCATTGAATATTTCTGACGGACTAAGCCAATCACTCTCTCAACATGAATTCGACTGTTTGCATTTCTCACGTCTGGCCTTTGACAACTGTTGTGTACGATCACCTTGGTGTGTTATTACCTTAGGCAGCCTAAAATATGACTGTTTAACAACATGATTAACATTCGGTGCGCGCTGTATTCAGCTCTACTTGTCCCCCATTATGGCGTCGACGGTGCGCGTGACGTCATACGGGCACGCTCTATTAGGCGCTAACTGATAATTCGTTCATTTATTTTTTTCACTTACTACATTCATCAAAATGGACACATGGTTAAAAACGGGCACTTTAAAGAACTCAAGGGACAGGAATGAGCCATCTACATCGGCCTCTTGTGTGGAGATGTGCACCGACCACGGCGCTGAATATATTGAAAAACCCGATCAAACAGACTCAGATGATAATGAACGGAGTGAAGAGGCGGGAACAGAGAAACCTAACAGAGATGTATTGGTCAAGAGAAATAGGCCTGCACGCCAGAGGGAGAAAATGTCAAGTAAGAAACGCAAATACAGTGACAGTTACATTGCTTTCGGGTTTACATGGATTGGTGATGCAGAAAGTCCAAACCCGCAATGTGTAGTCTGTGGTGAAGTTTTAGATGATCTGTGTGCGAACATGCAGGCCCATCCATCTCACTAAAAAAGGTAGTAAGGTAGTAATCTTTTGTGTTTATAACAGATTTTTTTATGTTTTCTAATCTACAGTGAATATTTGTATTTAGTTGTTGCAATTAAAAATGTGAAGTTTAACCAGAGTAAAGTGTTGGGGGGTGCTTGACAGGTGTCAAACACTAGAAAGGGGTGCATGCTGCAAAAAGTTTGGGAACCACTGGTGTAGATCGTCATCTTGATTATATCAAGATATTGAAATGCGTAATATTTCACTTATATTCCAATGTTTTTCTTTTTATCTCTTTTGCTTGTGTCAACAGCAGCTGAATAATATCCAAAGGCCCTTTTAAGAGCCAACTACACCCAGGTCACGACATATTTGACGTGAAAGGAACATTTAAATCTGTCATTTACTTGCTGTAACATCCTTCCATGTTTTTGTAAGTATATTGGCCTCTACTACTTACAATGTTTGTCAAGTTCTGGTTTAATACTAGTAATATTTCAGTAGTTGCTCTAATTTTATGTATGCAAATATTTTAGAAAAGGCAGCTAACCTTTTTTTCCTCTTTTTGTTTGTTTGTTTGTCCATACTGTGTCTGTCCTGTTCTATCCTTTTTAATACCTTTATATCATTTTTCACTCAAACATTTATCTTGCTTAAACCTCTATCTCTTGCAAATTCTTTCTTTTATCTTCACCAACTGAAAAAATAACTGGCCTGGCATCCAGCAGCAGTCTTCTCAGATTAATAATGCTTGTGACGTTTTATATCAGACATAGTGGAAGTGCATGAAACGCCGGTTTTAGAAAATAAAATAATAACATTATGTGTGGAACCCGCTATTATGGTTCTTCTATGTTTTTAAAAAAAGTAAAATTAGTTTTGTTACTTCAGTAGTTTGTATTTTGTTCTAGATTTATTTAATTAGAAAGTAATTCATGAAATGCTGCTGTTGCATTAACAACAAATGCATGCTGCTGCTTTGCTTGTGTTGAGGATCTACATAATTTTGAGTTTGAGACTTATTTTGATTTTTGCAGGCGCCGCCATTTTGTGTGCGCAAGAGATGAGCGCGGTAACACTGAAATGCAGTTGTGCTGAAGAGGAGCGGTGACGCGATTTTAATGCTTTTTAACAAAATATAGGAGACGGGGAATCTACCTCAGGATTGGAAACATGGAGTTATACAGTAGTACCTCAAGATACGAAAGGCTCAACTTACGAAAAATCCAAGTTACGAAAGCAAAGACGAAAAATTTTACTGCTCTACATACGAAAAGTATTCAAGATACGAAAGGTTTCTGAAAGTCCGAGATTCGCCCCATAACAATTTTGAAACTCACGTCGCACGCCGCCATCTTAGTTATAGTAGACTCGCCACCATCCTCCTGCTCTCCCATTGGTTCCTGATGCTAGCCAAGCCATGAGATCCTTCTCTCTAATTGGACAGCATCCCTCCCATCTTCTATACGTACGTGCTGGCGTGCTTTAGCTCAGCCACTCCGCACCCGAAACTGAAGCAGGAGAAGCGAAGGAACACGCGAAGACTGTATTATTACGTATTGTGTAACTTTACGTAAATTAACGTAGTCATGGGTCCCAAGAAAGTTGAAATTCACGGAAAGCGCATGCTGTCTCTGGAGACAAAGATGGAGGTCGTAAAGAAGTACGAAGCTGGTATGCGATTGAGTGTGATCGCTAAGGAATACGGCCGTAATCCGTCGACAATAGGCACCATCCTTAAACAGAAGGATGCCATCAAAGCAACTACACCATCGAAGGGTATCACTATTTTGTCCAGCAAGAGGAGCCATGTACACGACGAGATGGAACGGCTGCTCCTCGTCTGGATAAAAGACAAAGAAATCGCTGGCGATACAGTAACTGAGACGGCAATCACTCACAAGGCCAGTACTATTTTCGGCGATTTGATTGCGCAGGCGGAAGGGACTTCAACGCCAACCCCAGACTTCAAGGCTTCGCATGGCTGGTTCGAGAAATTCCGTAAACGGACTAGCATCCATTCGGTGGTGCGTCATGGGGAGGCTGCCAGCTCGGACACGAAAGCGGCCAAACCATTTAAGAAGACTTTCGACAAGATGATGACCAAGGAAGGCTACAGTTCTCAGCAGGTTTTCAACTGTGATGAGACTGGCCTTTTTTGGAAAAAAATGCCTCGGACATACATCACGGAGGAAGAGAAGAAGCTACCCGGGCATAAGCCTATGAAAGACAGGCTTACGCTCGCACTTTGTTCGAATGCCAGTGGGGATTGCAAGGTGAAGCCCCTACTGGTGTATCACTCCGAGACTCCTCGAGCCTTCAAGGCCCACAAAGTGTTGAAGGAGAAGCTTCCAGTGATGTGGAGGGCTAATGCAAAAGCCTGGGTAACGAGGCTTTTGTTCACCGAGTGGGTAAATCTGTGTTTCGGCCCGACTGTGAAGAGTTTTTTGCAAGAGAAGCGCCTCCCCCTGAAATGTCTGCTGGTGTTAGACAATGCCCCTCCCCACCCTCCTGACCTGGAGGAAGATATCCTAGCGGTGTATTCCTTCGTTAAGATTCTTTTTCTTCCGCCCATCACCACCATTTCGACATCGTCATATGCATCCGACTCATCGACCAAGCTTGGCAGGAGGTTTCGAGGCGAACCTTGAATTCCTCGTGGAGGAAACTTTGGCCTGATGCCGTATCCGACCGAGACGTCGAGGGATTCGACGTGGGCGAAGCTGGTGCTGCTGAGTCCAAAACAGTTGACAATCCCAAAACTGTTTCCCAACCAGATCTTGACGAGATCGTTGCACTCGGCAAGTCCATGGGGCTGGTCGTCGACGAGGACGACATCAACGACCTTCTCGAGGAGCACCAAAAGGAGCTTACGACGGATGACCTGAAGGAGTTGGAGGCCATGCAACATAACGTCATTCAAGAGGAGTTCTCTAGCAGCACGATGAAGAGGAGGATCCTATGACAATGGCAGAAATTAAGGAGGTCTTAGCCGCTTTTCATAAACTGCAATCGTTTATCGAAAAAAGACACCCGAAAAGGCTCACACAGGTCGTATACTTGCGCAGTTCGATGACGTTTGCCTGAGTCGTTTCAGGAACATTGTCAAAAGCAGGCAGAAGCAATCTTCCTTGGATAGTTATTTTTTAAAGAGGCCTTCAGCATTAGCAGGAGCAAGCAAAAAGGAAGAACCAAGTGAAAAACAGAACGTTGAAAGTGGTGAAGTTGAAATTCTGTAAAAAATAAAAAAAATAAAGTGTTTAAGTGTTACAGTTTTGTTAAGATTTTCTCGCAAATTTTATTTTTATAGTTTTCCTTAAATTTTGTATGTGTTTTCGTAAAGTTAAGTGTACGTACTTGCGTTATCTGCCGTTTGTCCTCCTCCTCCTCTGCCGCCACTTTCGGAGATAGCTTACCTTTCGAGTGAGGCTTCGACATTTTACGTTATTTCATTGTTTATAGGTCAATTTAGCTTTATTATGAAATTTAATGGGGTGTTTTTGGAGGGCTTGGAACGGATTAGCCATTTTACATGTAAAATGTGTTCCAAGATACGAAAAACTCATTATACGAAGGCCGCCTTAATTTCGTATCTCGAGGTACCACTGTAGTTCCAATCGCTAAACCAGGCAAAGATCACTGTCAGCCAGGTAATTATAGACCTATTGCATTGAAAGACTTAAAATTTATGTAAACTTATGGAAAGGATGGTTATGAATAGGTTTGACTTTTGAAATGGAGAAAATAAACCTTTTGTCAGCTTGCCAAAGTGGATTCAGAAAAGGGCAAAATATGATGGATTCAATCTTAAATTTGGAGACAGAAATTCGAAAAGCTCAAATAAACAAAGAAGTATTGGTGGGAGTCTTCGTCGATGTTGAAAAGGCTTATGGCATGTTGTGGAAAGAGGGGTTGTTAGTGAAATTGGAAGCTTTGGGGATTGAGGGGGAAATGTTCAACTGGATTTCAAGTTTCTTGTTCGGAAGAATAATTCAAGTAAGAGTGGGATCTGAATATTCTCTGATATTCCCAATTGAGAATGGAACTCCCCAGGGAAGTGTGAGCAGCCCAATTCTTTTCAATATAATGATTAGTGACATATTTCTTAACATTGAGACGGGCATAGGAAGATTATTATATGCAGATGACGGAGTGCTGTGGAAAAGGGGGCGTAATGCTATTCGTACAAAATAAAATGCAAAAGACAGTGAAGGAGGTGGAGAAATGGGTAAACCATTGGGGTTTTAAGTTCTCTGTAACAAAAACACAAGCGATATGTTTCTCAAATATGAAAAAAGATCCTGTATTAAATATCAGTTTGTATGATCATCTACTGGAACAAGTAAAAGTTGGGTACATTTCTGGGTATGTGGATGGACTCTAAACTAAGTTTTGGAGTTCATATTCAGAAATTAATAGAAAAAATGCAAGAAAGGAATTAATGTATTAAGATGCTTGTCAGGTGCTGACTGGGGGGCAAGTTGTCAGTCACTCAAAATAATTTATTATGCAGTGATTAGGTCAAACATCAGACTATGGTAGTATGGTTTATAGCTCTGCAAACAAAACCTTACTTAAAAAAGTTGAAGTTATTCAAAATCAGGCTTTGCGTATATGCTGTGGAGCATTCAGATCCTCACCAGTGGTATCACTACAAGTTGAAATGGGAGAATTGCCAATAGAACAACGTAGGCTTCAATTGAGGATGAAGTACTGGTCTGGTGTAATGGGACATCTGGAAAATCATCCAATTAAACAGCTCCTGCAAAATGTTGGGAATATGAATATAAAGACGTAGCAAGCTTTGGTTGAGTAGTAAGGAAGGAGACAAACAACTTGGGGCTGAAAGATCTAGAAATAGCACCTGCTGTTCCAATACCGGTTATCCCTCCTTGGATGTATCCTATGCCACTAATTGATTTCCAAATACATAAAGAAATTAAGAAAATAAACAAACCAACTGAGAGTGTAGTTCAACAATACATAAGCAGAGAGTATTATTCAGTATTACAGGTATTTACAGATGGGTCAAAGGAGCCTGACTCTGGTAGAACTGCAAGTGTTCATCCCTACTTTTAACAAAAAAATTGCGCAAAGAATATCGGATCATGGGTCAGTGTTCACAACTTAAGTTTTAGCAATCATATTGACATTAGAGTGGATTGAAAAAGGAGAGGAAAAGATATGGTAATAGGAGAAAAGACATCATCACCAGGCTAAGAATTGGGTACACTGCTTTAAATTATAGTCTTAATAAAATTGGAGAGCATGAAATGGGAAAATGCGATAAATGCGGAGAAGATTAAACATCATATTATTTTTGAATGCACTGCCTATGATAGGGAGAGACGTCAACTAAATAAAGAATTAGAAAGTATGGGAATTAGATGTAACTCTTACCCAACCAAAACACGAGAGCAATGCAATGCTCCTTGCACTGAGAAAACAAACTTTTTCAAAACAATCTGCGTCACCGCTCCTTCTTCTTCTTATAGTGTTTAATGGCAGTTTGGCAAGCCAACGTAAAAAGTGCATTACCGCCACCTACTGATCTGGAGTGTGGAGTGCCAATGACTTTGGAAGGACAAAAAATAAAATAAATAACACTAGAAAAAAAAACTATACTCTATTTATTGTTCCTGTCTGTTTTTAGATATTTAAATAACATTTCTTGAATTCTTGATTGTCTTAAATTGTTTCCTAATATATCTTTTAATGAAATTGGATGAATTCCCATACTTACATCTCATTCCTGCTTTAATTGTTCACACGAACTTGACGCAAAGGAAATCGCAACAAACGTGTATAGAGTCAACTGAGTCATTGGATTGGGCCATGTGTGTAGTGTTCGTCTTCTCAATACGACTTCATCAGTTGGGATTGCGGCCTAGATGGATCAGTCTGCGTCGTCAGAGTCACAGGACAATCGCTGAGGGTTATTGAGTGAAGAGAGATTACCCTGCCATCCATTGTGCACCAGTCAGCGCCTCTCACGAACCACAGAGAGTGATGTACGGTTTCCTTATGCGTTACTGAACCCTGGTAAGACTGTGTCAAGTCACCTTTATTTATATAGCGCTTTTTACAATGTAGATTGTTTCAAAGCAGCTTTACAGTGGGCACAGGAAAAACAATATAAACAAAGTTTGTTTGGCTGAACAGCAGCCCCAAAAGAGCAGGCGAATCAATACAATTGATGAATTTTAAGTTTCCCCAACTGAGCAAGCCATAGGCGACAGCGGCAAGGAACCAAAACTCCGGCAGGTGACGTAACGAATGAAGAATAGAATGGAGAAAAAACCTTGGGAGAAACCAGGCTCAGTCGGGGGACCAGTTCTCCTCTGGCCAACAGCCAAACAGTGCATGATTATTATACAACAATTCAAGTCCAATATGAAGTCCAATTTGGTCCGATTGGAGATGGTTCATGATCTACACAGGGGAGGGTCTAGTAGAGTCACGGTCTCCGCAGACACTTCAGGGCAGTGCAGTGCTCGTGTCCAGGTCCTTCATCTGATCTGGATACGGCCCGGATCCAGCTGACCACGGTAACCTCGGAATAAACAGAGACCAATATCAGCGTAGATGCCATTCTTCTTCTGATGTATCGAGTACATCAGGTGTTATGGGAATGTTCCTGGTTCCGGCTTATCTAAATTATGCAGCCTAACAATCATTTTACATGATTTGGATTAAAAATGTATGTATAATGTGTTATGTGTATGCCAGGTTGAAGAGATGTGTTTTTAATCTACATTTAAACTGACAGAGTGTGTCTGCTTCCCGAACTGTATTAGGAAGACTGTTCCAGAGTTTAGGAGCTAAATAGAAAAAGGATCGACCGCCAGCAGTTGACTTTGATATTCTAGGTATTATAAGCTGGTCAGTATTTTGGGATCGCAATAGACGTGAAGGACTATAATGTGTTAAGAGATCGCTCAAGTACTGTGGAGCTAAACCATTTAATGCTTTGTAAGTAATTAGCAAGATTTTAAAATGTATTTGGTGTTTAATAGGAAGCCAGTGCAGGTTTGACAGAACTGGGCTAATATGCTCATACTTCCTGGTTCTAGTAAGAACTCGAGCTGCTGCATTTTGGACCAGCTGGAATTTATTAAGCGTGCAGGGCAACCACCTAGTAGAGCATTACAATAATCTAGCCTTGAACTCATGAACGCATGAACTAACTTTTCCGCATTTGTCTTTGAGAGCATATGTCGCAATTTAGAAATATTTTTAAGATGGAAGAATGCCGTTTTACAGATGCTAGAAACATGGCTGTTACGTACGCTGAGCTACGTATGTTTCTTTTCCTTTTGGACATCTGTATGGGTATGCGGTGTCTTGTGTGTGAAACTTATTTGTTGCAGGTGGGAACGTGATTGGATGATTCAACTCTGACGTAGGAGCCAATCGTCTTCCACCGCGACAGTTTAAAGGCCGCCCCAACTTCAAGCAGAGAGGAGAGAGGAAAGAGCGAGCACGCTTGATGCTTGATGAGGATGGTTCTCTCGTTCGAGAGACCAATCTGAGAGTTGCTTATGTTTTGAGTTGTAACAACTGCTGTTTGTTTGTTCGTGCTTGTTTCGTTTACCCTTATTTTTTGTTAAGTACTTTGGTTGTGTCTTTTGTTTGTTGTATGGTCCGACGTTAACAACCCTGTTTACTGGTGGGAGAGGCGGAGCCAGGCAAGCAGGTCGCGACCTACATTACATCACGTAGTTTCATTTCTGTATTAGACACACTAGGTTTAGGAGGGGTGCTTATTTTGTATGTTTTTGCTTATTAGTTAGTGTAGTTTATTTATGGCGTCTTTTGGACGCTGAAGATGTTTATTTTCACATCTTTTGTTGTTAGTTAGTTTATTCTGATTAAACTTAGTTATTGGTGTTTTGTTTTATTTCGTTTATGATTTAAGCACCTTCTCTTTATTTCTCTTCCTTTCCACCAATATGAATTTATTCTATTTCTTGTTTGTAAATATTATATTCATTTATTCACTATTTATTTAATTGCACGGATGGGCATTAAAAACATTTAATGGTGAATTATTTTGCTTTGTGATCCGTTTTTCCGTTCCCTTTTTCCACACTGTTCAGACACACATACACACATACACAAATCCTTCTTTTTGTTGCGTCTTAATCCTAGACACACATAACAACTAAACGAGGGACGTAACAATGGCTTTCAAATGAAAGATTGGTGTCAAAGAGCACACCCAGGTTTCTAACTGACGACGAAGACTTGACAGAGCAGCCATCGAGTGTTAGACAGTAGTCTAGATTATTACGTGCTGAACTTTTTGGTCTAATAATTAGAATCTCTGTTTTTTCAGAATTAAGCAGTAGAAAGTTATTAGTCATCAAATTTTTTATATCAGTTATGCATTCTGTTAATTTAGTGAATTTGTTTGTTTCATCAGGATGAGAAGAAATATAGAGCTGAGTATCATCAGCGTAACAGTGAAAGCTAATGCCATGCTTCCTAATAACTGCACCCAAAGGAAGCATGTACAGGGTGAAAAGCAATGGTCCTAGTACTGAACCTTGAGGAACTCCATACTGAACCCGTGACCGATATGACATCTCCTCATTTACTGCTACAAACTGATAACGGTCAGATAAGTATGATTTGAACCAGGCTAATGCAACTCCACTAATGCCAAGATAATTTTCAAGTCTATTTAGAAGGATTTTGTGGTCAATTGTATCAAATGCAGCACTAAGGTCCAGTAACACTAACAGAGAGATACAACCACGATCGGATGATAAGAGCAAATTATTTGTAACTCTAATGAGAGCAGTCTCAGTACTATGATATGGTCTAAATCAGGGGTGTCAAACTCATTTTGGTCGGGGGGCCACATACTGCTTAATCTGATGTCAAGGGGGCCAGACCAGTGAACTCATAGCAAAATTACATAGAACTAACAATAAATCCGCTTTTTTTGTATTAGTGCATTATATTATAAATTATTTTAAATTATACAAATCTTTAAATTAAATGAATGATTAATGAATGATGATTGTCCTTTTACAAAATATATTATGAACAACCTACGTAGTATGTGCAATTTCAAAAACACCATTACTCAGTTTAACATTTATTTAAGTGCATTATGCATAAAACAATTGTCAGTTCCCTTTCATGGGAACTTCGAGCTGCGTCAGAAAACGCTAGGGGAAACCCTTGACGTCAGTCACGTGAAGATGTGTACAACCAATGGGAATTTTACGCGTGTGAATGCGAGTCACGGAAGTGACGTCATGAACAGAGCATAAAAGCGCGCCGGAACCCGGAAGTGACAGCTTTGAGTGTCTTCAGCGTGCGTGTGTCAGAGAGTTTGTGCTTGCGAGTTTCAAACCTCCCATTGGATTGCGTTGTGATTATGGCGGAGCAGACATTTAGATCGTGTGTTTCTCCTTGCACTCGTTTCATTACGGGAAAGGACACACACATTCAGTGCGTTGTCTGTCTGGGAGCGGAGCACGCTCGGTCAGCGCTTGAGGGCGGTGATTGTGAGAACTGCGAGAGGTTCTCATTGCGTACTCTCCGCTCCCGTCTGGCAGTATTTGCGGATACTAACCAGACTCGCGTTCTTCAAGGTTCGGGACCCGCTGCGGCTGAGGCTCGGCGGCGTTCTCAATCTTGGGGATCGCAAATGGATCTCACGGAAGGTTGCGGGGCGGGTGAGCCCGCCTCGCAGTTCGACTGTGCTGATCCCAGTTCCAGCCGGAGGTTGGAAGCACGCGTTTCAGGCGCGGTTTCTTCCAATCCGACTGGGACTTCGGTGCTGTCATTATCCTGCTCTGAGGAGGAGGAGGTGATTAGCATCGATCCGGTTGAGGAGGCTTCGCCACCCTCTTCACCGGCGTACGAGGAACTGATCGAGGTTGTGACACGAGCAGTCTCTCGTCTGGATATTGATTGGCCGGCAGAGACTAGGAACGCCCGTCCCAGCAAAAGTAAGTTGGATGAGCGTTACCTTCCGGCTCGTGTCGCTCCCCAGCGCCGGGCAATGCCTTTCTTCCAGGATCTCCATACTGAGGTGTCGAGATCTTGGAAGAAGCCAGCTTCCGATAGGGTGCATACATCGTCTAGTGCGATGTACGCTACTCTTACCGGAGCTCATCCTTACGGTTACGGAGGGATGCCGAAGGTGGACGAGGCTCTTGCGGGATACCTTGTGCCCCATTCGGCATCCACTATTAAAGCCCCGGCGCTCCCCACCAAACCGTTGCGAGTCACATCATCACTGGTGGGAAAAGCATATTCTGCCTCTAGTCAGGCTGCAGCGTGCCTGCACACCACGGCACTGCTGCAGGCCTACCAAGCAGATTTGCTGGGAGACCTCGATCAAGGTGGCGGTATTGGTCCCGAAGCAGTGGCAGAGCTGCGTCGGGCCATGGATTTGTCTCTCCGAGCCACTAGAGAAACGGCCTTCTCTGTCGGGCGCTCAATGGCAGCTCTGGTGGCTACGGAGAGGCATTTATGGCTCAATCTTTCAGCCATAAAGGATAAGGACAAGTTCGTTTTGTTGGACGCCCCTCTGTCCCCTTCGGGCTTGTTCGGCGACGCCGTAAAAAGCGTTGTCGATAAGTTTCAGGAGGCTGCACGACAGCAGGTGGCGTTCAGCAAAGTCCTTCCCCGCCACCCTTCACGTGAGCCCAGTAGCCAAACACGGGCTCGCAGTTCCTCGTACAGGGCCTCACAGAAGGAGAGTGTTGCATCTCGTTTACCTCCCCCTAATAAAGGGAGGTCGGGACAACACTCTCGGGCCCAGCCTTCTGGTAAAAGGATGGATCTGAGGAACGTCCTAAATGCCAAGAAGGCTACCTCTAAGCGTTCCTGACGCCAGAGGCAAGCCGCACCAAGGCGGTCAGCTCCGTGTCCGGTTCCCGAGGGAGCCCGTCTCGGAGGCACTGCCCCCTCTAAGGAGGGTCCTAGAGCATTCCACCAGTACGGTGTCCGGAAACCCCGGCCCTGTGGTGTCTCTGCTCGTATCAGAGATCAGTCTCGAGAGGCTGATTCCCTTAGTAGAGTTCCAGGCCGCATGGTTGCGTCTGCCGGGCATCTCTCAATGGGTCCTGCGCACAGTAACCTCCGGGTACAAAATTCAATTCGGGGCTTCACCACCCCGTTTTATGGGGATCCTATCGTCCGCGGTAGGGCCCCAGCAGGCTCTGATTATGGAACAGGAAGTAGACTCTCTGCTGGAGAAAGGGGCCATCGAGTATGTGCCCCTTACAGACAGACAGTCCGGTTTCTTCAGCCGATACTTCATAGTTCCGAAGAAGGATGGAGGGTTGCGGCCCATTCTGGATTTGCGTCTTCTAAATCGCACTATCTTGCGTCTAAAATTCAAAATGTTGACGCTCAGGCAGATTGTGACGCATATCAGGTCCGAGGACTGGTTCGTCACAATCGACCTAAAAGACGCATACTTCCACATCTCCATCCTTCCTCAGCATCGGAAGTTCCTACGGTTCGCCTTCGGGGGGAAGGCGTACCAGTATCGTGTACTTCCGTTCGGCCTATCGCTCTCACCCCGCACGTTCACGAAGGTCGTGGACGCTGCACTGGCTCCGTTGCGGTTACAGGGCATCCGTGTCCTCAATTATATAGACGATTGGCTAGTAATAGCCCAATCGTCTCAGTTAGCAGCACGTCATCGAGATGTCGTGCTTGCTCACATGCAAGAGCTGGGGTTAAGGTTGAACACCAAGAAGAGTGTGCTTTCTCCTGCTCAGAGAACCACCTTCTTGGGAGTCATTTGGGACTCGGAAACAATGTCTGCTCGGCTATCCCCCGGGCGCATTCATTCCATTCAATCAACTGTCGAGAGCATAAAATTAGGCCAGCTACGCACTGTCAAACACTTTCAGAGAGTGTTAGGGCTCATGGCAGCAGCGTCCAGCGTTATACCGCTCGGCCTGCTGCACATGAGACCCCTGCAGTGGTGGCTCAGGACCAAAGGGTTTTCCCCGAGGGGCAACCCGCTTCGCACAATCAAGGTCACGAGGCGATGCCTACGCACCTTGACCCTGTGGAAGAACATCTGGTTCCTGTCACAAGGCCCCGTGTTGGGGGCTCCGT
This sequence comes from Rhodeus uyekii, assembly GCA_037043235.1. NCBI lineage: Eukaryota > Metazoa > Chordata > Actinopteri > Cypriniformes > Acheilognathidae > Rhodeus > Rhodeus uyekii. The sequence goes on from JAWRVZ010000281.1 coordinate 604,535, forward strand.
CTCGACGAGTAACTCTGTCAACGGATGCCTCCCTCACAGGTTGGGGGGCGGTTCTGAGGGACCGCTCCTCACAAGGGCTTTGGAGCCTGCGGCACCAGTCCTGGCACATAAACCTGCTGGAGTTACTGGCGGTCCGCAGAGCGCTACTTGCTTTCCTCCCAGACCTAATTGGGCATCATGTCACTGTTTTCACAGACAGCATGACAGTGGTGGCTTACATCAATCACCAGGGAGGTCTTCGTTCTCGTCCGATGTACAAATTGGCGAGACAAGTTCTTCTCTGGGCCCAGGGCAAGCTGCTCTCACTCAGGGCAGCTCACATCCCTGGAGTCCAGAACATAGGAGCAGACTTCCTGTCGAGGCAGGGGCCGAGGCCCGGGGAATGGCGGCTCCACCCCGAGGTGGTGGAGCAGATTTGGAAGAGATTCGGGAAGGCACAGGTAGACCTGTTTGCCTCGGTCGAGAATACTCATTGCCCTCTATGGTTCTCCTTAACGTACCCAGCGCCGCTGGGGCAGGATGCCATGATGCAGGTGTGGCCGAGGCTACACCTGTACGCTTTTCCCCCGATTGTTCTGCTCCCGGGAGTTCTGGCCAAAGTTCGTCGGGACAGGGTCCGTCTCACGCTGGTGGCCCCCTTTTGGCCCAGCAGGATCTGGTTCTCGGACCTGATATCCCTCCTAGACGGAGTCCCCTGGGAGATTCCGGTCAGGGGGGATCTTCTGTCCCAGGCGGAGGGTTGTGTTATTCACCCCCGTCCAGAACTTCTGAAGCTGAAGGTCTGGCCCCTGAGGGGGTCCAGTTCTTCGAATCTGGTCTCACAGCCGAGGTTGTAGAGACCATCCTTCAGTCCAGAGCTCCCTCCACGAGGAAACTCTACGCTCTAAAGTGGAAACTCTTCTCTGCTTGGTGTAGCGTAAGGCAGTTAAACCCAGTAACCTGTCCCGTTGGCAAAGTGCTGGAGTTCCTGCAGGAGAAGTTTGCGACAGGGTTGGCCCCTTCTACCTTGAAGGTTTATGTGGCTGCCATAGCGGCTTGCCACATACCTTTGGGAGGGGTGTCCTTGGGCAGGGACCCCCTAGTCTCTCGTTTCCTTCGTGGCACTCTAAGGCTGAGACCTGTGGCACAGACCAGGGTTCCTGCCTGGGACTTGTCTTTGGTACTCCAAGGCCTGTCCCAGGCACCCTTTGAACCATTAGAGGAGCTTCCTATTAAACTCCTCTCCCTAAAGACCCTTCTTTTGCTGGCTATCACCTCGCTTAAGAGGGTCGGGGATCTTCAAGCTCTCTCGGTGGTTCCTTCTTGCCTCGAGTTTGCGCCCGGGATGACGAAGGTTTTTCTTCACCCGAGGCCAGGCTATGTCCCTAAGGTTCTTACGAACGTGGCTCGGTCTATCATGCTACAGGCCTTCTGTCCTCCCCCCTTTGACGATCATGAGCAGGAGCGAAAGAACAAGGTCTGTCCAGTACGAGTACTGGACGCTTACGTCCTCAGGACTGCTACCTGGCGTAAGTCAAACCAACTGTTCGTTTGTTTTGGGACCCCTGAGGGGGCTCCAGCTGCCAAACAAACCCTAAGCCGATGGATAGTCGAGGCTATCTGTCTGGCTTATGAGTCGGCCGGACATGCTTCTCCCCTGAGGGTCCGGGCCCACTCCACTAGGAGCGTGGCGACCTCCAAGGCGTTTCTCTCAGGAGTTTCCCTTGCTGATGTTTGTGCTGCGGCTGGCTGGTCCTCACCGCACACCTTTATGAGATTCTATCAGTTAGATCTCGATTCCGCTCCGGGAACGAGGGTGCTCTCTCAGTGAGCTGAGACACATCCGTAGGCCGGCGTCGCTGAGGTGACGTTGGTATAACGTTCCCCTAGCGTTTTCTGACGCAGCTCGAAGTTCCCATGAAAGGGAACGTCTCGGGTTACGTATGTAACCCTGGTTCCCTGAAGGGGAACGAGACGCTGCGTCTTCGCCTCAGCTCCTTGCGCCTCCGGGCCCGCTTCAGACACTCTTTTGCTGTCACTTCCGGGTTCCGGCGCGCTTTTATGCTCTGTTCATGACGTCACTTCCGTGACTCGCATTCACACGCGTAAAATTCCCATTGGTTGTACACATCTTCACGTGACTGACGTCAAGGGTTTCCCCTAGCGTTTTCTGACGCAGCGTCTCGTTCCCCTTCAGGGAACCAGGGTTACATACGTAACCCGAGACGTTATTTTACAATGATGATGTTTCAGTTTTGTGGAACTTAAAAACACTGTCCTGCATGTTAACATAAATCAAATATCAATTATTTAAAATTTATTTTCCAACTCTGGGAAGCAATTCTGAACACATTGAACGAATTGACTTCACACAATTAAAATCTTAAGTGGCAGCTGTTTTAAAAAATATATTTTTTTGTAAAATTTGCAAGTTTATACATATGTGTGTTTTTTTATGTAAACAAATTAATTTTATCAATTTGCGAAAACTGCAATTTGCTAAAGAAATTGCTAAATTTGCTAAAGACCTGAAATCGTTTCTCAAACTCCCTCAGCAACTCTGAAATCTTGTCTTTGTACTGCCTCACGTCAGGATGAACGCTTGCTGCACGTAACTGGCTTTCACTGCAGCCTCACTGAACTCTCAGCTTCGGGTGAAAACAGATCGCTTTTTCCTCAGACCTACCAACATTTAATTTACCTTCTGTATTCTCAGTTTCCCAATCACCTCCGTGGATAGGAAGAGGTCAATTTTTCTTGAAAAATCCGACACTTTGTGTCCACTTTTCTCTTTTTTGACGAAGATATTTCGATGATGAGGTTGCCAGGGCCAACAGGAAAGCGCGTAAACAGACAGAACTAAACGCCACTCAGACCCTGAAGCTCAGTGCTGCCATCTGCTGTTATTTCCGCCGAAAATGAAAATATTTTTTTCCATTTTGCAGATTTATCTCCCGGGCCGGACTGAACCCCCTGGCGGGCCGGATCCGGCCCGCGGGCCGTACGTTTGACACCCCTGGTCTAAATCCTGACTGGAAATCCTCGTAGATGCTGTTTCTTTCTAGAAAGGAACATAGTTGTGAAGATATTGCCTTTTCTAGAATCTTTGACAAAAAAGGTAGATTTGATATCGGCCTGTAATTAACTAATTCTGTAGGATCAAGTTGTGGTTTTTTAATAAGCGGTTTAATTACGGCCAGCTTAAAGGTTTTTGGTACGTATCCTAATAACAAAGATGAATAAATAATATTAAGAAGAGGATCTATGATCTCTGGAAGCATCTCTTTCAGTAGCTTAGTTGGTATTGGGTCTAGCATACATGTTGTTGATTTTGATGATTTAACGAGTTTAGACAATTCTTCCTCCCCAATAGCAATGAAGGAGTGGAATTTTTCTTCAGGGACACTAAAATTTACTCTATTTTGTGATATTGTTGTAGAAGGTTGCATGGTTATAATTTTCTCTCTAATATTATGAATTTTGCAAGTAAAGAAGTCCACGAAGTCATTACTGCTGTGCTGTTTTAAAGCATCTGGGGTTGAGGCTTTATTTCTTGTTAATTTAGTCACTGTATCAAATAAATACCTAGGGTTGTATTTGTTTTCTTCTAAGAGGGTAGAAAAGTAAGTAGATCTAGCTGATCTTAAGGCCTTTCTGAATGCAATAGAGCTGTCTTTCCATGAAATGCGAAAAACCTCTAGCTTAGTTGTTTTCCAGCTCCGCTCCATTTTTCTGGCTGCTCTCTTGAGGGCCCGGGTGTGTTCGTTGTACCACGGTGTTGGACTATTTTCTTTAATCTTCTTTAAGCGTAACGGAGCAACAGTGTCTAAAGTGCTGGAAAAGAGAGAGTAAATAGTTTCTGTTGCAACATCAAGTTCTTCTAGGCTACCTGGGATGTTAAGTAGATGAAACTGATCAGGAAGATTATTTATAAAGCTATCTTTTGTGTTAGGAGTGATAGTTCTACAATATTTATAACAGGGAGTTAGTTTTTCGACTTTGGCTAAAGGTAATCTACACGCAACTAAGTAATGATCTGAGATGTCATCGCTTTGCTGCAGAATTTGAACAGTATCAACATTGATCCCATGCGACAATATTAGATCTAAAGTATGATTACGAGAATGAGTGGGTCCTGATACATGTTGTATAACTCCAATAGAGTTTAAAATGTCTCTAAATGCCAATCCCAATGCATCTTTTTCATTATCTACATAGATATTAAAATCACCGACAATTTTGACTTTATCTGCAGACATTACTAATCCTGAGAGAAAATCAGCAAATTCTTTGATAAAGTCTGTATGGTGCCCTGGTGGCCTGCATAGAATAGCCAGCACAAAAGTTAAACAGGGATTATTACTTGCACTAGATAATTTTACATTAAGGACCATCACTTCAAAAGAATTATATTTCAAATTAGATCTTTGAGCAGTACTGATCGTGTTACTATAAATTACAGCAACACCTCCTCCTTTACCTTTCAGACGAGGCTCATGTTTATAACAGTAATCTTGAGGGGTGGACTCATTTAAAGTAATGTTTCTGTCAAACACAGCACATCTAGTTTATGATCTGTAATCATATAATTTACAATAAGTGCTTTTGAGGAAAGGGATCGTATATATTCAGTAACCCAAGCTTTATCATTTGTTCATTTGTGTTATATCCGTTCTTAGGTGTTTGTAAATCAATTAAATTTTTACCCTTAAATGGTTTTGAGAGTTTTTTGTATTTGCTAATTCGGGGAACAGACACAATCTCTTTAGGATGATATCTAGGTGAAAGAGTCTCTATGTGTTGGAATTTATCTGACCTCTGTGACGTGAGACAGCGAGCAGACGGTCGGTTTAGCCAGTTTGTCTGCTTCCTGACCTGGACCCCAGTTAGTCAAGTTTTAGCTCTAAGACTATATGCCAAATTATTAGAGAGAAGAGCGGCACCATCCCAGGTGGGATGAATACCATCTCTTTTCAACAGGTCAGGTCTGCCCCAAAAACTTTTCCAATTATCTATAAACCCTATGTTATTCTGCGGGCACCACTTACACATCCAGCCATTGAGTGAGGATAATCTGCTAAGCATCTCATCACTCCTGCGCATAGGAAGAGGGCCAGAGAAAATTACAGTGCCTAACATCGTACTTGCGAGTTCACACACCTCTTTAATATTAGTTTTAGTGATCTTTGCTCACTGGGGAAAGTTGTTTTCATAGTAAAATTTTTTAATCAGATTTCCGCCACATAAAAATAAAATAAAAATGCGCATGAAAACTCGAAATTATGACTTATTAAATCGAAATTATGACTTTCTGTCTTGCGAGCACATTGATCCAAACGACACAGGGTGAACTACATATTAAGGAATACTTTAATCGTGGTTTTACCAATGATGAAATTCTCGCATTATTCGTGGAACGACATGGAAAAGCGCTGAGCAAATGTCTTGAAACGATTTGGCGCAGAAAGAACGAAACGGACGTTGCAGCGGTGGCAGCTTTCATTGAACAACAACTTTAAACCTCTGGCCAATGTCTTAGTTATAGATGATCCACAAAGTTAGGACCACAGCTATGATACACATGCCTCCTCAGTCGAGTCAACTCGAGTTCGATCGAGCGATCGCACCGTTTCCCTATCAGTTACAACACCATTTTTTGGTGCATCCATCTATAACCACGACATTGATCAGAGGTTAGAAGTTGATATTTTATCATTAGTAAAACTACGATTAAAGTATTCCTTATTATGTTCACAGTTTAGCTGTGCCATGTACAAGACTTTTCAAATCTCATAATTATGACACAGTAAGTCATAATTTCGATTTAGTAAATCATAATTCTAACTTAATTATGTCATAATTTCGATTCACTAAGTCATAATTTCGATTTAGTAAATCATAATTATGTAGAATGTCATAATTTCAATTTTTTTCTTCTTCTGTGGTGGAAATGGGCCTCCATCCCCCACACTGTGTCCTCCAAACAACATTTCTCTCCACTTTTCCACCTTGCCAAAGATAACTTCTACTTCACATTGAGTGAAGTTACTTTTTTTATATTTCCTCTCTGTGTTTGCCATGATTTCGCATGCCATGAATATTAATTTGTGGGTGTTTCACGGACTATTTATGGGCAAATATGGGCATGACATGAAGCCGCAAAAGCTGCGCTACATTTAAAATTGATTGTGATTTATAAAGGGAAACCCGCGTAGGATGTGCGTGCACATGGTTTTATAAATCCGAATATTTCTGTTCCTACGCACGTCCTATGTTTCATCCTTATGCCACTTCTGACGCAAATCCTAGGCAAAGTTTTATAAATGAGGCCCCTGGTCTTTATAAAATTTACTACACCTACAATGTCAGTCATAACCTCACTTAATTCAGAGGAAAGGTGCCTTAATGCCAGTGCTTCTCTGTGCATAACACAGTGTGTCCACTCAGCATTAGGTGAGCTCTTCTTGATGAGTGCCCAAAGTCCTTTTCTCATCCCTGCCATGGTCTGTGCACCATCACTGCAAACACCAGTGCAGTTCTCCCACTTTAGCCCATTCTCAATCAGGAGGCAGTTCAGCATTTTGAATAGCTCTTCACCTGTGGTTCGGTCTCTGACATATTTACAAAAAAGTAGATCCTCACACGGAGTTTGTCATGTCAAACTGTACATAAGCGACAAACAAACAATCTTTGTTGCTGTCAGTTGCCTCATCGAAGTGTAAGGCAAAACGTTTGTCTTTGAGATTATCTATCAGCTGTTGTTTTAGATTGTTAGCAATGTCATGTATACGTCTGGCGACAGTGTCATTGGACAGAGGGATAGTTTTTATTTTATCAGCACTTGCGTCATAATAGAGACCATGTCTAATGCTGCAGGCAGTATCAGCTCCTCTGCTATGGAGTGTTTTTTTTTTTGCACTGCACAATTTGGTACGCCACCTCATATGATGCTAACAGGGCTCGCTGGTTTACTGAAGTAGCTTCCACAAAGCGAGAAGATTGTTGGTGATATTCGGCACGTTTTTGCTGAAAAAACTCAAGCGGCTTATCAGCGTGATTGGGGGTGTATTGTCTTTAAACGACGCCTTAATTTATTTGGCTTCATGCTGCTGCCAACATTTTTAGACACAGTAAACATATCGGTCTTTCCTCGTCCCACCATAGAGACGGTGAAGCCAAACGCTACATAAGCTTTGTCATATTTCCTCATCTTAGCTTTCGGGAGACTTGCGTTTGTCTCATTATCTCTGTCTCTCTCCGCCTTTCTTTTCATCCCTTAAATATTTTTCCATGGTATCTCTTAACCCTTTGCCGCGTATGATCAAACTGATGTGATTATAACGGTAAGTGCGGAACGTGATCAAATGTGTTTTCGCGCGTTGACTGTTGCTAAACCTGAGTAAGACGCGCGCGCTGAGAGCTTGTCATTTATCACAACTATTCAGTGTTTTCAACAACATAAGGTTTATTTTAGGTTTCAAACATTCAAACACAGGCAAAAAAATACATTTATAGTTTGAAAAACACACAGTGATGTCTATAAAAGGGGAAATAACTATCCGTTCAATTATAAACTGACAAGGTTTTTATTCACATCAGATACACATTGTATAGGCTACTATAGTTCACTTTATTCTTCTCCCATTTCACTTACTGTCATGTATTTTGGGAGAAGTGACAGAATTTGTGTTGTAAGTCTGACAGATCAGATTCTCCGAACTGGCACAAACATGGCGGCGCCCGTCGCAAATCATAAATCAGCTAATATGATCATTATAAATTGTGTTTTCAACGACAAAAAAAATTTCACTTCCACATATTTGAGAATCGGAATATCATGAAGTTGATGTCATAGCCAAGAATTTGGTGAATATTTTGAATAAAGAAAAAAGCGAAATAAAAGCTGTACATCTATCATGGTTGCGGTGTCACATGACAAGTGTAGGGGAATTTACTGTTAAAACCCGAGGACCAGATATGTTGAATGAAGACCAGGAGTCAGAAGTGAGTCAATAGAAGAAATTTTAGTGAAGTTTAGTTTGCAGTTTCATCAGCAGAAGCCAGCTTCAGGTCTCACAAGGAGTTCGTAGGCCGCCCCACTTACAATAACATTGTTACAGCAATTATACTCTAACAGAGGGTGCTAACTACGTCAATGATGACGTTTAAATGATTCTGATTGGGTAAGAAAGAAAGAAAGATAAACAAAACTAGTAATTTTTCACACAAGAGCAGACAGTCTGAAGCATATCTTCGTTGATCACATGGTTGACGGGTTATTGACTTGGTGAGGTGATTAGCTGGCACCATAAAACTTGTTGTTCTCAACAATACTGACCATATTAACACACACACACACAAACACACACACACACACACACACACACACACCTTCTCCAAGGCTGAACTCGGCTCAGGCTCCAACTCTCATCAGAAACAGTACCCAAAACATTCTGATAACATTCTCTATCTGTTGAGAAGTGCAGACAATATTAATCCTTACACTATGGAAAACTACAGAAAAGTAAAGTCAAGTCAAGTCACCTTTATTTATATAGCGCTTTTTACAATGTAGATTGTTTCAAAGCAGCTTTACAGTGGTCACAGAAAAGACAATATAAACAAAATTACACGCCCCACTATTTGAGAACCACTGAGCTAACCGGACGGTTGGTTCACGAAATAAAAAAAGAAGAGGTCCAACTTAAAGGTGGGGGCAAATAAAAGGCTCACCAGTCACTGACAGAGTGCGTTGCCATTGGCATAGTCCTCCAGCAATGCCAACGTGTCCATCATGCTGTAGATGCAGGGGTTTCACCGTAGTATTTGTTTACAGCGATCACATTACTCCCTTACACCTTGTCATACCAATCAGACAATCTACATAAACCCATACGCTCACCCTTAGATTAGCAAATTAAAGTAAAATAAATTAAATTGATACACTTTTATTTTATATTTTATTGCCATTTATTTATATAAATTGGTATTATGTACATGCATGTTTTATGATTAGGACGCATAATGAGGATTGAAAGTGATTTTGTATGTTTATGGTTGTATGGATAGGTCTATATGCGTATGAAAGCCTGTTTCCGTTGTTACTAAAGATTGCATTTTACATATTACACTGACTTTAACTAAGCAGCTTTTACAGAACGTGTCATGTTTGCTGTTGTAGTGGTCTGCGTTGTGTAATTTTAATAATGAATAATGACTGTCCACACTCCTGATGATCTTTTTCCGAGATGTTAAAACAAACAAACTCTACCTCTCAGATTTATATCCATTGTCTCTGAACTGGCTAACTGCATGTTCCCTCACATCATTAGCCACAAGTGTGATCAGTTTTGAGTTGTTGTGTTCAAGTGGTGAGAACAGTGCTTTAATTGTGTTTGGCTTTTGTCATCTGTGCTCAGCATTATGCAGCATGGGTGCATCACAATGAAAATGTGTTGGGAAGTTGTGTCTAAACAGGTGAAAAGTGCTTATGGTTTTGCCAAAAGAGTGATTGATTCAATCAGTGTGTTCAGGCAACTGAGAATTTGTTTCAGATAATAGGGTTTAGTGTTTTAGCAACTGAGAAAAACAGTAACTAACACTTTCTTGGTGTATTTCATACAAAATAAAGGAATGCAGATCTTAAAAACAGCGTCGGACTATTTGATCCGTAGAACACACAGTCCCCCCCCCCTCTCACTCACTCACTCTCACGCATACCTGGTGTGGAAATTAAAAAAAATCACATAGATCATAAAAAAATTAAAAGTAAAAAAAAAGAAAGTTATGTTTAAATGAAAACTCTTGTTCATTACATTTTTCTTCATGGCAGCTGACTCTTGGCTTTTAACCATACTTGTCCTTCTTGATTTGAGCGCTGCTTTTGATACTGTCTCACATAGCATCCTTATTGACAGATTAGTTTCTATTGGCATCACTGGCACTGCTCTGTCTTGGTTTAGGTCCTATCTATTTGGACGCAGTCAGTGTGTTCAATTAAAAGTTTTAGTTCAAGAACATCTACAGTCACCACTGGTGTTCCACAGGGCTCTGTCTTGGGTCCACTTCTTTTCATTATATATATGCTCCCTCTTGGTGATTGTGGCGAGCAGGGCGGGGGTCGAGGGGCCGTGAGAGCGTCGTGAGAGCCGGTGGCGTGATTGAGAATGGCTCGCAGGTGACGCTCATCGGTCTCTCGTGTCTCACGGAGGAGCGACGACAGTGAAGAACGAGAGAGAACCAGGCCTGGAGTTTATGTTGTGTTTTGTGTGGGCGGCAGTTGTCCGTGAGGAAGTGCCACCATTACTTTCGTTTTGTATTTATGGTTTATTTTGGTTATTAAAAGCTTGTTAAATGTCTGCCGGTTCCCGCCTCCTTCCTCCCTGAACAAAGACTTTGTTACACTGGTTCCAAAACCCAAGGGGTTGGAGGGACACGCTGTCGGAGAGCCCTCACTGCTGGGAGGACTCGCGGTGCTGCGAAGGTCGGGCAGTGCGAGAGGGTGAAAACCGCGAGTGTCTGCCCGAGGCGGTGGTGCTGGAGCAAGGAAGGATCGACTAGGACGGTAAGCTAGAGTCCGCGCTCCTGGGACGAGGTGGAGGCTGCCGTCTGCAAGGGAGCGGAGGAGTCGCCCTGTTTGCCTGAGAGCCGAAAGCCTGCTGCCATCCGCCATGCTGGGGAGGAGCAGGAAACAGGGGACTCGCTGCGGCTGCCCTCGAGAGGAGTCGTCGCTGGCCGCCAGGAGGCGGAGGAGAGCCAAGCCGTCCAGCGATCAGCGTCCGGTGCCACCGCATGGTGAAAACAATTGGAAAAGAATGACTAAAAGCAGAACAAACAAACAAAGACAAGATAATCACTGAAGAGCTAAAAACCGAGGCTGCCATCCGCGGCGCCATCTTGTTGTTTTAATAAATTCTATTTTTATAGTTATAGTAAAAATAACAACAGAACTTTTGAATAAAACTAAATGTTTAATTGACTACTTTTCCTTAATGTATCATTTTCATCAATGTGAAAAGGGCAAATGACATGTTGAGTAATGTTCTGCTGACATCTAGTGGCTGTAGTTGACATTTCAAGTTGTATTTTCATAAGTGAGAAGCAAAGAAGCTATCGGCAAAAGCACCACTTTGTTTATATCTCCTGACCACTAGA